>CM053770.1:177068942-177212894 GCA_028658325.1 Potorous gilbertii
TGGGGAGGGAGAAGCTGGGGGAGCGACCCTGGTGGGGGAAGGGCCAGCAGCGGTGGGGGAGGAGCTGGGGCAGCCTTGGGATGCGGCCCCTGGAAGGCTGAGAGGCCCCTGCAGGCCCTGATGGCGGGGGGGTGGGGGGAGGAGAAGGAGACGGTTAGGGGCTGTCCTCAGGAGGGGCCCCCTGGGGAGCGGGGGCTTCACCGCTGGAAGACCCCAGGGAAGAACCGGGGAAATGGGCTTCGCGGTGCTTGTGGAAATAGCGAGGCATGCTGGAGGTGAGAACTGGAAGGAGACCTTGGAGAGAAGGGGGGGAACAGTAAAGGACCGGGGGCCGAGAAAAATCAGCCTGGCCTAAAAGTGACTGAAGAAGACGCGAGACCAGGGCTGAAGAAAGCGCAGAGGTCGTCTGTGGACTTATTTTTTTTAGGTTTTTCGGGATGATTGAATTTATTTGGAATCCATATCTTTTTCAGGCCTTGCCTTTCTGCTGAGGAACTTTTTTTTTTTTTTTAATGATTTGGTGTTATTCATTGTTCATTCTGATCCATCTTATACATAACAAGTTTCCCCTCTGCTCAGTAGGTAAATTAATACTATATGGAAATTACCTGTGGCTTCCTGAGCAGCGGGGGAGGGAAGCGCACCTGTGATGGGCGGTTGTCTTGGACTTGAGTTAGTGGCAATTCAGCAATCTGTGACTTTGGGGAAGCCAGGGGTTTGTTTCCTTTTATTTTAGACTTGGAACTATATTGGGCATCTCTGAGAGAAAACTGAACTGTTTCTGTTTTTTAAAATGATGTTTTCTCACTTATCAGTTGCCCATTTGTTTTCTGTACAAAATTGGTTGATTTCATGATAGAAATCCCATTTCTCCGGATTGCTTCTTGATGATAATGCTTTTTTCCACCCTCCTTTTTCAGAATGGTTTGAAAAGATTATGGAAAAACAATTCTGGTATTTTTTTTTGAAAATGCCTCTTATAGATAGATTGAATGATTAACATTGTTTCTTGAAATGCTGCCTATGGTCAGATCCTCATCAATCAATTCAAAGCTTTACCTCTTTAAGATTTGCTTCCTTAAAATTGTTGGGAGAATATAAGTTTGTATCTTTAGGAACCAAACTTTTCAGCTGTCCTAAAATCCATTTTTTATGGGCATTTAGTGTTCTAAACTGCCTCCTTTTTTGGCATGTTGTGAAAAGTGAATCCAGTGGAGAACCGAGAATTTGGTTTGCAGTGGCTTCATTAATGACGACAGTACAGACTTGCTTGTTACTAAATCTTTGCTTGCTTGGTTTCTTACTTTCCTAGGCTTGAACAAAATTGCAGTAGTAAATAAGATGAACTGGTAGACACTCAAGCCAGATGAAATACTGATTCTGGTGATTTGGGGACACATCTGGACAATTTTTTGAAAGGGTATCCTGCTCTTTGTTGTTTGAGAGCATTTCTGAGGTCCCAGGTATTTTTGGATTTTTTTTTTTGCTTATATTTGTGATTTTTTTGGTATGCCTTAAATTTTTTATTGCCTTTTGTTTTTATATGAGCTTCATTTCCAAATATATTCTTCTTCCTCACTTATCCTTCAAGATATCCCTTGTAACAAAGAATTAAAAAAGGAAAAATTTCAGTTAAGCAAAACTAATCAACACATCACTGAAGTCTGATAGCATATGAAGTGTTCTGTGTTATTAGTCAGTCCCTTCCTTTGTAAAGAAGGGAGGAAGCTACATTTTCTCATCCTTGCTTTCTAGGGCAACTCTACATATGATTTCATTGGTATTGGGAGATCCTTGGTGTAGACACTGACTCTACCAATTCAGATCATAAACTATTCTGCTACTTGCAGTCTTAGAAAGTTGTTTAGGACATTGAGAGAGGTTAAGAGACTTGACTGTAAATACAGAGCTAGTATGGCAGAGGTGGGACTGGAGCCCCAGGTCTTCCTGACTTCTGAGGCCGACTCTATTTATCAGTATGCTTTGTCTGTTAGACACACCTGTTGCTTTGTTAGTCTTGTAGCCACAGAAAGGTGTGTAGTATATGTGGCACTAAACTTCAGAAAACCAAAGAAAATCCACAGTGTTCAAGTGTTCTTCATGCTATTTTTTTTAACTTTATATTTGGTATTTGTATTTGGAATCAGAAGATTCATCTTCAGGATTTCAAGTCTTACCTCAGATATTGTCACTTAATTCTGCTTCATTTTTCTCATCTGTAGAATGAGCTGGAGAAAGAAATGGCAAACCACCCTAGTATCTTTGCCAAGAAAACCCCAAAATGGGGTCACAAAGAGGACCTTTGAAGTCCCATTGACTAGCTTCTAGCCTCTCGTATCTTGAGGGTATATAATGAAATTTCATGCTTCCTGTTTTTACTTGTTTTGTGACTACCCACATAGCAAATTGGGGTCCTAGAGGAGGAACTACACCTAGTGTAGTGATGCCATTTATAAACTTGTTTCTGTTTAATGTTTTGGCCACAGTTTGTGATTATCATGCTTGATCACTTTTAGGTATGGCTTTTATTATGAAAGAACACTGGACTTGTAGACAGAAGGTTTGAATCTTTCTGACACTCATTTTATAACTCTGGGAAGTTACTTATCTTTTCTGAGCTTCAGTTTCCTCATCTATAAAATGTGGATAGTTATATAATTATATCTTTGGCACCTACTTCACAGGATTATTGTGAGGTTTAAATGAAGTAACTTATGAACATGCATTTCAAACCTTAAGTTGCAATATAAATATTGATGTATGCATATGTGTGTATAAAATAACATTTTTTAGGTGGGATAGATCACTCGATAATCCTGAACTCAAATCCTGACGGTAAGAACTCAGAAACAGCACTGTCTTTACATATATTATTAAAGTGATGTTTTAATAATAACACTAATGACTACCACATTTGTATAGCAAAGCACTTTCTATATATTATCTCATGTAGAATACCAAATATCATGGTATAGTTGATTAGAAAGCTGACCCTGAAGCCAGAAAGACCCAGGTTCAAGTACTGACTTTGACATATATTGCCCCTGCGACTCTGGATAGTTCTCCTAACTTCTCAGTACTCTAGACAATTCTCTAAGACTGATTTGCAGGGAAGGTACCAACTTCTATTGATAGAGGGAGTTTACTTGTGCAAGAGTTCACTGTGCCAGTTAAATCAAAGGTTTGGTTCCTAGCCACATATATGATATGTTATCTGGCAAGAGTTCAACTTCATTTTGACTTGAGTCTCCTTATTAATCAGTTGAAAAATTCAACTGGAGCAGGAGATGGAAGTTTCTGTTAAATATGTTGTCTCTTAGTTCTGTGGTTTCACACCCAACAAATTGGCAAAGATGTTAAAAGATGTAAATGGCTAATGTTGGAGAACTTGTGGAAAGACAGACACTCTAATGTATTGTTGGTGGAACTGTGAATTGATTCAGCCATTCAGGAAAGTAACATCCAAATGAGTGTGTCTAAAATGTCTTTATTTTTTGACCCAGAGATGGCGTTGCCAAGGGGGTCAGTTACAAAAAGAAAGATCCCACATACACCAAAATGTTTATCACAGCCCTTTTTGTGGTAGCAAAGGGCGAGAGACAAAAGTAAGTCCCCATCATTTGGAGAATGGCTACACAAGATTTGGTATGTGGATGCAATAGGATATTACTGGTCTTTAACTACTGAAGAATATGAATTCAGAAGCATGAGAAGACTTCTATGAACTGAAATGCATTAAAGTAAATAGAACCAGGAAAAAATAATCACAGTGTAAATGAAAAGAACAACAATGACAAAATAAAGCAATGCTTTGAAATTATAGTGATCAAGCTGTCTCCAAAGAAAAGGTACCCAAAGCACCTGTGGTACTGTGTGTGGGGGACATGGCAAGGTATAGCAGAATTTTTTGATTTATTAGTTTGCTGAACTCCTTTTATAAGGAATGGTTTCTTGGGAGGAAGTTAATGGGATATATTAGGAAATGTAGATAATGTAAAAATGAAAGATATAAATATTTTAATAACTTTGTTGTCTTTACATGTGTGCAATGGGGAAGATACTGTTTATTGCACTTTGAACTTTTCAGCCACACCTGTGACCATATGTAAATCATCTTAGCAAAATCTTCTGTGTATGTATGTATATGTATATGTGTGTATGTATTTGAAAATTGTATTGTCAGTATGGAGCAATCTGTGCCAGTTATTTGCCTTTGAGGAAATTCAGAGTATCTTATCCTTTTTCCCTTGAAAAAAGATTCGTTTTTTTTGCTTTTTGACCACCTTTTCTTATGTTCTAGGCAGATGGCTTCTGACTGTGGGAAGAATAGGAAGAGAATTTTGGGGTTGTTAACTTGGTCTGTACTGGGCCAGTAACTCATTGCTAAAATCACTTGTTTGACCCCCATCATCTGTGTAGCTAAAGTGAGTTATCACACATTGGCAAGCATAAAATTACTGAAATACACTGTCACAGCAGAGTGACAAAAAACTGTTTCAAGTTGTGGCTGGCCTCCTACTTCATTTTTTTTCAAGTGCTATAAAAATAATTGTCTTCATGTTGCGATAAATATAAAGACTTCCCAACACGTCTTCCACATTTTATTTACAGTGTTTCTCTTGCCTCTGGAGTATCCTCAAATTGCTCTTAGTTGGGATCTCACAGAGTAGATCTTGAACCCCCCAGTTATCCAAGTGAAATTATCTTTGAACTTTGCCTCACTTTGGGGCCTTGAGATCCCTTAAAGCAGATTGGTTCTGAAATATCCATTAAGATTCTAACCAGTTTTCTGGTTTCCTGGGATTGACTTTAGGGCCAGCATGTCCTTCCAGTTAAATAGAGAATTAGAATTCATTTGAATCTGAGACAAATCCCTGACATGATGTTAGGGCCTAACAACTCCCTGTGGGTTTTGTGGGTGTAGCTTGGGTGCCCAGTGACCTAAATTAACCAGTTAATTTATAATATATAATATATATATATATAATTTATATATAATATTATCTAGTTAATTTATACCAGTATCTGGCTGACTGTACTACTCATTTTAACAAGATGTAGTAGTAGTGTCTTTTGTCTGCAGGGCCAGGCAAGCTATTTTACTGGAACGGAACCTTAAATAGTAGCCCTGCATTATTGGGAAGGGAAAGGATGTGGTAGTTTTGGGAAGCTTGAATGTAGAAGAATTATTATGAAAATGATTTAATTATAAGTATATGATTTTAGAGGAAGTAGCCTAATCTTTGACCAGTAAGACTTATGATAAGGAGCATGTGAAGGGGCAATGCATCAGAGTGTATAGGTGAATATATCATTTCCCTTTTAACTCGAAGATGCTGTTGTTATTTACTCTAGGGTGTGTCTGAAAAGACAAATTTATAAAACCTATCTTTTCTGCCCAAATACATATAGTCTACTTAGTAATAAATGCCAGCTTTTGTTGTTTTCAAGCTCTCAGGCGTCTTACAACATTCTTCTTCAAATTATGCACACAATCTCTGATTACAGCATGTCTGAGTAGTTAGCCTAGTGCTGTTTTCCCATTTATATACTCCTGTGTTACATTTATTTTGATTGTGTATTAATTGTTTTGTTCAAATATTTCTATTGTGTCCAGTTACCCCTTTTCAGTTCTTGAGCATATTCCCTTATTAACCATTATTCATGTGACAAGCTTTGCTTGGTTAGTTACAACAAGACCTTAGCTATGAGATGGGACTTCTTTCTTGATGGGACTTCTTTCTTAAAAGTTCTATCTTAATATGTTTCATAGAAGTTTCTTAAAAGTTCTATGCAACTGAAAAACCCTTGTCTCATAACTGAATGGTTTCTTTGATTTTCTAAAGGTTTAATGACATATCTACTAGTTTATCAAATACATACCCAGGTTTTGTGGTACTGTTTTTCAGTTCCTTACTGCTTTGATGTTGTTTCTGAGTTGGCAGTGTGAGGTAAATTTTTGGTTTATTTAGGTCTGCTGAAGTCATAGTAACATGTGTGGCTTTTGTTTGTAGTCCGAGAGCCTATAATGTGCTGCTGCTGCAATTCCATGTAACATGGCATACTATGTGTTAGTGTTTTCAGGACACAGAATACCCAACCTGTAATTGCTAAATGTTGCCTTGCCCATAAGAGGTGGCTAAGTGAGTGGATAGAGCACTGCCTGAAGTCTAGAAGACCTAAATTCAAATCTGGCCTCGGAGACTTACTAGCAGTGTGACCCTGGGCATGTCACAATATCTATTTGCCTTAATCCACTGGAAAAGGAAATGGCAAACCACTCCAGTAACTTTGCCAACAGTGGTACACAGGGTCACAGAATTGAACACAACAAAAATTGGTTCTTGCCTATAAGATAGTTGGGGAAGCTTCAAGTCCATATAAATAGAAAAGGCCTACCACATGCTACAAGATACTACCAGCATCTTGTTTCCTTGGAATTTCAATTTTAACTGTTTAGAAAGATAAGCAGACTTAGATTAAATTCGTGATTTACTCCATTGGTGACAGAAAATGGAACTGGGGAGACAATCCAAACATAATTGAATTGACCAACTGCTCCATTGTGAAATAGCATTAGGATGATCAGTTTCTCCTCAGCCTCTGAAATAGGCTCAGTATTAATGGTATATTTACGTTTTGCTTCCATGGACTACATTATTCTTGCATTTAATTTTTAAAAGGCTTGATAGCTACATATAACCAGAATCTGCTTAGCATAGTTGCAGTTAATATTGTTGCTGGGCAGTTGATACAAGAATTCTTTGGCCTATATTTAATAGCAGTGGAAAGAGAAGATGGAATCAAAATTTCTTTTTCTTCCAACTCTGTTAATGTTGATAGTATGCTGTTAAATGATACATCTAAAACAAGAAAGTAGAAAGCCATATTGAAAAGATTAGTTTGTCTTTTTTCAAATGCTGTTTATTCCGATTTAAGTCTCTAGATTAATGATGTCATATAGCTGAAAGATTTAGATCTTTTCTCTTTTGCCCTCATAAGAAAGTATTTTTCTATAAATACTATAATCTCTTTTTTAGGAAACTTTATTGTGAAAGTCTACTTCCTATATTTAACACACGTTAAACATACATGTGTCTGTGTGTAAATATGTGTGCATATACATATATATCACATAATTCTTGTGCAGTTGATCCAGTATTGTCTTTTATTCTGCTCATCGTACCTTGATTGTCCTGGGGTGATGTACTGAGGGGACAGATGAGACCAAAATAATGAGAATCATGGAAATCTCACACACTCTCCCTTCAGAGAACTGCATCCAGACCGTATGTCCTACTTTTCGACAACCCCACACATTTCACTATGTACTAAAATATGAGGCAGCAGCTTTAAGCAGAAGACTAGAGAAAACTTTAAAAGTAAAAAAAAACAGTTATTTGACTAGAAATAGCAACAGTAGCATATTGAGATGGAACAATTAGAAGTAAATTCCTTAATGAGAAAAAGTGTTGTAAAGTTCTCTATATATTCCCTATCTGTCTATAATAGATAGAATGTCATGCAATGGCAAAAAACAGTACACTATGTATAGCAGTTTGGGGCCTTCAGAACAGGTACCCTAAGTTCAAGGTACTTGTTGGATCCTTAGTCTCAAAAAAACCTTGGTTTGTGATTCCCTCTACCTAAATGCTTACTGTTTCTTTAGTAATTTAGCCTCCTCAGACTGCCTTTCGGTTTCAGCTAGGTTGGCCAGTCAGAGGACACATTTTAGTTCAGAACCAAAGCATTGAAATAGCATAGAAAGAAAATTCAAAATAGTATAGCCCCACGTAAACCTAGGGTATATTTAATCACAGAAATATACATCATTGGTTGGGGCAGGTAGGTGGTGCAGTGAATAAGAGCACCAGTGCAGGAGTCAGGAGGACCTGTGTTCAAATATTACCTCAGACACTTGACACTCACTAACTGTGTGACCTTGGGCAAGTCACTTAACCCCAATTGCTTCGTCCTGGGTCATCTCCAGTCATCCTGATGAATAATATCTGGTCACTGGATTCGGATGGCTCTGGAGAGAAGTGAGGCTGGTGACCTGCACAGACCTCCCTCACTCAAAACAAAATCAAGTGCAAGTCATGTTATTATTTCTCTGATGACATGGTCTTCTTTGGCAATGAAAGATGAACACACACACATCATTGGTAAGAATATCTAGTATGTAGGATGGGGACCACCAGCAGGCCAACCTAGCTGAAACCGAAAGGCAGTCTGAGGAGGCTAAATTACTGAGTTTGTAGAAAGCAGCATGAGATAGGCAAGTCAAGCTTACCCCTTTCCACCCAGCCACTGCTGCCACCACCGCCGCCACCGCCACCGCCACCACCACTACCACCACTACCACTTTTATGATATCTCCTCTAGGGCCCAGATGTAAACAGCCCAGGAATTTCAACCTAAGAGCTTTGGAATAGCAATGTCAATAGCCTGGTGTCCAATGTTTCTACATCAGAAACTGCTAGGATTTTAGTGCAAATGACACCAAAGAAAGAACCATTACTACCTATTTTGCTACTGTACCCTAAAAACTATGATATTTTATTTGCAACTGAAATTTCCCATACCTATTGACTTCCCATTAGAATGTGAGCTCCTTGAGAGCAGGAATAGTGCTACTTTTCTATTTGTAGCTCTAGCATTTAACGTAGTGCTTTACACAATAAATGCTTCATTCATATGTGACCAGGACACCTGTAGGAAGAGGCACCTTTCATGTAACAGGACTGTTGATTTTTTTCTGGTGATATCATTAAATTGCTTTCACTGGGCCTGCTTACTCTTCGATATGCCACATCTCTGCTGGGCACATTATTCCGTTGGTCCCTTGGTGACTGCTGTGCACATAGTCTCTGCTCTACTGGTCTCTTGGTATCTCTGTTGGTTCCTGGTCTTAAAATGATTGATGGGAATATTGTCTCTATTGGCATGTTCTGCTTTTTCCATGGTATCTTTGGGCAAACTGCTTTGCTTGTCTCTAGTGGTCCTCAGGTAACTATTGGGCATGTAGTCTCAGCTGTGTTATTCTTACGACGTCTAGGTTATTTTCCTAACACTAGCTTTTGGACTCCTCTCTTTGGGACCAGATAAGATGTGTCAGCTTTAGTCTGTGAGGGTCTCGTGGCTTAAAACCTTCTAGTGGCCAACAACCTTAGCCATTCTGTTCAGCCAACACATGCTAGACAAAGTGTACCATGGCTAAGATTGTCTTTTCTTTTAGAGTATTATGACTGGCTACTATAGGTAAAGTATATACATATGTATGTACTTATATACACATATTTCTATATTCATATATATGTATATATAAAACTCCTCCCTCTCATTCTCATTTTCTATCCCTCTTGTCATCTTCATCTTCCCCTTTATTTTCAATTGCATAAATAGATGCAGAGTCCAGAATAAAGAAAATTATAGTCCTACTGTCGACTGTATCAGGAGTATTATGTTCACTTCTAGGAGTCACATATCAAGAAGAATATAGACAAACTGGAGCATGTCCACAGAAGGGCAACCAGCTTGGTGAAAGGACTGGAGACCCTGCCATATGAGGATTAGTTGAAAAAACTAGACAAATTTATCTTGGAAAAGTGAAGACAGTAGGGACATACCTGTCTTTATGTATTTGAAGGTCTTTTGTATCGAAGAAAGATTAGATTTATTTATTTGGTTATAGAGAACATAGGTAGAAGCAATAAGGAAAGTTTCAGAAAGGAAAACATTTGTTCACTCTCGGGAAAAATCAGAATGGAATGGAATCCCTCAGGAAGTATATGATTTCCTATCCTTGGAAGCTTATAGCCACTTGGGAATGTTATAGATAGGAATTCCTGTTTAAGAACAGGTTCAGGGGCAGCACAGTGGATAAAGCATTGGCCCTGGAGTTAGGAAGACCTGAGTTCAAATGTGGCATGAAACACTTGACATGTTGCTAGCAGGGTGACCCTGGCAAATCACTTAACCCTGATTGCCTCCCCCCCAAAAAATTTTTAAAAAAAGGAAAATACAAGATATTTAAACATACACCTTCTAGAATTAAGAGTAGGCTCAATTACAGTTTGGAGGTATACCCCAAAGGCTATAAAACTGCATACCCTTTGACTCAGCAATATAACTGTTAGGTCTACATTCCAAGGGCATCTAAAAAAGGAGGAGGGGAGAGAACCTATTTGTACAAAAATATTTGTAGCAGCTCTTTTTGGTGGCTAAAAATTGGAAATTAAGAGGGCAATGGCTAAACGAGCTGTGGAACATGGTTGTGATGGAATATTATTGTGCTATGAGAAATGACAATTAGGATGATTTCAGAAAAATCTGGAAAGACAAATGAACTGATACAAAGTGAAGTGAGTAGAACAAGGAGAATGTTGTACACACTAATATTGTATGATGAAGAACTGTGAATGACTTAGCTATTCTCAGCAATACAGTGATTGAGAACAGTCCAAAGGACTAGGGTAAAACATTCTGTCTCCAGAGAAAGCACCAATGCTATCTGAATACAGGCTGAAGCATTCTATTTTTCGCTTTTCTTTCATCCTTTTTTTTATTCGAATCTTCTTGTACAAAATGACTAGTATGGAAATGTTTTACATGATTGCACATGTATGAATCACATCAGATTGCTCCCTGCCTCAGGGAGGAGTAGAATTTGGAACTCAAAACTTTAAAAAAAATGTTTTAAAATTGTTTTAACTTGTAATTGGGGAAAAACAAAATATTATATTAATAATTAAAAAAGAGTAGTCATGATATGATCTCTAATTTCTTTTATACTGAGTTTCTGTGATTTTTTTCTCTGGCCTGCTTTTTTGTGCTTTCCACTGAACATCTTTCTGTTTTTGCTTTGTGCATGTTTCAGTGGCCCCTCCCCTTTTCTTTTTCATCACTGTTCCTAACCCACTTTTCTTTCCAATGATTCTTAAATTATTCCTCTTTTTCCTGGAGAATTTATATGGGACATGGGATCATAGATTTAGATCTAGTTCAATTCCCTGTTACAGATGAGGAAATCTTACTCTTTAAACATTAGAAGGGATGTCATATGGAGGATAGATTAGAAGGAATTGGTGGAAATTATAGATGAATATTTTTGGTCAGCATAAAGAAAAACTTTCAAACGTTTTTGAGTTCCCAAACGCTGGACTGTTTTATTTGGTAAAACAGAGGTTGAATCACTATCTTTTAGGGATGTTATCAGGATTCATTCATTGAATAAGAAGTTGGACTAGATGACCTTTAAGGGCTCTTCCGGCTCTTTTAAGATTCAATGCTTGTAAGTCTTCTTGGGAGTTAGAGGTAGGTCTGGGGAGCAGTAGACAGTAACAGCAAAGAATTTTAACAGGTGGTAGATTAACCTCAAAGGGAAGCTCAAACAGTGAATGGGTTGAGTGAATAAGTATTGACTTGGCATTTGCATTCACATAAATTGGCATGGGTACCTGTGAGTTCTTGATGTTATGGGCAGTGGACCAAGCCGGACTCAGATTGGTCTTGTGACTCAATTTGGGATTGTAAGGAAATGAATGTTGCAGAACATCTGAGAGTTAACAAAAGGTTTATTTAATTACGACGTGGAAAAGATATTCAACCAGGATACAGTGCTGGCTCATGTAGGCAAAGCCACTCTTATTTCCATATAGAAATGTGTGTGATCAGGGCAGAATGTTGACTTTAGGGTCAGATTGTCAAGTGTGATGGTCACTTAACTCCTCAAGGGCGGGCCTTTTTATGCCTTTGGCTTCTAGGAAAGCTGTTTCAGCAGCTCAAATCATAACCCCCTGGACCAGTCACATCTTGGAGATAGCTTCTTTGCCTATTAGGGAAAAAGTTCATCCTACCTGGCATGACCTTAGGTGATAGTACACCTACCCCCACTTTCACAATTCTTATTTTTATTGGTAGCATAAGCCCAACTGCTACTCTGTTTTCTATTTGTTCCAGATGAGAATGGCAGAATGTAATTTGGTACTGATAGATAGATATAGATATATGCTGGAAATAATCTGTTGTATGTTTTTAAGTGCTCAAAGCAACCTGGTAGACAGTGTAGTTCATTTGTCATGTTGACACTTAAAAGTCAAGCCATCAGGATCACTGAAATGATAATTGATATTTATGCCATTTTTTAAAGTTTGCAAAATGCTTTCTTCATAGTAACCCTGTACAGTGGGTGAGAGCAAGTACTTTTGGAGGAGGAGCTGAACCTGTGATTTTATTGCTCTATGAAATTTCCAGTGTGGAAATTTCTTCCACTTATTTAGTTAAGCAACTTTTTAATAATTACCTGTGGCACTGAGAGGTTAAGTGATTTGTTTACTAATTATTAACAATTAATCAGTATGTGTCAGGTAGGACTAGAGTCCAGGTATTTCTTACTCACAGGCTATCTTAAGAATTATTATCCCCATTTTACAGATGATACAACTGAGGTACAGAGAAGTTAAATGACTAATCTAGGATTACAGCTGGTACTTAAATAGGTATTAGAACTCACTTTCTTAGTGCCTTCAGCACATCATCCTGTTAATTAAGTGCAGCTTCTGTTATGTCATGACAAAGCTATTTGTAGATATATTATTCTTACGAAGCTTAATATTGTGTGGATTGCCCTAGGTATTTAATTGGCCAATGGTGTTAAGGGTAAGTTGGGAAAAATTATATTTGTATGTCGTCTTGGTAAAACAGTCTCAGCAGACTGACTAACTGATAAGCTCAAAACTATTGGTGAGTTAAGGAGATGTTTGCCCCAGACATATGATATCTTCCCCCGGCAGAATAGGCGGATGAGAACAGTTTGTTCCAGTGGCCATGAAGGTGGCTGAAGCAGGTGCTGTGGAGCACTTAGAGCTTGGTCAGACACTGAGAATACCAAGGTCATTTACTGTATTCCATGCATCACCAGTCTTTTTGACTTTGTCTTGCTACTGAACTTAGATGACTTGAAGAGAGAGAGTGAGGCTGACAGCTTTGTGCAGTTCTGCCTCATTTAAATCCAGTTCACATGCAGGTCATTGGTGATGTCATTGGTCTTCTCCGGAAAAACAAGGAAGAACACTCCGCAGTAACTTTAACATATAATTTCAAAGCTGTCCTTCTTGTTTGTGTTTTCTTCTATTATCTTCTGTGCATTTAAAAAGATTCAATGACACTCTTTTCTTTTGGTAACCTTGTTAGCCCCTCCAGTCCCATTACCTTTCACTACAATTTCACTACCCATCACCTTTCACTACAATTAAAAAAGAAAAGGAAATCCTTGTAACAAGTATACAAAGTCAAACAAAACAGATTCCTATATTGTATGACTCATTCTCTACCTTTAGTCTATCAGCTTTCTGTCCGAAGGTGGACAGAATACTACATCATTGGTCTTTTGGAATTGTGGTTGTGTACTTCAAAGGTGTCAAATTCTCTTGGAGCTGGCAAGATAATTCCTGAGTGGAGACACAATAAAACATAATTGGGAAATACTTAACAACACTTAAAAAAATATAGTATAACACAGATAATGTTAATTTGTGGTCTTAGTCAATCGAGAATTGGTTTCTCTTTGAGTTTGACACTGCTGGTATCCATTGATTAGAATTCTTAAGTCTTTCAAGGTTGTTTTTCTTTACAATGTTATTGTAAGTTATTACAATAAGGTTATTAATTGTATTTTGTTGAAATAATGATATTAATAAATTATTCTCTGGGTTCTGTTCACTTCACTGTGTGTCAATGTATACAAATCTTCCTAGATTGCTTTGACACCATCTCTTCATTTTTTTATCACATAGACAGTATTCTACTCCATGCTTATGTATTTTTCTAATGGATAATCAGTGAGAGAGGCATAGTTCTTTTTTTTCAAATTAAATTATTTTGTTTTCAGTGTTCTGCAATCTCTTTCATATATCTTAGATTTTTTTCCCCTCCCTCCCCCCCTTCCCCACTTCCTCCCTGAGGTAGCATACAATTTAATATAGATTCTACGCATACATTCCTATTAAATACATTTTCACCTTAGTCATGTTACATAGAAGAATTAAAATGAATGGGAGAAATCATAAAACATAATACAAAAGAAAATTGTGTGCTTCATTCTGCAAGAGGCATAGTTCTTGACTTTGCTGAGAATACTGATGTAAATATTAACACATGACATACAATGTAGAAAAAAGTATATATTTGCATATTTACATTGAAACATAGGAAAAACTGTTGCTACTTTCTCAATTTTTATCTTTAGCTACCTTTATAATATTTCGTATTACAGACCTTTTCCTTGAAATCCTTTGGTTACTTTGAATCTGTGATACTCCTCTGACTGTTCTGACCAGATTCTTTATTTTCTTCTGTGGCTGCTTATTTCGACCTCTAAGAGAGCATTTCCCCAGGTTTTGACTTCTTAAATTCTTCTTTATACCTTACTGTCAAAGTTCTACATTCCTGTAAGACTCCAGTCTATATCACTAGTGCTGATCTTTCATTTCCAATTAATTGTAGGACACTTAGATTGTTTTATTGGTGTGTTTTGTTTTCATATAATCATTTTCAAATACAGGGTATCCCCAAAGTCTTAGGAATTTATGTTTTACTATGGGGCTAAACCATGCACCTAATTAAGTAAATATGTTATATTTTGAAAAGGAAGAAAGGAGGAGTAACCACTGTGGAGTGGGAGAGAGTGGTGATTCAGAGTGGACAGTGGAGGGAGTGGTTCCTTGAAGGAAAAGTTGTAAGTGAGGAGAGAGTTCATTCTAGGAACCATAATACAGTTTTACGTAAAATCATTAGGTTGTAGAGTTTGAGGAGTGCCTAGTAGGTGAAATTAGCTGAGATATAGAGTATATCCAAGGGAGTGATAAGAGATATGTCTGGAAGGGTAGGTGGGAGCCATGTTGTGGAGTCCTTTAAATACCAGGCTGAGGAGATTGTATTTTGTGTTTTATACCCTGTGATAGGTAGTCACTGAAGCAGGAGATGAGAAGTTTTTTAAGCAAGAGAATAAGCCAGTACTATGCCTTATTTAACATGTCACCCTTTCTTTTAATGTCATTCCTTTATTTGTTTTCTACTATTTCTGTTATACTTTAGACCCGTATTTCAGTGATGAACCATTACTTTCTATTTTGTTTGCCTTTGTTCTTTTCCCCTTCCGGTCTGTCCTGGACACCATTGCTAAATTAATCTTCCTGGAACATGTTTTTGTCATGTTCTTTACTTAAAAATTTGAATGGTTCCCCACTGCCTGCTTCCCATAATCTGACTCTTGTATTTCTATCCTTCTCTTATTTCCCCACATGCCATCCAAACTCTTCTTTCCAGTATCTCTCCAAAATGCCACATCTCTGTCCTTTTATCCATATGATTTCTTCCTTCCAGAATGCCCCTTCTTAATAGGCTTTTTGGAAACCCACTCCTTAATAGCTTTTCTGCCAAGAGGAGAGTATGTTTCATTTTTTGTTCTCTCCATGTCTCTGAGAATGGCTTCTTTTAAGTCATTTTTTATTTGTGCTCTTATAATCATTCTTTCCGTTCTGATAATCCTTATATTTATTGTTCTGGTTCTGCTTATTTCACTGTGTTTGTTCATGCGTATTTTTCCATGCTTTTCTGAATTAAAGACTTAGAACTGGAGGGAGCCTGAGGTCAACCTAGGCCAATCTCTTTATTTCATAGATGAAAAAACTGAGGCCCAGAGACATTAAATGACTTACCCAAGGTTACATATAGAATAAGTGACAGAACTGGATGCTAACCTTGTGCTTGATACCGTTTAGTCATTTTTCAGTCATGTCTGACTCTTCATGGCCCCTTTTGGGGTTTTCTTGGCAAAGATACTGGAGTGGTTTGCCATTTCCTTCTGCAGCTCATTTTATGGGTGAGGAAACTGAGACAAACAAGGTTAAGTAACTTACTCAGGGTCATACAGCTAGTAAGTGTCAGAGGTTCAATTTGAATTCAGATCTTCCTTACTCCAGGCCTGATGCTCTATCCACTGTGTCATCTACCTGCTTGGTACATACTCTTTTGTGTGTGAGTGAATGCTTTGTGTTGTCCGGTTAGTAGTAATTAGTAGTAGCAGCAGGTAGTAGGGAACATATCTTTCACATGTTCCGCTACATGGTACTTGGCATACCTAAAACATTCTAATGTAATAGATAATATTTGTGATGAATGATAAATGTATGGATTCAGGGAAGTGATTCTCCTCATTGTGCTCCCTTCCTCAGACTTAGTCTTTAGTGTTATCATTCAGTGGTGATATGCCTTCTCTACCCAACTAAACCTAAGTAAAATGTGAGAAAATTTCAGACAATTCAAGCTGCTGATTTTTATTATAGGCACAGTTTACAATAAGCACTTTATTTCAGAATTCTCTATCAGCATGACATATATATTTTCATAGCAGAAACCACATTAAAAACCCCTTGAGGCGAATGTATTGGAGGACATGGATGTCAGGTCACATGAGATTAGCTGTCTGGTTATAATCTTTACTATTGAAAGAACTAGATCAGTGAGATTGCAGATCCATTTGAGTATCTGAGCCCTGTAAATTGAAACAAATTAATAACTTGTATCATATTGTATGATGATCAACTGTGAATAACTTAGCTATTCTCAGCAATACAAAGATCCAAGATAATTCTGAAAGATTTATGATGAAAAATGCCTACCTCCACAGAATGAACTGATGGAGTCTGAATGCAGATTGAAGCATACTATTTTTTTAAAATTAATTTATTTGTTTTCAGTTTTCTACAATCTCTCCTTCCCTGAGGTGGCATGTAGTCTTATATGGCTTCTACACATACATTCTTATTAAACACATTTTCACATTAGTCATGTTGCATAAAAGAAAATGAATGGGAGAGACCATGAGAAAAATCAAAACATAACGCAAGAGAAAATATTCTGCTTCATTGTGTGTTCCAATTACTGTGTACAGTGATCTTCTGGTTCTGCTCCTTTCACTCAGCATCAGTTCATAAAAGTCTCCCTCATTTCTACCTCCTTGTTTTTCTGGTTTCCTCTAAGTCTCAACTAAAATTCCATTTTCTACAAAAAAACTTTGCCCAATCTTTCTTAATTCTAGTGCCTTCCCCTCTCTTACTATCTATTCTATACATAGACAATTTGTACATATTTGTTTGCTTGCTGTCTGTTATTAGATTGTGGGCTTCTAGAGGACAGGGACCGTTTTTGCCTTTCTTTCAGTGATTAGTATGGTACCTGGCACATAGTTTGGTGCTTAATAAATGCTTATTGACTGAAAAAATCTTTTTCATTTCTTTAATATTTTATTTTTTCCAATTACATGTAAAAACAATTTTTAACATTTTTAAAATTTTGAATTCCAAATTCTCTCCATTTTTCCGAACTCTCCGACTAAGACAACAAACAATATGATATATGTGCATGTGCATATGTACATGTGCAGTCATGCAAAACCTACTTCTATATTAATCATGCTTTGAAAGACATAGACCCTCTCCAAAAAATGAAAAAAAAAGTAAAAAAAATAGCATGCTTTGGGCATAGACCAATGCCTGATACCATACACAAGAATAAAGTCCAAATGGATACACAATCGAGGTATAAAGACTGAAACTATAAACAAATTAGGGGAGCAAGGAATAGTGTATTTTTCAGATTTATGGACAATGGAGAAATTTATAACCAAACAAGAGATAGAGAACATTATGAAGTGCAAAATGGATAATTTTGATTACATTACATTGAAAAGTTTTTACACAAACCCAGTGCAACCAAGCAGAAAAAACTGGGAAAGAATTTTTGCAACTAGTATCTGTGATAAAGGCCTCATTTTTAAAATATACAGAGGACTGAGTCAAATGTACAAAAATACAAGTCATTCTCCAATTAATAAATGGTCAAAGGATATGAACAAGCAGGTTTCAGAGGAAGAAAATAAAGTTTGTCTATAGTCATATGAAAAAATGCTCTAAATCACTCCTGATTAGAGAGATGCAAATCCAAACAACTATGAGGTACCACATCACACCTATCAGATAGGCTAACATGACAAGATAAGATGGGAAATGTTGGAGATGTGGGAGAGCTGGAACACTAATTGGAGCAGTTGGTGGAGCAGTGAGCTAATCCAACCATTCTGGAGAGCAATTTGGAACTATGTAGTCAGCCTAGAAAGGTAGCCGGGCTTCAAGTTTTGGAAGAGTTTGCCGGACAGAGGAGTTTGCATCTTATTCTAGAGGTGATTGAAATTTCTTGATCTGGAATGGCACATGGTCAGACTTGTGCTTCTGTAACAGCATTTTGCAGCTGTTTCAAGAGACTTGAAGCAGGATAACTAAGAGGCTGTTTAAGTAATCCAAACAAGAAGTGATGACACCTGAAGTGGGCTAGTGCCTCTTTAACTATAGAGAAGGGGAAGAACCTAAGAGATGATAGGCAACTGTTGGATAATGGAAAGTGGGGGATGAATGTGAAGAAAGAGGCAACGATGAATGAGGAAATGGTGGTGCCCCTGATAGAGATGTTAATAAGAGGGGAGAGTTGGGGGTGGTTAATGGAAAAAGCGTTGAAGTCATAAAGACTAGTATTCAAGTTCCCCTTCAGAGGCTTGGCAAGTCAACCTTGGCAAGTAACTTATCATCTCTGGGCCTCAGTTTTTTTATCTGCAAATAAGTGGGCTGGACTTACTGAACTTCAGGGTTCCTTATACCTGTAGATCAGTATTTCCATGAAATAGGCAAATTGCTAGGCTGTTGTGATGCTACTTTGAAGACTTCTTGATCTAATTGATTTGCTCCCGGAGCCATACATCTCAGAGGAAGTATAGAAAAGCAAGGAGACTTGGTTGCTTAGTCATTCTGGGTTCATGGACCATGAAATTTATGTCTTATAATGGGTCTGCCCCTTTCTCTCTGCTTTGGGAGTTCTCCCTCTCCATTGAACATTCAAGAGGAGAGGGGAGTCTCCAGAAAAGAAACTTGTGGGAAAGGAGCAAGTGACAAAGAAGTGACTCTGAGCCAGAAGACCATTAACATTCATTTTCAGTCTTTTCCATCCACTTTAGTAGATAATTTTTAAAACAACTGACATTTATTTATAAAGCCATTTAAGATATATAAAATAGCATTTTAAAAAAATTGATCCTTGCAACAAGTTTATGAGGTAATTTCTACAAGTATTTATGTTATATAGAGAATGGAGGCTCAGAGAGGTTGGGATTTGCCCATAGTCTTTCAACGAGTAAATTTCAGAAGTTGTGTATGATTCCAAATTCAATCTTTCTACTTTACTATAATGGCCTCTCATGTACCAGATTGCTCCCAGACGTCTCCCTCATGGTGGGGAGGTTTTTACCGATTACAATTAGAGGATTATTAGTGATTTAATTCCTGATACCTTTTTGAGATGCACTTAAAGATGTTTTGCATTGGCAAAAATAACTAGAAGTAATTTTGGAACTGGGGATCCTGGGGCAGTGCTGTGTAGATTGCCCTAGTTGGGGACCCAGAGGACAGCATGGGATACATACAGGGTTCTTAAGAGGAGAGGGAAGATCCATTTTTCCTGCAATTAGCCCTTGTCTCCCTTCTCCAACCCTTACCAGATAAAGCAGAGTTTTGATCAGGTGACAGTGTTTAACTCTTATTAGACACCCCTACCCCCTCACTCCATCAGTCCACCTTACCTAGATTGGTAAAGTGAAGTCCAACTTTTTTGGGTCCTTCACTTTGAACTTCCTAACATGCTTCTCATCCACTACTTCTAAAGAGAGTAGTTCTGTTTTTTTTTTCTCTCCCTGGATCAACTTCCTAACCATACTTGGGACCCATTCCCTCTTCATTACTCTTCTTCATCTGCCACATCATGGCTCTGGCAAAATTGAGTGACCCAGGTACAGTATTTGTCTTGTTCATTCTCCCAGGAACTCTTGGTTTCCTCCTTCCTTATCCAGGAGAGATGAAGAGGAATTCTATTCAGCAAGTATTGATTAAGTAAATACTGAGCCATTACACTGTACTAGTATATAGTGTATACATAGTGTTGTGTCTGTGTCGTCAAGGAGCTTATAATTTAGTTGGAAGGGTGGGGAAATAAGAGAAAGATTCAGTGACTTAGTGTAGTTTTATTTAGTAGAGAGACCCAAGTTTATACATATCTGTAGTTCTCACTTGGTTTGTTTCCACTTCTATTTTTGCTATTCTTTACTTTTCCTACCACTATTGTTACTTCCCTTTTCTACTTTCATATGAAGGAATAGAGATGGTGGTGGGAACTGTTTTTATCTTTCCTGGCAGATTATATATATGGAGGTACACATTTCAGAGTGTCAGCCCACAAAACCTCTTGATAACATGGAGAATTAGAGGGTAACTTATACTGTGAAAGGTTATAGTTGACTACTACATTACTTCCTCCTGCTCTGGAAAAGTTTATTTTGTAATGGTGAAGATTTCCCTGTGGTGATTTTATTTTTCTCAGTGTTCTTGCAACATCCTTTTAAGGCAATTGAAAGAATCTAGTGTCTGATTTAAAATTATTCTAGTTCTTTTTTTTAAAAAAAATTATTTTTTAGTTTTCAATATTCACTTCCACAAGATTTTGAGTTCCAAATTTTCTCTCCTTCTCTCCCTTCCCTCACCCCAAGTTGGTGTGCAATTAGAAAATCATCCCTTCTCTTAATCTGCCCTCCCTTCTGTTATCCACCACCCCTTCCCTTCTATTTTCCTGTAGGGCAAGATAGATTTCTATATCCCATTGCCTATATATTTTATATTCCATTTCTTTTTTATTTGATGTTGGAAAAGTCTGTAAAAATATAAGAGCAGAACCTTTAAATAAAGTTATTCAAAATAGTGCCTTCTCTCCTCTCATACCACCATTCCACTTTAGGTCCACATCACCTCACACCTATCATAGTACTTGCTGGATGATCTCCTTGTCACAAGAAGTCTTTCTGCACTACAGTTCACCACTATAGTCCATTCTTCACTCAGCTGCCAGGGATCTTCCTAAAGTTCAGGTTTGACAATGTCTCCCCCCCTCCTCCCCATTAAATGAACGTCGGTGTCTCCCTTTCACCTTCAGGATCAAAAATAAAGTCCTCAGTTTAGTGTTCTAAGCCTTTCATAACTTTCCCTTCCCCCCTGGAACTCTGTGATTCAGTGACACCCGCCATCCGTGTTTCTCCTTCAACAAGACACTCCATCTCTTGACTAGTTATTTTTACTGGCTGTTCATCATGCCTGAATTCTCTCATCTCTGTCTTTTGACTTATGAGTCCCAACTAAAATGCCATCTATTATTAAGTCTCTCTTGATCCTCCTTAATTCTACTGACTAAATCATATCTATTTATTTTAGGATCAAATGAAATAATATTTGTAAAAAGCACGTAGTACAATGTCTGGCATCTAGTAGGCACTATATAAATGGTTATTCCCACCTTTTCTCCTTCCCTCTATTGATTATTTCCATTTTATCATTTATCTGTCTATTGTTTGTACATAGTTGTTTGCATATTATCTCCGTTGTTATACTGTGCTCCTTGAGAGCAGGGGCTATCTTTTACCTTTCTTTGAATTTCCAGTGTTGGAGATATAATGCCTTGCTTGTAGTAGTAGGTACTTAACAAATATTTATAGACTGACTGACTTTATAGAGTTAAAGGGACACTAGGAAGAACCAGGAACAATTTTTTTTAGAATTACTGCTACTGAAACCAAACTACAATTGCTTAAGTATGTTGAAAATGGTGAGGAATTTCTTCTAAAGTTCTTTTTTTAAAACTAGCTCTTGAATAAGTCTCCTGACTTCTTTGAAGCCTCTCTTTCTATAAAATAAGGGGGTTTGACCAAGTGACTTTCCAGCATTGACTCTAAGCAGATGACCTTTAAAATGTTTCCTGGAAACAAGACAATTGATATTCTTGCAAATGGACATTTGTTTTTTGTTTTTCCAGTTTGCTCTACGAAGAGTGCCTCACCCCCAAATTAAACATGTCTGGAAGGGGTGGGGGGGGCAGAGCAATGTTTTCATGGTCTCAATTCTGATGTTATTTTATTCCTCTCCCACTATTAGAGACTATGAAAAGTACAATGTCTTTTAGAATATTTTAATGCATTATATGCTGCTTGGATAATGCATTTATTGGAAGCGTAATGATAGTACAGTAGTGTGAATTTATGGAAGATAGAGACAGCAAATTATCTCTGCATTTGAGTTGTCTGTTTGCTTTTATACAAAATAATTACCTGCTTGAGAACTGTTAATATGAAATGAGAAAAGCCTGAGAAAGGTTTGGAAGGATTTGAATGAATCCTGGATATAGAGATTGTTGGTAATATAATTTTATCCTTTTCCTGATAGCATCAAGGCATTAAATTGTTGCTGGAAAAAAGCTTCCCTGCATAACCCAGGATTTCACTCGGAACAGTAGTATTAAGAAGTGTTTTCAATTTTGTATTTGGTTTGTCAAAAGGTTTTAAACATTGATATATTTTTTTCTTCATGTATTGATCTTGAATGTAGCAGATCTGTTTAAAATATGTTATTCACTTACTCTTTAAAATATTATTGGCTTCTGATTTATTCTTTGGAGGATTGATTATATACATTCTAAGATAGGTTATATTCATTTTAAAAATCCATTCTAAAAGAAAAACAATTCTTTTAATAGACATGCTAGTCGAGCAAAATAAATTTTCACAATGACCATGTCCAAAATATATATGCTTCATTGTGTATTCTGAGTCCATTGTGCCTCTGTGAGGAGGTGGGTAAGCTGGTTTACTGTTGGTTCTTTGGAATACTGGGACAAAATAGTTTATGATAATTTTCATTTATTATGAATTCTTTTTCATAATGGCAGATTGGCTTTTCTCTTCCGTTCAGATGAAGTAATGATTTATGTATTTTTTTAACTGCTAAATTTATTCCTCAGTGGATTTTATCTTTGATTTTCAGAATTTCTGTTTCTGTTAGGGATTTTTTGATTTGTTGGTTTTCTTATTTTTAAAACTTGAATGCTCATTTCATTCGTATGTTCATTTGCTTGTTGAAGAAAGTATTTAAAAGTTATACACTTTCCCCTGAAATTTCTTTGGCTAAGTCTCAAAAATTTTGATTTATTTTGTTCTTGTTATTTTCTCTAATGAAATTATCTGTTGTATCTTTGATTCGCTGTATGAGCTACCAATTTGTTAGGATTATTTAAGTTTGAATCCATTTTTCATAGGTTCTTTGAGTATAAATTTATTACATTGTTGTCAGTATAAGAAATGTTTAATATTTCTTTGTTTATGAGGTTTTTTGAACATGTGCTTAGTTTTTGTAAGGGTGACATACACTACTAAGAATTATGTATATCATTTTATATTTAGTAATTGCCAGAGGCCTATCATGTACAACTTTTCTAAAATTTTATTCAAGTCCTTAACTTTTTTTAAAAATATTTTTGTGAGATTTGTCTATTTAAGTTCTACAACTATTATAGGCTTCCTGTCATTTTCTCCCTGTAATTTGGTTAACTTTTTCTTTAATTCTTTTAGGTGCTACCATTTGGTGCATGTATGTTATTTGTGTTAATTCATTTTCTATGTTGATTTTATATTAAATGCACTTTATTTCTTTTGATCATGTCTATTTTTGCTCTTGACTTGTCCTGAGAGCATGATTGCTATGTCTGCTTTTTTGAATTTCTCTGATGTATAGCAGATTTTCCAGTCTCTAATTTTAATTTTGTGTGAACCTTTATGTTTTTTGTAAAGATTATTTTTGGATTCTGCTTTCCAATCCATCTGCTGCTCTCTGTAGGTAAATCTATGCCATTTACTCTTCACTGTTATAATAGTGTATTTCCCTCCATCATAACCTGTTATTAATCTCCCTCCCACCCCCATCCTTATCCTCTCTCTCTATATAAATAGAAAGGGATGGAGAAAGAAAAAAATCTGATTAGCATTAATCATTTGTAATGTCTGTTCCTATTCCTAAGAACTTCTTCTCTTCACCAAACACAGATTTTCTCATTCTTTCTCTTTTGAACCTTTCCTCTTTTATTTCTCCCCATTCACCATCCAAAGTTTGTTTTGCTTGTGACTATCACCTCCTAATGGCTTTGTCCCTTGTGTGGTCACCTTTTTCTCCATTGAGTTTAAGGTATATTGAGAGGGCCATTCTTCTTAGCTCAATGACCAATTCTTTTTGATACAGGCCTCCCTTTCCATCACTGAGACAAAAAGATCAATAAAGGAATTGTTTCTTCATCCTGAAGTGCACATCCTTTTATTCTGAGCCACATGTATCAGAAAACATGACTAAGAGAGCTCAGTTCTATACATGTTCATGGGATGAACTCAGTCCAGCTAGGTGGTGCAGTGGATCGTGCTGGGCTTGGAGTCAGGAAGACCAGAGTTCAAATTCTAACTCTGTGATGCTGGGGAAGTCACTTCACTTCTGTTTCCCTCAGTTTCCCCCATTGTGAAATGGGGGCAATAATAGCACCTACCTCCCAGGGTTGTTATGAGAATCAAATGAGATAATATTTGCAAAGCACTTAGCACAGTGCCTGGCACATAATAGACAATAAATATTTGTTTCCTCTTTCCCTCCTTGCCCACTGCACATTATTAAGCAACAAGTTGCAAGCAGCTCTAGGATTTGTCTTAGTAACCAATATATGTATGTATCTATCTATATATATATATATATAGATAGATACATACACATACATTTCCTGAGAACCATAGGCTTGATGCTTGACTTGCCTTTTTGGTGAGGGTCACTACCGCCTTAGCTTTTGTCCATTTTGCTCCTCATCCTATTCGTGGTTCCTGGGGCCTGGCTCATTTATTGGAGGTGGCAGAGGAACCCGAAACAGTGCTTCTAGCAGGGTCTCACTGGGAGGTGAGTCGGTATTCTGAGTAGGAGTTAGACAGAAGCTGGTACTAATGACATTCTTTTTAAAGTATATTTTTCAATTTATTATTTGTTTTTAACATTTTTTTCTTACTAAATTTTGAATTCCAAGTTTTCTTACCCTGTCCTCAACTCACTGAGAAGGCAAAAAGAAAAGATAATGATTTCATATGTGAAATCATGCAGAACCTGTTTCCATATTAGCCATATTTTTTTTTTTAAAAAGCTAGAACAATGAAGTGAGAAAACTATACTTCAGTTCAGACTCAGAGTTCATTGATTCTGTTTCTGGAGGTGGATAACATTTTTTCATCATGAATCCTTTGGAATTGTTTTGGATCATTGTATTGATCAGAATAGTCAAGTTGTTCCACAGTTGATCATGATTTCAATATTGTATATCCTGTGCACAACGATCTCCTAGTTCTTCTCATTTCATTTTGCATCTGTTCATATAGGCCATGCCATGCTTTTCTGAAAGCACCCCCCTCGTCATTATACCAAGCGGTACTCCCATCACAATCGTATGCCAGATGTTTAGCCATTCTCCAATTGATGAGCATCCCCTAGATTTTCAATTCTTTGTCACCACAAAAATAGCTATTAATATTTTTGTACTTACAAGGCCCTTTCCTTTTTCTTTGATTTCTTTGGGATATAGACCTAGTGGTTGTATTACTGGATCAAAGGATATACACAGGTTTATTGCCCTTTGGACCTCGTTCCAAATTGTTCTCTGGAATGGTTGGTTGGACCAGTTCACCACTCCACCAACAGTTCGTTAGTTTATCTCCATTTCTCTCATCCCTTCTGGCGTTTGTCATTTATGATACATGTGAGGTGGTACTTCAGAGTTCATTTGCCTTTCTCTAATTAGTAGTGATTTATTTTTTTTCATGACTATAGATAACTTTGATTTCTTCTTTTGTGAACTCCCTATTTGTATTCTTTATCAATTGGGGAATGGTTCTCATTTTTATAAATTTGTCTCAGTTCTGTACTCAGTATGTATTTGAGAAATGAAGCCTTTATTATAGAAACTTGCTATAAAATTTTTTGATATTACTTCATTGTCTTTGGAACTTAAGCAAAATTATTTATCCTAATTATCACTTTTCATTAAGTCTGTTTTGGCTTTTGTTTTGTCTGAGATCATCATTACTACCCCTGCATTTTTTTGAGTTTAGCTAAAGCCTATTTAATTATGCTCCAGCCCTTTATTTGAACTCTGTGTGTGTCTCTGTTTTTTCAAGTGTGTCTCTTGTAAATAACATTGTTAGATTCTGGTTTGTTATCTGTTCTGCTGTCTACTCCCATTTTACAGGTGAGCTCATTCCGTTCATGTTCACGGTTGTGAGTCTGACTCTGCTTTTCCTTCCATCCCAGAATTAATGTGAAGCCAGTGATTTCTGTAATTGTGGGGTTGTGTTCTTTGTTAAGATTGGAGGCAGATCAATATTCTCCAGAACTTTATTCATCCAAAAGGTGTTTTTTTGTTTCTGTTTTTTTTCTCCGAAACTTGTCACCTTAGAGATGAAATTGGTCAGTGTCAAGTAGCAAGACAGGAATTATCTGTTATAGTTAACAGGCAAAATACCTTACATAAACTGGCCATTTTTCATTATGCATTTGTAACTAAAACATATGAACAAAGCTACATTTCCTTGGATAAGAAACAATTTTATTTACAGAAATCATTGGACAACTTTTTGAGTTGTTGAACATTAAATGTTATATAAGTATTTTTTTTTCCCCTTTCCTAAAACATTAGAATTTTTTAACTGGACCAGGTCAACTTAGAACAGATACAAATATTGTGACTAGTAGCATTTTTTATTCCTTTTTTTAAATATGTGAAAGAATAGCTATTAGAAGAACAGTTCAATGTAGTTTTTAACTTTGGTGATTTATAATCAATAATGAGCAATGAATACTAGTTCATCATATTTATTTTCCTCCTTTAACGGATAGGATTCTTATTACAAGTCCCATTCCTTTTCCTTATCTTATTGTGGAGATGTGCCTTTTTTGGGAGTTGGAAGGAGACTGTACTTTCCCTATCTTGACCAAGCTGGAAACATGACAGCTACCCATTAACGTGCTCGGTTTTTCTAACCTGATCCACTTCATCCCTCATTAGTTAGCTTTGTGGCTCTTGACTCCTGAGGGCTCATCATATAGGAGCTGGACCAAATGTGGATACCCACTTGGCTTTAGCTTTACTGCAGCTCACAACTCCCAATCCCAGTTTTTGTAGGATTAGGGACTATAGGCTGCAACATCATGCTTAGCTGACCCTGTGTTCTTTAAGGCCATTTTAACTAAGCAGCTCTACTAAGTTCTTCCATGCTGGAAAGGCTTCAAAAATTATTCTAGTAGCACACTGAGTTTCTGAAGATCAGCTTCATGAAGTCCCAAAAGGCTCATCACTTAATTATGGATTCTTTGGCTTTGGAAATCTCTGAAACAAAAACAATAGGAAATGGTCCTCAGTCCTCTATCGTGTTTACAAACAATTTATAATACTATTCAAATTAAATTAATACATACTTTTTAGTACAAAGATGGGAAGAGGTGAGGGTGGTGAAAATATATTTGAAATCATTGTTGAGGAATAAGAAATGAGATAGACTTGGAGACTACACAGAAACCTTTTCTCTACATCTTGAATTCTTTGAGAAAGAGATCAGTTGGTGCTGGACCATGCAAGCACTAAATAACAGTGAAATGAAATTGACTATTGATACGTGAATCATTTTTGAATCAGATGTCTGCATACAATCAGACTACTGATTTGTGAGAGAAAAGATGAAAAACAAAAAACTAGAAAGGACTTGGGACTTAAAGGACATAGATTCAAATCCCAATCCTGTCACTGCCTTTGTGATTTTGGGCACATCATTGAACCTCTCTGGGCTTTAGTTTCTTCATTTGTAAAATGAAGGGGTTGGATTCACTCTGTATAGTCCCTTCCAGTTCTAAATCTATCATCCTAGAAGGAGAAAAAGTGAGGAAAAGAGATTTGAAACAACTTAAGACATGACATTTAAGTTGCTGATAATGAAAACTGTAGTGGGTAAAGGAAAGGACATTAACATGAATTATGATGATTTCAAAGAAACATTTATTTGATTGTCAGAGATGGCTCTAAATTTACCACTCTTCAGGTTCAGGTTCTATGTTTGGATGAAATAAGACATTTGAAAGTCATTTAACAGTTGACAAAAAAAAGGTTTATTTTGCCGTGTGTTAGGATATGCAACAAGCATATAGTGCCACTTAACTTATCTGAACACACTGCCCCGCCCCCATCCCGCCATCATCTCCACATGGAGATGCAACTTACCACAGAGAAATCATATCCCTGTGCAAAATTAGGTTCTACACACATAATGATCCCATGACTTCCATGTTCCCCAATTGTAGGATCTATTAAAAACTGTGATCCCTCTAGAAACTGCAAAAGGGAATTCCTACAATAATTTGTGAAAGGTTAGATTTAGAGGACTTGGTTAGAGTTGTTGCAGAATACATCCTCAAAACCCTCATTCCTGTCTTTGTATCAGAACCCTGTTCCCCCGAACCATGGTTTGAACATGGAAGCTAATAATCATGTAAGTTCCACCTAGTTCTGAATATTTCCCTCAGCCTTTGTGTAGCAATTGTTTGAAGATGCACCCACCCCCTTCAGTAGGAGGTTTCAGCCACAGTTCAAGTGACATCCAGAACTCCAAGGCCTATCAGAGCCCTTAATGAGTCTGGGACAGTTATTGGTGGAGTTGTGAACTGATCCAGCCATTCTGAAGAACAATTTGGAACTATGCACAAGGGGCTATAAAACTGTGCATACCCTTTGACCCAGCAATACCAATACCACTTCCAGGTGTGTATCTCAAAGAGATCATACAAATGGGAAAAGGACCCACATGTACAAACATTTATAGCAGCTCTTTTTGTGGTGGCAAAGAATTGGAAATTGAGGGGATGCCCATCAATTGGGGAATGACTGAACAAGTTGTAGTATATGAATGTAATGGAATACTATTGTTCTGTAAGAAATGATGAACAGGTGGACTTCAGAAAAACCTGGAAAAATTTATGAACTGATGCTGAGTGAAATGAGCAGAACCAGGAGAACATTATACAGAGTAACAGTCACAGTATGTGAGGACTGTTTATAATAGATTTAATCCTTCACAGCAATTCAAGGATCAAAAACATTTCCAAAGGACTCTTGATGCAAAATACCATCCACATCTAGAGAGAGAACTATAGAGTTGGAACTCGGAATGAAGTAGACTATTTTCTATTTTGTTATGATTTGATTTGGTTTGGTTTGGTTTTTCTCATGGTTTCTCCCATTCATTTTAATTCTTCTATGCAACATGGCTAATGTGAAAATGTGTTTAACAAAAATGTATGTGTAGAACCCCCATATATGATTTCATGCTATCGTGGAAAGTGGGGGGAGGAGAGGGAGAAAAATTTAAAACTTATGGAAGTGATTGTTGAAAACTGAAAACAGATTAATTATTAACAAAAAAATAAACATTTCTCTAAAATGAAAAAAAATGATGAGCAGGCAGGCTTCAGAAAAACCTGAAAAGAATTACATGAACTGATGCTGAGTGAAATGAGCAGAGCCAGGAGAACATTGTACACAATAACAACCATATTGTGTGATGATTAACTTTAATAGAATTGGCTCTTCTCGGCAGTGCAAAGATCTAAGACAACTTCAAGGGATCCATGATAGAAAATGCTGTTCACATCCAGAGAAAAAACTGTGGGGTCTGAATGCAGATCGAAGCGTACTATTTGCTCCCCTTTTTTCTTTTGTTGTTTTGTTTCTTTTTTCTTGTGCTTCCTCCCATTGGTTCTAATACTTCTTTACAACATGACTGATGTGAAAATATATTTAGTATGAATGTATATGTACAGCCTATATCAGATTGCATACCGTCTTGGGGAGGGGGAAGGGGAGGAAATTGAAAACTCAAAAGCCTATGGAAATGAATGTTGGAAACTGATAATAAATAAATTTATTTTTTTTTAAAAAGTCTATAGCAAAATGCAAAAGCCTTCTGGTCTATCTATAAAAGCAACAAGCTAGTGCAATTCAAGAGACACAAATGAAGATATTGTAGCCTGGCCAAACAGAAGAGCTCACTCCTGGGAATAGCCAAAACAGAAAAGATCACAAGGCAGCAGCGCAGGTATCCTCTGATTACCAGGGAACAGCTCCTAATGTCCAAATGATAAAAGAAGATGGATAATAGCTACAGGACAGTAGGATTTAGATTCTTTTGTCTTTCTCTGGAGTACATGATCCAGATCTCTCCAGGGGCACAAATGCAACCAGTTTTCTAGACAGACAACCCCATATGTCTCCGGATCCAGGAGATTACTGAACATATGACTAACAAAGAAAATGACCCTGGGATGCTACCTCAGCCAACAGAGTAGCACATATCTGACCCCAGCCAGAATGAGAGAGGTATTATAGCAGTAGTTAAGATGCCCTCTAACCAGGGAGCAAATTCAGATATGCAGGGTCTAAAGAAGGAAGTGGTTACAGTCTTAACTAATGCTGTGGAATACTTGGTCATTTCCAGGTTAGCAGGCTTTTCAGAAAACCTAGGGCTTGGCCAACAAGAGCAATCTTAGCCACCCCTCACATGTCTGAGGGAGAGCAGGAATCTCCAGTTGTCACTGAGGCACTTTAACAGATTCTCTTGTCAGTATAAGTTTAGGGTGTGTTAAGGAAGGTGGTCATGTTCCAGGACCCATTGAAGGGAGTGACGCCAAATTCCTACTTCCGGAACAATTAAATTTAACAGCTGTTATTCTTTTACGGGAGAGAAGAGTAGGTACTAATTACAATGAAAGCAGTGTTACAGTCAAAGGTGAACTTTAATAAACCTTCAAGCTTTTGTTAAAAAAAAATCAGAAATCCACCAGATCATAGGGGTCCCAAATACTCAAATAATTTTTTATTGCCTTTAAGTGACCAGGACTTTGTGTCAGGTAAACCAATCAGGTTCCACAGGCAGCTTGGTTTCCTTGTTTGTTTTTTTTTTTCTCTCGTTAAAGCTGTTTCTTTTAAGAGGAAAAGAGGTAAACCCAAATTTGGGTTTGGGTTTGGGTTTTTTGTTTTTTTTTTTGGAGGGGGAGGGTAGGTAGAGAAGCTACTTCAGGGAAATAATTGGTAAATATAAGTCCTGTCATACCAATATAAATTGCTATAGCAAGGAGACCAAAAAGACCCCAAAATGTCCTTAGTGAACATTTGACTTGTTACTTACCAAGCAGAAAGATATGACGGTCAAAGGCAAAACAAAGATTATAAACTTGTTAGTAAAATCTTACAAAGAAGAATCATGGAAGATTATGACCAATAATACCACCTTTAAGCAGTTTTTGAAGCAAGGGAGGATAAAAACAGTTTTAATAAGAAAGTCTGGTTAGAGGCCCAACTAAACAGTCATCTGAATGACTTTCAAAGACGGCAATGGAAGGATTGGCAACAACAAAAATGAAAAAATGGTAAAGATCTCAAGAGACTTTTATTACAGATTTTACCATCAGGGATGGTAAAGCTTGAACTTTAAAACATCATGGTACTGCGTATGCTTACAGAGAAAAGGATTCAGAAGAGCTCATCTATAGGAAAGCAACCAAATTATACACAGTTGTACATGGTAGTACGTTGCTGAAAAGCCATCCAATTGTGAGAGTTAAGGTACCTGAAGGGGAAGATACGAAAGGTTCGGAAAAAGTTTTGGATCTATACCTTATTTCTCCCCTCACCTCCCCAAAACAAAGGCAACCAAGAGAACACCAACTACTGACAGAATCCAGGTAGAAGAGGTATTTCTTATGGAAGGTGAAAACTGTCCAGATGTTTTTGTCTCTGGGAGACATTGCATTAAGTCCTGGAACATTGTAGAGTATTCTCAGCTTAGAAAATTTTAGCATTACCATTCACATAGGAAAAGTCAAATGTATTAAGAATGTCTAATGGTGAGAAAGCAATATGCAGTTAGAAAACCTCTAGAGTTTCTCCATCTATCTATATTTATTTATATCTCTATCGAACTGTAGATATATCTTGGACAAATAGTGCAAATGGACAAGTTGGACCTGTCTGAAGTTTTTTTCTGTTACTTATAAATGCATCCAGGTCTCCTTCGAAAACTTTCACTGGACCCTGACACCCTTTTAAGTTTTTCTCCTATATTTCTTCTCCTTTTCACAACCTAGAAAAGAAATCCTGTTTTGATGTCTCTCCTTCTTTTCCCACTTCTCACACCTGTAGAGGTTTGAGACTGCAGTGAAACTGATGTCTTCAAAGTTATCAATATGTTTTAATTGCCAGATCTGATGACCTCAGTTCTTATTCTTCTTGACTTCATAGCATTTGCACTGGTAACCTCTAGTCTTCGTTACTGTCCCCTCTTTAGGTTTTTGTGACAATAATCTCTGTAGGTTCTCCTTATTTATCTGACTATTCCCTTTCCTTTGCTTGATCAGCATCTATATAACACCTCTTATGTGTCAGTGTAATCAAAGATTCCATCCTTGATCTCTTCTCTCTATACTCTCTATTGGTGACCATATCAGTTCATAAAATAGGCCAGCATTAACAAAGTCCGGCTGGTCTTTCATTTTTGAGATTGTAATAAGACGAAACACATGTTGTCTGTCCAACAGTTCAAAAAAAATTTACTTAGCTGTTACAGAGAAAATTCAGAACAGGAAATGGATATTCAGTTGTGGGTACAGCACTGATTCATTAAGAGTTATAACCTTGATTTGGTTGAGCACACACCATTGATTCCGTTGAGCACTGCTTCCTTGCCTCTGTGTACTATGATGATTTGCTGGTCTTCCCTCAGGGCCCTGCTGCAACTCTTCCATGGTTTGTTTGGGGGGTTTTTTGTACTTAAGGGACTAGGAAGTCATGTCAGTAGCCTCTGGGTCTTAGTCTCCTGAGCCAGTCAAATCTCAGGGACAGTTTTATTAATACCTTCTAAGTATAGGAAGGCTTTGGGGATCCTTATCCCAATTCCCTTATTTGTAGATCAGATACTTAGAGTGTACCTGGCTACATCTGTTCCTCACAATTCTGGGACTATCCTAGAGAGACTTTGGGATGAGTCTTCTAATGTTAATAGCTTGAGTCCCCATTCTGATGTTTTCTCTCTGGAATTATCACCAGTGAATGCTCCAGTATCAGTTAAACTGATAATCATCAATGAACTTTTACAAAGTTAATTACAAAAAATAATTTTTTACATAATTGTTTACTGAAAGATAGAGCAGGAACCAAAGTACAGTAATGTCTCCCTGAACTAAGGCATACTCTCTCCTCTACATTTTGGTTCTCTGGAATAGTGGGCTTAAACTCAGATCAGCTGCTGCAAACATTTGTTTCCCTTCAAATTCACTTCTGAATATATCATAGTTGATGGATAAAGTTGCTTAGATTCTAAGACACACATCTTGTTAAATTAAACTACTGTTAACCTGGGTCAAGTAGGTGGCTTCTTTGGGTGATCTCCTTCCTGGGCTCTTCTGTTGAACATGTGGTAGTTCATTTGACCTTTTGACATCTCAAAAGGCCCAAAGACACCTCAAAAGGCCCAAAGACACATACATGCACAAGATAGCCCCATCCCCGACACAGGCTTGCCTGACTGCCCTGAAGGAAGAAAGAGCATTCCCTCAGCAGTCCTTTGGAATTTAGAGAGTCATTCTTACGCTTAATGCAGCAGGAAGGGAAAAGGACATTTTAAATTCTATGGAGACCTTGTATGTATGTACTCAGCAGCTAAACAGAAGGTCTTTTCTCACCAGGTAGTAAGTAGACAGTATACTCAAGTATGCTCTGAAGTGGAGGCCAGGACTTTTCCATTCTGTGTTGTCACATACTTCTAGAAACTGGATCACCTAAAATTCATGCTCCCAGGACTAGGCTGTCATTGAGCAATCCTGTTCCCTTATCTCCAGTTACACAAGGGAAAAAACTAGCTCAGCTTATGTGGCAAAGGACACTAGTAAGTATTTCTCCTTCCACAGCACATATGGGTTGGGTTATCCCTATGCAAATGACTCTCAAGTTCTTTTTGTCCAGCCTCTGAACTCTTCCACTGAGCTGTATTCCTGCATCACTAGCTGCCCATTGGACAATTCAAACCAGATATTCTTTAGGCATCTCAAACGCAATAAGCCCCAAACAATTATCATTAGCCTTCCCTTCCTGTCCATACTTCCAAACATCACTTTTTAGTTACCCAGATTTGCAGCATTAGTATCATTCTCCATTCTTTGTTCCACTACACCCTACATACATAGTTGCCAGATCTTACAATTTCTGCCTCCACAACATCACTCTAATCTCTCTACTTAACTGGGTTTTATCATTTTTTGCCTGGACTTTTACAGTGGTCTTCTAATTGATCTCCCTCAATCCAGCTTCTCCCTTCACCTATCTACCCTCTAGCCTTAGTGATTTTTCTCAGATGCAAGTTTGAGCTTATCATTCTGCTACTCAATAAATTGCAGTGATTTCCTCTTATTCTTAGAATTGAATACATTTAAATGTCTTTGCATTTAAAACTCTTTGCAACCTAGTTTCAATCTACCTTTCTCAATTCTACCTTTTCTGGACTTCTTATACATCATTCCCCTTTATGCATTCTAGAATTTAACCAGACTGACCTTCTTGCTGTTGCTTACACGTGACCCAACATCTCTTGTCTCTAGGAGGAATATACTTTCTCTTTACTGATAGAATCCCTAGTACTAGAATCCTTTTACTGTTAGAATCTCTAGTTTCTTTCAAAGCTGTGCTCAAGAGCTACATTACACAGGAAGCCTTTCCTGATTACCATCATCAGATGCTGATGCTTCTCCCATTACCTTTTATGTATTTTCATATGTTTTGTATATGCCTACATATGTACATATTATCTCCATTAGAAAATGTAAATTCTGCAAAGGCAGGGACTGTTCTATTTTTGTTTTCTTATAGCCTAACACCTGGTAACCACTCAGTATGAATGCTTGTTGATTAGTTGATTGGAACAAGAATTTAAAAAGAAGATTATGGACTTTATTGTTTGCAAATTGCAAACTTCTTTTAAGGCCTTAGACTTTCCCCAGAAACAAAGACCTGTCTCTTTTAATGCCAATATTCTGAAGGTAGTACTGATTGGCCTCAAGATAAGGAACACTACAGTTTTCTAGGGGTTGGAATATCCCACAGAGGGAGGTGGAGAGATGTGGTGGTTATGAGTAGACTATAGCATATAAAAAATAAGAAGCTTTGAAGAAGTACTGGAAGTAAAAGATGTCACTGGGGAAATGTGTAATTGAAAAAGAATATGGGCTGATCTCAAAGTAAGGATAAAGGATAACAAGTGAACTTTATCTATTAGTACTCTCATGATGTCAAGGAAATTCACAGAATGTCCTCAGTACATCCTATAGGTTGATTCTTCGAGGTGAACTTTTGAGGTAGAAAAAAACAGAATGAGAAGGTATTGATGAATTGTGGTTTCAGCTCTGAGAATAATTCAGATAGATGAGATCATAGCTCCATTTTGGTGTTCGATGGCTTAATGGCTACCCATTAAGGGTGTAGTTGGAAGCTACCATAGTGGCCATCTGGTCCAAACTCATTATTTTCTTGAAGATGGGATTCAGGCAAAAAGAAGTTGAATGACTTACCCATCATGCTTTCCATTATACCGTGGTGGGTGAATTGTTGTATGGTAGCTTCCATTTTAATTCCCCAATGTGGGAAAATCATGTTTAAGGTGTCATGGTAGAAATTTAATTAATGTTGAATTGAGCAAGTGGGCTTGTACACATTTCTTAATGGCGATAGAAATATTAAACTGGATTTGGTTTAACTATGAGACTCCTTTTCATATTTGGAAAAAACTTGATATGTAAGGCACATGTTAGGCTTCATACCTTGGACCTGCCACATGTTGCCTTCTGAGTCCTTGGGTACAGCCTTTTGTTTGAGTCCAAGGTTTACAGAACAAATCCTTGTGTTAAGAGAATTTGTTCTGTGAAGTTTGGATTTAGTCAGAGGGTTGCACTTAAGGACCTAGAGAGCCATATGTGGCCTTGAGGTTGCAAGTTCCCCATCCTTGAGTCCTTCGTGAACTTTCCCCCATTCCTTTTTCTTGAAACCTTGGGTAACCTAAGGTTTCTTCCTAAAAGAGTAATAAAGCTCCTATTTCCCTACCAAGAAAATCTCATTTTTTAAGGTCCTTGAGATTTAGTCACTTCTAATTAGAATATATTGTTTTTATCATTAATGATATTTCCTTTAAATCACACCAATACAAAAAACATATGGCTATAATTTTAATTGACATTCCAGTTTTGTAGTCCTCTTCATTTCTAGATTGACCATTTTCTTAAATTTGACTTTACTGATGGCTTGTGAGTTTATGAAACTACTAGTAAGGTTAAAGTTTCCGTGACTAAGCATCTTTTGATCTATATTTTCACCTTGATCCTTATATGGGCAGCTAGATGAAGCAGTGGATGGATCTTCTGGGCCTGGAAGGAGATAAACCTGAGTTCAAATTTGGCCTCAGACACTTATTAGCTGTGTGACTACCCTGGCAAGTAACATAAGCTCTGTTTATCTCAGTTTCCTCATCTGTAATATGGGGATGATAATAGCATCAGCCTCCCAGGAGTATTGTGAGGATCAAATGAGATATTTGTAAAGCCCCTTATATACTGCTTGGCATGTAGAAGGCTCTATGTAATTATTAGCTATTATTAGTAATAGTAGTTGTAGTATGCCATTTAGATTTAACTGTTCATGTCAGATTTATCTACAGTTGTACCACACTACATACATGGTTTTATTTTTTCAAGGTAAAATTTGTTGATTTGTAACTGCTGATAAATAATTTTTGTTTTTAGGCCAGAATTCTTAGAATTTTCTTTTATTCTAATCATTATAATGTGAGAATGTAGCACATTTGCACAAATATGTTAGCATGTGAAAAATGATTATTGTAGTGATGCAACTTTTTTCATCATTTCACTCTTAAATGCCATTATGAACAGTTCAGATTTTTGTCACCATGAACTGAAAGTAAAATAGAATGAGGTGTTTAATTTTGACATTCATTTCTTTTTAGTATTAGGAACATGTCTTAGAGCCTGACATTTTAAAATCAATTTATGTAAGGTACAAATTTCAAAAAACTGATTATTTCACAGAATTTCAAATGTGGTACTTGGTGTCCTCTATACTTTTCAGTCAACTGTATGGTTATAAAACTAAGGACTGCTCTGGAATATCACTTGTAACTGCTTGCTTATCAATCCCTTTCTTGTGCTCTTGCTGAGCAAGCAGATTATTCTCAAAAATTAGGTAGAAATGAAAAAGTAGGCTTTGATGTCAGTGGTTATTAATATTCATTTATTCACCTTTTGGCAATAAAAAACTCTCAGATTTTTTTCTGAACCTTTAGTATCTTCCTCTTTTTCACCTAACTTGAAATTTGACTCCTTATATCCTCTGCAGATAAAAATCTGAATGCCACAAGGACTAGTATGTTTTATTTCTTCCATTAAATCAGTTATAGAACTTCTAACATTTTATAACTCTACAGTGCTATGTATGCTATATAGGCCTTATTTTGTTTTTGAGAAAAGAAATATCGATATTATAGCATACCTTAAATCAGTAGATATGTCACAACTGCTCATCAACCTGTGATCTTTTGGACAAGATCAGGAAGAGGTTTAGATAAAGCAAATGTGATTTCATCAAAAATGAGAGTCACGAAAATTAAATATGTAAAGGTATTAGAAATCATCTAGTTTATTACCTTCAGTGTTTTTTTGATATTACTTCATTGTCTCTGGTACCTTTTATAAAATGTAGTTTCCCTAATTATTCCTTTTCGTTAAATCTCTTTTTACTTTTGCTTTGTCTGAGATCATGATTGCTACTCTTGCCTTTTTTTAAATTTATATAAAGTTTAGCTTCTTAAACTAGGTTACAACCCCGTACAGGGCTGCAAAAAAAACAAAAAACAAACTATAAGCATGGGCAACTCTATTGGCCACTGGAGAGGAACACTGAGAGTCAGCCACAAGTGAGGAAGGACCCTGAGCAAGATAGCCTGGGAAAGACCCTGAAATAGTTTTATCTGAGGAATTACAGGGTCAACTCTGTTCCTGTAATAAGGAGAAAATTTTCTTATGCGGGTGGTAGAGCACTCGGTTACTTAGACTTGTTTTTAGGATTTTTTGAGGTCCAGGTCCCACTACCTCATCAACACCATTTAATCATTGTCAAAAAAAGTTGTTGAAAAAATCCAAATGCTGGCTGGCATTGTCCAGAAAAAATTTGACATTTAATTATAGTTGTTTTATAGTTAAGTTGTTAAAACTTTTTCATGGAAACATTTTTGACTGCATTAATATTTTATGTTACTTGCATTTATATACACAATTAACATAAAAATGAAAATGGGAAAATCTTCCCAATACCTGTTTCCCTTATTTTTCTACTTGCAATCATATACTACCTTTTGATCCTATAGGAAAATGTTCAGAATTACCAAAGCCATGAAGATTTTTTTTCTTTTTTGCGAGTAACAAATGTTTCCCATCATGGTGGGGTTTAAGTGTGTGTTTTTCTTATATGGAATGTTATGGATATCTTTCAGCATTATTGTGACTTGTTTTCATGTATAGCATGGTCATGTGTAACATGGGGCAACCCAGATAGGCTTCACTTGCTTCCTGCAAAGCACCAGATACTGCATTCTGGAATTGCTGATGTTTTGAAGTTCTAAGCAGTTTCACCTAACCGAAGCTGGAAGAGAAGGTTATAAATCAGAAATTCAGGGGACATTGACAATATCTGATTTCACAGGTGCTACAGTACCCAGCCTGTACCAATGAAGTTTGTTGACTCCTCCAGCAGAGGGCACATTCTTACAAACAGCTTTTGTAGGGAGCCACTTCTTGGGTGTTTTGCCAACTATGGATTTATGAAAAATTTGCTTAGTCTAGCCATGTTCCTTCTTTCCAGAGATGGCCCTAGTGCTAGAGAATGAGGATAGCAGCAATTGTGAACATAGTTGAAAGATTCATAAACTATTTCTTGATAAAAAGAGCCGACATGGCTAGTACCACATAGTATCACACAAATATAATAATAGTCAATTTCGTAACAGGAAATTATTTACCAACATCAGATTTATTTCTGAACCTATTATGTACAGTCAGAGCATTGATGTCTTAGAGCAAAGTTCAAAATCATCAAAACTGTAAGAAAGAATAAAGATTAAAAGGCGTCTAACTTATGTGACCTATTCAGATAAGCTGTTGATTCTGCAAAGTGAGAAATGAATAAAGCAAAAAACATTGTTACAGACTTATCACTATTCCCTGCAAAAAAGTTTAATTGATGTAAAGATGCTAGTGTAACCTCTTTCCCCTGCTCTCTGTTCATATACCTATCACCCACCCTAGTTCAGACCTTCATCTCCTCTTGTCTGGAGTGTAACAGTAACCTGATTGGACTCTTGACTTCCATTCTCTTTGTTCCTCAATCCATGTTCCACACACTTGCTAAAATAATCTTCCTTAGTTCTAACCATATCATTCCTGATCAAGACTATTTCTTTTTTTCTTTTGATCTCACTCCCTGTCCCTCCTCAGACCAAAGTCTTAGTGCAGTTTTAGACCACACACATTGCAAAAGAAATATTAAGATCTCTTTTCCTGCTTTTGCAAAGAGCTTACGTAATATTACAATTAATTTTCTTTGATAGAATTCAGTTGAAATTCCATCTGAATCTATGTATTTTTCCCACCTTTGGGGAATTCCTTTATAGCTTTTTGAATTTGTTTTTATGAGATTTGGTTATTTTTATTTTGATTAATTCTCTGTATTTATATTTTTATAAATATTCAACCATTTCTAAGTTATCAGGTACCTTGGCAGGTAATTTAAGGAAAATAGTTTCTAATAGTTTGTTTTATTTCATCTTCACTTCTTGTAAATTCTCCTTTATATTTTGCCAGTTTTTAATATAAACTGAAGATTTGGTTTTCTCCCTTAAAATAGCTAACTGCACATCTACTTGTAGAGTCTTCTTACTCCCGCTCCCTCTTTCAAAAAACCAAACCCAGATCTTTTATTTATGAATTCATTGGCGTTTTGTGTTTAAAATTTGTTAATCTCTTTGATTTTCAGAATTCCTATTTTAGTTTTTAGTTCAGATTTTTTTATTTCTTGCTTTCATAGATACTTTAGTTTTACACCATATTGATTGTTTTATATTTCTCACTTTTGTTGATGAAAGTGCATGGAAATAGATATTTTCCCTAGGAGTTGCTTTGACTCAATCCCAAAACTTTTGGTTTAATGTCTTATTGTGGTCATTTCCTTTGAAATTATCTATTTCACTGATTTGTTCTTAGACTCAACTGTTCTTAAGGATTAAATTATTTAGGTGCCAATTAATTTTTAGTTCTTCAAAGATATTTTATTGAAAATAATTTGTATTGTAAGAAATGCATTTAATATTTCTGCTTTTCTGAATTTATTAGTTTTTTCATGATCAGTTTTTATAAGTGTGTCATGCACAGTTGAGAAATATGTGCACTCAGTTCTGCTATGAGATGTATATGTTGCCAAAAATGCACCATGCTATGCAGAATTGGACAATGAAAACCGGAGCTTACGGGGAGAATGAGGTTAGAGGCACAGTGCTCAAAAACTTCATCAGTCACACACACACACACACACACACACACACACACACACACACACATGCGCGAATCTAATAAAAATGGCACCATAGTTTTATACATGTTAAATAGTTAAGAAATATACAATAAAAATGGTACCTGTCCCTGGCCTTTTGTAAAACAAGTTGGGCAAGTGGAAACTGCAGGTATTGGGGTATAGGCAGGAGGCTTCCTGAGGTTTGAACTAGTCCTCTTCCACCCACAATTTCCTATTGCACCAGGAGATATACAAGAAATATGGCACTTTACTTTGAAAAAGATCTTATATGTGCTTGTGGAAATGGACCCTGGAAGTGCTGCTGCTTGTGAGTGATTGTGAGGTGGTATATGCAGTTTTGGGCATTCTTGTTGTTTCTCTTAGAAGAAATCAAGCAGAAACACACATGAAATTCACATTATGCTCAGAATGTTCCCTAAGATATCTATCAGGTTGAAACAAATTCATGTTTTTAAAACAAGAGTTATAGCCCAACTGACTGTATAATCCATCCTATTCTCGATAATATTCAGATATCTGTTATGGCCAACTTCTAAAAATTCTCTTCAGGTCTTTAAATATCTTTTTTGCCTATGTTTTTTTGTAAGATTGGTCAAGGTTTGAGAATGTTGTGTGGTCCTCAACTATTGTTTTACTTTCTATTTCTTCCTGTAGTTTAACTTTTCCTTTCCTTGAGATGCTGTGTCATTTAGTGCATGTATATCAAGTATTGGTATTAATTGTTTTTGTAAGCATAATGTAGTTTCCCAGTCTAATCATGTCTGTTTTTACTGTTGCCTTTTCTGAGATTATGATTGCTGTCCCTGTGTGGTAGGAGCAATTTCTTAAGGCCCTGACCCAGGCAGACTAGTCTAGTTTTTTAGTGAGGGGTACCAGAAATGTCCTCCAGATTTAATTGGCTCAGTGGACTAAGGCTTGGGCTTGGTCACCTGAGTACATAAACAGCCAGGACATGAGAGGTTGGAGCTCTTTTCCCAAGTTTTGTGTGAGGACTGGCAGAATGGCCTACAACAGTCATCTGTAGCCCCAGTTCATTTTGAGTTTTAGTATTCTTGTGACTATTTTTTCCAGCTCTATGTTACTCCTATATTTAATCTCCTGCTAGTTGGCCTTATTTCCAGTTTCTTTACATTAAAAAAAAATCCTAATTTGTTTGCTAAGAATTCTCTTTACCAAATCCCATTTTCGCTCCTATTGGAATTGTTAGCTTTTGTGTCTTCAGAATTTCGTTCTTAAGCATCTCCTATCCCTCCTGGACCCCATCAGTTTAAATTCAGGAGTTTTAAATCTGCATTATTTTAAAAAACAAAACCGAAACAACTTTATTCATCCATTTAATTTGCATGCTTTTACTATCTGTCTTTGCCACTTCCTCCTTCAACAATTAAACAAATTTTAAAATATTCCTCATACAGCAAAACAAATTGCCACATCCAAAAAAATGTACGTCTTATTCTGCATGTTGAGCTCATTACCTCTCTGGCAGGAGATGGGTGATATATTTCATTTTTAATTCTCTAGTGCTTGGTTTATTGTTGCATTGATCAGAGATCTAAAATATTTTGAAGTTTTTTTTCTTTATAATATTATTTTGTAAATTGTTCTTTTACTTCTGCTCACTTTACTATGTCAGTTCATAGAGGTCTTCCCAGTTTCCTCTAAAAGGATCCATTTCATCATTTCTTATGGTGCAGCAATACATTACATGCATATACATGGTATTTTACATAATAATTACATGCATGTACACTAACACTCTCCAGTAGATGAACATCATTTTAGTTTCCAGTTTTTTGCTGCTACAAAAATTTGTCGAGGCAGATTTAGGCTTGATGCAAGGATAAAATTCCTAGTAATTAGAATTATCCAAAGCTAGAATAAGCTGACTACCTTACGATACAAGGTGACTGGTCCTCTTTCACTTGAAAGTCTTCAGTGATAGACTTTTTGAGAATATTATAGAGGGCATAAACATTTATTAACTAGATGATCTCTGAGTCCCATCTTTAATATTCATTGGTTGCCTAGGAGCAGTGAGAGCTCAACATTCATACTGTTTTGAAATTACAAAAAATAACTTTTTAGTGTATCTAATGCACAACTAAATTTAATTTTGGGTTTCTTCTTAAACACTCCCGTTTATCTGTCCAGCTATATAACATATTGGAATCTTCCCCCAGCCTTCTCCTTGTAAATCTCTTTGAGCAGGAAACTTAGAAGAAGGAATTAGAGGAATTCTGGAGGGAGAAAACATAGAGCTAGAAAGTGCCTTTGAGGTTAGGCAGTCCAGCCCCCTTATTTTACTAGAGAGGGAACAGAGGTTCAGAGAAGTTGTGAGTTGACCAAGGTCATATAGCTAATGAGTGGTGAGGTCAGGATATGAACCTAGCCTCTCTGCTGGCCAATCCAGTGCTCTTTCCATTGTATAATGCTTTCCTTTCTCTATAACCTTTGGCATTGTTGATCACCCTCTTCTCACTGGATTCCTTGCTGTTACTATACAACACACTCCTCTCCTAACTCTGGACATTTTCACCGACTCTCCCCCCCATGCTTGGAATGCCTTTCCTCCTCACCTCTACCTCCTGGCTTTCCTGGCTCCTTTCATATCCCAGCTAAAATCCAACCCTCTATAAGAAGCCTTTCCCAGTCCCCTTTAGTTCTAGTGTCTTCTCTTTGTTGATTACCTCCAATTTATCCTCTGTATAGCTTGTTTGTAGTTAGTTGTTTGTGACTGAACTCCTTGAGAATGTGAACTGTCTTTATATCTCAGTGCTTTGCACCATGCCAGGTACATAACAGACCCTAAATAAATGTGTGTTGACTGATAGGATAGGTGAGGACAAGTGAAGAGATGGTAATGAAGTAGATCTGTAAGATGTAGAATGTAAGTTGTTGAGATTATGAATATGTGATTAGAGGAATTGGTTTTGTGCAGGTATGTGATGATTAGGAGAGAGAAAACCTGTGTAATGAGAATAAATGGTTTCTTTGTTTTAAAATTGTCCAAATATAAATCTAGAAGTTCTTTTTTGGAAGAGTGGAGGGGAGAGTGGGGTGAGGAGTAGAGGTGGGCAAGGAGATCCTCCCTTTCATCGTTTAGATGTTCACTTCTTGGAAATTTTTAAATTTTAGTTAATGAAGGCTTGTAAGCATTTAATCTATGACTTTCAGAGACTATTGCATGAAATAGTTTGTCAGAACATTAACTAGTTCTCCCTTTTCCCCCTCTAGAATCTAACTGGGGAAAAAAGACAAAGGAGACATGAACTTCTGCAGTCAAGCTTCCTGACAAGAAGTTGTTGTATAGAAGGACAGAGCTAACAGTAACCAGTGAGCAAAATTTCTGACAACAGTAGCCGTCTTTTCATTCTTGAAATTTGCCATCTTCAACCACAAATTCCTATTGTTTACCTTCAAGTTGAAGACAAGATCAAGTTCTACAAACCAGACCTCATCCAAGGCAAAGGGATTTTTTTCTACTGTCTTGTGGAAAGCAAAAAAACAATGTCTAAGAAACAAAATCAAAAGGGTAAGATTGCATGTTGATGTAACTTGTTCAAGGTTCATTTGTGGATTTGCACGCTGTCAAATTCTTCAACTATACAGAAGTTATTCTGTTTGTTAATGCTTTTTGTTTTAATAATTTGCTTATGTAGATCTGTAATTTTATCTTTCTGTTATTACTGTTGTGATTTTAGCGGAGCAAATTATTTGTTAGCTTTCAGAGTGAAAAATAAGGGCATAGATCTTTGTTTACTAATTGCCTGAAAATTATTGATTAGAATAGAATATTTTACAAAAATTCTACAATGTTGGGATATTCAGTTTTATCAAAGCAAGTTATTTCTTTATCAAATTGTAATGTGTCAGAATCATTGCATGTTTTGAAAAATGTTTTTTAATCTGGAAATGAGGAATAGGTATTTGTTAGAGAAATGAAAGCAGAGCACCCATACAAGAAAAGTAAGAGCTTATACTTACAGGTCTTGAGAGCTCCCTGAAAACAAGCAATGGAGCAGGAAAGATGCATTTTTTAAAAAATGTCTTCTTGCTTTTCCCCTGGAATTGTCTGTCCTTTTGCCCAGCAGGAGTCAGGCAACGTTAGGAGTAAGTGAAAAATGTTTTGATCATATGTAGTTTCTTGCTAAAACTTTTCTTGAATAGGCACATAGACAGATTTAGTTTTATACTGATAAAATTATCACAAATCAGATTAATCTATTCCTAAGAAGAAAATGACAGGGCATATAATAAGTTATTAGAGATTTTCATTCATCATTTGAGCATCGACTCTTATTTGTAAAGCGTCATGCTAGGTTTAATTCAGAACATTGCTCTACATTCCAATTATTTTTGTGTTGGGTGAGGGGGAATCTCTTTTAAACGTTAACTTTCTTATTTCACACTTCATTTTTTATTAGAAAACAAGATTTTTTAAAATAAAAAACTAGTTTCATTTTGGAAGGAATTTAACATATCAGAAATCTGCTTTTTCAGGAATAATAGAAGTGACCAAAAGAATTTGAGTTCTCTTTTGTGATACTTTTCTATATGAAATGTTCTTTTTTTCAACATTAGGTTTCTGTTTGTCATAATTACTTCAATTTTCTTTTGTCAGTTATGCTAGAAGAATTAGGCAAGATATTTTTCCTCCTGTAAGTGGAAAAGTGCCATGTGGATTATTTCCTGGCAGCAAAGTCTAGTATATTTCGTGGTTTCCTTTTTAAGTTAAACACCCCATTTCTTCACTTTTTACTTGCATTTTATAAATATTGGTTATTGAGAGATCCTGTCAGCAGCATTGCGTATTTAAAAAATTTTTATTTATGCCATTCTTTATAATTTCATACTCATTTCCAAATATATCCTTCCCTCCTCCCTTATGCAGTAAGCCATTCTTCTAATAAAAGTTTTAAAAGAAAGAAGAAAAACGCAGTCAGCAAAGGCAACCAGCACACCAATTTTATTTGACAGCGTATGAAATAGTTCATACCTTCCTTTGCAGTGAAAGGAAGGAGATTAGTTTTTTCACGTCTTTTCTGGGTCCATATATAACATTAATAGCATTCAAGTTTATTTTTCTTTCCATTTACATTGTTGTAGTCATCATGTCTATCATATCTCCAATTCTCCTTACTTCATTCAGTATCAGTTCATATAAGCCCCCTTCAAACATCACTAAATTCTTCATATTCATTGTTTGTTAGGGTGCGGTCGTGTTCTATCCTATTTGTATACAGTTTGCTTAATCATTCCTCAAATGATCATAGGCGTGCACTTTGTTACTAATACTTTGCTACTCCAAAAAAGGAGAAGCACTGAATATGGATCCATTATTTTCTGGATAGGTACATTGCAAACAATACCTATGAGGAAAGCCCTTAGGTTTGTCTTACTACTAATCCAGATGGTGAGATAGGTTTCTCAGAGTGATTTTTTTTTTTACTCTCTTTGTTTTCCATGTTTATCTAGGTCAGTTTTAGTGGGATATTTATTAGCATATTATTAGTGATAACTGAATAGGAGTTATATACCTGCCATAGTATAAACTTTAAACTTTTTAAAAACCATAATCATACTTGAGGTCCTGGGCTAAAGGGACAGGGGGTGTGAAGAAAAAAAAGGATCAGAGATAGATCAGACAGTTACAGAACAAACAAGTCTATGCATATAAATCATTTCAATGCAATATTCGAGAACTGCAAAGTATGATATACTCTAACGCTTTAAAGGCTATATTATCTCACTAGGTGTATTTTCTCTCTCCATTGCTACAAGGTGTTCCTTTTCATACTCTGTGGCTTCCAAAAAAGAGATCCTATTTATTTGCTAGAGGTCTTCCTGTAAACCTTTTAACATTTTGTGGTTACCAGTGCAGAGTGACCCATTTTCTTTTTTGAACATATATTTTGTGAATGATATTCCTTACTCTATATACTGAATTTAAGTTACAATTTTTAATTTGCCACAGTTTTATACTCATTTTATATTTCTCCATTGCTCTTTGGGTCATCAACAGTTTCAATTCATCAAAGATTACATTGTCCATTATTGGTAACTGTACAGCCTCATTGAGATAATGCTGGTGTTAAAAGATTTGTGTGTGTGTGTGTGTGTGTGTGTGTGTGTGTGTGTGTGTGTGTGTATCAGAGAGCAGCTCAGGATCACTTAAAAACATTGCATGATTTCCTGAATGGAACCCAGCCCACTTTCTTTCTCCTATTTAATTCTGGATTTGGTCTGTGTTCACTACCCATCCAGGATATATGTGGTGATGGGCTAACTTATTAGAAAGGGATTGAATTTTATTGAAAATCATTTGTATTGTATGTAAAAGATGCATTTGATATTTCTGCTTTTCTGCATCTATTAGTTTTTTATGGTTTTTATAAGTGTGTCATGCACATTTGAGAAATATGTGTACTCAGTTCTGCTATTAGATGTCTACTGCCAAAAAGTCACCATGCTATGGAAAATTGGACAATGAAAATCAGAGTTTTACAGGGAGAATGATAAGGCACAGTGCTCAAAAATTTTTAACAGTCTCTCTCTCTCTCTCTCTCTCTCTCACACACACACACACACACACACACACACACACACACACACACACACGAATCTAATAAAAATGGTACCACAGTTTTATACATGTTAAATAGCTAAGAAATATGCAATAAAAAATGGTACCTGTCCCTGGCCTTTTGTAAAACAAGTTGGGCAAGTGGAAACTCCAGGTATTGGGGTGTAGGCAGTAGACTTCCTGAGGTTCAAACCAGTCCTCCTCCACTCAAAATTTCCTGCTGCACCAGGAGATATACAAGAAATATGGCACTTTACTTTGAAAAAGATCTTATATGTGCTTGTGGAAATGGACCCTGGAAGTGCTGCTGCTTGTGAATGATTGTGAGGTGGTATATGCAGTTTTGGGCATTCTTGTTGTTTCTCTCAGAAGAAATCAAGCAGAAGTACACATGAAATTCACATTATGCTCAGAATGTTCCCTAAGATATATATAGATATAGATATTCCCTAAGACATTTCTATATCTATCTGCATGTATCTGTGTGTGTATATAAAATTACAATTTTGTCTACCCATTTATATAATTAATGTTAAAAGCTTGTCCACCCATTTCTATAAGGAAGAATTTATTCTGTTGCTTCCAGTTCTTCTAGGAATATCAGGTATAACTATTATATTTTATTTTTATTGTATTTATTTATTTATTTTTAGATTTTTGATATTTGTTTCCACAAAATTTTGAGTTCCAATTTTTCTCCCCATCTCTCCCCTCCCCTCATTCCATAATACCTTGCATTCTGATTACCCCTTCCCTCAGCGTATCTTCCCTTCTATCCCTATCTATCCCAATGTATCACCCTTCCCTTATCCTCATCTTCTCTCTTTTCTTATAGGGCAAGATAAATTTCTATACCTCATGTGTTTCTTATTTCCCAGTTATATGCAATAGTAATTCTCAACATTCGTTTCTAATACTTTGAATTCCAACTTCTCTCCCTCCCTACCTCCTCACCCATCCCCACTGAGAAGGCAAGTAATTCAATACAGGCTATATATGTGTTATTTTGCGAAAGACTTCCATAATAATCATGTTGTGTAATATATTGCCCTCTATCCTACCCTGTCGTCCCCCTCTTTTTTTATTCTCTCATTTGACCTTGTTCTTCCCAAAAGTGTTTACTTCTAGTTACTCCCTTCTCCCATTTGCCTTCCCTTCTATCATCCTCCTCACCCCACTTGTCCCCTTCTTCCCTACTTTCCTGTAATGTAAGATAGATTTTCATACCAAATTTAGTGAGCATGTTATTCCCTCCTTAAGCCATATGGGAAGAGAGTAAGCTTCACTTTTCCCCTCTCACATTCTCCATTTTCTCCTCCATTGAACAAGATTTTTCTTATCTCTTATGAGTTATAGCCTGCCCCATTCCATTTCTCCCTTCCTCCTCCCAGTATTTTCCTCCCTCACCCCTTAATTTTTATTTTATTTTCTTTAAGGATATCATCTCTTCTGATTCAACTCAACCTTTACTCCCTGTCTATGTATGTGTGTGTGTGTGTGTGTGTGTGTCTGTCTGTCTGTCTGTCTGCCTAATCCCTCCACCTGCCCAAATACTGAGAAAAGTCTCAAGAGTTACAAATATTATCTTTCCATGTAGGAATGTAAACAGTTCCGCTTTAGAAAGTCTTTTATGATTTCTCTTTCCTGTTTACCTTTTCATGCTTCTCTTGATTCTTGTTTTCTATTCTGTTCTGGTCTTTTCATCAAGAATGCTTGAAAGTCCTCTATATCATTGAATGACTATTTGTTTCCTTGAAGTATTATACTCAGTTTTGCTGGGTAGGTGATTCTAGGTTTTAATCCCAGTTCCTTTGACTTCTAGAATATTCTATTCTAAGCCCTTTGATCCCTTAATGTAGAAGCTGCCAGATCCTTTGTTATTCTGATTGTATTTCCACAATACTCTAATTGTTTCTTTCTATCTACTTGCAATATTTTCTCCTTGACCTGGGAACTCTGAAATTTGACCATAATATTCCTAGGAGTTTCTCTTTTCAGGTCTCTTTCAGGAGGTGATAGGTGGATTCTTTCAATATTTATTTTGCCCTCTGGTTCTAGAATATCAGGGTAGTTTTCCTTGATAATTTCATGGAAGATAATGTCTAGGCTCGTTTTTTGATTCAGGCTTTCAGGAGACAATTTTTAAATTGTCTCTCCTGCCACTATTTTCCATTTCAATTGTTTTTCCAATGAGATGTTTCATATTATCTTCTATTTTTTCAAATTTTTGGTTTTGTTTTCTAACTTCTTGGTTTATCTCATAGTCAGTTTCCCTGAACTCGACTCTCTCTTTTAAAGAACTATTTTGTTCAGTGAACTTTTGAACCTTCTCCTCCATTTGGCTAATTCTGCTTTTTAAAGCCTTGTTCTCCTCATTGGCTTTTTGGACCTCTTTTTCCAATTGAGTTAGCCTCTTTTTAGAGGTGTTATTTTCCTCAGCAGTTTTTTGGTTCTCCTTTAGCAGGCTGCTGACACGCTTTTTGAGCTCTTCTATGGCCTGAGCCCATTTCATATTCATTTTGTAGGTACTGTAGGCAACGGCCTTGACTTCCTCTGACAGTATACCTTGTCCTTCCTCATCCAAAAGGATGAATGGAGACACCTGTTCACTAAGAAAGTAGCCTTCTGTGGTCTTACTTTTTCCCTTTTTTGGGGCATTTTCCCAGCCAGTTACTTGACTTTTGAATCCTTTGTCAAGAGGAGGGGTCCTAGTGCTTCTCCTCTCCCCAGTATAAGGATGAGATTCACATCAGCTGCTCAATTCTTCCCTCCCCCTCCTTCCCCCCCCCAGGGCTTTGGGTAGGGGCAGGGCCTCCACTGAGGGCTGAAGTTCAGATCATCTGCTCAGTTCCACCAGAGGCTTTAAGCTGAGCTGCCTGGACAATGGACCCAGGGTGCTTCCAGGTAGCTGCTGGCTGCTGCCGCTGCCTGGGACCAGTGCTGGGGGATCCCTGTTTCCCTCTCTCTCAGCTGAGAAAGCCCTCCCACACTGACCTTTGGCGCTTTCTTTTTCGCTTGTGGGTTGAAGGATCTGGGACCCTCCCTGCTGGGAGTTCTGCCCTGGAGGTCTGTTCAGGTTCTGTTCCTCCCAGTGCCACATGGCCAGGGCTGGGCTCTGCTCCACTTAGCATCCTGTGAGGTAGATCTTTCCTGTCAGCCTTCCAGGTTATTTGGCTGGAAACCTCTTTCACTTAGTTGTTCTGTGGCTTCTGCTGCTCTAGAATTTGTTGAGTGTCTTTTTTTTTTACAGATATTTTGTGGGCTGTGGGGGAAGTGCTAGAGTATATGCATCTTTCTACTCCTCCATCTTGACTCCGCCCCTGGTGCAGTTATTTTAGCATTAGCTAAATAGATATGTTAGATAAAATATCTACAAGTAGTTTGGGTTATCTCTCCCATTTACATGATGACATTCTGAGATATTTTTCATGTCTCCAGATTTCTGAATCCAAGTTAATATGGGTCACTGAAGATTTGAATTTTTTTTTTGTTTTTTCGGTAGTGTTTTCTGTTGTAAAATAATTTAAATTGAAGTAGATTTACTTTAAAAATCTATCTTACCTTAATAATAGTAAATAATAAATGATCTAAAATGATCTAATCTTTCTTTTTCTCCAGACTTTGAAGTTTCCACTGGTATATAGCTTCCTAAAATTAAGGCAAATATTTTGAAATTGATTCTTGCATAGATTGAGGAGTAACTAAGTTCATTCAGAAGGCTTAGGTCGGGGTGGAAACCTGCAGCTCAAGGCCACATGTGGTCTTCCATGCTTTTTTAAATCCAAACAAGAAAGTGTAAAGATTTGTTGTGTGAAGTTGGAGGCCACATATGGCCTTAGGGGTGCAGGTGCCTCCCATCTCCCTCCGGGTCATAATTTTTTTTTAAAAGTATAAAAATCATTTCTATGTTCTGTTAGTTTGAAACACTTTTGCCCTATATTTGGTCCAACCCATACCTAAAAAATTCAGTTATTGCATCATACCCTAAAAATGGTCATCCACTCTTTGCTTTGAAGAGTTTAGTGAGGGACAACCCACAGTTCCAACATAACCCATTCTACTTTTGGATAGCTTTAGTTTGTTAGTAAGTTTGTCTTCACATCAAGTCTATATTCGCAGCTAAAATTACATTTCAAAGAATACTGGCTCAGGATTTAGAGAATATGGGTTCAGACCATGCCTCTGCCTGTGTTATCTTGAGCAAGTCCTAACCTTCCTGATCTGTAGTTTACCAGGTGGCCGCTAAGGTCTATTTCAACTCTGAAACTCTTGCTTGTATAAACTTGTATTTGTGGCGTCCACTACTAAGACACTGCACAGATGCATAAACTCGTAACTAATCCACTCTCTCAATAGATCTTCATATAACTGAAAGCAACTGTCATGTTTTGACTGCATCTTTATTTTTCCAGACTAAGCATTCCCAGTTCCTTTAGCCATTCTTCATCTAATATGGATTCAGGGGCCTTCAATATCATCATTCTTCTCTGGGCACTCCAGGTTATAAACATCCTTCTTAAATAGTGGTGCCCAGATTTGAATGTGGTACTCCAGATATCATTTGATTATGGCAAAAGTATGGAGGGACCGTCATTCCTTATTTCTTAAAGCTGTGCAATATAGACCAAGACTACATTCAGTTTTTTGGCCACTTCATTCCACTGTTGGCTCATATAGAACTAAAAACACTAGATCTTTTTCAAATTGTCATCTAATCTCCCTCATACTGACCTTGTGAAGTTTATTTTTTAAACCTAAATTAAAATTTATCTGAATTAAATTTTACTTTATTAGATTCAGCCCAATTCTATGGCTTGTGAAGATCTTTTTGGATCCTGACTGTCATCCACTATGTTAACTATCTCTTTTATCTTTTTGTCATCTGCAAGTTTAATGAGCACACCATCTGTACCTTTTATTCAAGTCACTTACAGAAATATAAGATAATGTAAGGCAAAGAGAAACAGTCCTCTCGAGAACTGCTAAGCTGACATTGAATAATTAGCGTCTACTTTTTGAATAATTAGCATCTACTTTTTGAGCCTAGTTATTCAGTTCTAAATCCTGTTAGTTATAAGTTATTGATAACTTGTCAATCTTGCAGCATAAGAGATAGAGAAAAGTGAAGACAGCAGTAAGAAGTCACAGAGGGAAACAAGAGGTCTATAAATACAGATCTTCAGGAAATATTAGTTAAATAGAATATAAGAAAATTACTGTTGATGAAAGTCTCTTTTCTGGAAGCCAGTAGTCATGAGAATTGCATGGAATACGTGGTGGTAGAGAACTATAGCAGAGAGCTTTTAGCCTCAAATTAAATGACTGCTGAGATTCCCTTGTCACTGGTGATCCATCTTTTTATTCATTTGTTCAGCAGTTGACTTTGATTTGAGGGAGGGAGGGCTGTACAAGATCACCAGCCTCACTTTCTCCTCCAGAACCATCCGGGTCCAGTGGCCAGATATTCATTAGTAGTGAACTAGAGAGGACCCAGGATGCAATGGAGACCCTGGACATTTTAGGCTAAGGTCTTATCAGGTACTTACTTAACACCACAAGTTATGTCATCATTTCCTGATGACCTCTTTGAAAACAAAGGATAAACACAACCTGTGAGTAGATCCAAGCAGCCTAAATGGAGACCCAGCCAGGTGGGTAACTCAGCTCATCTTCTCCCTCTCCCTCTCCCTTTCCCTCTCCTCTCCAAATTTTGATGGCCAGAAGCTGTCCAGTTAACTAACTAGATCTCCCTTCCCTTTCCGTCCCCTCCCCTCCCCTTCCCTTCCCTTCCTTTCCCTCCCCCCTCTCCCTTCCCCTCCCTCCCCTCCCCTCCCTTCTCTTCCCCTTCCCCCCTCCCCTTAAACCCAGTTAACTCTGAAGTTCATAGATTACACCAAAATAGATCCCTGCCCAAGCTCCAAGTTAATGGCTGTATTTTGGGTCCTCCTGGCTTACAGTCAACATCAATAGTAACTGTTTCGCTTTGGAACGGTAACCTTGAGGGTTTTCCCCTCCCAGCTTGATTTTTTTTTTCTTTTTTTCTAATTAAAGGGGCTCTCTTCTTAAAGAGGCCTATTCACTAAACGAGCATTACTTTACTGTAAGTGAGCACCTAAAAGGGCCTTTGCCTAAAAGGGCCAGGGTCTCCCCTTGCATCCTGGGCCATCTCCAGTTGTCCTAATGAATGTCTGGCCACTGGACCCAGATGGCTGTGGAGGAGAAACTACTCGTACCTTTTAGTGAGCTTGATCCTGTTTCATTGTGGCCATCAATGATCCTTTAAATGTTTGACTTCACTACTACCAACAGCTTCTGTGATGTCTCTGTGTCATTGAAATGGGCTGTTCAAGAGCCATAATTTTTGTACTTTTCTCTGAAGTAATTTTCCATTCCTAAAAATCACAGAATTAAAAATACAGTAAAAGATAGCAGTGAAACAGATATGGCATGAACTAACTAGACAGATCATTCCAGTTTTTTTTCAGGCTAGCATTAGTAGAAACACTGGCATGACATCATTGCTATTACAAAATGAATTCTTATCCAAATTATTATTTATGCTCCATAATTGGAATAGCACTGAATGATTATGCTTTAGAATTGTATTCCCTTTTTTTCCAGCAGATTTTTCCTTTGAGTAACTAATATTTACAATGAAATAGTGAAATCTTAACAATATCACATTATTACAAATAATATTTTTTTTTATAAAATTTTTGGTGGAAGGAGAGTTTTGAAGTAATTTTTAAAAGAGGCACAGAAAGGAAGTTTGGAAATGTGATAAAAGGGAGAGTGCATCATAGAATCTTATATCAGTTATTTTTATTTTTATTTTTCAGGGTTTATTGCCTCAGTTATACCTCTGTCTGACAGCTTTGTATGTGCTGGTTGCTAAAGGTGTTAGTTAAGACAAAAGTTAAGCGTTAAGACAAAATTATCAGGTTGATCATTATGTTGAGTGACATCTTTTTATTAATTTAGGTACCACATTTTTTTAAAAAGCGTCCATCTGGAGATTTTGTGGAGGTATCTGGAAACAGTGTTGATAATCTAGGTTAATTATTGGTCAGTGTCAGATTATTATTACAATTTTTAAAAAAGGAGCAAGGAATAAAAGATCTTTATTTAAAAAAAACTTTGCAATATCATAGCTTAAAGGAGAGGTCAGGATTTTATTAGCTATTGAATCATGTAGTTAGGTCGTACTTAGTCTTTATTGTGCTTTGAATCAGGATAATACTCAGGGAAGAGAAAGGAAAATAAAAAGCACTTGTAAGTTTTAAGAGGAATGGCAAGGCAGTCTTTTAGGGTTACAAACTCTAAAATTTTTCCCTACTTAAACTAGGTATTTAGTTAAAAGTCATTTAGGACCTTGAAGCACTGGATAGGCTCTATTTTAACCTGTATCTCAGAATGAAGATTTAATTAGATACATTGAGATGTAAAAACAAAGAGGAGTCAAAGTTTCCTGCTGTACCTGAAGAGGGTATTTTGAATTTTAAAAAGAAGTAATAATGGGCAATTATATTTTTAAAAAGGCACATTTTTCTTTAAGCTCTAGTGCTGATATGGTACCTAAAGAGGCATTTGTTTTCAGACTGATTTTCTAGTTTATAATTACCAGTTTCATGTTTTCCCACCTGCTGATTTTTTTTTTTTTGCTCTTTCACTCTTATTTCCTTTCTTACGAGGTAGACAGAAGAATTGGAATTCTTAGTCAGTTTTGCTACTTGCCATTGAAAGATTTTTATTAGAGGAGAATGAGGTTAAACTCAGAAATGAATGGTGGATTTTTATTTTCATATTGTGCTAGTCATCCATTACTACATATGAGATTTGACATTTCAGAACAGCAATTGTTTAGTTCTGCAATTTTCTAATTGCATAAAATGTATCATAAAACATAATAGATGTAGTAGTAATAGTAGCAGCAACAGCAGTAGCAGCGCATTTATATAGCCCTTTATATGTGTTAACTCATTTGGTCCACACAGCAACACTGGAAAACGTGCTGTTATAATCTTCCTTTACAGATGAGCAGATTGTAGCTCAGAAAAGTTCAGTGACGTGCCCAGAGTCCTATGGTTAGGAAACATCTGAGGCAGAATTGGAACTCAGGTTTTCTTGTCTACAAGTCCTGTACTTTATCCACTATGCCTTTTACTAAATAATTGGTGTTTATATACTACTTTAAAGTTTATAAAGTATTTTACATATATTATCTCATTTGATTATCACTACAACTTTGTGAGATTGATGCTACATACCTTATTATCCCCATTTCATAAATGAGAAAACTAAGGCCCTGTGAGATTGTAGCTTGACCGTGTTAGCCAGCTAATACAAGACAGAAATGGTATTGGGACCCAGAACACAGTCTGTTGTTCTTTAGTATCTTCATAAGGTTACAACAACATTACAAAGAACGAAACAAAACATACTAAGATGTTTCAGGATTGATGAACAAATCGTTTATGTTTGATTTCAGTAGTTAAAGATGTATGAGGTTTTTGTTGTTTTTTTAACAACCAATGACTTTCAATATCTTCATTCTCAGCCTTATGGCTTGTGGGATTAAGTATTTCCCTCCTGAAAGGGCTGATGGAATTGAGAAAAATCTGAAAAGGAAGAAGGTGAATTTTTCTTATCTGTAAGGATCATTTCATATGTGAGAAAGCTAACCTCAGACTGATGAAAGATGGCACTGAGACAGAAGAGGTTGGACATTAAAATCAATACCATTGCCTCCTAGCTATTCTCTGGAGTCTATTACTGAGAAGGTTTGTAAGAAGTGGGCTGACTCTACTATCCAATCAGCAGTCACAGAGGAACTGGCAGAATTAATGCTGGAACCAGCAAACCCTCAAGACTTCTTAGAGGTTAAATTTCTGCGATAGAGGCTAGCAGCTTATTCTGTTGCACACACTGGAGACCTGGGGAAATCTTTTGGTGTGTCTGGATTGAGAAGAGGGGTGGGTAAGGTAGTATTTAATTGCTTGTCTGTGTCCTTAATAAAAATCCTGACCCTTCCATCACACTATATGCTTGGAAGAAAAAATAATAATTCTATCTTAGAGTTTGTAAACTTTCTAGTGTAAATGCTAGTTTAAAACCAGTCTGAAAAGGAGAGAAAAGACATCCTTAAAGGTGTATCCAGGGAGATATTCAAAGGAGCAAGAGCAAAGGAAAAAAATCACTCATCAGTAAAGAATATGTGTCCAATGAGAGCAAAATTAACCACAGAGCCAAAGGCCCTCAGTTGCTTGCATATATACTTTCATTGAAGATCTTTTTAAAAGATTAGCTGTTAATTATAGAACTGTGGATATTTTTTGTTTTGGCCTAATCATCCTAGCCATCCATATGATATATTTAGGAAAACCAATTTATTATAGAGACATGATGTAAGGAGAAAATCTTTGCTAACAACCTACCACATTATGAGTTCTGGTTTGGTCCTTAGCACAAAATTTATAAAAGGAATGAATTTTCTCAAATTTCAAATTTTAAACTACCAAATGTGTAATTTTAGAATGATAGAATGGTATATACCTTTAGAGAATTATGTAAGGCAAACATCTCAGTCATATAAATACCATCTTGGTTTAAGTCATCTATTTACATTGTTTTTTCCTTTGCCTCTTTTTGTAGTTTCATTATCCTGTTATTCAAAGGTCTGTGCTAATTTTTTGAAAAACAAAAACATTAAAAGCTATGTATAAATCTGCAGAGCCACTATTCTTCTCACATAGAAATACTTTATCAGCATTGATATATGTTTTGTTTATTGATTACTGACTATTGATTTAATCCCTACCAAAGTAGCCTTTGTCATCTGTACATTATGTTGGGCATAATCACAGGTGATTGGGTGAAATAGTATAGAAGGTGCAGGACCAGATGATGTTGATTGAATCAACTGAAAAGGTGCAATCTCTTGTGTACAAAGATGACACTATAAATATATGTACTTATTAATTAATAATGAGTATACATTTTTAAAAGTTGTATCTCATTTTTATTGATAGTTTTGTCTTTACGTCATGTTAATTTCTAAATACACTACTTTCTCTTCCTGTATTCAGCAAACCACCCCTTCTAACAAAGAGATTTAAAGAGGGCAAAAAACAGTTGTATAAAACTAGCCAGTACATTAAGTGTGTTATAATACATGCAGCATTCCACATCCATTCTTCTAGTCAGTTAAGTTCATGACCTTGGTGTCATTCTTGACTCCATACTTTTCTTCATGCCAGATAACCAGTCACTTGTCAGGTCTTGCCTTTTCTTCTTCTACAACAGCAATCAACAAGCATTTATTACCTGCCTGTTATGTGTTAGCAGTAAGGATACAAATATAAAGAATGAAAAAAATTGCCGTTCTCAAAGAGTTTATGTTCTAATGAGGGACGCTGTAAATACATATTTAAGTATATACTTAACAAGAATATATTAAGTGCTTATTATTATGTGCCACTGGGCTAAGTACTAGAGTTCAGTACTCTCTACCCTCAAGGAGTGTATATTCTAATGGAAGAGACAACATGCAAAGAAATACACAGTGTAAATAGAAGATAATTTCAGTGATTTTAGAGGTAAATAAGTAGCTACTGGAATTTGAGTAGGATGGAGTAACACATGTTTAGACCCATGCTTTAGAAAGATCACTTTGGCTACTAAGTGGAGGTTACATTGGAGTGGTGGGGAGAGCATGAATGCCAGAAAACTGACAAATAAGCTATTATAGTAGTTTAGGGGGAAGGTATGTGAATCTGTAACATGGTAACGTTTGTGTGAGTGAAAAGAAGGGAACCATAAACGAGAAATGTTGTGAATGTAGTGGAATTTCTGGATATGGACATTTTAGTAATTTTTCTTCATAATTCCAAATGGTTTTATGAAGTTACTGGGTCAGTTCATAGCTCTGTGTATATATTACTGTGTCTGTTTTTCTGCAGCTCCTCAAACATTGACTGTTTCCATTTTTTATCATCTTTGTTACAGGGTGTTAAGTCAAATCTTGGAATTGTTTTTATTCTCATTTATATTATTACTAGTGACTTGCAACAGATTTTCATATAGTTATTGGTAGTATACAATTCTTCTTTAGAAGAATTCTTTGCTTATGTCCTAGGGCAAATAATTGGCACAGTGGATAGAGTGCTGAACCTGGAGTCAGAAAGACTTATCTTCCTGTGTTCAAATATAACCTCAAGACACTTACTAAGCTGTGTGACCCTGGTCAAATCACTTAACCTTTTTGACTCAGTTTCCTCATATATAAAATGAGCTGAAGGAGGAAATGGCAAGCCTCTCCAGTATCTTTGTCAAGAAAACCCCAAATGGGATCATGAAGAGACTTTTTCATTAGGTTCTTGGTCCCATATATTAGGAAATTAATTCTGATTAATGTTAATAATATAATAATTAATATTAATTCCCCAATTAATGTAGAAAACACACTAATCAAAGATATTTTAATAAAAAAATTTTCTCCAATCAACACTTTTCCTCTGAACTTAATTGTATTGCTTTTGTTCATGAAAAAGCTCTTCAGTTTCATGCAGTGAAAAGTTTTTTAAATTTTTTTTGTGATTGACTCTACCCCTTTTGTTGTTAAGAATTATCCCCCTAATTATAGCTGTGAGAGAGGTACCTGATTCTGATTTCTTATAAATACATTATGATGTGACTTACTATTTTCAGGTTGCATATCCATTTTGACCTTATTGTAATAGACTGCCAAAGGGGTCCATGATGCAGAAAAAATTAAGAATCACTGTTCTTCCAAATCTTTTTGGAAAAGATTAAGAATCTTTTGTTCTTCCAAATGAATGTTATTCTTTTGGTGGTGGTGGTTCTATAAATTATCCCCTTAGTAGTTTGCTGTTCAGTTACTAAATATTGTGAATTAATTTAGGTAGTAGCATTCATTTTAAATTATATTGTTGTTTGTTCTTTGTTTTCAAAGAGGACCAATGACAGGGTGATGATTTGTGTGAATTGAATTTAAGTGAAGCAGAGTTGCACAAAGTCATCATCTTTACTTTCTATTCCAGAGTCATCAAAGTCCAAAGGCAAGACAAAATTTCAAGATGACTTGTATGAGGTATTCAGGGAGGACTAGCACCTCTGGTGTGAGGTCTTACAAAGCCCTTTACATGGTTACTCATCCACTTTTTGTGTCCACCTTCACCCAACTCCCACCTGTGGTTCCAAGAAGCCGTAGCATGCAGCCACACCCCAGTAAAGCTTCTTGGCAGAAATGCTAAACCAGTTTGAAGGTAACCAGGGGGACTCAGACCCATCACTGAGTTAGGGGGGATATCTCCCCAAAGCATGTAAGTGGATATTTCTTCCAGCAGAATGGACAAATAAGAACAGCTTGTTCCAACAGCCATGAAGGCAGCTGAGGCAGGCAGCTCCACCTTAGAGCACCACATTAGACACTGAAGAAGCCATGGTCTATATGTAGGTTTAAGCCTAATTTTTTGCCAAGTACTTTTCCTGTTTTCAGACCCCAAGTTATTGAGATGAACTGTTTTTGATTCTTGCTTGTCTAATCTGCAGATCTGCTTTTCTGTTTTTTAACCATTACCAAATAGTTTTGATAATTATTGCTTTATCATATAATTTAAATTCTACAAGAACTATCTCCTACTTTTTTCATTATATCCCTTAAGAATCTTTATAGACTAGAAGTTTTTAACTTGGAGTTCTTAAACTTAATATTTTTGACAAATATATTTCAAAATAATTGGTTTTCTTTTTATTCCTTTGTATTTAAAAACATCATTCTGATGTTTACAGAGGCTTCACCAGACTATCAAAGGGGTACATAATACACAAAAAGTTAAGGATCTCTGTTTTAGTCCTTTTGTTCTTCCAAATGAAATGTTCTTTTTGGTGATGGTTCTATAAATTATCCTCTTAGTTGTTTGCTATTCAGTTACAGAATCTTGTAAATTAATTTACATAGTAGCATTTGTTTAACTAATTTTTACATGTGCTGACCTGGTACTGCAGCCCCTTCAGATCACTCTTCCCACTCACAGTGCTTGTCCATTGAATAATTTTTTAAATTAAGTTATATTTTTTTCAATTAATAAGTATATATTTTTTTCCCTTTCACTAACCCCTCTCCAAAAAAGAGAAAGAAAATCTTTGTAATAGATATACAGAATTAAAACAAATTCCTATATTGACTGTTTCTGAAAATGCATGTCATTTTGCATATAAATTGCTCCTCTGGTTCTTCTCACTTTATTCTGCTTCAATTCATGCAAATATCAGGTTTCTCTGAAACTATCTTCATTGTTGTTTAGTATTCAGTTATATTTATATGCTATAATTTGTTCAGCCATTCCCTGTGTGTAGGGAATTTAATTTGGAATTAAACAAATCTTTAATTTGTAGTTCTTTGCCACTACGAAAAGAGCTGCTATAAATATTTTTTGTACATGTGGGTCTTTATCTTTTTTTGTATCTCTTTGAGAGTACAAACCTTATAGTAGTTATCACTGCATCAGAAGGCTTATCCAGTTCAGTAAAACTTTCCAGGCATAGTTCCACATCTTTTCCAGAATGGCTGTACCTTTTCTAACACTATGTTAATTGTCTGTTTTTTCCAGGGTTCCTCCAACATGTCATTTTTCTTTTCTGGACTTTGTAATCCAGAATAGCTTTTATGCTCCTCAAACAGGACATTCTTAATTCCTGATTAAGTGTTTCACTGTCTCTGATTCTCAGAACTCTCTCCTTCCTCATCCCTCCCTCCCGGCTTCCCTGCCTTCTTCTTACCCAAAGTTCTACCTATAAAAAGCTTTTCCCAGGTATCCTTAATATTCATGTCTTTCTTTTGAGATTTTCCTGAGTTTATCTTGTATATCTCTTGTTTGTACGTAGTTGTTTGCATGCTGTTTCTCCCATTAGACTGAGTGTCCGGAGAAGAGTGTCTGGTTTTTGTTCCTGTTGTATTTTGTTGTTTGTTTAGGGTTTTTTTTGGCCTTTCTTTGTGTCCCTAATTCTTAGCATCAGCCTTAATAAATAGATTCTTAATAACTACTTCCTTTTTTTAAAAAAAATTATTTTTAATTTGTGGAATAAAATGAGCATTTCCACAACATAATACAATAAGAAAGATGATTGCACGTGAAACTGCAAATCTACCATGCACAACTTGCTGTTCCTTTCAAACCTACAACAAAATTATCATGTAAATTTCTTTTTTTCCTTCCCTCCCTCCCTTCCCCACCCTAGAGTTGGCTATCATTTGACCCAAATAGGTATATATGTGTAAAATTATTCTGTCCATACTTCTATTCATCAGTTCTTTCTCTGGATGCAGATAGCATTTCTTTATATGTCCTTTATAGTTAATCACTGACTAAGCTAAAAAAAAAAAAAAAACCAAAGCCTCCCACAGCATTCAGGCCATCTCCACTTGTCCTGATCTATATCTCACCACTGGACCCAGGTGGTTCTAGAGGAGGAAGTGAGGCGGGTCATCTAGAAATTTTAACTTAGCTGTGGATATTCTAAATGTGAGATCCTATAGAATGAGTTTCAGTGAATAGACACACTACTAGAACAACGGAAAGACCACAATGAAAATGATTGCAACTTATATACCAACATTTGTTGTAAAAAATAAAAAGGAAGAGAGAAAGAATATGAAGACTTCAATAAGATCCTTCCAGTTGAGTCAACACATATTTTGATACTAAGAGACTTAAATTCAAAGGTTGGAATAGGCAAAAACAGCAAAAACGTTAGAAAATATTGGTCCAAAATAAGGAATGAGAGAGGCCAAAGGCCTCATACCTCTGCATCATCTGATGACGTTCTTTGAAAAAACACTTGGTCAGCACTGGTCATGGTAAGCACATAAAACTATTCTCCCAGATAAAATTTAGATGGGAAAAAATCTCACTACTGATGGATGGGAGTCCTGAATCAGCTGTCTATGTATGGTCAGATTAGAGCAGTGATCAAAAGTAGTACAGTATAGTCAGAAGAAAAGAAATCTACCCAGATTGCAATAATTTCATGTAGAAATTTAATCAATATGATAAACTATCATAGCAAGACTAAATGAACCTGAAATGTATCTTAGCAAACATTTAATTTACTTGCATCAAAGGTAATATTGGTTTACAATATAAATTCATTTGTACAACTTCATGGAAAAGGCTGGTAGAAGACTGAGTAGTATTGCCTTATAAAATAGAAGCGAAAGAATGTAAAACTAATTTTAAAAAACTTAATGATAGTGGTATAGTAAAAAAAAAGGTCTTTAGACTCTTAAAGAATCTAAAAATCTTAATGACCCTTTAGAGTCAGAGGACATAAGTACAAATACTCTCTCTTTCAATACTACCTTACGTGACTTGAGTGAAATTACTTAACCTCTCTAGCTCTCAGTTTATTTATCCGTAAGAGGAAAGTGTTAGACTAAATTATTTCCAAGGTTCTTTTTTTAGGGCAACTTCTAATTTTTAAAAGTAACTTATTTATTTTTAGTTTTCAACATTCGCTTTCATAAGATTTAGAGTTTTAAATTTTCTTCCCCTCCCTAAGATGGCATGCAATCTGATATAAGCTCTACTTATACATTCATATTAAACATTTTCACATTAGTTATGATATAAAGAAGAATTAGAACTAATGGGAAGAACCATGAGAAAAAAGAAGCAAAAGAAAAACAAAAGAGAGCAAATAATATGCTTCCACCTCCATTCAGACTGCAAAGTTCTTTCTCTGGATGTGGATAGCATTTTCCATCATGAGTCTTTTGGAGTTGTCTTAGATCCTTACATTGCTGAGAAGAGCTAACTCTATCAAAGTCACTGTGCAGTGTGTCTATTATTGTGTATAATGTTGTGGTTCTACTTATTTTACTTATCATCAATTCATATAAGTCTTTCTGTTTCTAAGTTTTTTCTAGCTCTAAAACTTCATGCCTACAAAAGTTTTATCTGGATCATTTAGGGGAAAAGTTACAAGAATAATCACCAGACAAAAGATGGAGAGATGTGCAGAGATTTTTATGGAAAACTCTTTTTTTTAAATGTTAAGGACAGTGGACATCTAAGATACCACATTTGAACTCTAGCATTGAATATGATTCTAGAAATGATTGAAATAACACTGAAGACACCAAGCTAGGAAAACCAACTGGACTAGACCCAAATGTGCACTGAGGAGGTTTGGTCTAGAGTCAGCACGATTGTGAGGACATTGATGTATGAATTCTTAATGTATTAAAAGGAGGGAAGATACTAGAGGTTTGGGAAAATATCTTTCTATTACCAAAAAAAGGAAAGCCAACTAAGAGGCCATCAACAACTGTTGACCCATGTGCTTATTTTCTCATCTATGTAAAGTTTTAATGAGAATCATCTACAAACATTTGTCTCAAGGACGTCCTTTATGATGAGGGTACTTTGGGAGAACAGGCACATTTTTGCAGGTGACCTTTTTCCATACACCACATTTTAACCATTACGTGATTGACTGAAAGATACGCAGTATAGCATCATCCTAGTTTATACTTACTAAAAAATTGGAGGCAAAGGGAATAGCAGAGCAAAATGCTGCTTTCAATACTTTCTTCCAAGTGTCTCCCAAGTATAGGTCAAAATTTTAACGATTTCTGGAAAAAATACTACAAAACAAAGAGTTTTGTTTGATCCCTGATTATTACTATCAGAAGAGGCATAAAACAGATGTATTTCCACCAGAGGTGTTTATCACTGTCATCGAAGACATTCAGTGTCAAGGTCAAACTTAAAATCCCACCCTAAAGATGGTGAAATTTTCCAAATATTCTCATTTATAGATGACATCGTGCATATTAAATCAAGCCTCAGAACATTCCAGAACCTCCTTGTGAATTCTGTAATGACTGAAAAGAATTTGTTTTACCATGCACACAAGAAAAACTAAATGTATGCTTTGTTGTTTGTGATATACGGTTAAATCAGCAACCAATAGCACTCATCTCTCTCTGTATATATGTATATATGTGTGTTGTATGTATGTATGTATCTTGGAAAGATATAGTATATAAACATTGGGTTGGGTCTAAAATTGGGCAGAAGGAGAATAGTAGACTAGATTGCTTTTGGGAAATTGTTAAGGTTTTAATGGCCCCAAACTCCCCCCAGATAGAAGGGTCAATTAATCCTTGTAACTGACTATAAAACTGGCTATAATCTCTGAGGAACTAAAAATGGAGTATTGCCCAGAAAGCAGTGGACAAACAAATGGTTGATATGATCATAGATCTAGAGCTGGTGGATGTGAACAGATTGTAACACATATAAAGAAAGCATCTCATGATGAAGCAGAACTAGAGGGAAAAATGCTAGAAACTTATGAGTGAAAAAGATGATGAACTGGTCATATGGTAGAAATGAGGCATAACTGATAGCTCATATTCTATTGATGTCCTCATGATGTAAAAAAAAAAATGGAAATCCTCTGCATGTTGAGTTGAGTAAATACTCCATGGTAAGCTTAATGCAAGGACATAAATAAAAGTTGAATAAGGCAGACAGGCATAGAAGGGTTAAAATCTGCATTGTTAGAATACCCACATTGATCAGATTATAAGATATGTTTAATTACCTCCCCCACAGCATACCACAGTATGTTGCACATAAATGTTTGAAAGAATGAATGAACTAATAAATATATTATTCTTCTTGTAGACATGAAGTACATGCCATGTTTCCCCCTAAAGAGGTTTAATAGCTTGTGAATTAGCCATGCTTCTTACACCATCTCCCTTATAACTAACTCCTCTTTGGAAGGAAAGTGAAGGTAAAATGTAGTCATTTCCTTTAACTGTTCTTTAATAATTCTGAAAGTGTTCATAGGGAAAGAGTTTATAATGTTGTAAGATTTTAATTTATCTGGGATTTTCATTTATCTAAATTGTGTCTTCTTTATAGTTATATGAATGATTGGCAGTTAGCTGCATTATTTGAACCTCTAGATCAGAGGCTTGGGAAAACATCTTAGCCTGGGAGTCCACAGACAGATTTCAGGGGATCTGTGAACTTGGATGGGAAAAATATTTTTATAACTGTATTTCAAAATTGCTTTTAAAAATATTATTCTGAGAGGAGCTTCACAAGATTATCAAAGAGATCCATGACACAAAAAAGTTAAGAATCCTTGTTCAAGTCTAGATGCTTCATATGCTTCATACTTATTGTGCACTGATTTTGTGACCTCAACTTAATTTTTATTTGGATGTTAGTCTCAAAACTGACAATATTAGAAAGATTAAATCTAAATCCATGATTGATTGGTAATTGATGAGCAGAGTTTCTCTTGTTATGATACAGTCTCTTGTTTTTTCTTCCAGTCTCAACCCTGCTATGTTGTCACCACTTGAACATTTTAACTTCATAATTCTGCAATTTATCAGTCTTTTTTATAGCAACAAGGACATATTTAAAAACAGAATGAATGAGAAATGAAGTGATGAATCCAGCAGTGAAAGTCTTTAATGAAAAACATAACTTTAGTACTTCCAAAATAATTTTCTTTAAAGACCCCAAGAAATGGTGATTCTTTTGTTTTGGATGTTTCCTTCATTAATTCTAATCTTTCATGATTTAGTAATATAGTTGCTGTGAGTTTCTTTGGCTGAAAAAAATTCATCACCTTGTGACCAACCCTCCAAATTTGGCTAGACTGGTCCTCAGATGACTTACTTTTTAAGGCTTTAAAATTTAGTATAGAAGCTAACAGAAGTTGTATTGCCCTTGTATAACCATTGAGAACCTCAGGTCATCACTACAAGTATCAGTTTTGTAGTTTTGTGAAGGAATTAAAGATATTCCTAACCCTTGAAAATAAATCTAAATAAGTAATAGAAAATTGCATTCATTTTCAACCCCACCTCCCAAGTTTCCCCTTTTAATAGTTTTGGAGTGTTCTTGCTCTGCTGAAATTCTAAGCAGGGACCTGGCAAACTACAACCTGCTTGCCAAATCCAGCATTCTGTCTGCTTTTGTATGATCCCATGAGATAATCACTCTTAAGCCCAAATTCTAATCCATTTCACAGGAGTTACTTCTAAAAAGAAAAATTCTGGTTGGTTTCCCAAAACAAAACATTGACATCCTAGAGGTTTGTTTTGTGATAGTAAGTTTTAAATAGCCCTGTCTTTATACCTCTAGAGATGCTGAAATCTTTTTTTTTTTAACCATCTGTTTAAGGTGAACAGGTAAATTCAGGTAAGTAGGATTATATGGGGCAGTGGTGTTGTAAAGTAGAAAGTAAGGTTAATTTCATGGATTAGTAATACTGGTGCCATAGTGAGACTTAGTTAACTTTTAGTACCTGGGAATGTTAAATTTGGTGAGCATACATTTTTGATAAAATTGCATTTGCTTTATCTAAACCTCTTCCTGATCTTGTCCGAAAGGTCACAGGCTGATGAGCAGTTGTGACATATCTATTGATTTAAGCTAGAATGTCGATATTTCTTTTCTCAAAAACAAAATAAGACTTATTGTATACATAGCACTGTGGAGTTATAAAATGTTAGAAGTTCTATAACTGATTTAATGGAAGAAATAAAGCATACTAGTCCTTGAAGCACTCAGATTTTTATCTGGAGAGGACATAAGGAGTCAAATTTCAAGTTATGTGAAAGGGAGGAAGATACTAAAGGTTCAGAAAAAATCTGAGGCCTTTTTATTGCCAAAAGGTGAATAAATGAATATTAATAACTACTGACATCAAAGCCTACTTTTCCATTTCTACCTAATTTTTGAGAATAATCTGCATATTCAGCAAGAGCACAAGAAAGAGATTGATAAGCAAGCAGTTACAAGTGATATTCCAGAACAGTCCTTAGTTTTATAACCATACAGTTGACTGAAAAGTATAGAGGACACCAAGTACCACTGTACTTGTTTTCTGGTTATAATTTTTTTTAAATTTAGGGTAGCAAAATGCTCCTAGAAGGCCTGCTTTCAGTGATTGCTCTGGATGTTTTAATGGGTTGTAATCGGATTCATCAGTATAGTGTGGCAGCCAATATTGGACTGCATTGGAGTGGCATAGCTTCCAAGAATTAACAAGTGATAAAGTACTTTTGTATCCTGTCACCTTGTTAGACCTCGTCTAGAGGTTGGGGATTATTGATCACCACATTTTAAGAAAAATGTTGATAAAGTTAGAGAGAATCCTAAAAATGACATTGAAGATGGTGAAGGGTCTGAAACCATGTCACATGAGGGTTAGTTGCAGAATGTGGACATATTTTACCGGAGGAAAAGAAGACTTAGGAAAGAAAATAACTAATCAATCAACAAGAATTTATTAAGTACCTTCTATGTTCCAGGCATTGCACTAAAACAGCTCTTGACCGTTAGGAGCGTAAAATCTAGCGAGGTTAATCTGGCATGATTTGATACTGATGACCATTCTAGGTTTTAGTAATCACTATTTCCTTTTCTAGATGTTCACCAACCTTCTCTTTAATGATCTATTCCACAGTTTTCCCAGGAATTGAATTCAAACTCAATTGGTCTGTAGTTTCCAAACTATCTTCTTTTGCATCTTTTGAAAATGGGGTACCTCTCCTGTTTTCCACAGTTTTCCATATATTCCTGGTAGTGGTACAGCAATTTACATTTGCGAGTATTTTAAGTACCTGAGAATTTGGATCTGGTCATTTAATTTCATCAGGAGAGTAACTGTATGTTCTTCATACTATTTCCTTAGTTACCTTGGCTATCACTCCCTCGTAGCCATTTTTTTTTCCTGTTTTCTTTATATCCCCAGCACTTAGCTTGGCACATAGTAAATAACTAATAAATATTTGTTCATTGATTGATTTGTTCTGATATTATTAGTTATCCATGAAAAAAAAGAAGCAAAAAAAGATAAAATATTCAGGGTCAAAGATATCAAGATCCATAAAAGTATCATGTATCTGAATGAGTGGAGTGGTTTAGAGAGGAAAATGAGATTGCTGTGGACTGAAATGATTAAGGATGACTTCTTGGGAGATGTGGGTATTGAGCTGAGGCTTGAATGAGAGAAAAGTTTGGTTAGGTGAAAAGAGTGAGGAAGGCATTAGGTATGGAGATAAAAATGAGCAAGTTATATTCATTGCATGGTAAGTAAATCTGTGTGGCAAATCTGAGGGTTCATCAATCAACACACTTTTAAGTACCTACTATGTGCCAGATATTGTGCTAAGTATTGGGGAGAAAATAAAAGGTAAAAAATGATCTATGCTCTCTAGGAACTCATATTCAAATAGGGGAGATAACATGCAAACAACTATACATGTACAAGATATAAGACAAGGTAAATAGGAGATAATTTCAGAGGGAAGGGGAGGCTTGAGGGTGAAGGGAAGAGAGGGAGGAGAGCAGGAAAGACCTGTTGTAAAAAGAAGTGGAGTTTGAACTGAGTCTTAAAGGAAAACAGAAAGTGGAGGTGAGGAGGGAGGGCATTCTAAGCATGGGAAAAGCAAGTGAAAATACAGTTAGGAGATGCAGTTTCTTGGAAAAGCAAGGACGCCAATGTTACTGATTATAGAATATGTGGAGGGAGGAGTAAAGTGTAAGAAGACTAGAAAGGCCAGAAGGGACCAGGTTGGAAAGAACTCTATAAGCCAAACAGATTTTATATTTGATCCTGGACATAATAGGGAGCACTGGAGCTTATTGAGTATGGTTATGACATGGTCAGACCTGCACTTTTAGGAAGATCGCCGGCAGCTGAGTGGTACTTGCACTAGGGTGTGGAGATGCTTGAGGCAAGTAAATCAATTCTAAGATTGTTGTAATAGTCCAGACATGAAGTAGTTAAGGTTTATATCAGGGTAGTTACTGTGTGAATGAAGTGAAATGAATGTATATGAGATGTTGTCAATATATGAACTAGATATGCTAGCCTGCATGTATGGAGTGAGTGTGAGTCAGGGATGACACTAAGTTTGTGAGCTTGGGCAACTGGGAAGATGGTGGTGCCTGTAAAAATAATAGATAAATTTGAAAGAGGGAAGGATAAAACATAATGAGTTCTGTTTTAAACATGTTGAATTTGAGATCTCTTTGGAACATCCTAGAACATCCTGTTTGACTTGTATGGTAGGCAGTATGCAATTCTAAACTGGAGGTAAGGAAAGAGGGTGGGACTGGATAAATAGACCTGAAAATCATCTTCATATAGATGAGGGTTGAGTTCACGAGAGATGATAAGACCACCAAGCAAGATAATGTAGAGGGAGCAAAGAAGAAGACCCAAGATAGATCCTTGGGAACACGTATAGTTAGTCGGCATGACCTAGAGCAAGATCCAGCAAAAGAAACTGAGGAGTGTTTGGAAAGGTAGGAGGAGAATCAGGAGAGAGTAATATGAAAACCTACGAGACAGTATTCGGGAGAGAAGGGTGATCAACAATTTCAAAGACTGTCAGAGAGGTCAAGGAGGTTGGAGGTTAAGAAAAGTCCATAAGAGATCATTAGTAACTTTGGAGAGAATAGTTTTAGTTGAACACAGGTTGGAAGCAAGATTGTAGAGTATTTAGAAGAAAGTGAGAGAAAAGGGAATAGAGACACTGTAGACAGCTTTCTCAAGTTTAGCCACGAAAAGGCAAGATCTAGGACCGTAATTAGTGGTGATGGTCAGGTTAAGTGAGAATTTTTAAAGGACAATGGAGACATTTGGGATGTTTATAGATAACAGGGAAGTAGCCAGGAGGGAGATCCTTGTGATATGGAGAAGACAGGATGGAATGGGATCAATAGTGTATGTAGACGGGTTTGCCTTGGTAAGGAGAAAGGCTACACCATCCCGTGAGGCAGTGGTGTAGAAGGAGATAGTGAGGCAAGACATCTGAGTGATTTGAGATGAGGAGAATGAGGGAAGAGAGAACTCTTTGAGATTGGCCTCAATTTTTCCTTTGAAGTATGAGGCAAAGTTTTTAGCTAAAAGTGTATAGGTATCTATCATAGAAGACTTGAGGAGGGATGTAAAGATTTGGAATATTGAGTGGGGTCATGATTGGATTAGGAAAGTATAAAAGAATTGCATTGCTGTAGTGGGTAACCAGTTGAGAATGAGTAACAGATTTGTAGTAGACCCATTTGGCATGGTTTTCTCTGCTTTCTTCAGCAGCATAAGAGGACAGCAAATGGAAGGAGTAATCTAAGGTTGGATCTTGGCAAGGCATGGTCAGTGATAGGATGAAGGGATAATGTATATGACTATAGAAAATAATAAAGAGTTTAACTGGTTCAACAAAGGGTCAAGATAGGTAAGGAATGAAGGTATACTTAGTGTAGGTTGATGAGCTGTTAAAGAACTGAAGGGTGTAAAAGATCAGAGCTCATGATGAGACTAAACCACAGGATTGGCAGTGAGGCATATGGGAAGATGGAATAATAAAAGATCATGATCAGATAAAGGAATTTGATGATTCATGGATATGGAAATGGAATAATTGTGAGTATAGACAATACTTGTGAGTGTAGACAAGGTCAAGGGTATGACTGTCTCTGTGGAACTGAGGTGAAATGGAGGGGTAGGTTATGGGAGCTGAGTAAATTCATTTGTTGAGTCTGAGGAAGGAATATATGAATGTTGAAGGAATAATATGAATGTTGAAGTGCCCTAGTATGAGGGCTGGAGTTGGGGCTGACAGAGACTGAGCCAGCTATGGAACTAATTGAGAGTGTCCAGGGGATTAACAGATAAGAGTTACCAGCATCTTGATTGTGTGATAAATTTAGAATGAATGAACCTCTAAGGAGGAGAAGTTTGAGAGTGAAGGTGGAAGAGAGCGGATCAGTAAGTAAGAATGAGTAGTTTGTGAGATCAAATATTTGAAAAGTTGCCAGATAGAAAAGGTATTACAGGCACTCTGTTCAGTCTCAGAGGGCAAAAGTAGTTGTGGAAGAGGTGGAAGTTATAAGCAAACACATTTTGGTTCAAAGTATAGAAAAACTTCCTAAAAATGAACTGTCCAAAAATTGGACTGCCTTGGGCATTAGTGAGTCTGTGATTTGTGATTTACCTGTAACTGAATATGTTGAAGTGGAGGCTGTATTACTACTTTTTAGGAATAGTGAAGATGTGATTCATTATTTGGGTAAGAATTGGACCAGATGACCTCTGTCTTTTCTAGTTCAAATCTTCTAGGATTCTGTAGTCACCTTAATTTCAGTATAGAGATGGAAAAACTGCAATGAAGAAAAAAAGAAGGATAAGCATTAGAGACAAGAAACTATGGTAGTCTAATGTTTGCTTACTTGATATTTTCTGTTGTCATTGAATAATGTTAACATATTAAGATGTGTATTGAATCCAGAAAAGTATGTGTACTTTTAGTACCAAGTCTAATCTTTAAAAAACACAAATTTTTGATGTGCTAAGATCTTTTAATAAAGAACTTTACATAAAAACCATTAGATTGGAAATAAAATGTGTTAGAGTATTAAATATTGTAAACAACTTAGTTACTATACCAGATTCTAAGTAATTTTAGCAGTGCAGTTTTTAATGTGTGAATTGTTTTTCTTAGTACTCAACTATTTTACAATTATGCCTTTGAACTGAGTCTACATTATATTCATTGTATTTGTATTGAAAAATTATTTGCTTGCCATGTTAAAATTTGACAAGATTATTTTGAACTGTTCCAGTGAGACAGGTAAAATTAGTAAAGATTTCTAGACATATCTGACAAAAAGTATGTAACATTGATTTAGTATTTCTCAGTAAACTGGGAATATTTCTATCCTAATCAAATTGTATAGGTTTATTCCTAAGTGAAGGTAGTATTAACTACTTAGCAGTTTTAGACACATATTACAAGTTTTAAAATGTGATTTGTCTGTTTTAACAGGAAAGTATCGGTTTCTTTTTTCTTCTAAGTGCTTTACTGGTGCTTTTTCCCCTTTCTGTCACTATCAGTTCCCATTGACTCTTCCTTCTCCTCTGTCCCATAGAACCCTTTTTCTTATTAGCAAATGAAGCAAAATCAAACAAAACACACACATTGGCTGTGTCTAAAAATGTACACCACGTTCCATGGGTCAGAGAGTCGGAAATCATGATTTTACTACATTGGTTAGATTCTGAAGACTTGGAATTTGTTTTCTCTGCATTATCATTAGTCGTTATGTAAATTGTTCGGGTTAGGCTTACTTTCCTCAGAGCAGTGAGTCTTGACTAGTCCCAGGTAGCTCTATTGCTGTGGATTAGTAATAGTAACAGCAGTAGCATTTATTTAGCATTTTAAGGTTTGCAAACCACTCTACAGATTTTTTCATTTGATCCTCATCCCAACCCTGGGAAGGTAGGTGCTCTTAATACCCCTATTGTACAGGTGTGAAAACTGAGTCAGATAGAAGTTGTGACAAAACCAGGGCCACATAGGATTGAATTTTAATTCAGGGGTTTGCCCTCTATCCACTCTGCTACCTACTGGCTCACTACATTTGACTTTTCTCATTCTTACAGATCCATCAGGATTCATTTTTGATTTGCAGTCCAATACTGTGCTGGCCCAGGGAGGAACTTTTGAGAACATGAAAGAGAAGGTAAGGGGGGAAACTGGGTAGTAAACTTGAGTGCCTTTAGCTGAGCACAGAGAAGGCAAAGCTTAGACGTTAAACAAAGTTTCACTTTGTACCAACCAGTTTAATTACATTAGACTCTGAAAGGGTAGCAGCCATGCTCTGGAGTTAGAGAGGGTTCACATTATCGAATATCTCTCAGTCTTTCAAAGAATAGGCCATTGCCAGTAATTGGTGGCATGTGCATGATTGGAAGCCAGGTCCTGACTGATTGTGGATGAGCCTGGATGAAATCTTAGTGTTAGGCATCAGATGATTGGTGGTATTAGTTCTTCGTGATGTTGGGGAGTTGACAGTGACAGATTAAAGGATATATCTTAGAACATCAGAGATGTTCTAAGAAGTTCTTTTAATGATCTCCTGCCGTAGGGAACCAAAGGTTCCCTAATATATATTATTTGTAAAGGCACAGGATATCCCTGAAATATATTCAGAAGCATTCTCAAATTTGGAAGGAATCTCAGAGGTCCTTTAGTCCAACACTTATCTGAATAAAAATCCCCTTTGTATCTGATGAATATTTGAGTTTTTGTTTGAAAACCCCTAGTAAGAAGGGGCTTGTCACCTCCCCAGATAGCCCATTTAACTTTATAATTGTTAGGAAGTTATTTCTTTGTATCATTGAATGACCATTTATTCCCTTTAAGTATTATACTCAGTTTTTCTGGGTAGGTGATTCTTGGTTTTAGTCCCAATTCCTTTGACTTCCTATTCCAAGCCCTTCAGTCTCTTAATGTATAAGCTGCCAGATCCTTTGTTACCCTGATTGTATTTCCACAATACACAAATTGTTTCTTTCTAACTGCTTGCAGTATTTTCTGCTTGACCTGGGAACTGTGGAATTTGGCCACAATATTCCTAGGAGTTTCTCTTTTCAGGTCTCTTTCAGGAGGTGATAGGTGAATTCTTTCAATATTTGTTTTGCCCTCTGATTCTAGAATATCAGGGCAGTTTTCCTTGATAATTTCATGAAAGATAATGTCTGAGCTCTTTTTTTTGATCATGGTTTTCAGATAGTGTCATAATTTTTGCATCTCTCTCATTTCTCTTCCCAATTTTTCCTCCACCTCTCTAACTGGATTTTCAAAATCCTTTTTTGAGCTCTTGCATGGCCTGAGACCACTGAATATTTATTTTGGATGCTTAGGATACAGAAGCCTTGACTTTTGTGACTTTCTCTGATGGTATACATTGTTTTTCCTCACCTGAAAAGATGGTTACCAAGAAAGTAACCTTCTATAGTCTTATTTTTTTCACCTTTTTGGGCATTTTCCCAACCAGTTACTTGACTTTTGGGTCCTTTGTCAAGAGTAGGGTATACTCTGGGGATCTGTAAGATCTCAGTTCCTCTAAGGTAGCACAATCAAGTATGTACACTGGTCTGGGAGCAACAAGAAACTTTTGTGCCCAGAATCTATGAGTTTCCTCTCCACAACAACCTGGCCTCCAGTTCCACCAAGCCGGCACTGGGGGCTGAGATTCAGATAAGCTGCTCAATTCCTCCAGGAGCATTAGGTGGGGATAGGGCCTTCACACAGGGCTGAGGTAAGGATCAGCTGCTCAGTGCCCCCAGGGAATTTACGATCCAACAATGGATGCAGGCTGCTGTGGGTGCTGCTGCTGCCTAATGCGGCCTGTGCCACCACCAGCCACCAGAAGCCTGAGCTATGGGAAGACCCTGATCCATTTTCAATCCGCTAAAAAAGCCCTCTCACTGACCTTTGGCACCTGTGGGTTGAGGGGTCAGCAAACCGCCGCTATTGCCACTGGGGATTCTGCCCCTGAGGCCTGCTCAGGTCCTCCTCCCAGAGCTGTGCTGCCCAGTCAAGGCTTGACTGGGCTCTGCTCCATGTCTGGTGCATTGGACCTTTTCCGTTGGCCTTTCAGCACTGGGCTGGAAATCTCTTCCTCTCTGTTGTTCTATGGCTTCTGCTGCTCTAGAATTTGTTGAGTCTTTCTTTACAGGTATTTTATGGACTGTGGGGGAAGAGCTAGTGTATGTGTGTCTTTCTACTCTGCTATCTTGGCTCCGCCCTTCTAGTCTCATAATTTTTAAATTGTCTCTCCTGAATTCAGGTCAGTTGTTTTTCCAATGAGATATTTTCACATTATCTTCTATTTTTTCATTCTTTTGGTTTTGTTTTGTAATTTCTTAGTTTTTCATAAAGTCATTAGCTAACCCTAACCCTAATGCGCTCCACTCTCATTTTTAAAGAACTATTTTCCTCAGTGAGCTTTTGAACCTTCTTTTCCATTTGGCTAATTCTGCTTTTTAAAGCCTTCTTCACCTCATTGACTTTTTGGACCTCTTTTTCCAATTGAGTTAGCCTATTTTTAAAAGTGTTACTTTCTTCAGCATATTTTTGGGTCTCCTTTAGCAAGCTGTTGACTCACTTTTCATGTCTTCCATGGCCTGAGCCCATTGCATATTCATTTTGGAGGTACTGGATTCAGAAGCCTTGACTTTTCTGACAGTATGCATTGTTCTTCCTCATCCAAAAGGATGGCAGAAAATACCTGTTCACCCATAGTAATCTTCTCTAGTTTTATTTTTTCCCCCCTTTTGGGGCATTTTCCCATCCAGTTACTTGATTTATTGAGTCCTTTGTCAAGAGGAGAGTACACTCTAGGGACCTATAGGTTTTCAGTTCCTCCAAGGTGGCACAGTCAGTGGAGAGGCATTTACTTCTCTCTTAGCCTGCACTGTGGTCTGGGAGCAACTACAAGCCCTCTCATCTGCCCAGGATCTGCAAGTAAAATTCCCTCTCCCAAGCCTCCACTGACTCCACCATGCCAGCTAGTGCTCCTCCTCACCCCAGCATCTCCACTTAGGGCTGAGACCCAGATCAGCCACTCAATTCCCCCAGGGTCTTTAGGTTGAAGGCTCCAAAAAAATGGACACCGCCGCCACCTGGGGCCAGGAGTAGGACTGGACCCTGCTGCCTTCTCACCCAGGTGAAAGAGCTTTCTCACTGACCTTTGAAACTATCTTTGGCATTTGTGGGGTGAGAAATCTGGCAATCACAGCTGCTGCCTGTGATTCTGTGCCCTGAAGCCTGCTCTGATCCTGTCCCTGCTATGCCCTGCATCTAAGGCTGGGCTGGGCTCCACACTGAGACCGGTGTGATAGACAGCCTTGGGGTTGTCTTGGGCTGGAGATCCCTTTCACTCTGTTGTTTTGTGGCTTCTGCTACTGTAGAATTTGTGTAGCATCATTTTTTTTACAGGCATTTTGTGGGCTGTGTGGAAAGAGCGTCTACAGGTCAGTCCTTCTACTCTGCCATCTTGGCTCTGCCTCTCCTTTGGAAAGTAATTTAGAATTATTCAAATAGAGGAACTAAGTTGCCCATACCTTTTAAACCTGAAACTTCATTATTGAGTTTTTGGGGTTTTTGTTTGTTTGTTTTTATTACTGAGCTTTTGTCCTAAGGAATCTTGTTGCTAAGAAGAAAGACCCCATATAGACCAAAATATATCATCAGCACTTCTTGTGATTTGGAAACAAATTGAATGCCTATCATTTGGGGAATGGCTTAATAAATTGTAGTACATGAATGTAATAGAATATTACTGTGCTTGTAATGAATGTGTGTGATGAATATAAGGAAGCTTGGAAAAAAATCTATATGCACCAATGCAAAGTGAAACAAGCAAAACAAAGGAAACAATATACACAGTAACTATAGTTGTATAAATAGAACAACTATTCATCAAAAATAAAAAATAAATGTTACAAAATTATAAAGATCAAGTAGGATTTGAAATGAGATATAAGAGGACACCCACATCCCACCATTTAATGGAAGTGGGAGAGCCAAAGGTGTGAAATATTGCACATGTTTTTGGATTTTTTCAATGTTTTTATCTGTTACATTCATTTTTTCCTTTAAAAATACTGTTTGTTATATTTAATTATAAACTATTTGCCTGTTTCACCCTCTGATTAGAGGGTGGAGTACTGAACTCCTCCCAAAGCTTTCCAGATGCCTCTGCTTTTCATCAGTAGCTCTGCTTGAACTCCACAGAGCATCATGTCCTGCCAGATACCCTGTTGGTGACACACATACCACCCTACTCTTTTGTCTTCTTCCATAGCCAGATTAGTCCCGTGCTCCCTCAAAATCAAGTCTCTCTGCTCTGGATCTATATACCAGACCTGGGCAGTGGCTGACAGAGCTGAGAGATGGCACCCATTCTTGTACCCAGAGTTAGTTCAGGAGTCTCCTGGAATATGTTTCTTCTCCTGATACTCTTTCTCTACCTGCTTTCTGTCTCTGAACTCTGGAATGCTTCTGTCTTCTGTCTGCTGCTGCCAGCCCCTACCCAAGTTTCTGGAGACTTCTCTGTCTTTCTAAACTTCTCCAGCCTCGAAAAATGACCCACTGTGATTTTTACTTGGATTTTCAAGTCTGTTATGTTTTCTAGATTGTTATGAAGAAGGTATGCTAGATAAGCTAGGCAGACATGCTTCTCTTCTCATTCCTTACCCTACTCAATGTTCATTACAAACATTTTTCAACTTCACCTTTCTTCTAAAAATTAGAAAAGTTATTGATTCTGAGCATCACTTTGCTATAAACTGGAGTACCTTTTATTTGGGAGAGAGTATGTATTTTTTATTTCTTGAAATTTTAATTTTGTCTTTTTCTTCAAATTAATTTACCATATGCTTTTATGTGTGTACTTGCATGAATTTTCCTGAGATAGTAATATGTGTTTTGACTAATGTTAAAGAATGATGAATGTTAAGAAAGACCTATGACTTTTTTTCCAGCGCCCTAAGTAGTATAATAGAGTCTTGGCAATTCCTTTTAAAGGGTCAATGAGTAAAGTGAGCACTAACGCCACCTTTCCACAGATCAGCGCAGTCCGCGCGGTGGTCCCCAACCGGAGCAACAACGAGATCATCCTGGTCTTGCAGCACTTCGATAACTGCGTGGACAGAGCAGTGCAAGCATTCATGGAAGGTGAGCCCCCGCCACAGTTTTTGAGTCTACTGTATGATGCAGGGCTTTGGTCAGACAATGAATGTATATCCAGGTCCTTCTATGTGCCTGAGTCTGTGCTAAGGGCTGGCAATACAAATATGAGAAAAGAAAGATAATTCCTACCTCCAGAAGCTTGCATTCTATGAAGGGAGAAGACCTCACCCCAAAGGGGGGAGGAGTGGGGCTGGGGAAGAAGATCCCTAGTGCCCCCAATCCCAGATAAGCTGATGGGAAAGGAAAAGAGGACTGCCTTGGGAATCATCTTTAAATGGAAGCTTTGGGAAGAGTCCTTTGCCTCCAATCAGGGGAAAAGGTACTGAGAGTACTAATAAGGAGTGAGCACCAAAGCCGATACGGTTCCTGCAGGTGAGGAATTCCTTGAGGGGTTTTCCTGGGGGCATGATAGGGCTAGTCTAAGTAGTGAGAGTAGGCATTTTTAGAGAAACATTCATTCAGATATCTTATATGTTATAGCTCATTTAGCAGAACTCACCATAACAGACCATTGTATCTTTTTTAACATAAATTATAATATCATTTTACTTGCCTAAGCTCCTTACGATATCCCAAGAAGATTTATTCCTTTCTCTCAAAATATATTTTACTGCCATTCAAGAAAAAACCCTAGTGCCACAGTGACATATGTATTTTAGATTAGGTTAGACATTTTCTCAAGTATGCAACCATGGAAAAGTGATTCATTACTCCTTCATTTTATGACAACCACTCAGACTTGATCGTGATATCACTTACTGTGATCTTTCTTCTTTGTCCTCAGTTTCTTCATTTGAAAAAGAGTGGAATTAAATTATTTTCCAAACTCTCAAGGGAAACACTAGCAGAAACCAAGTGAACTAGATTTTTCTGTAATACCATATAGCTATGTTATGCTTTTTCCAAAATTGTAAGAATGGAATAGAAAAGTTACAGCACTTTTTCCTTTCCCATATTCATTTATTTTCTAACTAAAGTCAACATTTAATTCATATGTTGTTCTTGGGAAGTGAAACTCTTTCCAACCTGATGTGATGGAAACAATCTGAAAGCATAGGAAATAGCATGGATTATGAATAAAACAAATAACCTTTGCATTTTCCTAAGATCCAGAATGAATATATCTCTTCAATGGCTGTGTTTGTGACACCAGATTATATTAAGTCTTTTTTCCTAGTTTTTTGGAAAAATTTTTAAGAAGTTGTCTGAAGCATTTGAAGGCACTCTGCATGTTTAATCAGGAAAGGGGAGACTTAAGGCAGAAATGATAGCTGTCTTTAAGTATTTGAAGGACTATTGTGTGCAGAGGGATGAGATTTATTTTATTTGGCCCCAGTGGGCAGAACCAGAAGGAGTAGGTAGATGGAAGCTGGAAAGAATCTGATTTAAGCTTGATGTCAGGAAAAAACTTCATAACTACTCCAAAGTTGAATGGGCTACCTTGACAGGTAGTGGGTTCTTCTCAGAGAACTTCAGTCAGAGGCTGGATGACCCCTTGTCAAGTATGTTATATCAGAGATTCCTTTTATATGTGGGTTGGAGTAGGTAGTTGCTTAGCTTTCTTCTGGCTCTCAAGTTCTGTGGTTCCGTCACAATAGGCAGGCTTCCCAAAGGCAAATATCATATTGAAACTTAACTTTTCCCTTTATCAGCTTTTGGAAATTCTCCAACTACTACAAGAAATAGTGATACTAATTTCTGATTAATTATGGGGGGAAATGTTGCTTTCCTCTTGCAGGCAATGCCAGTGAAGTACTGAAAGAATGGACAATAACAGGCAAGAAAAAGGTAACTTGAACGAAATTTAGTGTTGTGCTTTTGATCTCTGTATTGTCAAAAAAAAAAAAACCACCCTCAATAAAACTTACTAAGTTGTATTCGACAAACTTTTTTTATTCACCTATTTTAAATAATGGCTAATTTCTTCCATCAGTGAGATGCGACTATGTCTAAAATGAGGTAGCAAATCCATGTGAATGCTACATAAAGGTTTAGGACAAGAGACAGATAGCTTTGCTGTGTTGCACTTGCAGAGGGGATATTGATTTTAGACAGAAAGTGAAATTGTAGAGCATGTCAGGGAAAGCAGAGCTACTCCAGAGAAAATTATCTCTTCAATGGTTTTCAGAATCATTTGTGTCCTGGGTCAGTTAGAAGGTTGGGTTTTTTTAAGGTCAAACAACTGCTTCTACTTCTCATCCATTGTGATGTGGATCCTGAAATTATAGAACCAGAACTAAATAGTTGTATAATAGTGACCAGATAATACTCTCAGCATTATACCTATTGAGTATTTCTCAGGGGATGTTCAGCATTTCGGTTCATCAGAGGAGCAGCTTATAATCAAAAATCAAAGGTCCTTTTGGCACCTGGTCAAAAAAGATGAAAGGGTCATAAGCTCCTGATACGTTAATATCAATTCTAAAATGTTGATATCAGTAGTTCTTTTTATAATTGGTTCTTTATTCTTTTAATTACACATTATTTCATTGTCTAAATAACTGACATTTGTGTCCTTCCATATTGTGAAGTTTTGGATCTGTTTTTGCATGTGGGTGGGCAGGATAGTCTGGTTAACTATTAATATCAGTAAGTCTATGTACACATATACATACATATATATATGAAATAAATTCATCTTGAACGTATTGAACAGTCAATCAACAAGTATTTATTAATTGTATTAGGGACTTAATACATTATTGTAATGTATTAGGTACTTTACTAGGTGCTGGCAATAGCAGTAGGAAAAAGGAAGTATCCCTACTTGTGATGAGCTAACATTCTAATTACCATTCTACTAATCATCCCCTTAAAGTAGAAAAGCAAACTTACTTCTTTCAGTTTTCCCAAGACATCCTGTGTCCTATTCTCTGTATTCTCATACTCAGTTTGTGACCTTATCAGCTTCTAGAGATTTAATTGTTATCTTTATGCCGTTGACCGCCACACCTATCTATTAGTCTGTTTCCAGGCCAGCATCATTAATTGATTACTGTCTCCAATTCAACACATCCAAAACAGAATTCATTATCTTTTCCCAAAACCACTCACCCTTATACCAAACTTTTCTGGACTTTTGTAAAAGAGTCATTTCCACTGTCTCCAATCCATTCTACCTACAACTGCCAAAGTGCTTTTCCTAATGTGCACATCTGACTATATTGCATAGCTATTCAGTAAACTCCATTGACTCCCCTGCCACCTCTGTGATCAAATATAAACTTGTCAGTTTGATTTTTTAGGACCCTTCACCACCTGACCCTAGCCTACCTTTCTAGCCTAATTATAAATACAAACTATTTCCCTTTCTGCATTCTACAGTTCAGTCAAACTGACATTCTCTCTGTTCCTCACACATTACACTCCATCTCTCATCTCCATACTTTTATACTGACTCTTCCAATATTGCTGAAATGATCTCCCTCTTCACTACCACCTCTTTAGAATCTTTTTTTTTTTTACTTCAAAATTATACTCAAGTCACCTTCTGTATGAAGCCTTTCCTGACCCTTCCCCAGCTGTTTGTGCCTCTATTCTGTGTACTTTCTAATTATTTTGTACATATACTGTTTCTACCTGCATACAAATGTTATTTCCTCATTAGAATGTAAGCTCCTTAAGGGCATGGCCTTTTAATGTTTTTATTTATATCCACAGTCCCCCTAGCTTAGTGTCTAAGCTTTAATAAAATGCATACTGATTAAATTTATAAGTTGCTAAAGTGTTTAGTAATTAAACTTTCTTTTTGGGTTGTGGGGTACTTTTTCCACTTCCTATTCCTATCCTCCATCTTTCACAACTCTTAGAACAAAAAGAAGAAAAGCAAACCAAAATCTGCAGCAGAAGCAAGTAACAATCTACCAGACACAAATAAGCTGTCATCCACTCAAGAGGAACAGTCTGTAGCTTCTTTGGATAAAGGTGGGATTAATGGTTACCATGTCAATGGTGCTGCTAATGATACAGAGTCTGTGGACTCTCTCAGTGAAGGCTTGGAGATACTTTCAATAGATGCCAGAGAACTGGAAGATTCTGAATCTGGCACACCGGACATGTCTGATAGAACAGGTGAGCTAATCAAAATCTTTTCTTTTGTTTTTAAATGGGACTTGATTGAAAGACATGAAATAGCAGCTGAGAGAGTAGTTAAATAAATTGAATCCAGTTGGTTAGCTTTGCAACTTCTTAACTAAGATGGTTTTATGGGACATCTTGTAATAATGCAGGTTTAAAAGAAAATCATTCTTACCACATTCTTGGTTTTCATAAACCCCATATTTTTCTTACTCAATGTGTGTTCCCTTCCTTTCTTCCCTTTCAAAAATCTCCTGGTTTCATAGCACATGTTATTAACTTAGTGCCTAGATGCTACTGCTGAGTGGAGTGGAGGCAGTTGTCTGAAATATAATTAAAATAAAATAGCTTTGTAAACTGATTGAATTAATAATGCTGGAAAGGGGAAAAGGGAAAAGCTTTGTTTACACACACACAAATAGATAGATAGATAGATAGATAGATGTATATATCTGTACTTATACAGGCTTACATGTTTTTCCATCTGTGTTTAATGATTTAATGTAGAAGGAGTCAGAACATGGAGTTAGAAGGGTTATGTTTTAATTTAAGTTCTGATACTACATAATCAAATCATTTAAGCTCATTAAGCTCAGTTTTCTGTGAAATAGATTACATTTCCATTACCTCTGTCTCATTGGGTTGTTTTGAGGTAGGCATTTTGTCAACCTTAGAGCACTTTATACATGTGAGATACTGCTCATTTTCTTTTTCATCTCAACCACATTCTTGGTTTTCATAAACCCCATATTTTTCTTAAGTAAGATTCAGAGTTAGTGCTCTTCCTTTTTGAATGATTTAGTTTTTTTAAAAATTTTGATAATTATATTACTTTTTATGTCACCTTCACTTCCAAATAGATTCCCTTCCCTCTTCCCCTACCCACAGAGACATCCCTTGTAACATAAAAAAATTTTTTTTTAATGTTTTAGTAGTTTAGTAAAACTTACCAACGTGTCAACCAAATTTAGTATTGTATATTATGGGCCCCCACCTCTTTAAAAAAGAAACTAATGTGGATTTTCTATGTTCTTCTCCAGGGCTAAGCTAACACACTGCTGATTTTCTATTTTTGTTCTTTTGTATTATTATAATATTATTGTATGTATTATATTATTGTATTATTATATATATTTTTGTTATTTCTGCTTACTCTGTCTTCTAAGCGTCTCTGAATTTTTCATTGAATAGTTTAATTTTTATCACTTCTTTGTTACCTCACTTCTACTTTCCTTGCTGTCAGGGATTTGCAAATGTAATAAAAATATAAGAATTAAGTTTTATTTTAGCATGTTCGAGATTCTCCTTTGTTGCTTTTTTATTAACACATGGGGGAAAAAATTTGAAGAAGATTCTTATTTTCCTTGAATTTCCTTTTCTTTTTAAAAACCAAATTTGGAGTCTTGTGGTTCCTACTTTTCTTATTCAATGCAAATTTGCCCTTTTTTCAAGATACCTTATGGAAGTTGAAAGAAGTAGGTAACATTGGCTTCTATTTACTTCCTTCTCCCAAAGCCACAGGGATAAAGTAGTTGGAAATAGGGCACCATGTTCACCTGCCTTTCTTCCTTTAAGGGATCACTCATTAGGGTAAATGGGGAAAGGAAGATAGGAGCAACTATTAACTATCTGTGCCTGAGCCTGCATTTATTCTTTGTGATCTGATTGTTTTGTTTACAACCATTTGAGGGACATTGTTTTTCCCATAGTATTTTCACCTTTCTTGTTTTTCCTTAGAACCATTTAGTTTAATATTCCCCAAACTTCATGTTGTAACTTTCTTCCTTTTCTTTGACAGTATCAGTGTTGGAGAATGGTGTTTCTGATTTTGAGTCCAAGTCTCTGATCCTGAATGCTACTCAGACTTCTCAACAGACTCTGAAATACGAGTTCAGGAATCCCACCAAATCTCTGTCTAGACCCAACCCAGGCACTCAGTTTTCAAGCCTGGGCTCTCTCTCCACAATAGAAGACATTCCACTCTCCTCTACTAACAAAAAACTAGGTAAGGCAGAGCCTTTCCTTAAGAAAAAGAGATAAAAACAATGCCGTGAGCAAAAGATGGAGAATTACCTTTATGGTTTTACTGATAGGATTTCAGTGATCTAAAAGAATAGTTAGTAGTACAAACTCTCTTTTCTGTTCTTCAGTCAGTAGCTACCAAAGCTCTTTTCTCTGCCTCCTTGTGCACAGTTGGAATCTGACCCCAATTCAGATGTCATGCCTCACACAGTGGTCGTGTTGAAATGGCATTGATCCCTTTCCTAAAAAGCAGTCAGCCTCCATTTCCACGTTGTCTCATATGCTAACATTTAGCAGCTCCTTTTATTTGCCTAACTACAAAGATTTCTCAGTTCATATGCCATTTATTTTACATTACATCTTTTGGTCGACCAAAAAGCAAATAAATAAATAAAGGTAAAAAAGATATAATATGATACCCAGTTTTTAAAGAGACCTTTACAATCTCTTCAAAATCCAGTTTTACCTCCTTTTAATAGACCTAAGACCCCTAGCTCTAAGATTTCAGCTTTAAATAGTGTTTTCTAAGAAGCAAACATTTAGTAGGGATGGCTCTTTACTATAAGGAGCTTTACAACCAGCAGCCAATAATTTAATATGGTAGTATAATTGATGACTTTTAGATATAGAAAACAAAACGCTGAAGAACTGAAAATGAGTATCTCAAAGAGGGCTTTAGAGAAGTGCATGATAAATGTGAACAGGCGATAGCATATAACAATTAAGGAACTTTTAAGAACGAGAATAAAATTGTCAGTGAGGGTAAGAAATAACAGGAGAACAGCCTGACTGCTCTACTGGCATCTTAACAATGTGGAGGGAAATTGAGGAAGGTCCCCACCTCATTAGGGGTTCCTTCTCAGTGAGGAATTTATGGGAGGAAGTTGCTAAGAGTTGCAAGGGAAAGACAGACAAGAATGCTTTTTAATCTCTATAATTGGAGGGAGTATCTAAACTCGTGAGGTAACAGGTGATCCCTGATGACAGATAACAGAAACATTTGATTAGTAACTGTGATCACACATTTTGGTGCATAGTTGTCTGTTTCAGGGGTGTCAAGTTCAAAAAGAAACTAAGACCACCAAACTGTGTATGTAATGATCCCAGCTGGCCTCATACTGACTTAGAAAACTACATGTTAACATTATGTATGTTCTATTGTATTTTTTATTTATTTTGTTAAATATTCTCTGATTACATTTTAATCTGGTTCAGGCTATATTCAGGAATATTGCAAGGTGACCTGTGTTTGACACCTCTCAACTACTTCATTTAACAGGCAAAGTGTAAAAAGGCACTAGCAATATGCAGATTATAAGACCCTTCTTTAATTAAAAGTGTTTTCTTTTCTTCTCAGGCTTTAATTTGGTTTAGCTCAATGGAGCTCAAAATCTATCTTGTCTTTATATGCATTTTTATTAGACAGGTATTTGGGTTTCTCTTCATTTGCTACAAATGCAGCAATGAGACAGTCATAATATGCCTGATTTATTTTTTCCTTATACATAAAACCAGTCAGGTAAATTAACATAGATTTCATAGGGCCAAGGCCTTAAAGAAATCTAGATAGGCACTAAAATAAGAGTGACGCTATGACAAAGAAAAATTTAAATGTAACTAGAACGTCTGTAGCATGGCACTACGCCGTATTTCTATAGGTACATGAGCCTTTTCATTGAGTACACTTAAATTGATTCTGATGAACATAGGAAGAGCTAATGAATATTTTTAAATCGTCCCAGGCATATTTATTTGACTTTCATACACACCTGGCAAATTTATGTATAGTCAGTTCTTCATTATTAATAGTATAGCATTTGTTTGATAAACTGTCCAATTTAAATTCAGTAATTTGGGGGTGATTGGGAAGATTATGGATATTTTCATACTACAGATTAAAACACCATCCGTTTTTCCTTTTTGAGGTGGAAGTGATGACCACTTGGGAGATTCTTAGTTCCATGTGACTTGTCATGTTTAGGTTTCCAGATTCACTTTCAGGAGACTTTTGAAGCTCTCACCATAATTTCTTACTGCTTCTTTTCTAGGTTCCAATATTGAAAAATCTGTAAAAGACTTACAGCGTTGTACAGTTTCTCTTGCACGGTATCGGGTAGTGGTTAAAGAAGAAATGGATGCTTCCATTAAGAAAATGAAGCAAGCCTTCGCTGAGCTTCAGAGTTGGTAAATTAAATTGTATTATAGAGGTGATCACACATACCAGTGGTCTAAGTACCCTTTGTACCTATAGGGAAAGACGGTTGAATGCTCATTTGGCTTCCTATTATACTACCTCCGGTTGAATGCTTTTTAAGAGTTAAAGATGTTCCAGAGGCTGTCTTATCTACTGTCTAAGTTTCAACACCAGTTAAAAAGAAGGAATGTTAGGAAGTGATTGTAGAATAGAGCATTTGTGGCTTTGAGACTTGGACTATTATTTTTATATGAAGTCCTCTAAATCAGAAATTAGCAAACTTTTGTTATTTTTAAATTTTCCTTTTTTCTTAAGTTTTATTGATGCCTTTTTTGTTTTTCACACCACAGTTGTTTCCTAATATATACACGTACGTAAGTGAATACTCTACCTTGCAACAATTCATCAAAATCAACCAACACCTGCCAACATATGCCAAACACTGCACTCCTAGTGTACTACCACACCTCTGTATTTCATTACCTTTTCTCCAGGACCAAGTCTGACCATTACATTTAGTCTGTATTTAGCTTCCTATTAGTGTTGTTTTCATTTGCATTATTGTAACCATTGTTCTTTGGTTCTACTGTCAGGAGGTTCCAATACCAATTCTAATAAGAGTTCCCATTTAAAAAAAAATTCAAGTCCATTGTTGCTTTTTGTTTGTTATAAATGAGTTTTTATTGATATTTTAGTTTTTGGCATCACCATAGTATCCCAATTATCTATCCTCCGCCTCATCCCAGATTACCATTTTGTATAACAAATGGTATTTTTAGAGAGAAAAAAAATCCGCACAACTATTCATTACATTGAAAATGTCCAAAAGTATGTGCAATGTATTACACTTGAAGATCTCCCATTTCCACTAAAGGTTAAGGTGTCGGTGTCCTCTTATATACCCTCATTGAAGTCATCATGTCTGATGTTTATAATTTTGTTAAATTTACTAGATTTTTTAGCATGTAGTTCTTCCCATTTTCATTGTAACAGTTACTCTGTACATTGTTTTCTTCTCCCTGCTTTATTTTAATCTGCATCAATTTATGTGGATCTTTCCATACGTCTTTGTATTCATCATATCATTTCTTTCAACACAGTAATATTCCGTTATAATTATATACCACAGGTTGTTAAGCCATTCCCCAATTGATGGACATCTAATTTGTTTCCAATTCTTAGCTATCACAAAATGTGCTGCTTTAAGTATTTTGGAGTATATGAGGACTTCCTTCTTATCAATGACTTCCTTGGAGTATAAGCCCAGTAATGGAGTCTCTGGTTCAAAGGGTATGGACATTTTAGTCACTTTACTTGCATAATTCCAATTTCTTTCCAAAATGGTCGTATCATTTCACAGCTCCGCCAACAATGTATTAGTATGCCAATCATTTCACAATCCCTCCAATGTTGGGTATTGCCATTTTTTTTTTTGTCACATTTGCCAATTTACAGGGTGTGAGGTGAAACCCCAAGGTTGTTTTAATTTGTATTTCTCTAATTAGTAGTGATTTGGAGCATTCCTTCATGTGGTTGTGAATACTTTGCAATTCTTTTGAGAATTGTATGTTCATATCCTTTGACCATTTATCTGTTGGGGAATGGTTAATTTGTCTTATGTGTATTTATTAATTGTTGATATATCTTGGATACCAAATCCTTATAAGGGAGATTTGATATGAAGATTTTTTTTTTTCCATTTAGCCACTTCTCTTCTTATTCTACATGCATTAATTTTGTCTGTGAAGAAGCTTTGCATGATCTTTTGTAATTGCCTATCCTGTTTGATTAAGAATATGTCTCCTACCCATAGCTGTGAGAGGTATATGGTCTGTTTCTCTTCTAATTTTTTTATAGTATGATCTATATATATTAAGGTGACGTATTTTTAGAATATGTTGAGGAATATAGTTGCTCTAAGCCTAATTTCTGCCAGAATGCTTTCCAGTTTTTTCAGCAGTTTTTATGAAATAAGGAGTTTTTCCTTAGGTAACCTATGTTTTTTGCTTTGTCAAACTCTGAATCTCTCATTGTCTAGTCTTTGCCATTGATCTCTCTCTTTATTTTATAGCCCAATACCAAAGGGTTGTTGAATGCTGCTGCTTTTTAATATAGTTGGAGGTCTAGATGTGCTATCTCTCCTTCCCTACTTTTTTTTTTATCATTTCCCTTGATTTTTCTAAATCTTTTATTTTTCCAGATTAATTTTATTATTGGTTATCAAGTTCTAGAAAGAATTCCTTTGATGATTTGAGTGGTCTAGCTTAAAAGTATAAATTGATTTTTGTGGTATTATAATTTTTATTAAATTGGCACAGTATTGAATATTCCTCTAGCTATTTAAGTTGTTTTTTATTTCAGTAGTGAGCATTATGTAACTGGAACCATGTAAGCCTTTTGTGTCCTTCAGACCTCCAGATATTTTATGCATTTTTAATTACTTGGAATGAGATTTTCCTATTATTGCTTCTTTGAGTTTGTTATTTTTATATAGACTTGCTGTTGATCTTAGAGGATTTTGTTTTGTAGCCTGCAACTTTCCTGAAGCTGTTAATTGTCTTAATTAGTATCCTTGCTGATTCCCTAGGATTTTTCAAATAAACCATCATATCCTCAGCAGTTAGGGATGGTTTTAAATCTTCTCTACCTATCTTTATGCCTTTAATTTCTTTCTCTTGTCTTATTGGTAGTGCTTAGTTTTGAAGTGTAGTATTATGTGTATTTTACAGTATTTTTATTTATTTTGTTTAAATATTTCCCAATTGAATTCATTCTGATTTGGGCCTTACTTGGAAACGTTGTGGGTTATATGTAGCCTCCAGGCTGTGTGTCATGCATTGGACACTTCTCATCTAGTGTCTGGATGATGCAGTTTTTTGTACTAGGCTTTAAATTGTTATAAAAGGATTTGTTCTGTGAAATTTGGATTCAGGCAAAGGGTCTCACTTGAAGACCTAGAGGGCCACATGTGACCTTGTTTATAATTTAGATTTAATTTCCACTTAATTTAGAAAACTTCAGAATGAATATTTTCCCCAAAGTTTCTCCTTTATCACATACACACACACACACACGCACACTGGCATGTTTATGGACTTTTTAATCTTAAAGAAGTAAAACAAAGAAACTGGAAACAAAAGGGGATTCCCATTGATGAGAAAATGGTTAAAACTTTGTGGTATGTAAATGTAATGGCATATTACTGAGCTGTGAGAAACAGTGACTATGAGGGATTAAGAAAAATAGAAAGACTTTATGAATTGATACAGAATGAAGTAAGTAGAATCAGAAAGATATTTATGGTAACTACATCAATGTAAGTATAAAGAAAGACAAAATGGAACTGGATGCTGTATAATTACAATGGTCCAAGAAGAGATGAGAAAACACTTCTTGCTCCTTTCATGGGAGAGTTGAGGCATTGTGGATATAAAATGTTGCATATGCTTCCGATGAGTTTGATGGGCCAGTTGGTTTTGCTTTATGATTTTTGTTTCTTTTGTTACAAAGGAAAGGTTAATGAAAGAGTAAAGGGAAGAACATATTTGGAAATGACAGTGATTTTAAAAAAACAAAGGCATCAATAACACTTTAAAAAATATTTTCTTTAAAAATGGATACTTTATAGAGAAGTATATGTTCACCCCCCCAAGGAGTCTAATTTTTCCAAAACATACAAAGGAAATAGAGCTTGACACTTGTTTCACTGCCAAAAGGTCCTATGCATTTTAAAGCCCCAGGAGTGGTTTGCAGATTCCACAGCTGTTGGTGTGAGAACTGTCTCAAAGCTACCAAAAATGTACCAAAGTTGCTGTTTCTTGTGAGGTTTAAAATGGGTATCATTTGGTTTCTTTGCATTAACCAAGCTGATAAAATCAATTTCATTTGAGTCCCTAATATCTCCTCTATCTTTTTTTTCCTGAATACAATATTAAAAGAAAATCTCTTTAATTATTTGAATGTTCTTTTGTCTAAAGTATTTTTTTTCTTTGGGCGTAATTACTAGTGCCCTTTGGTCAGAATTACCACTTTAGACCCTGGCATCATTTTTGGAAAAGTTTAAAGATTTAAGAATAGTTCAACAATATTTGCATTGAAAAGTCTATAGGATCCAGTTCAATTAAAAACCTTTATGAATCAGGAAATACAGTTCTGTGAGGTAAGCATGTGAATTCCTGCTTACAACTAACTTATAGCCCAGACCGGGGAGCTTCTTTCAGTAAATGTCACATGTAATGTTTCCTTTTGGGGAACTTTGTATTTAGAGTTGATTAGCAGGTACAAATACCAGCTCAGTTTAGGTTGAGAAAAAAGATTAATTGCCCTTTTCTGCCAGTGCATAACTCTTTTGTATGGTTGAGGAGAGTTTTAAACTGCCTTGTTTCAATTCCCTTTGTCCTTGCTGCTTCAGGACATAATATTACTTAGGAATATTATGCAGGAGTTAGCAGGAGGACCTCTGAGGACATTGGGGAAATTGCACAGTGTTTTGGTTTTTTTCCCTTAATGTCATGTAAAAACGGACTTGTTACCTGCATGAGAGAAAACCATAGAGTCCTCCAGTTGTTGAAACACCAAGTCCACTAGGAAAGCAGTCATGTTCAGATTCAAGTCAACATATTTTATTAATTAAATCTGTCTTGGTTCTCTTTGAGCCATCAGTTGATTTAAGTTTAAGGCTAGTATAATATATTATGGAACATGAAGCTAGAACAAATATATTACTTTGAAATATGTTTTGTTAATGTTTCAGTGAAAAGTGCCAGAAGGATACACCTTTAACTTTCCATTTTAAATAAAAAGAAAATGTTGAATTATTGTTATTTTCAGATATTAAAAATGGGAATTGGAGAAAATAGAAGATTTTGAGGAAGGGGTGGATAATTATGGAACTACACAAATAAATGCATAAAATCACACTCATTTGTAGTCAGAACTTTGGACATGAGATTTCCAGGTTGTATTCCTAATTGCATCATGGACTTGCCATTGACTTTGAAAGAGTTACTCTATCCTTTAGAATTTCTTTAAACTTCATCTATTAAAAGCAACTTATTAGTATCCTCCCCATAATAAAGTGGTTACATATGACTAAGGTGACATGTTATCAAGCAATGACACAGCGTAAGCATAAAATATTGTATAAATTATCTAGTTTGGGAATGTAAGATCATAACCTTCCTTAATAGCAACTGTTTAAAGTGGTCAGTGCTTTATTTTCTTTTTCTGATTTGATTTTTTTATTTTAGTATTATCATAGGTGAATGTTGACTGAATTTAATTCGCTAAATATAAAGTAAATAGACTAAATTTAGTTAGATAAAATGACTTTTTCATAAAATAACTAATACCTCTTACTAGATTTAAAGTGTTTTCATGTATGTAGTTTTATTTTATCCTCAAAACAACCCTGGTAGATTAATAAGGCTGGGGTGTTACTATCTCGACTTTGAAGATAAGCTCTCTGAGCTTCACTTTTCTTAAGTGACTTGCTGTATTATTTACATGGCTGTTAATTATTAGATTTAGGACTCAAAATCAAGTCCTCTAATACTTTGTTATTTCTTAAATACTTACAGTGACAACTGTGCAGGTATAAGTTCAAATAAGTTTTGAGGAAATCTCACAAAAACACGATCTCTTGAGTTGGGTTAGGGTTTTTGGAAGATCTGAGTATTTAGATGAACTTCAGAAGAATTACGAGATTTGGATTGTTTAGAGTAGGGGGTAGAGATTCCAAAAGAGGGAAATGTTATGTGTACTATCACAGAAAAGGAAACCAGAAGGTTATTTGTGGTAAAGAAATTAATCCTTCTGGACAGAGGCTCTGTGTTGGAAAGCAGAGAAAAGGGAAGGTTAGATATGATGGGTCAGGAGCATTTGATGTAAGGCCTTGTATGCCAGACTGATCTGAGCCATAGTTTCCAAGGTTGCTTCTAGTTTCAAATCTATAATTCTGTATTTTGGTTTTGTTTTTTTTTTTAACTTCTGCAGCTGCCTACTTTGTATGTACATACATAAACATTCCTAGACACTGGACTTGGAATGTGTACTGATCTACAGGAACTCACTTAATAGACTTTACTAAATGGATGCTGTACTGAGAGACTTTGGAGTCATAATAAGCATATCAGTTACCTTCTTTCCTGTCTTATCTATTTATATCTCTTTTGTTTCTACTCTCTATTATTCCTTTCCACATATATCTCTTTCTCTTTTCTGGAACTTTATATATCGGGATCATAACTCATACGTTGAAATACTGGCAGTTTTAACACTGGAAATCCTAATTTCAAATATATGTGTGGTCAGCTACTTGTCATCAGGTCTTCACATTTTGACTACAGCTTTTTACCTACCACATCTAGAAAATTGAAGAATATATTTCTGTTAAATGGATGACTACTTGGCAACTATGCTTTCCTAGGTAAATTACAAAAAATGTAGCTATTGCCTATACTCTTGGTACAACCAGTCTGGATTTCTTAATTCTATGAATCATTTGCCAGTGGTTGTTAGAGAAGAACAAAGATCAGCGTGACTCTCTTTCAAGAAATGATGCCACTGGTTCCTCAGAAGCCATTTTTGGCTATTGAGAATGGACCTTTATGATCTTTTCCTCTGTTTTTATCAGTCTTCTATCTTCTCTATTGCTATAAATGGCCATACTATCCTTCCAGTTCCTCAGGCTTGAAATTCGGGATTTATCCTCAACTCTTTACTCTTACCCACCATATACAACATGTTGTCAACCTTCTTCTCTGACACTGCCACCACCCTAATGCAAACCTTCATTGCCTCGTGGCTGGACTACTGCAATAGTTTGCTGGGGCAGCTTAAGGTTTTTCATATTTTTCATGGGGATCTTAAAATACTGAAAGGCAGTGTGAGAGTGTCTCTCTCTCTCACTCTCTCTTTCTCTCTTCCCCCCCCCCCACACACACAGAAAGGAAAAAAAAATTTTTCTTCTACAAATAAAAAAAACTTAAGCAACTAAAAAAGTTCATCTAAATACTCAATTCTTCCAAGAAACTTTCCCCTGATCCTACCGTACCCTAATAGATCTTGTTTTTATTGTTACAGTCTCTCAAAACTGCCTCAAGTCTCTCCCCATGTCAGTACATCCTCCATTCAGCCACCAAAATGGTTTTTCTGAATCAAGTTCAGCTGTGTCACCCCTATACTTAGTAAACTCCAGTGACTCCCAGTCACCTTCAGGATCAAATATAGAATGCTCTGCTTGGTGTTCAAAACCCTTCATAACCAAGCCTTCTCCTGTCTTTTCAATCTTCTTATACCTTACTTCCTGCCACTTAATCTACAATCCACTGACACTGATCTTTTTTTCATCCACAAATAAGACACTCATTCTAGGCTCCAGGCAATTTCTCTGGCTGTCCCCCATGCTTGGAATGCTCTCCCTCCTCCCCTCCAACTACTGACCTCCCTGGCTTCCTTTAAAATTCCATCTTTTATAGGAAGCCTTTCCTAATCCCTCTTAATTGTAGTGCCTTCCTTCTGTTATTATTTCTTAATTATTCTGTATATAGCTTGCTTTCTATATATGTGTTTTCATGTTTCCTCCCCAATTTGGTTATAAGCTCCTTAAGGGCAGGAACTATCTTTTGCTTTTGTTTGTGCATGTGTGTCCTCAGTACTTAGCATATAATAGATAATAAATGTTTATTGATTTTTTTTTTCAGGTTAACTTCATGATTCTGTTGCTTTTTAAAAATCCATTTGGGTATGGTTTCTTTGTTAGTTTGAACATGGAGGAAAAATTACTGCAGAGGAAATAATTATGATTTCATCATATTCTCCTTAGGTTTCTAGCTTGATTGACTCATGGAAATCAGTCTAAACAGGTTTTAGGTTCACAGTAAATATAATCAAATGCAAATGTTTTTGAAGATCTACCATCAAATGTTTCAAGTCACCCCCTGAAAATATTGGCTTTTGTTCCCATTATTATATTGTTTTCTAAAGCAAGACCCTTGAACATATGGGAATTATCTTTGGCACTACAGCTTTACTGAAGCTGGAATCAGAAAAATATGGGGATGGTGGTTGTTGCCATTGACATCGTCGTTTTTAAAAGGTTCCATCCTTCAACTGATGGACAAACAGTCGACTGTAGTGGCAACAGTTCTGAACAGTTAAATCATTGACGAAAACTTTAAAGAAGTTGAGTATATATTAAGATTTTTAAAAAACAGACCTAGGAGGGAAAGGAAGCCAATTTTTAATCAATCAAACATTTATCAGGTGATTGTTATGTAATTTAGCTAGCCACTGAGGATAAAAAATTATACTGAACATTCTCTGCCCTTGAAGAATTTATATTCTGTCATGAAGGCCAGTTTACCTAGAGTCTAGACTATAATGTATAGGAATAATGTGTAATAAGGTTGAGATCAACTTTTGAAGGACTTTAAAAGTCAAGCAGAAGCATATTGATCTTTTTTTTAATTAATTTATATCTACTACCATATAACTTATATTTTTTCCCCTCCCTCCCCAAGACAACATACAGTTTTATATAGCATCTACATATATGTTCCTATTAACTACATTTTCACTATAGTCATGCTGTGTAGAAGAATTATAATGAATGGGAGAAATATAACAAACCAAAACGTAATACACACACACAAAAAAATGATTAGCTATATTCTGTGATTGAATTCCATAGTTCTTTCTTTGGATGTGGAAGGCACTTTGCCTTAGAAGACCACTAGGAATTTTTTTAAGTCCTTGCATTGCAATGAAGTTCCAAGTCTACCAGAAAAAACTCTCGCACTCTGTGGTTGTTGCTGTGCAGAGTTCTCCTGGTTCTGCTCCTTTCTCTCAGCATCAGATCATATAAGTCTTTCCAGGCCTCTCTGAAGTCTTCCTGTTCATCATTTCTTATAGTGCAATAGTATTCCTTTACATTCATATACCATAATTTATTCAGCCATTCTCCAGTTGATGGACATCCTTCCAGTTTTTGGCCACCACAAAGAGTGCTGCTATAAATATTTTTGTACATGTGGGACCCTTTCCCATTTTTATAATCTCTTGGGGATACAGTCCTAGAAGCAATATTGCTGGGTCAAAGGGTATGCACATTTTTGTAGTCCTTTGGGCATAGTGGCAAATTGCTCTCCAGAATGGTTGGATCAGTTCACAGCTCCACCAGCAATGTATTAGTGTTCCAACTCTCCCACATCCTCTTCAGCATTTAACATCTTTCTGTTCTGTCATGTTTGCCAATCTGATAGGTGTGATGTACCTCAGAGTTGCTTTGATTTGCAGGCATATTGATCTTATAGGCCATTGGAGTTTGAGTAGGGGAGTGACATAATTAGAAAAATCACATTAGAAAAATGTGTTTTATAAAGATCACTTTCACGGCAGTGTGGAGTAAGGTAAGACTTGGGCCTAGGAGACCAATTAGTAGTAGTCTTTTGTAGTTGTTCTAGTTAGAAACTCTAAGAGCCTGAACCATTAAGTTGGCCTTGTGAGTAGAGAGAAAGGAACAAGAGATATGGAGATAGAAGCGACAAGATTTGGCAACTGATTGAATATGTGAGGTGAAGAGTAGAGGGGCGGAGCCAAGATGGTGGAGTAGAAATGCACATAATCTAGCTCTTCCCCCACAGCCCATAAAATACCTGTAAAGAAAGGCTCTCAGAAAATTCTAGAGCAGCAGAAGCCAGAGAACGATGGAGTGGAGATTTCCAGCCCAGGGTGACCTGGAAGGCTGACAGGAAAGGTCTGTCACATCTGATGGAGCATAGTCCAGCCCAGCCTTGGCTGCATGTGGGAGGAGCAGGACCTGAGCAGGCCTCAGACCGAATCCCGGCAGCAGCAGAGGTTCACAGATCCCTCCACCCACAGGCAACAAAGACACTTCAAAGGTCAGTAAGAGAGCTTTTTCACCTCTGTGACAAGGGAACAGGGTCCTCCCCTAGCTCTGTCCCTAGGTGACTATGTGGTGGCAGCAGTTGCAGTGGCAGTGACCATGGCAGGGATTGTTGGATCCTCAGCTTAAAGCCTGTAGGGGAATTGAGCAACTGGTTGGAATCTCAGCCACCAGCCTGACCAGGAAGGAAACTCCTCTCCCTTGATTGTGCCATCTTGAAGGAACTGAGATCTTACAGGTCCCCAGAGTATACCCTACTCTTGACAAGGGACCCAAAAGTCAAGAAACTACTTGGGAAAATGCCCCAAAAAGGGGAAAAAAAATAAGACTATAGAAGGTTACTTTCTTGTTATTCTTTCCCATCTTTTCCAATGAGGAAGAAGTATGTTTACCATCAGGAGAAGACATAGAAGTCAAGGCTTCTACATCCAAAACCTCCAAAATAAATATGCAATGGTCTCAGGCTGTGGAAGAGCTCAAAAAGGATTTTAAAATCAAATAAGAGAGGGGGAGGAAGAATTGGAAAGAGAAATGAGAGCAATGGGAAGAAATCATGAAAAGCAAGTCAACAGCTTGCTAAAGGAGACCCAAAAAAATGTTAAAGAAAATAACATCTTTAAAAATAGCCTAACTCAATTGGCAAAAGAGGTCCAAAAAGCCAATGAGGAGAGGAATGCTTTAAAAAGCAGAATTAGCCAAATGGAAAAGGAGGTTCAAAAGCTCACTGAAGAAAATAGTTCTTTAAAAATTAGAATGGAACAGATGGAAGCTAATGGCTTTGTGAGAAACCAAGAAATTACAAAACAAAACCAAAAGAATGAGAAAATGGAAGATAATGTGAAATATAGCATTGGAAAAACAACTGACCTGGAAACACAATTTAAAAATCATGAGGCTACCTGAAAGCCATGATCAAAAAAAGAACCTAGACATCATCTTCCATGAAATTATCAAGGAAAACTTCCCTGATATTCCAGAACCACAGAACAAAATAAATATTGAAAGAATCCACTGATCACCTCCTGAAAGAGATCCAAAAAGGGAAGCTCCTAGTAATATTGTGGCCCAATTCCAGAGTTCCCAGGTCAAGGAGAAAATATTGCAAGCAGCTAGAAAGAAACAATTAGAATATTGTGGAAATACAATCAGGATAACACAGGATCTAGCAGCTTCTACATTAAGGGATCAAGGGGCTTGGAATATGATAATCCAGAAGTCAGAGGAACTAGGACTAAAACCAAGAATCACCTACCAGCAAAACTGAGTATAAAAAGAAGAGTGAAGAGTCAAAGAAAATAAGAGAGACTGTGAACCTGAGTGACTAGAAGGATGGTAGTGACCACAACAGAAATAAGAAGGATGAGTCATGAGAGAAAGAAAGGAGTGTTATTTTAGACATGGTAAGTTTGAGATGACTATGAGACATTCTAGTTGGAATATCTAGTAGACAATTAGAGCTCCATGACTACTGTTCAAGAGAAAGACTAGGGGTGTGTGGTACACTGCTTTTTCATTGACACTCCCTTGTGTTAAAATTGCTTTCCTTCTACTGCCTCCTGGCTTCCTTCAAGACTAGGCTCAAATCCTGCGTTCTGAAAGAGGTCTTTCTGGGTCTCCCTCACTTGATAGTGCCTTCCCTCTAAGATCACCTTCCATTTACTCTGTATATATCTTGTAGGTACATAGTTGTTTCTTCCATTAGAATGTGAACTTCTTAGGACAGGATGTGCTTTTGCCTTTCTTTTGGATCCACAACACTTAGAACAGTGCCTGGCATGTATTGTAAGCATTTAGTAAATTCTTGTTGATTGATACTGACTTTCTCCTCATCTTTTTATTTAGTATTTTATTTTTCCCCAATTACCCATAAAAAGTTTATAACATTCATTTTAAAATTTGAGTTCTTAATTCTCTCCTTTCCTATCCCCCTCGTTGAGAAGGCAAGCAATTTGATATAGGTTATATATGTATAGTCATGCAAAACATATGAGTCATATTCTAAAAGAAAATATAGACCAAAATAAAAACATAAGTAAAAAGTAAGTAAAAATATTTTTAAATCTCAGATTCCATCAGTTCTTTCTCTGAGAAGGAATAGCATTTTTCATTATAAGTCCTTCAGAGTTATCTAGGATCACTGTATTGCTGAGAATAGCTTAGTCATTCCCAGTATTACTGGGAATTACATTACAGTATTGCTATTATGATACATGATGTTCTCCTGGCTCTACTCTTTTCATGTTGCATCAATTCATGTAAGTCCAGGTTTTTCTGAGAGTATCTAGCTCATCATTTTTTAAAGCACAGTAGTATTCCATCACAATCATATACCACAACTTGTTCAGCCATTCCCCTAATGGATGGGCATTCCCTCAATTTCCAGTTCTTTGCTGCCAGAAAACTGCTATAAATATTTTTGTATGCCCCCTATCTTTATTAAAAATATGTTGTGATACTTGTAGCTTAGCTTTCTTTCTAGAGGAGATGACATTAAACTGAGAAGCTCACTTGTTTGTTGAAGTCCTCTAATAAATATTTTACAAGTTTCATCTGAGAGACAAAATTTGTCTTCTGGTGGAAACAGTGTCTGCATCCTAAGGTGATTCAGCAAGAGGAATAGAAGCATCAGACGGACACCTTGACTGCTAAGGTGATGCACCAATTAGATCTCCTGGATTATGGCAGGGTTCTTTGTAATTAATTCTTTAATGGAATAGATGATCTTGAGAGTTCTTTATCATTTTGTGAGATATTATTAACCTCAAAGTAATCAACTTTATGTTTTCTTTCCAGTTTGGATTAGAGTAGAAAATTCCATGTGCATCATGACAAGGTTTTTTGGTTTGTTTGTTTTTACTTATTTATTGATGATCTGGTATCTTCTTTATAAAAAAGAAAGATTTAGCTCTTTGATGACAAGGGACCATGCCTTAATCTCTTTGCTACTTCCCATACCATTTAAAGTATTTTTAATGCAGGCTTATTCAGTTTTTGCTATGTTAGAAAAGCTTCAGATATCACCCTGGAAAACAGACGAAATATTCATTCTGAGGCCAACCTGGCTAAATATTACAAAGGTGATCATAGGATCACAAATTTAGTGTGAAAAGGGAGTGGAGTATAAGATTTGATTTTATTTTATCTTATGGATAAGAGAACTGAGGTCTAGAGTTGTAAGAACTAGCCTGTATCATAGCTAGTAAGTGTCTGAAGCAGGATTTGAACCCATGTCTCAAGGTAAACCTTCATTCAGTGGTGAATTTCTTTAACATGGCAACCCATGAAACAAGGAAGTAAACAAAATGGACTTCGGTTTTGTTTTGTTTTTCCTCTGCAGTCTTAACAGTATCAAACTGACAGAAGAAGAGGCAGAAGATTCTGAGAATCACAGCTTTTAGATGATTTATAAATTTTATATAGTTTTGGCATATTGTTAGTAATAAAAATATTAACATAAACATATGATAAATATTAAATTAGAGCCTTGTCTAGTGACCAGTGAATAAACATACTGTGAGAGGATCTGAATCATATGAGTCTTAAAATTTCTTATTAAAAAGACAACCAATAAAAAGAAGGAAGCTGTAGCTAAATAGGAAGGTAGCTTATAGAGAAGTCTGAGACAGGCCGAAACAAGAATTGGTAAAGTTGATTTTCATACACCCAGAGGCAATGAGAAAATTGATTTATATGGCAATATTAATAATAATTACTTGCAAAATCACTACCCTGAAAATAATTGTAGCTTATGCACCTGTACTGAGGATTACTGAGGACGAATAAGTAAATAAATCCAACAAAGAACCTTGCAAGACCCTCACAATAAATTACGCACTCTGATGTTTTGCAGCTTCGTTGCAAGGGGAGGAAAAGATTAGAAGCAGGTGTGAAAGTATGGTTCAGGAAGATGGAAGAAGCTGAGGACTTGTAGAATACACAGAAACTCCACATTTTTATATCAACATTTTATTTGAGAAAAGAATTGATAGGTGCTAGATGTAATGACCTCCAAATAAAATCTTGCACAAAATAGATGATATTTTAAGAGACAGGAAAAGACTTGTTATTGATGGGAGAGTTAGTAGCTATCTCTCTGTACAGTGAGAACACCAAGTTATCAAAATAAAGATTAAGATAGCTAAAAAGCAAGAAAAAAGAAAATTAAAATAATTTGGAAAAGATACAACATAAAATTACAATTAAATTCTATAAAGAAGTAATTAACAGTGGAAAATGGACAGTGGAAATAACATCAACATTTATTATAATAATTTTTACAGTAGATTTACATAAATCTTTGGCATAACAAGATAACCAAAGAACCCAGAACATTTGATTTGCTTACCATGGACAGGTAGCAACCAAAGGCAACACCTGTTTAGAACATAAGCTAATTAGTAAAAAAGTCTTAAAAAGAAAGATATAAATGCTTATGGGAAATACTGCCTTATAAAGCAGATGGAAGCAACGTAGGGTAATGCCAGCTTAAAGAAAACTTGATGAGCGTTTGCTAAGCAAAGTCATTCCAAGGATATTTAAGAACAGAATTGGAAAGAGGACAGCAAATGGAAAATAAATTATTTTCAACATCAAGGAAAATGGAACTATCATACTTTGGTCCTAACATCACAATCCTGGATGTTTTTATAGGGGAGGGAAAAATAGCACTAGACAAGGACAGGAAAAAAAGCTTATCTTGACCAAATGCATGTGCTGTAAAGCACATACAGATTTAAGGTATTAATAATATGCCAGGTATCTAAGAATGTACAAAAAATATGGAAAAAATCTCAGACCTTCCTAATACTTAAAAAAAAAAAAACCAAGAAAAAAATTTTTTTTAAGGTGCTGAACTCTATATATGCTCACGCTTCCTCCTATAGGCAATCTTTGGGAACTGAGGTTATCCTCGTTGAGGGTTTTAGTAGGCAATAAACAAACTTGTGGTAGTGATATTTGATAGTGGACCTAATTTTTATTACTTTTATGTTGAGTAAAACACATAAAGGTTCTAAGAGGAATGAATGAAGGGGAAAAAAACATTTATTAAGCACTCACTGTATGCAAAGGACTGCGCTTAGTGCTGGAGATAGAAATAGAAAAGTTCCTATTCTCAAAGAGCTCAACATTTGAATGGGGAAGATAGCAGATATAGAAGGTTTCAGGTGGAAGTCAGATGGGTAACACCCCCATGATCCTTATGGTACACTTTAGGAAAATCACTTTGGGAACTGTGTAGAGGTTAGTTTGAAGTGGGGAGAAATTTAAAACAAGGAGACCAAATTGTAGTAGTTCAAGTGAGAAGTTATGATGACCTGAGTCTGATTTTTTTATGTGGAGTGAATGAGTAAGTTAAGGGTGACATGAGGGTTATGAACCTGAGTAACTGGAAGGATGGCCCTTAACATTAGTAGGGACATTGGGAAAAGAACTAGGTTTAGGAGTAAAGATAACGAGTTCTGTTTTGAATGTGTTGCATGCCTGTGAGATGTTCAGTTTGAAATATCCAATAGGCAGCTGGTGATTAGGACCATCTTGGAATTGAGAATAGGAATGGATATATAGATCTGTGCATCACTTGCATAGAGATAATCACTGAACCCATGTGAGTTGGTATGGTCAGCAAGTAAGAAAACAGAATGAGAAGAGAGCCTTGAGATACCCCCGAAGTTAGTAAACATAACATGGATGATGATCCCTGCAAAGGTGTGGTCAGACAGGTAGGAGGAGAACCCAGGGAAAACTCAAGGAGGAAACAGCGGTCAATAGTATTAGATGCTACAGAGAAGAAGAATGATTGAGAAGAGGCGATTATATTTGCTATTAAGAAATAATGGATAACTTTGGAGAGAACAATTTCAGTGGAGTGATACAGTGGGAACCTTGAGCCTTCAGAACTTCACATCTCCTTGACAAAGTACAAACACTTTTTTTCCATTTCTTTTAACACCTAAATGCCTCCTCTCTGTTAACTTTCTTATATTCTGATTTCATTAGCTGAGCTGAGGACAACACAGTCGATGAGAGATCTCCTGATTGATTGCCTTGTAATAAATAGCACCATTAAAGTCCATTGGAACATATTTCTTTTGGGATTTATATACCAGACTTGTGTGTTTATAATCACATCATCAAAAAGCACTTTATAGTCATCTCATTTGATCTTCAGAGCAAGCTGCCATCTACTTAAAAGATAGTTAAATACATGGTAGCTAATGAAGTAGGTGCTATTTATCAGGCTTTTTATAGATAAGGAAACTGAGGCTAAGACAAGTTAAGTGACTTAACCACAGCTTGGTTGGTATGTGAAGCTGAGTTTGAATGTAAGATCAACACTGTCTGCTGCACCACCAGCTTGCCTCATTAACCATATGTATGGTTAATATGCAGAAACACAGCACCTGCACTAACCACAATAGCACTTGTAAAAACGCTGCCAATTAGAATGTCACAGAAACATATCAGTACTTGTAAAGCACCACATTCTAACATGAATTCCTATTACTATATGCAAAATCAATTATTTCTGGTTGTCACGGTGTAGTAAAATACTTAAGTTTACCAACAAATTTTATCTGGCCACATGAATAACCATCTCCCCTATTTTCCTTGAATTATTGTAAGTAAATCTGTTCCCTGGTCATATAGTCCTGGCACATTGCCTAAGTTTGTGGATGCCTGACCATCAATATTCAATGACATGCTGACATGCAGCCCCAACTTTAGTTTATGAATGGCCCAGATTCACTATCACTTTCTCTTAATTCCTAGGAAGTCTTCTGATGCCTAAGGATCTCTGCCCCTAGAGTCTTAGATTGGGCCTCCAGGTTCAGCCCTTCTCCATCATCTACATAGAGTTTGGGAACAGACTTGACTTAGTTTCCTGACTCATTGGTAGGTACCAGTACTCAATTATGCAGTGCTCAGATTGATCATATTCCAAGCATTTTGCCTACTTATGGCAGTCTCTTTATGGCAGACCAGCATACTTTTTCACAGAGCCCATTGAGCTAATTTACCTTACCAGCAAGTTTAACAACTTCCCCAGTGGATTCTAGGGAGTTTCAAAGCATTGTTTTTGTAGGACTCAGACTGTTGCCTAGGCCTCTTTTTAAAGGACAAGCTCTGTGACTTGGTGTGGGGTAGACTTTCATTAGTTTACTGTCTTAACAGACCCAACTGGATGGAAATCCTGGCAACAAACTCCCATACCACAGTGCAGCTTATTACTACTAGAGGTTTTCAAAGATGAGGATATAAATATTTGGTAAGCATTCTTTAATCTATCTCCTAGCTGAAACACAACCTGGTTATTAGTCTAAATATCTTCACTGTAACTCTAAAACATAAATCAGTAGGCAGGTGTTATTCTCACCCAAACATAGGCAAGTGTGGGCTGAAGCTTGTGCCATCATTGTATGCATACATTGAAAATGCCACGTGCTGACTCCACTTACATTTCTGCTCTGGCTTCCTAAGCATAATCAGCAGATTGTAGTTCTAGTTGTAGACGTTTGTGATTCCTTCTGTGGCCTATGTCTTCTTAAGTAGATTGTTTTCAAGGCTTCTGTCTTGGTGAGAGTAGTTTCTTAGCAGCTTTAAAACCTTCCCCTAACACCTTAGCAATTGTCTGGGGATAGAGAGCCTGATAAGAGCAATTGATTTTGAGATATCTTTGGAAACATCTGCTTTGAAATATCCACTGGGCGATATCCCTGGGTGATACAGGTTTGGATTTCAAGGGAGAGATTGGGGCTAAAAATACACACACACACACACACACACACACACACACACAGAAAATGTCATCTACATGTTGTTCAGTTATTTTACTTGTCTCCAACTCCTTGTTAAACCAGTTTGGAATTTTCTTGGCAAAGATAATGAAGTAGTTTGTCATTTCCTTCTCTAGCTCATTTTATGGATGAGGAACTAAAGCAAGCAGGGTTAAGTGACTTGCCCAGGGTCAAACAACAATTAAGTGTCTGAAATAGAATTGTAACTCAGATCTTCCTGACTCTAGGCATAGCACTCTTATCTTGCACCCATCTGCATAGAGGTAGTTAAACACATGGTAGTAATGAAGTTACTAAGTTGCTAAAAGAGTGTGTATAAAGGGAAAAAGAAAAAGGCCCAGAACAGATCCTTGAAGAAAAAAACACAGTTAGGAGGTGTAATAAGTGGCATCAGCCAACAAAGGGAAGTGAGATGACCCACAGATTTGGCAATTAAGAGATAACTGGTAACTTGAAAGACAAGCTTCATGTTGTGAAATAAGAATCAGGACAAAAGGGAAAACGCAAAAGAAAAAGAAAAAAGAGAAGTTTCAGTTATGTGATGAGGTTAGAATCCAAATTGCCAAGGATGAAAGAGTGAAGTGGAGGAAAGGAAAAGAAAGTCATGTGAATGATCTCAATGTTGTCAATAAAGTTAAGAGAACAGGGAGAGAGGGAAGTACAGGAGGCTTTAGGGGAAAAAAAACAAGCACCAAAAGGATTGAATTCCTTTTTTGAAGAGTGAGATAAGGGGGTGTGTGTGTGTGTGTGTCCCCAGGATGAGGCAGTTGGGGTTACGTCACTTGCCCAAGGTCGCCCACCTAGTGACTATCAAGTGTTCCAGGTGACATTGGAACTCAGGTCCTCCTGATTTCTGCACTGCTGCTGTATCCACTGCACCATCTGGCTGCCCAAGGAAGCAGTTAGGAAGGAATTAAAAGGATTTACTTGTTGTGGAGGCATAGTTGAAGCTGAATTAAATTTAGGGTGTTTAATTTTGAATTAAAAGTTGAATTAAACATGTGGTCTACCCAGTCAGCATAGTTGTGTGGTTTCTTCTAGCTCCGTGCTCCAAGAGCATCTGAGTAGAAATAGAGGAGATAGATGGTGGGAATAAATGAACCACAATATGACAGTATGTGAAGGATTCAAGAGTAGATGACAGTGTGGAGTTGACTTGGTTAACTATAGAGCTGAGATTGGGAAGGAAGGGCAGTGAAGTAAGAGCAAAGGTGATGGCCTGAGAAAATTTATAGGAGTGGAGAGATTAGTCATAGTTCATAGATGAAGGCAAAAAATAGATGTGGGAGTAATAAGGGAAATCGGAATGATAGAAGGTTATAGTCAGAGGAACATCAGTTTTCTATTAAGAGTACTTCGGTCATTCCCCAATTGATAAATGGTTAAAGGATATGAACAGGTAGTTTTCAGAGGAAGAAATTAAAGCTATCTATAGTCATATGAAAAAATGCTCTAAATTAATATTGATTAGAGAGATGCAAATCAAAACAGCTCTGAGGTACCACATCACACCTATCAGGCTAACATAGCAAGATAAGATGATAAAAGTTGGAGAAGATGTGAGAGAGTTGGAACACTAATTCATTGTTGGTGGAGCTGTGAGCTGATCCAACCATTCTGGAAAGCAATTTTGAACTATGCCCAAAGGGCTACAAAAATGTATATACCCTTTGACCCAGCAATATTGCTTCTAGGACTGTATCCCAAAGAAATCATAAAATGGGAAAGGACCCCATGTGTACAAAGGTATTTATAGCAGCTCTCTTTGTGGTGGCCAAGAACTGGAAATCAAGGGGATGCCCATCAATTGGGGAATGGCTGAACAAGTTGTAGTATATGAATGTAATGGAATACTATTGTGCCTGTAAGAAATGATGAACAGGAAGACTTCAGAGAGGTCTGGGAAGGACTTATATGAACTGATGCTGAGTGAAAGGAGCAGAACGCAAGGAATTTTTCGGGTAAACTTATACCTTCACAGCAATGCAGGGACCTAAAACATTCCCAAAGGACTCTTAGGGCAAAATGCCATCCACATCTACAGAAAGAACTGTGGAATTGGAATTCAGAATGAAGCAGAATATTTTCTCTTATGTTATGCTTTGGTTTGGTTTGGTTTTTCTCCTGGCTTCTCCCATTCATTTTAATTCTTCTGTGTAACATGACTAATGTGAAAATGTGATTAATAACAATGTATGTGTAGAACCCATATAAAATTGCATGCCATCTTGGGGAGGGAAGGTGAAGGGAGGGGAAGAAAATCTAAAACTTACGGAGGTGATTGTAGAAAATGGAAAATAAATTAATTAAAACAAAAAAAGAATACTTCAAGGTAATGGTCACATCTAGGGTGTGACCATCCCTAAGTGTGGCTGGGGTAGGGTGAAAGCATGAGTCATGAGATATGAAGAGATTGAGGAAATGATAGGTTAGGGAATTTGAAGGAGCACAACATAAATGTTGAAGTCCTTTAGTGTAAGGGACAGGAAGGAGAGAAAGCTATGTGTGATGGTGGGAAGGAAGAGTATGGAAGTGTTGGGAAGCAAGTAATATTCTGGGTCCCTCGCCCAAAAACCAGTGTAAGTGTGCAAAGATCACTAGTCATGTAGTGTTGTCTAGGGGATGCCAGGTCACAGTGAAAACAAATAGCTGGAAGAAGTATAAGAGGAAGAGGCCCAAAATGAAAGGAAGTTTATTCATTAGGAAACATGATTTTCAGAGGTCACAGTGGAAGGGGATGGACAAGGTTAGAATAGAACATGGGTAGAGTTTGGTTGAACAGGATAGGGAGGAAAGAATGGAAGTTGATGGGTTGAGATAGTTTGCTCCTAAGTAGACAGTGATTAATTATTACAGGAAGAGGGAGAAGCCCAAATTTTTGAAGGCATGATGTAGCACTTTCATGGAAAAAAATTCATGGAGCAGCATCTGTTGCTTCATCTTACTATGTGCAGTCCAAGACTCCATATTCCTACAAGGAATGAAACTTGGTTTTCTGAGGGTCAGTCCTTTCATCATGTTTTTTTAATTCAATTTTATTTATTTTCTGTTCTAAATTCCCTCCTTCCTCTTTTCTCACCCATTTGGAAGGCAAGAAAAAGCAAATCTGTTACAAATATATATAGTCATGAAAAATAAATATCTGCATTAATCTTGTCCAAAAAAGAAAAAAGAAAATAAACTCTCCCTCTCCCTCTTCCTCTCTCTCCCCCTCCCCCTCCTCTCTCCTTCTCTCTCCCTCCCTCTCTCTCTCCTTCTCTCTCCCTCTCTCTCTCCTTCTCTCTCCCCCCTCTCTTTCTCCCTCCCTTTCTCTCTCCCTCTCCCTCTCTCTCCCTCTCTCTCTTTCTCTCTCTCCCTCCCTCTCTCTCTCTCCCCCTCTTTCTCAACCTCTCTCTCTCCCTCTTCCTCTCCCTCTCTCTCTTTCTCTCCCTCCCTCCCTCCCTCTCTCTCCCCCTCTTTCTCAACCTCTCTCTCTCCCTCTTCCTCTCCCTCTCTCTCTCTCTCCCTCTCTCCCCATCTTGAGTCCTTTACAGTTATGATTGTTCCTTGCACTGATCAGAGTTCTTAAATCTTCAGAGTTGATTATCTTTACAATGTTGCTGTTATTGTGTAAGCTATTCTCATTCAGCTCACTTCTCTTTGCATTACTTCATATAGCTTTTTTCCCAGGTTTTTCTGAAATCAATTCCCTTCATTATTTCTCACTGCACAATAGTATTTTATCACATTCATAACTTCTTCAACCATTCTCCAACTTGATGCAGGCCCTTCACCTTGCATCTGTCTGTAGTCTTGGCCAGTCATTGAAAGAAAACTGAGACATAGAATGTGTTTAGTGCAACAGAGTTAACAGATGCCTTCTGATGGAAACCCCAAGCTATCTACTGAATTTATATTTCATTGCAACCCAGCTCCCTGATAGACACCATACATTCAGCAGGTATCACTTTGGCTTTGGTAACCTATAGGAAAAGAACATCTCCACCCACTTTGGTCTTTTCTGGATGATAGTATATAGTGAACTCATAGTTAATTGCCCATCCCTGGCAGGCAGGATCCAACTTAGCATTGGCCAAGATATGTCAGTAACTAATAATCTCTTTCATCCATATTTGGAATTTAGCTCCACTCACCTAGACTTTGAACTTATCGCTAGCAGTCTAGTTTATTTTTTTAATTTTTGAAAACTTTTTAAAATTCTGGACTTCAAAAAGACTTTTTTCATTCACATAGCAAAATGCAAAAGAAGATTCTGTATAAAACCACAAGTCTCCATTTCATCTCACTTTTAAAATTATTTAATAAATTCTGCACATTCCTTTCAAAACTCTCTTGCTTATCTGTGTTTTCTTCTGAATTCCTGTTATCTTCTGTGATTTAGGAAGAAATTTTTAAATGTCACAATGACTTTTTTTTTTGCATCACTGTTGCTACCCCTAGCCCCTGACCCCCAATTAAAAACTGAGAGGAAAAAAAGGCCTATTTTAGAGCCAAGAACTCCAGTTTGTGTGTAAGATACCTTGTCTCTGTCAGTAAGTGCTCTACTGGTTAGTACAGTATATTTCTAGTGGATTATCATTCTCTTGGTCCAACACTGCTAGCCCAATCTTTGGGCTAGCATCAGTATTTAACACAAAAGGCCTCATGGAACCAACTCTGGTGAGTAAAGCTACTGCCAAATCCTTGAAAGTTTATTTGCATTTCCCCTTCCAGTAGTCTACAAATGGCTTTAGGCCAAGCTGTCCTTTTCTTGTTGATTGATTCTGTGCAACTAAATTCTAACAAAGTCTCAAATAATCTTTAAACATAACCAGCTGAGGAGTTCTTTCTACGGATCAAGTCTCACTTTTTGCAGAAAAACTATATGTGACCCACATATTTGAAAAAGCTGGTATTTGTCTGTTTGGGCCAGCTTTCTATAACCATTCCAAATTTAACTCAGTCTTTCCCCCATGCTCTTCCAGTATCCTTCCAAAAACGTTGAGGTCATTTTAAGTGTACCAAATCCATATCACCTTTTTAAAAAGTGTTAAAAAAGGTGTTAAAAAGTGTCACAAACCCCCAAGACACCTTGGAAGATATGTTCAAACTGGTAACATCTCTCTATGTAGAGGAAAGATGTTTTTATTTTGCTTTCCTCAACTATCAGAATCTCATAGTATTCCTGATATAAGTCTGAGAGTAAAAACCACTGGCTACCTAGCAAGCAATTTGAGGATAACTTAGCATAATATACTGATCCATTTTAGTTCTTTTATTCAAAGTCCAGATTTTTTCCAATCTTCTTCCATACTACCACTATAGGCAATGTATATAGATTTCTGTACTTGGCAATAATGTTGACTAGTGGTTCTTTCAGATAATTTCTAAGATCATCTTCCATTAGAAATGGGACAGTCTTACTTGCCCATTTTTTAAAGAGTCATTGTTCAGGCAAGAAGGATTCTGTGGCACGTTCATTTTTGCAATGAGAACATCTTTGTCTTTCACCATACTTCTCCCTTACCAAGTGTTTCATTGAAACAGAGTTGCCAAAGTCAGATTTCTCTGAATCTGTTCCAAAGTGGAAGAAATATGAACTTAGCAGGTCTTATCTGCTACCAGTTGCATTGGTGGTCAGAATGATTAGGTCACCAAGGCTCAGCTTGTTTCATATAGCATGTTGCTAAAAGCTTGAATAAGTCAAAGTTGGTTCTAATCAGTGTGGACATGCCAAAAATATTTTTTTCATTCAAATATAACCAGAGCCATTTTCCTGCTGACCTCAATAATCTCCTTAATGATCATTAGGTGTGCGGTGCTGTTTAAATTCAAAATACACATCTTTCCTAGACCCAGTAAGGATTAGATCCATAGTATCATAGATTTAGACCTGTCATGGCCTAAAGGCCATTCATTTCAGCCCTTCTCCCCCCTCCTCATTTTACAAATGAATTCCAGAGAGTGACTTGATAGGTAGTAAATGGGAAAACCCAGATTGCTGATGCTGTCTACTGTCTTTGAGGGTCTTCCCAAAAGAAGCTGGATTTATCATAAGACTTAATTTTTTTGCCTCAATTAGCTGAACTGTGGAGTAAGGGGAAGAATGCTGGATTTAGGACCCACAGGACCTAAATTGGAGTCCCCATCCTGTCTGCCCTGCAGGACACTGAACAATTCACTTGGCTTCTCTGGAATTCAATTTCTTCTTCTATAAAATAAAGGGGAATTTGACTAGATAACCTCTTAGTTCAGTTACAATGCTAATCTATGAGCATCCTCAACTTTTCATGTCTAAATTAAACCATTTTACCTATTGTGGTCCCCATCCCCAGGAGAATGTACCATTGAGAGAAGTGATTGGGGCTGGTTTGGCCTTTTGTCTGTGTAGCTGAAATACTTAACATTGTTCCTTGCCCGTAGTAGGAACTTAATAAATGCCTGTTGGATTAGACTGGGAAGTCATTTAAAATATCATTTCCTATTACCAACTATATGGAATATCTACTAACCAATATTCAAGGTGCTTGAAAAAAGTCAAATGAGATTTTTGCCTTCTCTTTATATGGCTTGGTGAATACCTCACATTTCCCCAAAGTGCCTCACAACATATTCATAGAATGCTATCGATGTCCTTGTCCACCAAGTTATGAACCACTTCTTTAAGAATCTAGGTACGTTTCCGGTTCTGGTTCTAGGTACGTTTCTAAGCCCAAAGATTAATAAGACATATATCAGTACTTGAGCATTTAGCCATGCCAAATCAGTTCAAAGCAATTGTTCTGACTTGTAAAGGAAACACACTAAAAAAAATAATTATGGTCTGAAAACAAAAAATAAAAACCATTTTGTGGCTTCTCTCATGGTTCTCTAAAACCAGAGTATTGCAAATGAAGATCCTGGATAGAGAATCTCTGGTGGATCTGTGCAAATGCATAGAACATTCCCAAGTATGTCCCAGATGAAGTGCCCACAGTATAGCCCTTCCCAGCTCACATGTAGGTTGGCTTCCCTGAGAGGAGGGTGAGAAGGGGTGACTACTGTAACATTCTCTGTGTATCTGTGAATCTAAAACTATATCCTACAAGCCTCAACACATGTGCTTACCTTTAACATCTAGTAAACACATTTAACCCAGAATAAATGCATTTACTGAGATGTCAGGAGAACAATAACAAAAGTATCTCTCCCCTGCCACCCCCCAAAAAACAACCTGTAACAACTGCACACGATGTCAGTGGGAAGAGTTGACGTTTATAAAGTACACTAGTAGAGTCCCAGGCAACTCACAGTACCCTCTGTGCTGCAGGACCCTAATGTTCCTTCTTCTCTCATGCTGTTCTTATGCTGATCCCAGGCAGGTCATCTGGGCTTCAGATGTCCACATCTCTCTTAACTCTCAAAGTTTCTTCTATCTTGTGCCCTCCTTAGTGTCTTGCTTTTTAAAAACCATCAGGGGCTTGACTGAGCTGCCTATTAATTCTATCAAGTTTGATCAAAGAACTTCTTCATACTCGACAGAGATAAAGGAAGGTTGACTTCATTGAAGACCTAAACCTATCTTTATTACTTTCCCTATATACACTGTAATTTTATCATTGTGAGGTGTGGGTTTCCTAATTAGTTCTCCCCATACACACGCACGCACATGTGTGTATGTACCATCCTTATCAAGAAAGAGCTCTTTGACACCATCCCTTCTAGGTGACGGTTAAATGCTTAGCAGGAAATCAGCCCAATGTGTATTTCTTTGACTCTTCTGATTTCTAAGAGCCAAAGTACCTTTTACCAAGTATTTGGGTTTGGTAAAGCTGTAGTTGTTTCACAAATAGAAACCCTAATTGTGGTTGAATTTTCCATGCCCTGGCAGGGGTATTGGCTGCTGAAAATTTATTAGAAGCAAAGCTGTCAAGTTTCTAGACCAAAATATAAGATGAAAAATGTGAGGTGCATGTTGAATTTCCACAAGGACTTCGCATTTGAGTGTAGCTTTTAATGTGTTTTGAAGTTATTTACTGCCATCTGCTGGTAACAGTAACATGGTGTTAAAGCTGTAGGACTCAAGGAAAGGATAAGATTCCTGAATCTCCATTTCTGTTTCAGTACTTAGAAAGAACAATTTTATTAAAACTCTTTAAAATTCCTCCTTTGCTGAAGGAGTAAGGCTGAATCTTTAATGTATTCTGTGTAATGTTAAGTATATGGTGAGCATTCCATAAATATAATCAAATGAGTAAAGTTTTCTTTTGTTGCCCATTCATTGAAGACAGGGGTTGAAAAAGATAAAAACTAATCTGGGAACTGAAAAGTTGGATAAGAATGTGATATATGAAAATGGGATTTGGATTTTAGGAGCATAACTTAAAATGTGGGTACAACAGATTCCTGGCCAGAGATGGAGTAAACCTTAGAAAAGCTCCTAAAAATATGTTTGTCAGAGGTCCTGAAGTATCTAAGCAAAAGCACTTTAAAAAGAATATGGGAGAGACATGACTATCTACATATATCCCCCAAGCTTGATACCATAAAGCATAGCTACGTATGTATACGTATACATATATATATATATATATATATATATATATATATACATATATATATATATATATATATATATATACTCACATATTTATGTGTGTATATATGTGTGTATATGAAGAGTGGGAGTTGAGATGCCTACAAGTTCACAAACCAGACATCCAAGAAAAGAGTCAATAGTAAAACCCCTGTACTCAAATGTTGAAACACAAATACTCAAAGTTTAGGCAACAGACAAAAATATACTAGCGCTTCTGATGCAGTGGGACAAATTTGACTTTACCAACACTTAGTGGGATAAAATCCATGACAGGACCATAGCTCTGAATGGGTAAACCTTATTCAACACACAAACACACACATGGATTAGCACTGTATTAAGCAAATCATATCAGGAAACCCAGGAACCATAGGTAGAAAATAAGATGGAGAGTGTTTGGGTAAAAGTCAGTGGAACCTGCACAGAAAGAGAAAAACAATCACTTAGGAAACATCCCCAAGCCTGTCATCACAGAAGCACTATATAGTAGTGTTGAGAGAGTTCATTTACCCGGACATCTGTTAGAGCCCCCTCACTCTCTGCCAAAAGCAGAGTAGCTAATAACTTTGTGACTTGTCTTGATGATAATTTCATCCATCAAAAGGTAGAACCAACAAGGGGAAATTTTTGGTTCTCGGTAACACAAAGGAATTTGTTGTAGGATTGGAAGTGATGGGAACTCTAGGGGGTGAGTGGCCATTTTCTCCTAGAGCCTGTCGTAGGAAAGGAGACAGAATTTGAATATAGTCTGACATGTACTGTGATTTTGGAGAAAGCAAATTTCAGAAGGTTCGGGGGAAAAGATAGGCAGGATTCCACAGAATAAAATGCTTGAGAGGAAGTCAACCCAGGAGTAATGGGAGACAGTCAAGAATGAAGTTAAAAGACACAAAAGGAAATAATTCCAGTGAGGAGGGAACTTAGGTTTTATCTCAAGAGATCTCTGTGGACACACCGGAAGCATGACAGCAAACCCGGAATTTTGTTTTTAAAAAGGAATGTACAGATGTAGAAGCAAGACCAGGTAATGGAAGATAAATTGAAGAGCATGACGTGGTCCTGTAAAAATAATAGTAGGAATGCTAAAGCTCAGAATAAACTGAGGCTGGTAAGGGAAGCTAAAACAGCTAAAAGAGTTGGCTTTTTTTTGTTTTGTTTTTAAGTAGTACTGGGAGGGGAAGTATAGTCTGGTAAAGAGCTCAAGCCAAGAAGACTTGACTTCCATTACCTTCTGTGACACATAAGGTGGCGTTGTGGTCTCAGACAAACCCCTGAACCTCTTGTGCTCTGGACAGTTCTCTAAATCTCAAGTGGCAGAGAAAATGCTGACTAGCAATGGAAGAGGGAATTTCTGTATCCAGAAGTTCCATAGACCAACAACATTAAAGGTCCAGACCCCTGTCCCAATCAGTATTGGGGGAAAAAAAAGGGAAGATCAAAAAGGAAATGGGATATTTGTTCTTGATGGGCAGGATGATGGGAACTGACAACAGAAGGAAGGTGGAGCTGCTCAATTCTTACTTGCTTCTGTTTCTTCAGTCAAGGAGAATGACCTTTGAACTGGAGCTGAAAGCACAGAAATTACCAACAGTTCATTGATGCCCAAGATAAGTAAGGATACAGTAAGACAGCACCTATGAGTCATCTGGCTCTTATGTGATTGCAGAGCCAGTCAGTGATTTTGGAAAAGGGGAGAGGCACCACAAAATTGGAGAAGAACAAATGTCCAAATTCTTTTTCCCCCTACCACCCCTCTGAAAAAAAAGAAAAGTCTTCATCAGAAGCAGATAAAGCCAGACTAAACTCATTTCCTTTTGTGATGGGATTATTAAGGTAGTAGATAAGCAAAATGCTGTGAATATAATTTACCTAGATTTTAGCAAAGCTTTTGATAAAGTATATCATATTACCCTTGTAGGGATATGGAGAGTTTTGAATTAGACAAGAATATAATTAGAATTCAGAACTGTTTGGATGTCCAGGCTAGGAAAAGCGTTGGTAATGGTTCAAGATCACCATGGCTCTCTAAGTGTTGTACCCTAAAGGATTTTACTTAAAGCTGTCTAAAAGTGGAGGTTACTTCTCCTTGTAGGTTTTCAAGCAGAGGCTATTGGATGACAGTAGCGATTACTTTTGTGTGAGGTTTAGTCACTGAGATGCCTTCCAAGTAACAAATCCTGTGAGATCTATCAGCTTTTGTCCAGTCAGATAAAAATAGCACACCACTTTCATCTTTAGGTTCCTAATCACACCTTTCCCTCTATTTTTTCATTTCTTAGCCTAATGGACCGGGAAGTGGCGTTGCTAGCTGAAATGGATAAAGTAAAAGCTGAAGCAAGTAAGTAATTTTTAATTAAACTTTTGAAAACTGTTAATAGCAAGTAGAAGTTACATACTTAGTATACAAAAGTTTACTAAAATTTTACATTGAGGTTTCATGTGCCTCGGTGGATCTCATTGATAAGGATACTCCTTCCAAGAGTATAAATCCCAACCTATTCACACCTTCTCAGCCTAGACAGCTCATATCCATATCATCCCATAAATCCTTAATGGGGGCAGGGGTCCACCCAGGACCCCCAGACCTTGCCTTCTACCCTGCTGCTGAACCCAAACCTTTCCATCTGCCCTGCAGTTGACCTATATTTCATGTTGTCTCCTTTAATGTAAGTATGAGCTCCTTGAGAGAATGTACCATCTTATGTTTTCTCTTTGCATCTGCAACTTAATACTTGGCACATAGTAAGTAATTAAAAATGTTTTTCTTTTCCATTCATTCCCCCAGCTTATCAATGGCCTTCCTGTAGATGTCTTAGCATTACCTTAGCACCATTTCAACACACAGGCTGTCCATCTGCTATATCTCCTCAATTCACTCTCAGATGCTGGTGAAATTCCTTTAAATAATGGCTCTCAGAAAAGTTTAAGAAGGAATTCTGGTTTATGTTTTATATAGTATCACTTTTGAAGACCAAGAGTTAAAACTGCTGTCATCAAAGGCCCTTCACAAGGACTGGGGCCATTGGACCCTCTGGTACCAATGTTTTAATCTAGATGGAGGCCAAGCCTTTATCTAATGTATTACAAAGAATAAAATTTCCAGGGTTCAGTCTCCTAGCAGCCTACCTTTCTTTCTCTTCAGTGGAAATACTGCTCAGCCGACAAAAAAAAGCTGAGATGCTCAAGAAGATGACTGATGTGGCTGTTCGGATGTCAGAGGAACAATTGGTAGAGCTCAGAGCTGACATCAAGGTAAAGGCGTCCTTCTCCTATCTACCCATCTCCTAAGTTTCTTTGATTTACTATTAGTAAATAGTGTGCTAAGGTTTACAAAACCCCTTTACATGTATTATCTAATTTGATCCCCACAACAGCCCAATGAGATAGGTATTATTATATTATCTCTGTTTTATAAAGGAGGAAACGAAGGCTGACAAGTGGAAGTGACTTGCCCAGGGTTACACACACAGTAAATATAAAGCAGGATTTGAATACGTCTTCCTGACTCATGTTCCAGCATTCTATCCATTATGCCATGTAGCTGTCTCAAATATTATCCAAAAATATGTGATGTATTTTGTAGGATTTTTAGTTTTAATTTCATAGGAAAAACTACATTAATTATCTCTTGTTAGCTAATCTGTTTATAAAGATCACAGGTTCCATGTTCAGGCTTCTTCCTCTTTTAGTTCCTTAAATAGAATAGTCCTTTCAGACAGGGTGTCAAAAGTTCTAAGAAAGCATGCTGAAGGTTCCCAGTTCATTATAGAGGCAAGCTCTCTAAATAACTCTGTAACCATAATAAAAACAACCAGTCATGGAACATAGAAATAGTATGATTTGACTTTTTCCCTGTGCTCTCTCCCAACCCTTTAGATTTATTGAAATACTTAAAAGGAAGATAATTACTGTGGAGACTTTGGAACAGCCTTTGTAAATTAAAATACAAAGTGGTAGTATGGTATGAAAGCCCCTCTTATTTCTCAGGAAATTAGTGCTATAGTGTGACTACTTACCAGTCCTACTTCTGACTGAAATTAACTTAGTTTTGCACCTTTTCCTGTGTAACTAAAACCACAGCGCAAATTTTGAAAAAAAAAAAAAATCTCCCACTCACTTATACATGTCAGTCCCATTCAGTTCTCTGGGAGAAGATGGAAACCCCCTTGGAATTGAATAGATAAGAAAATCTGACTCTGGCAAGGCTTCATCTATTTTTTCTCCTACATGGCTTAAAAGCTTCTGGAAACATTTCTGCAGCCTCACTTAAGGATCTGTTTCTCTCCAAGTTTTTAGTGTGCTGATGAAATAGGTGCTGTGCAGTTAAGAATTTCAGAACTTAAAAATGCTTAAGTCAAGCTCATTTTACTTCCCTTACCCCTGTTAAATCTTTTGCTCACCTGAGTACTAGGATTTGTTTTATAATTATAAGAATGACAAGAAATCAACCTAGTTTCAAGCTACCTCTTGGGAATAAATGTTACCTCTTAATTAGGATTGATGTGCACTATTATGTAATATGTAAGAAATTAAATATGTAAATCGTTACAATTAATGCATTTTATTTCCCTCTAAAATAAAATACAAATTTCTTTGGATTTTTAAAGCCTTTAGATATTTGACCCAACCTATCTTTGCAGTCTTATTATGTATTATTCCTCTTCCCATCCTCCCAGTGTTTTCCAAGCAGGGTATCCTGTTTCCCAACTCTGTGCTTTTCAGTGGCCATCCTGCATACTTACTCACTCTTCATCTCTGCCTTATAGAAGCCCTCAGTTCCTTCAAGATGTAGTTTAAGGCTGCTTTTTATACCTTTGTTGTTCCCTTCCCCCTCCCTAACAACTTCTAGTATCCTATCTTCTCTGATCAGCTTGTTTTATTTGGTGTTTTTTATATACATATTTATTCCTTTTTTAATCATCAAAAAACCATGTTCTCTCCCTCCAGCTCTCCCCTTCCCATTTGCAAACAAAATTTGCAAAACCCCTATTACAAACATATATAATTAAGCAAAACAAATTTATGCATTGACCATATCCAAAACAACCCATCTCATTCTGCACACTTATAAAAATCCTTCACCTCTCATATCAAGAGGTTAAGTAGTGTGTTTTATCTTTAGTCCTCTGGAATCATGGTTGGTCATTACATAGATTAGTCTCTAATTCTTTCCAAGTTGTATGTTTTTACCATATTATTTATGGTCACTGTGTAACTTGTTCTCTTGTTTTTGTTCACTTCACCCTGCATCAGTTAATATAAGCCTTTCCAGGTTTCCCTGAAACCCTTTGTCATTTCTTAAAGCACAGTAGTATTCCATTAGATTCCCATTCTTTGTCATTTCAAAAAGAACTATAAATATTTTTGTATCTTTATAATTTGTTTTGATTAAGAGTATACCTCCTTTAATCTACCCTCCTTCTAATTCTCCATTCCTGCCATTTCTTACTATTTCCCTGTTGAGTGAAATGAATTTCCGTACCCAACTATGTGTGTGTGTTTTACCATCCTTTGACCAATTCAGATGAGAATGAGGTTTGTGACAGTCACTCCCCCAGTTTGTTTTTGTATGCATGTCTACCTGTGCACCCTAATTTTGTGAGATAATTTTCCCTAACTTTCCTGTACCCTTCACCCCCGTGTATTCCTCTTCTCTCGTTCCATTCTTTTCTTAAGATCATCAAGACATAATAGAACCACTCCCAGGCCTGTCTACTTCGACTCCCTCTATGACCCCTAATTATGATTGGGTTCAGAGTGGACACATGTATCATCTCCCCATATTAGGTTGTAAGGAGTTTAGACCCTTATGGTGGTTTATTTGTGTTTACCTTTCTAAATTTCTCTTAATTCCTGTGTTTGAACTTTATTATTTTCTATACAGCTCTGGTCTTTTCATCAGCAATGCTTAGAAGTCCTTTATTGTATTAAAAGTTTATTTTTTCCCTTGTAGCTTTGGCTTTACTGGTTAAGTTATTCTTGGCTATAATTATATATCCTTTGCCTTCTGAAATATATTCCAAGTTCCCTGCTTCTTCATAATGGCAGCTGCTAAATCATGTGTCTCCTCAGTACTTGAATTCTTTTTTCTGGCTGTTTTCGGTACTTTTTCTTTGACCTGGAAGCTATAGATTTTTTCTATAATGTTCCTGGGAGTTTTCATTTTGAGTTTTTTTTCAGGAGATTGGTTCTATTTCCACTTTGCCCTCTGGTTCAAGAGATCTGCACAGTTTTAAGATTTTTTAAAATATGATGTCTATGTTCTTTTTTTGGTCTTAATGTTTAGGTGATCCAGTGATTCTTAAATTTTTTTCTCTTCTGTTTAGTTGTTTTTGCCTTTTCTTAAGGCAAATCTTCAATCTTATGACTGTTTTAACATTGCCTTTTGCTCATGGAGTCATTGACTTCTTATTGGTCCAGTCTAATTTTCAGGAAGTTTGTTGCTTGGGCAAAGTTTTGTACCTCTTGTGCCACACTATTAAATTCCCTTTCCAGTTCGTTCATAGCTCTCATTTTCTTTTTATTCTTCTAGTGCTTTTATTTCATTTATAAAAACATTTTTAACCTTTTTTTTTTTTAACTCTTACTTCATCTCTTCCAGGAATTCTAGTTGTATTTGTGCACAGTCTGTGTTTTTTCTTTGAGCCATTACTTGCAGGTATTTTAGAGTCATTTTCTTCTTCTGGATTTGTGTCTTTAGTATCTCTGTCACCATGATAGCTTTTCAAAGAGGGATTCTTTTTTTTTTTTTTTTGCTTATTCTTTCAGTGGAATTCTTGACTTTGGACTTGATGTTAGTTCTGGGTTCTGTGAGCTTCTGGAGGGGTTGATTCTGTTGCTAATTTCTTGGGATATTGAGAGTTGTGTTATTCCAGTTTCAGGAACAGCTCAGGCTTAAGATGTGTCTGAAAGCTTTCAAAATGGCATGATCCAGGGCGAAATCTGATTGTTACACACTAGATTTGAGTCTGCAAATTCCTGACCTGAATTTGGTTCGAAACAACAGGACACTGCTGCTGTATTCAGCCACTATCAGCCAACTGGAAAGCTCTTCAGGTTCAGAGTGACAGAGCTATCATTTCCTTTTTGGTCTGGATTCCTTCTCCAGTTATTCCTCTGCAGGCTTCAGACTCGGTTAGAAGCTAAAAACTAAGACACCTACCACCCATTCCACCACCACCACCCACCCTCATTCATAGAGTCAGAATTTACACCAATGCTACTTTCTTCTGAACTTATTTTTCTCTCAATATAAGACCTAGGACAATTCCTTACCCCCAGAGTGCCAACCCTGGGCCACATGTCCTTTCTTCAGTCCACTGTAGATCTGTGATCTGGATCTGGATATTGGGCAACAAAGCTACCAGATGAACCCATTCTTGTTGTGGTGCCTCTGTATGAGTACTGGGCCTCTTCTTGCCCTCATGCACATCCTCTCCCTGCCAAGGCAAGGAATACTATGTGCAGCTGCTCCCAGTCAGACACCACCTGTGAGGTCCACAGACCTCTCTGTTTCCCTGTGCAAAATAAATCATTGTGAATTTCTTGGATTCCCCCATCATAATTTAGTCTGGTGCATTTCCTAGATTATTTCCTAGATCTGTAGAACTGGCTATACTGCTTCCTGCTGCTCTACCATCTTGACTTTGTCTTTCATATTTATTCTTTATATTCAGATTTATGCATATGTTGTCTCTCCCAATAGAATGTAACTCTTTGAGAGCAGGGATTGTTTCATATTTTGACTTTATATCCCTAGTATGTGTCAACAGTAAGTATTTAATAGAAGATACTTATTGGTTCATTGATTGGTTTAATTAGCCTGTCAGAATGCCAGTTTTATGTCTCCATCACAAAAGAGCCCCTAAAGCTTCATGTCCTGAAGCTTCATGAATTCAAGGCATTTCTCTGCTGAAAGCACCTAATAGCAAAATCTCACCCACACTCCCTTTACTTTATGATGCCAGTTTGTTTCTAGGCTTTTACCCAGGATGGGTGTAATCCTACATCTCATCTGTGTCATTTATGAGATGGTGAATTATTACAGCATTTTTGAAGTTCATTATTAAATTAGTTGGGCATGTTTGTATGAACTGCTTCTTTGGAAAGGAAAGAGAAGGACTTTTTTCCAGGATAGAACAATAATTCTTCTTCTAAATATTGGTCAGTTCTTCAATAACTGTCTTCTGTTTGGGATGTAGGTTTTTCCCCACATCTTTTCTGAGCTATTCAGCATTCAAGTTTGGGTCTAAATTTTACAGCAAAGATTCCAAGAAGAGGCTAGTTTGGTTCTGACTTGGGAACTGTCTTGGGAGATTGTCTTCAGTCCCATCATAATGGCCGGCAACTTAAAACTGCATGTTGAAGTAGACCCTTCTGCTCCCCCTTCACATATCAAAGCTTACTTCTCAAATATCCCTGAGTTTCCATAGAGCTATGACTAGATCAAGGGAAAAATCTTCTGAGAGGATTAAATTACTGGTAGCAAAAGCTGTACTCATTTACAAAATGACTTTTTGAATAAATAATTTACCTTCTCAAAAAATCAAAGATTTCTGAACCATGGCTTATAGAGAGTAAAAGTGAGACTCAATTTGATAAAATATATCAAACTATCCCTCAATAGGACTATTCCTCATAGCTTTCTATTTGTCTGCTTTACAATTTATTTTGCTGCCTCAGTTTCCCATGACTCCTTTGTAGCTGGTGAAATTCAGCAAAAGTAAACCTAGGCACCTTCTCTCTAAGAAAGAAAACAGTTTATTAATAGGGCATGAACTATTAATAAAGTGTCTAATGGCTGCCTCAGTTTCTAGTCAAAGAATTGAAGATGCAACTCATTCTTATAAGCATAGAACAAAGAACAGAGTAGGTTAGAAAATGATGCAGTTGGTTACAGAGTTGGCAGCATCATGTGGGTGAGGGCAACATGATTGGTTACATTAAGGAAAATGGGCATACACATACATGGGATTAGGATCACCCCTCTCTGTATTAGAGGAATGCTTTGTGGATATATGGGACTCAGCTGCTTCCTGCAGCCATTGATAGTGACCCACTAGCTTCTGGTGGGCTAAGATTGCCTTTAATTGGGCAGGAATAAGCAGAGATGGGACCAGGTCAGCTTGTGTCTTTCAAGGATAATACACAGATGTCATGAAGTTTCTCAGGAGCTGAAGTTATGAGGGATAACAAACTTCCTTGGCACACAGTGATTTGCAGATGGTGCTAGATTAACAGTTCCCTTAAAAGTAAGAGTGTTTTATGAGAGTATTGAACTTCTAAACTTTAGCTCAACTTTTCTTTAATTAACAGCGATCAATAGGGAGGATAAACTGTGACATCTAACTTGTGAGAGAAAAACTTTTGAACTCTTGAGTTTCTTTACTCAGAGACAAAGAAGAGACTTAGGTTTGTTATATGAGGCTACAGAACACAATCATTTACAGGGTGGAATCATATATAAAATATAGATTCAAACTTACAGAATAAAATTACTTGTAAAGTAAAATCAAATAGAAAATACATACTCCATCTATGATTTTGACACTCTCTATAAAAAGTAGAAAAATGAGAGATGACCAATGGTGGAAAGTCAATCTTATATGTTCTTTTCTCCTTTCTCTTTTCCTTATGATCATATTGAGAACTTCGACCATCATATAAAGTATATAGTTCCTCACAGCCCCTACCCCTACCACCCACCTCTGCCCTTCATCTAAGAATTTTGCAAAAATGAGTTCCATTTCAGACCTCTGGTAGTAATGAAACGTACAGTTTTGGACACAGCCATTATGGGATTTTGTTTTACTTAATTTTGTTACAAAGGTATTTTTTCTTTTTCCTGAAATGGAAAGGAAAAGATGAGAGGGAGAGGGGCATTATGTGATAAAATTCTTCCCCCACATCCCTAATGAAAATATAATAGAAGAAAAGCTAGAAGGAATCACACACAAACAGGGACTCCTTGAAGCTATGTGTTGACTCTATTATGTACTTTAAAATGAAAGCAAGCTCTGCATGGTAGAAACTGGCATTTTCATGTACAATCCTCTCCTATTCTATGGTGTAAATGGAAATGCTATTTTTTATTTTATATTTAAGTTCAGGATTAAAAAAAAAGGAAAACTCTTTTAATAAAATGATTTATTCTTCCTACTGAAGATTGTGAACTTTGAAGCAAAACAGAGCAAGGATAAATAGTAAACAAAATTTCATTTTGTCTTTGTGTGTCATTGAATAGGTTTCATTTTAAATGTTTATCTCCCCTGAATATTTTCCTTTTCCTTCTTCTCAGCACTTTGTTAGTGAACGTAAATATGATGAGGATCTAGGACGGGTAGCCCGGTTCACATGTGATATTGACACACTGAAGATGAGCATTGATTCATTTGGACAAGGTGAGATGGGGAGACTCTTGGTGCTGACCAGGGCTTGCAAGAAGAAAATGTCCTTCCAGTGGAAGGAAGGACAAGGCATGAAGTCCTGGTTTCTCTCCTGAAATTCAGTAATATAATTAAGGCAATTAAATCCCCTTTACCTAAATTTCTTCGTCTGTGAAAATGAAGTTGTGATGGTCATGGAAGTTAGCACAATGCAATGGAAATGAATTGAGACTCGGAGAAGCTGAGTTTGAAACCTGGCTCTGCCACTTACTACCTGTGTGACCTCGAACTTGCCTTCTCATCTGTAAATTAAGTAGCTTGGGCTCAATTGCTGCTAAGGTCCCTTCAGTAAATGCTTTTAGCGCCTGGTGTGAACATTTCTGGTTCTATACATATGACTCCTCAGGTCTTTTTAATTTTCTGTGACAAGTCATTTGCTCCTAAAGAATTTGGCAGGAGATCCTTCTAGGGTTTTTGCCTTAACAATAAGAATAATAGCTAGTATTTCTATAGTGCCCTCTATGTGTTAGGCAAAACACCTCGCAGTTATTATCTCAGATCTTCACAAAAACCCTGGGAGGTAGAGGGCTTTTATTCTATACATTTTGAGACTGAGGAAACTGAGACAGAGGTTAAGTGATACAGCTTGTATGTGTCTGAGGCCAGATAGGAACTCAGCTCTTTCTGACTCCCAAGCCTGATGTGCCACCTGCTGTCCCATCTAATTAATCCTGAAGATGAAATGTTGAACCTGGTGCACTATTGAAGGAAGAGCTGGGGATCTAGGTCTGTAATCTGTGATACTAAGGAATCTGAGTCAGGCGGACTGCACTGTAGTAAAACTACACGGTGTCTGACGCCCTTGGAAGCAAGACCTGCCAAACTGTATAACAAGGGGCCCACTGGCCCAGCTGAGAAAAACAGAGCCAAATAAAGGTCTCATGCTGATCAGTAATAGGAGTAGGCCTGTGAATTGCCACTGCTCTTCTATATTAGGCAAGCTAGGTAGACCCAGTCTCACAGATGTTATTGTTAGTCCTGTATTGAAAACAGAAATCTGGGAGAAATTTTCAAATCACTGAATAAAATGTTTATTTGCACTTTGCTTGGCATGATTTTATTTCTATTTTACTTGGAACTAGGAGTCATTTTTATAAAGGAGAGTCTTTCATATAATATATATGAATTGTAAAGTTTATTCTTACCCAGCTTTTACTCTTCTGTCTCGTTCCTCCTTTATAAAAATGTATATTTTATAATGTTCCTTGCATAGGAACTTTTAAAATTATTTTTAACACTTTTTTTTAAATTTTAAGTTCCAGAGTCTTTCCCTCCCTCCAGGGTCCCCACTATCAAGAAAGCAAATAATTATGATATCTATTGTATGTGTGAAGTCATATAAAACATATTTTCATATTAACCATGTTTCTGCATAGGAACTTGAGAAAATTGCCTGTCTTCCTATTTTCATATTCAGTCAGGTACTAGAACTTAAGTCCATAGGAGAGGAAAAGGTATTTGCCAAGAGTCACCAGTCAGATACTAGAGGGGAGTGGGAGGAAAAAATACTACTATTCTCAGGTCTGTTCTTTGATCTCAGAACTCCTCCTCAGTAACTATAATTATTATTTATCCTCCACAAAATAGTGGAATATTTTCATCACAAGGCTTTCTTACCCATACTCTTGGAAGGTATATGTAAGGAAGACAATTCAGTTTTTAAAACAATTATTGCAGAGGAGGCAAAGAAGAAATTCTTCCCAGGGGGTCGGGGCCATAGAATTTTTCCTTTAATACCTAAAATGTTTTTCCTGTAAAATGTCATAAGGCAGGGTTGGTTTTTTTTTCCCTTAAACTTCTCATTTAGAAGTGAATAAAGAGGGGAAGCCTCATCATTTCATGCCATTGAACATGAGCTGTTAATGTTTGTCTTTTAGTGTCCCATCCAAAGAACAGCTACTCAACCAGGTCCCGGTGTAGCTCAGTTACATCTGTGTCGTTGAGCAGCCCCAGTGATGCAACTGTTCCCTCCAGCTCCACCTGTGCCTCTGCTCCTAGCCTTACAAACGCCAACAAGAAAAACCCACCAGCAGGAGAGACGCCTGCAACCATAGCAAGTCCCAGCAGCCGGTCCTACCAGCCTCATAGAGAGGTAACTTGATGTTCTCCATTGAGTTTGGATGAAAAGCCATTGAATTAAAATGCTGACAACTGATAACTCAGAACCACCCAGTTTTCAACATGTGTCTAAGCCTGATTGCCTTCCCTCTTCATAGCATTCTGAACCCTCTAATGTTTCACATAGTTACAGAGGAGCATTTGGTACATTCTCAGCTACCAGCCAGTAGAGGTTACCCGTTGCCAAGTATTGCTGCATTTTTCATTTTGGCAGTCATCCTAGCTGTTGTGGGCTGAACTGCCCATTAATTACTCACAGTGGGATAATGCACTGATCACAAAGTAGACAAGCACCACAAGTGGCAGGCCCACTAGAGAGCAGTAGAAGACACCTCATTTTAATCTTCCTTCATAAAGCAGCTCCCTACCAATATACCACAGGACCAGTAGAAGAAAAGGAAAATGACTAAGGTTGAGGTATAGTAGATGGGGGGAAAAGTAATGGCCTGAAAGTTGAAATCATACTCAGTCCTTGAGGGAAAAATTTTATTATTTAGTTTGGAGGAAAAACATTTTAGAAATCAAAGTCAATGTGTTTTTGTTTTTGTTTTTTTATTAAGAACTTACAGCATGTGTACCAATCTTGGTATCAAGGAAAAGAAAACTACTATGCTATAGGCTTTTTGGGTTCTAGTAAGAAAGATACAAGCACTATATGTCACTTTGTACCCAGTAGCATGATTTCATCTCAAGTCTGTGGTATAATGAAGCACTTTGTAATAGTTTTAATTAATATTAAATAGGTATTCTCTCTCCAAGTTTCTTCAAATTATAAAAAGGTCAAGACAATCATGTGACACCCATCCATGGTAGATAGGAACAAATCCTGGAATGTGTTCTTTTGGTAGTATTCTCTTTCATACCTTCCCCATCCTGTAGAGCTAGAGTGAATGAGTGGAGGTTGGGGATGGTAGAGAGAGATTAATAAGCATTTAGTTTTTATGAGTTCTGATGCTATAGTTTGGAATTGGGGTGATTTATAGCTTTCTGCTAAAAAAAAAAATATCTTAAGAAATACTGAAGTTCCAGCCTGAGAATTCCTAAGTCACACTTCTAAAGACCAGACACTGTTGCTAATATTTATTCAGGCCTGTCTTCTTTGTTTCCCAGGTATTGCAGGGGAATAGGAGAGGAGGGCAAGGCTATCGTCCCCAAGGCCAGAGGTCTAATGGTCCCACGAACCAAGGGCGACATGACAACATGGGCCGTTACCGAAATGGCTCATGGTATCCACCTGGGTCCAGGTATCAGAATGCTCCACAGTCTCCAGGAAACACAAATGAGCGAGGCCAGGCCCACTCAGCAGGGACCAATGGAACTGGAAACATCGTGGAGCCAAGCCAACCCAGCCCCTCATCCAAAAAGGGGCGTTCAGGCCCAAACACCATTGAAAATAAGGGGCTCCCTCAGCGCAAGCCCAGGGCCTGCCAGCCTGAAGCAGTGAACTCCTGAGGGGGATCCCATTAGGCTTCTTCCTTTAATGCAATTCACATCGATAACTGGACTATAGGAAACTTGTAGTTAGGGTTAATAACAAAGAGAAGTTTACATTTATCATTTTTGTGCCGCTCTAAATATATTTTGTCTCTTCTTCCCTCCTCTTCCCATTCCCTCTTCACTCTTTTCAGAAGGGAAGCTGTTTTCTCCTTTGTGTTATCAAGGTCATTTTGGTCATTTCCAACCAGGATCAGAAGCAGCTGCTGTTAAGTCTGCCTAAGACAAGTGATCTCCTTGCCCAACACCCCATGCCTTTTCAGTTCTCTTTAGAGGCCTGAATCATTAATTCCACTCTGGGGTCTGGATTTATGAGGGCTCCAGTCAGACCTCACCCTTTCTAGTCCAGGCAGATGCCACAAATGTCTCCCAGGATTAGCTAAAGTGGGGAGCACTTTATTGGTTGGAAGAAGAAGGATCTCAGGCACATTTGGGATTCTACCTCTGTTTCCAGTGTGTGCTAGAGACCCAAATTGGGTTTTCTGTCTTGCTTGGCACTATAACCTAGTCTGCAATCTCTTTTCCAAAAAAATGAAAGCTTTTTCCTTCTGTGATCTTAGATTAAAAACCAGGAGGCTGATAGGAAGTCATAAGAGTAAAGTAAAAAAAAAAAAAGTTTCCATATTTTAATAAGGGTGGGGGGTGGTGATCTTTTCTCTTCTCCCCCTCTTCTAAGTTTCATTCCGATCCTGAACTAAATTTATATCAACATAATTAGCAGTGCTAATACAAGGTGTTACCCATCAAAAAATTACTGCTGTCACTCTTTATAGTTGTATAAATAAAAACAGTCGCATAAATGTTCCCACATTTGGTGCTTCACAGCAGCAATCGACTTCATTTCATTGTTTCTCTTCAGACCTGCTGGGGTGGAAGTTCTTTATATGATTTGTTCTAGGCTAAAATGGGAATATCTTATTCCCAAGTCATCTGATTATAGATTTAGGGCCAGAATGACCTTGGAGACAATCTGGTCCATCCCAGAGAAGTAACTTGCCCCAGGTAACACACTTAGCTGGAGCAGCTGAACAAGTTCAGCCCAGGTCCTCTACATTCAAAGCCAGTACTCTTTCCACATTGCCTTGTTATCTGATGCGTTGATTAAAAACCAAATTAAAATGTGAAAAGTAAAACAAGCAGATCCACTTGTTCCCCATGGGAAAAGGAGGAAAGAAAAGGGTGACCTTTCAAAGGAGAACTTATAGGTTAGAAAAATCACCTTTTACTGCCATTCCTCTCTAGTCAGCAAACATTAAGCTCCTTCTGTGTGCCAGGCATTGGGCTAAATTCTGGAGATACAAATACAAAAAAAAGCAAAAAACAAACAAGCAAAAACAGTCCCGATTCTCAAAAAGCTCCCATCCTAATTGTGGAAACAATGAGCAAAGATAGACACAAGGGACTGTCAGAAGGAAGACACTAAGATTAAGGAAGCAGTTGAAGGCTACTCTGACCATCCTTTCTCATAGTCAGTTGCAGGAAGAGTGAGCATTAACAGTGTAATGTAGCCCTCCCTGTACATGACAGAGAGTCGTGGAATCCTCTCCCAGAGCCTGGAATTTTAAAAGGATGGAACTTTTTTGTTTCTCTCATCTACTGGGGAACAGTTGGTTGAAAGGACATGTGTCTGTCTGTCTCTGTTTCCTCACTCACATAGAAAACTAAAGTCTTTGTCTCAGGGACTGACCTTAGATCCTAAGGACACTGTCCCCTCCTACTTAAATTGTAGATAATGTGATGTTCAATCAGCGTAACAGCCTGCCAGGTAGAAAGTAAAGTCCTTCCTGCTTTTCTGATGACTTGCTTAAAAAAGCAAACACAGAATCAGAACAAACCTTGAGGGATTATGTAGCTTCTGTATCACATTATGAAAGTTACAACTAACACATGGACAAATGAATATCCACATTTTTTTCAAGTTATCCTTTAAGTTGAAATCCCTTTGTTTTGTTTCAGAATTAAATCTGCTTTGAGGAAAAGTTTAAACAAATTCTGAAAACCAATTTAAAATTAGAACCTGGCTCATCCAGTATCACATATCCCATGACTTTACCTTCATGAAGATTTTGGCGTTTGGAGAAAAGTATGAAATTCTTAATGGTTTAGAACAGCAGTTCTTAAAAATAATGAAAGCAGATTCTTGGTACCACCCAAATCCGTTCTTCCACTAAGAGAAGAAGGCAGTAAGCATGTATATAATACTTTATTATGTGCCAGGCACTGACACAAATATTATTACAAATATTTGATCCTCATAATAATCCTGGGAAGTGTTACTGTTATCCCAGTTTTTCAGTTTAGGAAACAGGCAAACAGTTAAGTGACTTGCCCAGGGTCACAGCTAGAAATATTGGAGGTTAAATTTGAACTCAGGTCTTCCTGACTCTAGACCCAGCTCTCTAGCCACTGTACCACTAGCTACCACTGAAGAACTTTGCCTTGATGGCCCTAAAACTTTAATTCAGAGATTTTTGTCATCCATTGCCCAGAGCCTATTTAGCCTTCAGAAACCGAATAGAACCTACATTCAACCAGTATTTCTGTATTCCTGCCTGACATGTTGCAGGGTACTGTGCTTAGTCGTAAGGAAAAAAAAAATGAAGGGAGGGAAAAGTGGGTTGTAGGAATAGAGGTTAAGAGTGTACAGAGGAACAGGTGAGAAACAGAATGCCAGCTCATGTGTATGAAGGGGATTAGTCCCCAACCCAAGAGAGCTTTTATGTTCTAAGTTGAAGAGTTAGTATTTTATTGGAGAAGCAGTCATGATCCTCTGAAGATTGAGAACTTGTTTTACTAGCCCCCAGAAGGTAGAACTGTAAATAAAAGAAGTGGCAGAGGTTCAGATCAAGGCCTAATGAAAGGAAAAACAGCCTAGCAATTATATTTATTCAAAAATGCAATGGACTGCATTGAGGCAGTAGATTTCCTCACTGGAGATCCTTTAGTGGTTTGATAACCACTTTTAGGGGGATGCTGTAGAAGTGACACATATTTACATCCAGATTGCATTGTAAGCAGGAGTTTTAACCAAGGGGTTCATAGACCCTCAAGAAGTATGTGAACTCAAAGGCATTTGAACTTGAATGGGGCAAAAAAATCACCTGGCAGAGTTAGACCTATACTTGCAAATTATCTTCACAGTTCTGTGAAATATTGGAGAGAGGAGACACTGAAAGAGGGAGGCAGACCAGTTGGGAAAAATTACCAAGTAAGAAGTGATGGGGGCCTCTGCTATCTGGGTAAATGATCTGAAAGGAATGGAGATGAAAGAGATAAAATGGACAGCTGGTCAGTTGGTTGACTATGGGAATGAGGAAGGGAGAAGAGTTGATAATGAATTGAGTTGCAAACCTTGGTAACTGGAAGGGCAGTGTCCTTGACAATATAGGGAAATTTTGAGGACAACAAAGTTTAACAAGGAAGATAGTTCTATTTTGGACATGTTGAGTTGGAGATGCCAAGGGAATATCCATGTAAAAACGTACGGTGCGTAGTTGCTAAGACAGAATGGGAGCTCAGAAGAGAGGTTAAAGCTGGATATATAGATCTGGAAGTCATCCACAGAGATAACTGAGACCATTGGAGCCGATGAGAAAATATAGAAAAGAGAAAAAGGCTCAGGATGAAATCTGTAACCCATGTTAGGTTAGGCCGGAGTCGGGCAAGTAGGAACAGTGTTACAAAAGCCCAGTGCAGAGAGAGTGTGCCCTGGAAGGAGGTTCACGACTATTCTACCTCTGGTCCAGTGGAAGGGGCTGAGTGAAAGTTGTGTATTTCAAGAGAGAATATGCCAAAGACTATGCTGGAAACTAAGTGCAGGGGATATTAACTTGTTGAATGTGTCATGGAAGTCTGGTGATGCCTAGAAACTCAGAATACTCTTTTGGGGAGTGGGGGGGAGAGTTAATTGGAGAAAAGTCTAAATTTCAGAGGCTAGTGAAAATAAAGATTTTTTTTGCCCCATTCAAGTTCAGATGCCCTTGAGGTTCTTGTGAACCCCTCCAACTCCTGCTTGCAATGCAATCTGGATGTAAATATGTGTCACTTCTATAGCATCCCCCTAAAAGTGGTTATCTAACCACTGAAGGATCTCCAGTGAGGAAGAATCTACTGCCTCAATGCAACCCATTGCATTTTTGAATAAATATGATTGTTAGGCTGTTTGTTTTTCCTTTCATCAGGCCTCAATCTGAACCTCTGCCATTTCTTTTTTTTTATAGTTCTACCTTCTGGGGGCCATTAAAACAAATTTAATTCTTTCATATGGCAGCCCTTTAAACATGAAGACAACTTATCTTGTTTCCCTGCTAAGAGAAGTCTTCTATTCGAGTTCAACACCTTGGAAGTCCTTCAGCATCTTGGCTGCACTCCTGTGAACATCTCTTGCTTATCTGTGTACTTCCTAAAATTTGATTTCCAAATTGGAACATAATCATCCAGCTGTGGTTCACCACAAAAGAGTACAGTGGGACTACTAATAATAAAGTTTACAAATCACTTTACATACGTTATTTCACTTGATTCTCACAACAACCTTGTTATCCCCATTTTATAGCTGAGGAAACAGACCTAGAGAGGTTAAGTGGCTTGCCCAGAGTCACACTGCTAATGAGCTGAGGCAGGATTCAAACTCCGGTCTTCTCCAAATCTAATACTCCACTGTGCCACTTCTCTCACCTCCCTTACTCAAGGCGCTGTTTCTTCCATTGCATTTGTTTTTTGGCTACCCATAACACACTATTGGCAATCACTTTCACATGAACTTTGTAGTGATGCTTATTTCATATTTTTGAAATTGATTTAAACCTAAGCCTAAGATTTTACATCATGCATTTTAAAGTTTGTGTTTAAGCATTCATCTTATTAGATTGAGCCCAACATTCGAGGCTGTTGAAATCTTTTTGGATCCTTACATCTAATGTACTATCGGCAAATTTGATAATTATACCACCTATATCATTGAGTGATAATAATGTCTACAGCACAGGATTAAGAACAGCCCCTGGAAGTAGAGTCTCTCCTTCCAAATTGGTATAGACACATTGACTTTCTCAGGGTTTGGCCATTTGAGCAGTTTTGAATCTACCTAATTAGTACCATCTAATCCACATTTCTCCATTTTTCCCCCAAGGAGACTATGAGAGGCTTTTTGTCAAATGCTTTGTTAAAACCCAGGCTAACATGCTACCATAGCTGTAGCTCTCCAATAATTTTTCCTGAAAACACTGCATCCATAGCCACCTTCTCCTATAATGTATGTATCTTCTTTCCTGCAACTGGTCCCTCCTACCCACCACAGTCAGCTAGGAAAGAAAGTGAGCGTGTTTCTAAGTGGTCCTAGCTCCATTTCCAGGTGCTCCCTGTATACTTCCACCCAGTGACCCCCGCCCCCCTTTCCTCTTGAATTTCTTACCATTCAAATATTTAAGGGATCCAGATCCTAGTGGCAGTTATCTTCCAGATAACTCTCTTTTCTGGAGTTCAAGACTAAGCCAATGGTCTTTCCTTCTACCCCTCTAATACCTTTCTACTTCAATTTTACATGCTGATATCCTTTCAAATATCCTTATTTCCCAGTTGGTCAACTTCCTCAACTTGTGATCTGGACTTTGACTTTGACTCAGTCGCAACAGGCAGAGATAATCATGATCTTGATCTTACCCACAAGTATTACACTTCTGTCGTAACTCAGGAATTCCTTTATAGTAACCTGTTTTACCATCTCTATTGCTTAACCTTCCTAGACCTACGCTATCAGCTCCAAATTCCAGTTACTCTATTGGAGCAAACTTCTTTCAAAATCTTGACCTTTTAGTTAGCCACTCAACTTCACGTTGTTACCAACCCTTGAGTCTCTTACCCAGGTCTATCATTGATCATCTTTTTTCAAACCCCAATGCTGAATTACTCACACATCCACCTCCGCCACTAATGTTTGTGTGATGTTAAATTCTATTGGGGAAATTGATACAGTTATGTATCTCCTATAAATTGGTTAACCAAATCTCAGCTGGGCCCCTGCTACTGAATCCTTTTATTCTTTTTTGATTGACCATCAAACCGGCCCTTTTTTCTTCTCCTCTTTTCAAGCCACAGACAGTACTCACCAATTCCTTACTTCAGATCTGTTTTTAAAACCCCCATTCTCTTTCTTTGCTTCAATCTCAGTGAATAAGGTGACCCTTCTCATCCCCACCCATCTTCCTCAGTACCTGGAACCTTCAGTCTTCCCCTCTTCCTAATTTTCAACCTTTCCTTATTCATTGGCTCTCTCTGCTGCCCACAAATGTGCCCAGGTCTTCCTCATTCACAATAAACTTTTACTTGATGTTATCATACATTCAAACTCACATGCTCTATCTTCCTACTTCAAGTATTTTTAAGCACCTATGTATTGTACATCATGTGTTGTTCTAGGGATGCAAAAAAGCCAAGTGGAAAAAAAGCCTAACTTCAAGGATACACGCGCACACACACACACACACACACACACACACACACACATATACATAAATGTAAGCACACATTTCTATGCATAATGGGTTATGGCATTGCCCACACTCATCTGTAGGTCATATCACCTTCCAGTCTGCTATGTCAGTGATTACCATATTCAGTCTTCATTCCTAATTCTGAGGTAATACAGGGGTATGTTTGGATCCTTCATTAATTACTAAATTACATAATCTCTATGTCTATTAGTTCAGCGCCCCAAGACCAGTGGTTACTCATATCTCCTCAAAACCCTTAATCTCCCATAAGTAAATAATATTCAAGTTACTAGATATATGACATAGTAGCAATCTAATAATTAGTCATTAATAATTAATAATCTAAGTAATAAATAATCTAATAATAATATACAAAGAAATAATTATTTACAGTGTTTTATTTGTGAAATGATCACAGTCACCTCTAACCTTACTGTACCTACAAATGACCTCTCCTTCTAAAAAGTTCTACCGTTCCTTTTTCTCAAGGTGCCATGCAAAATCGCCTCAAGAATCTTCTTGTCCTCATCACAAGATAAAGTTAAAACAGTTTGATCATTCAGCAATTACTAAGTGTTTACTATGCGTCAGACCCTGTGTTACATAGTGGGGATACAAAGAAAAAAAGTCACTGCTCTCAAGGAGCTTACGTTCAAATGGAAGAGACAACATGGAAATAAGTTCATCCGAGATAGAGAGAAGTTTCCTCCGTCTCTTTCCTTCTGTCTCCAGCTTCCTTTTAACCGTGACATAGAAACAGCATCTTCAGCTTTTCTCAATAGCTTCTTCAGATCAACAGTTTAAAAAGGCTATTTTCACATTCCATTTGGCTCTTAAAGCTACAGTAACAGTTACTATGGCTTCTGCGAGAGAAGATTTTGAAACAGGTGTTATATAGGAATATGCAAAATAGTTACAAGTTAATTTTGAAAGGGAAAGCACTAACAGATGGGATGATCAAGAAAAACTACATCTAGAAGGTGGTGCTTGAACCAAGCCTTAAAGGAAACTAGAGATATAAAGGATAGGGATAAGGAGGAAATGCATTCCAAGTCTGGGGCACAGCTAGTACAAAGTCTATAAAGATAGCAGGATGGGTGTGCCACATGTGGAGATTAGTTAGAGAAGCTTATTTGACTACTCCATGGTGTGGATGAAGGAGACTAGTGTGTAATAAACCCTGAATGGTCAGAAAGAAAGATTGTAAAACATTTTAAATGACAAAATTTACATATGACTTGAGATAATAGAGAACCACTAGAGTTTACTCTTACAAAGTAAGACCTTTGCTTTAGACTCTGACAGCTGAATGGAGACTAGGTTAGACTAGGGAGAGATTCAAGGCAGGAAGATGAATTAGGAGACTAGACAAGAGAGGATGAGGATTTGAAATATGGCTGTGGCTTTGTGAGCAGAGAAAAGGGGGAAATGCAAGACTTTTGCGGAGGTAGAAATGAGAGGATTTGGCAACTGATTGAATATATGAATTGAATGTGGTAGGAATGGGGGGAGTCAAGGAAACACCAGCATCTCCAACTTGAGTGTCCTGAAGGATGGTGATACTCCCAACAGTAATAAAAGAATTTGAAAGAAAGTAACGACTTCTTTTCAGGCTTATTGAATTTGAGATGCCTGTGGGACATCCAGATCAAAATATTTGACAGGCAATTTGGTGATGTGAGACTAGAGGTCAAGGAAGAGACCAAATATATAGATCTGATAGAGATGACACTTAAAACTTACATGAGCTGATGTGTTCTCTAAGAGAGGGACTGTAGTGAGAGAAGAGAAAGCAGCCCAACACAGAATATAGGAATATACCAGAAATATTCTGGAGTCAGCTCAAACCAGCTCTAGAGAACTGACTGAAATTTTCAGTGGGAGTGTATATACCTCAGAAATTAGCAAATGCCACAAATCAAGGCTTGATTTATTGTTTTGTTAATTGTTTAGACTTAAGAAAATGATAGAGAAAAATGTTAATAAAGCAGATTAAATTTAAAAGTGTGTTGTGTATAAACTTTTTTCCCAGAGAGTCATTTATTTAATATTTACCAGCACACTCCTGGTACACCACAGTTAGGTAGTATGATATGTATCATGATCAAAAAAGGAGACGGAGGAGTGGCCAGACAGGTAGGACAAGAACAAAGAGAGAACAGTGTAATAAAAATTCCAGAACGAGAGAGTATCTAGGAGGAAAAGGTGGTTGAAAGATTTGGCAGTTCACTGGTAATTTTTGAAAAAGCAGTTTCAATAGGAAGCCACATTTCAAAGGACTGAGAAGGAAATGAAAGGAAAAGAAATTAATACAAGGAGTGGTCTCCTTTATCTAGAAATTTGGCTGAGAAAGGATATGTGTGTATACATATGTACACACACATACATATGTATATATACATATCACATATCACATACATATCACAGAAGCTTGAGGGAATGGTGTGATCTAGTATGATTTTCTATACCTTTGTTTATCAGCAACCAAATTGGATCAGAGGAGATAGATACAGGATTAGAATTTGTTAAGGCATGAGTGGTATTAATACAGGAGAGCAAAAAACACTGTATAGTTCAACTGATTAGTTAAGTGGTCCAGATCGGGAAAGAACAGAGATGACAGCCTAGAAAAGTACCAAGGGATAGAAGTATTGGAGATCACACTAGGGAGAAATAGATGATATTTCAGAGTTCTTGATCTCAGAAGTGTAACATCCACACGCATAGATGAGATGTAAGAGTAGATCATAAAACAGTAGAATAAGGAAGAAGGATTTTGAAGATTTAAGGGAACATCAGCGCGTATAACAAAGTTCTCTAATGTAAAGTTGGTGGTTGGTTATTTGGTTGTTGTCCTTCATTCTCAAAGAGGACCAAAATGACATCACTATGCTAGAGTCAAGTTTCAGTGCATCCAACTGTGGCTGATCAGACCAATACAAACTCAGAATGCTCTACCACAGGTTGAGTACAAACCTGTGTTCATGTGATCATCTGGGGTGGATACTCCAAATTTGTATATCCTATGTTTTCTTTGAGCTGTCCCAATTGTGTTTTACTCATAGAGCACCGCATTTTCTCTGATGTGGGCATGCCATGCTGAGCAACCCTAAGCCAGTGTCTCCCATATCACACAATCAATTCCAAAGTTCTTAAGAGAGACCTTGAGAGTGTCCCTGTATCTCTTCTTCTGACCACCTTGTGAATACTTGCTCTGTGTGAATTTTCCATAAAACAGTCTTTTTGGCAAGTGTATGTTCTGAGTTCGAACAATGTAGCTAGCCCATCAGAGCTGAGCTCTCTGAAGCAGAGTTTGAATGCTTGGCAGTTTAATTCAAGTAAGGACCTCAATGTCTGTACCTTATCTTGCCAGGTGATCTACAGAATTTTACTAAGACAATTCAAATGGAAGCAATTCAGTTTCCTTTCATGGTGCTGGTATACTGTCCAGTTTTCACAGCCAGCACAATGGCTCCATAGACCTTCAGTTTGGTGATCAATCTAATACCTACCTCTCCTCTCCATACTTTCTTTCGAAGTCTCCCAAACGCTAAGCTAGTTTTGGCAATGCATGTGTCAACCTCATTATCAATGTGTAAATCTCTGAAAAGTACACTACCAAGGTAACTGAACTTGTCCACAGCATTCAAAATATCTGCATTTGCTGTAACTGATGATTTCATGTATAGATGGTGTGGTATGACAGGAAATGTAGCAGAAAGGAAAAGAAAACTGTGAGCCAGATACTAAATAGACTTCTAGAGTAAGAAGGAAAAATGACTGGAGGGTCAGTAGAAAACTGCCACCAGGGTCTGTATGTGGCACTAAATTTGCATAGTTGTGAGCCTTAAAAGAGGATGGTAGCAAGGAGAGAATTAGAAATGATCATGGGAAGCAAGGAATATTCCAAGTCTCCCTCCAAGATTAGGAACTCATTGTCAGTCCTCATCCCTTCCAAAACCAAACTTCAAGAAAAAGCTTTCTGAATTCTCTCACTTGGCACCTACTTTTTAACGTCTTCTGTCCCCCACTACTCAATTGCAATTGTTCTCTCCAAGGTCACCAATGATCTCTATTACCAAATTCAGCAGTCTTTTCTCAATCCTTTTCATCTTGTTTGCAGCATTTGACACTGCTGATCATGTCTGGGTACTTTCTTCTCCCTGGGTTGTACTCTCCTCTACCTGTCTGATCCTTTTCAGGTTCCTTTGCAGGGTCGTTATCCATGTTTCACACAACTCTACCCCATACAGAGGTGTACCCCATCTCTCTTTTTTCTCTGGGTCTTTTCTCTCTAAATTTCCAATGACTTCATCAACTCTTATAGATTCAGCTATCACCCCTGCACATGACTCCCAAACCTTCATATCTATTCTTCATCAGTCTCATGACCTTTAGTCTCTGAATCTCCCACTCAAATTCAACATATCTAAAACAGAAGTCATTATCTTTCCCCAAAATTCATTCCCTCCCTATCATGTCAAGGACACCACTGTGCTTCCAGTCACCCAAGTCTGCAACCTGAGTTATCTTCTATTTTTCATTGCCTTTATCTCACATCTCTTGTACCCAATCAATTGCTAAGCTTTATTGGTTCCAGCTCCTCAACATCTCTTGCACAATCACTTATACCACAATCACCCTAGTTCAAGTGGAACTTGAACTTCAACATCTAGAATATTGAAATATTTCCCAGTTTTTCTCTCTTCTAATCTCTTCTCTCTCCAATCTGTCCTCTACAGACCTAAAGCATTGGTCTGATTATAAAATTCACCTGCCCAAAAAACTTCAGTGACTTCCTACTGCCTCTGAGATAAAATATAAATTCTACTGCTTGGTTTTCTTTTAAAGGTTTTCACAATCTAGTTCCAATCTCTCTTTCCAAACTGATACTATACTACCTTCCCTCATATACTCTATGGTCTTGTCCCAACTGGGCTGCTTGCTGTTGTCCACAGACAACATTCCATTTCTTTCCTCAGTGATTTGTCATCAGCTCTCCTAAAGCCTAAAATGTTTCATGTCCTCAGCATCTTTTAGAAATCTTACCTATCCTATCTCACTCCACTGAAATCTTGCTTGTCCCAAATCAAGTATGTTAAACCACACCTAGTTTTCCTCTCTTCTATGATAGATTCTTTGTTGTGACTTCACCCCGAAGCTTCCCATTATTTCTCCTTCAGCACCAGTTCCTTCTTCTTGGTAAGAATCAGGACAAGAATAGTAGCAGTTCTCCTTGTTTCCTCTACCTTTCGAAGTGCAAATCCCCATGGAGCTTGCACAAGGGGAGAATTGCCCCTTGGAAATTTCTGAGAATGATACGGGATTAATGCTTTGAGATGATGACAAGTCCTGAGAAATCTCTTGGTCCTCTCCCCATCCCTCCAACCCACAACAGAATTCATCAGTTTAAAAAGAGATATTTTCTATTCTCTTCCTTGGTCTCTTCAAAATTTTCATCACAAAAGACTTTTTCTCCAAGGAGCCTTCCTCACTCTGACAGGCTGTTTGTTCACATATCAGTGGGAATATTTCCTATCTAGATTAGGCTGAGCATTAGGTCCCTAGCTGCTTCTTCCGGCTTGTACTCCTACCCCAGATACATCTAGCCTTGGAGGAAGCCTTGTGAATTCAAAATGTCTGGAGTCCTGGGTCCCTCACTGTAAGCAGACTGATAGCAGGAGTGTTCTGCAATTACACGCTTCTCAGAGAAGTTGTCCACCAAAAAGGGGATAAACCAAGCCCTGACCTAGAAGAAATGGACTCAAAGGGAATTGTTCAAATGGTGTAGAATTAATGTGAAGATGAAATGTAGATTCAGCCCTCCCACAAAAATGTTTTGTTTTTTGATATTTTAAGTCTCAGGAGAATATAATAATAGTTTCAAATAGCTAATGCTTGCTTAAGTCTTTATCAGTATGTGCTTGTGAATCTCTTGTGTTAGGCATTTCTTTTGACTGGGAGAAATAAATAGCTTTCCTCTACCTGATTTATATTATACATTCCTACCCCACTTCTCTCAATCTGACATGAGTCACACTTAAGCGTCAAGTGATTTTTTTCCCCTGGAACTCCCAGATTATATTATAGAGAAACAGAGAGTTCAAGGAAGAGTCCAATCCTTCTGTTTTAAAGGGCAGGGTCTCACAGGACCAAACCCACCCTGAACACATGGGCCCAGAACAAAAGGGCTCTTTAAAAGGGTAGGGAGAAGAGTGAATGTCCCACATGGGCCCAGGAGCAGAGTTTTGTTAAAGAAGGATAAAATTATCAGGCAACCTAAGACATTAAATAAAATTCCCTACCACTACTATACCATTCCTCTATTTATCTCTTATTTCAGTCCAAATGGTTTAGACTACATCCCAAATATCCTACACCAGTGGTATCAAAATCATATAGAAACCTGGATTACCAAACCCTACATGTGGACCCCATGGGTCACATATTCACTCAGAAAACCATTTGCAAACATTCTATTGTATTTTATGTATTTTGTTATATATTTCCCAATTAACATTTTTAATCATGTTCAGGATTTACTTGGGAATGTTGTGGGCCATAATGTGACTCACAGGCCACATACGTGACACTTCTGTTTGCTATTTTTCTCCCCTTTGGTTCCTGGATTTCCTGACATGAATATCTAATCTTTATATACAATATTTTACATATAGCCTTCTTTTACCTATCTTGTTGTTTTAAAAAAAAAAGTACATAATCCTTCACCACCACCCTGGAGAATGACTGAGGTCCAGAAGGCCCTGGTCACCACCCCACATACCACCTGTTCTGCTCCCACCCAGCTCAGCAAAGCAGTACAATGACCAAGGTCCAGAACATACTATCCCTGTGGAGACTACTAGCCATACAATGATGTGAAAATTTATAGAGGAGTCCAGATCTCCCACACACAGTAGCAGCAACTATCTGAAAAGGTCAAAAGGTAAAAATAATAAGGAGAAACAAAGAGAAAGCAAAGTTAGCTCCTTCATTCAATTCAGAACTACACAAAAAGACAGTCAGAATCTGACAGAAGGTAGGAAAGGGTTTGTACCATGGAAGACAATATAAGGCTCTGATAAACAGACCTGAAGCCTATGAGTGCTAGCAGAGAAGCAGAACCAGAGAAAAGATGAGTCAACAGAAGAAAACGCTAAACTCTATAATACTGTGGGTTCACACAACCACAGAGGCAAACCAGATAAAAACAGTCACTCCACAATAATATAAGGATCTCAGGGGATGGAGGATGGGGGGAAAGAGAGAAATAACTTGGCCACAAGTTCTGTTAGAATGACTACAAGAAATGAAGCAAGAGTTAAAAATTAAAAATTAATTTGAAATAACACACCTGAAGGGAAAATGGAAGAAATATAAATAGCTTAGGCCAGAAGGTGGAAAAATCTTAGTAGTGAACTGCCTGAAAAATAAAAAAAATCAAGAGAACTCAACAATTCCAGAAAACATCTGAGATAGTCAAATGGAGGCTAAACCCTCTTCAGGTGTTTTATGAGGTTCAAATGGAATAATGAATGCAGGCACTCTACAAACAGTGTAATACAGAACAGTATAAATGACAGTCATCATTGTTATTATTTTCATTATCCCAACTAGACCTCCAGTCCAGTCATGACCTTTACTGTACTCCTGCTGAGCTCAAGTAGTGTCTAGAGAGCAATGTAGGGGTGTGCCGGCATATGTTTAACAACCAGACTTTGGGGGGGAAATGTGCTCGCACACACATACTTTTAAGTTTAGTCTACATTATTAACACTTTTTCAAGTCTAGAAATCAACAAAATGATCAATCAAGCCCTGATTTGTAACATTTGTTGATTTCTGAAGGGCAAATTTTCAACTGAAAATTTAAAAATTGCCTCTTAAATGTCACTTAGACTTAGCTTCAGCACATAATCATCATACCTCCATAAACATCACATTCTTTCCTTCTTTCTTTCTCTCTCTCACACACACATACGGAGTCTGGTGTGAACATACATACAGGTGTGAATAGGGAAGAGAGAGAGACTTGGGGAAAGAAAAGTCACAAGGGAAATGAATATTAACTTTAGAAGGTGTATCATAAAGTAAGAAATAGAAAGAGATAAAGACACAGAGAGACAGAGAGAGAAAGAGAGAGAGGAAGAAAGAAAGGAAGGAAGGAAGGGAAGTAAGAAAGGAAAGAGGGAGGAAGAGAGAGGAAACCAAGTGTTGGGGTCTGGGGAAGGGGAAGAAATCAGCAGACAACATTAAATGTAAATTATTTGGGTTGGTCAAATTCCTTCTCTTCATATCTTTTTTCTTTACAAAGATGGGGCATCTATTTAAACTATTATAGCTTAAAACTACTAAGATTTTTGAGACAATTATATAAAAATAATTTTTTATGCTTCAGGAAAATTTAGAAAAGTAGGGGTAGCAACCATGATCTCAGTCATGACAACAGCAAAAACTGACATGGTTAAAAGAAATAATCTGGGAAAATAAATCATATAGATAAATTCAGCATATCTGTCAGTACTTAACATGTATTCACTGAATGACATAGATTCCAAATATTTGAAAGATAGTTAATTGAATTGCAGGGAGAAATAAACAATAAATATATCATAGTTGGGGTCATTAATATATGCCCCTTCCCACCCCAGCCAAATATAATGAAAACACAAATAAAAAAGTTAAAGACCTGAATAAGATTTCAGAAAAGCTAAATAGCTCTCTAGTGATTACTGAATGAGAATAGAAAGGAATATGTGTATTTATTGGTTCTTCATAACATCTTTACAAAAAATGTTGACCATATCTTGTAGGATAAAAACTTCATAAACCAAAGCAGAAAAGCAAAAATGTTAAACCCATCATTTGCTGAACAAAACACAATAAAAATAATAACCAACAAAGGGCATTTGGAGAAATTATTTAAATTTAAATGCAGACTAAATATTTAATCCTTAGAAATTGGTGAGTCAATAAAAAAGTATGTTAGCAATAGATAATTTTATCAGAAAATGACAACACACAATATACTAAGATTTCTGAAGTACAGCCAAAGCAGTCCTAAGGGTAAATTTTATAACTATTGATACTTTTATTAATTGAGAAGAGAAAGTTAGTTAGAACCAACTAACCATCATGCAATCAAAAAAACTAGAACAACAAATAGCCCCAACTAAGCACAAAAAGAGAAAGTGTGAAGATCAAATAAATAAACCATTGAATAATAAATATAACTAGGAGCTAATTTGTCAATTTTAATAAATAGACCATTAGATGATCTCATTGTAAAGAAGAGGAAAACAAAATTGCCAATATCAAAAATAAAGAGGAAGGGTTTACAACAAATTAAAAGTAAATAATATAAATTATTAGAAATTATTTTGCCAAATTATATGCCAACAAAACTGACCACTTCAATGAAATAGATGAATATTTACAAAAATATACCAAATACCCAGATAAATAGAACAAAAATTAGAGAATTTAAATAACATGATCTCAAGGGGAAAAAAATTTAAAAGCTATAAAGGAATTCCTAAAGGGGAGGGACCCAGCACCAGATTAATTTACATGTGAATGATATTCAATAGGAAGAAAATAATGACTTCTAATATGATATATTTGCTTGAAAAAATAGGGAAAGATGGACATTACCAATCTCATTCTGCAAGATATAGTCCTGATGTTTAAAACAGAGAGAGATGAAGAAAATAAAGACAATTATAGACCATTTTTTCTAATGAATCGAATACAAATACAGATTTATAAATTACTAGTAAGGTTATACCAGTTTGGATTCATATCAAGAATTCGGGGTTGACTCGATAAATTGCTAGGTGGTGCAGTGGACAGAATGCTGGACCTGGAGTCAGGAAAACTCAGTTTCCTGAGTTCAAATCTGGCCTCAGATGCTTACTGACTGTGTGACCCTGGACAAGTCATATATTTAACCCTGTTAGCTTCAGTTTCCTCATCTGTAAAATGAGCTGGAGAAGGAAATGGCCAACAACTCCAGTATCTTTGCCAAAAAAAAAAAAAAACAAATGGAGTCATGAAGAGCTGGACATGACTGAAAAAAATGACTCAGCAACTACAGCCCTAAAGAGAATAAAGAAGAAAGAAAAGAACTCACATACACAAAAATATTTTTAGTAATATTTCTATTGTCAAAAAGATATGAAAACTGGGGGAGGAGCCAAGATGGTGGAATAGAAAGACACACATATGCTAGCTCCAAAACCTATAAAATATATGTAAAGAAGAACTCCTAACAAATTCTGGAGTTGTGGAAGCCACAGAATAACGGAATGGAGGAGATTTCTGTTCCAGAAAGACCTGAAAAACCCTCACCAAAGGTCCATCGCCCACAGGACCAGAGCAGAGCCCAGACCTGCCCTGCCGTGCGGCCCTGAGAGGAGCAGATCCGAGCAGGCTTCAGGGCTGGAATCTCCAGCGGCAGCAAAGTTCCCTCAACCCACAGGCACACAGATCAATGAGAGAGACTGTTTGGTGGGCTGAGAGGGGAGCAGGGTGTCTTCATAACTCAGGCCCCCTCGGGAGGCAGTGGCAGAGGCAGCAGTGACTGGGGGCTCCCGGGGCAGGCAGAAGCTCGGGACCATTACTGAAGGTCTCCGCATAAACCCCCTGAGGGAACTGAGCCTGGGAAACGGCCCTGCCCCAACCTAAGAACCAGAATTTAATCTTACCCTAAATAGCAGCCAAGCCTGCCGCTGGAAGCCCCGAGGTTGGGGAGCAGCATTTGAATCTCAGACCCCAAGCACTAGCTGGGCGGACCTAGGCAAGGGTGGAGAGGAATCTCAGAAGTCAAGTAACTGGCTGGGAAAATGCCCAGAAAAGGGAAAAAAATAAGACCATAGAAGGTTACTTTCTTGGTGAGCAGATGTTTCCTCCTTTCCTTTCTGATGAGGAAGAAC
>CM053770.1:177213394-177233736 GCA_028658325.1 Potorous gilbertii
GGCAAATCATCTCTCACAGAAGAGGCAGGCAGGAGACTTTTTAGTGGAGGGGAAAAGAGGAGAGCTGAGAGAAAAACATGAAGTTTACTCTCATCACATTTGGCCAAAGGAAAGAATAAAATGCACACTCATTTTGGTATGAAAACCTATCTTACAATACAGGATAGTGGGGGAGAAGGGGATAAGCAGGGTGGGGAGGATGATGGAAGGGAGCACAATGGGAGGAGCATGCAATTTGAAGTCAACACTCTTGGGGAGGGACAGGATCAAAAGAGAGAATAGAAACAATGGGGGGCAGCATAGGATGGAGGGAAATATAGTTAGTCTTACACAACATGACTATTGTGGAAGTCACTTGCAAAACTACACAGATATGGCCTATATTGAATTGCCTGCCTTCCCAAAGGGAATGGGTGGAGAGGGAGGGATGGGGAGAAGTTTTAGGAACAACTATCAAGTATTGTTCTTGCGACTAGGAAATAAGAAATACAGGTAATGGGGAATAGAAAGTTATCTGGCCCTACAGGACAAAAGAAAAGATGGGGTAAGGGAAGGGAGGGATGATAGAAGAGAGGGCAGATTGGTGATAGGGGAAATTAGAATGCTCAGTGTATTGGGGTGAGGGGAGGGAATAAATGGGGAGAAAATTTAGAACCCAAAATTTTGTGAAAATGAATGTAAAAAGTTAAATAAATAAATTTATTTAAATAATAAAAAAAGATATGAAAACAGAAAGGGATCAATTTAATAGCCAATCATAACTCTAAAGGAGGCCAACCTCTTGGCAGAATGGCAATTGACCACAAATGATGAATGAAATATTCATTTTCAGGTACTGCCTGAAGGTAATTTGTTTTGCTTAAACTTTACTTGTAATAACCACAAACTCTTCTTTGGAGGCAGGGACAGCTATGGGTACATTTGATAGGGAAGGGATAGTAATACCCCCCAAAAATAGTGTCAATAAAAGAAAAAACTCAGAAGGTGACATAAAAAAGCCAAATTGTTCTGGAAACAGCATATGTGGAAATTAATATGTACTTTAAAAAACAAGCTATAAATAAGAGATCTTTTCTGTCCTTTTAAAGTTTACAATTGTTAGTGTTTATCAAGTTGCTAATAATAAAGATTTTTTTTTAAAGAATAAGGTATAGGCTTAGCCGTGTTTTAGACATAGGTCTCACACCAATACACAGTAAATGCTTAGAAAGGCATCTGGTCTCTCCACCATTTTTACAGAGGACTGTGCCTGAGAGGTTAATGACTTGCCCATAGATACACAGATAATAAGTCTCTGAGTCAGAACTTTGTTTGAATTCAGGTCTTCCTGACTCCAGGCCTCAGATATTATTACTCAATATATCATCTCATTATCACTTACATTAGGATCTCTAATTTACTTTACTTATTACTTTACATTATATGTGTGTGTGTGTGTGTGTGTGTGCGTGTGTGTGTGTATAGCTATCTGAGCCTACAGCTTCTATAGCCGGTTTCTTCCTCTGTGAATTTCTGGGTATTTTTATCGTTCTTCTTCCAACTTTGTAGCATTCTCTATGATAATTAGCTTGGTAGATATGTATAAGCAATTTTCTCCCTCCCACTTCCTTTTTAGCTTAAAGCCTTTTTTAAAAAGATTTGCAAGACTCCCAGAACATACATTTTTGCCAACCTTTATTAATAAACATTTCTTTTTGCTCATTTTTTTTGGTGTTTAAGTTCAGACTTTTTTTAAATGGGAAAACATTTTTAAAAGCAATTTCATTTTCCCTGAAAATTTCAAGAGTAGAAAGACATTTGAATCCATTCGCCTTGTCTTCTAAAAGGGAGACTAGATTATGACTTTTCCTTGGCATGGCAGAAAATGTCAATTTATTATGTACTTACTATTTACAAAGGACTTAGTGACCATAGCTGTGTGATTACAAAATTTTAACTTGAGAGTTGACACTTTTAACTATTTTTTAGCAACTTCTCATTTCATTACCACCTTGATAGGAACATCCAACATTTTTTTCCTTTTCTTATCAAATTGGTCTTCTCCCGCATTTAAACAGCTTTTCAATAATAATCATAGTTTCAATCAATCTAAAGCATTGATTGAGAGTTGAAAAGGACCTTAGCAGTTATCTTCTCCAGGTTTTCAACTTACAGATGAGGAAACTGAGACTCCAGAGAGGCTAAGTTAAATGACCAAGGTCACATAAATACTAAGTGGAAAAGCCAGGATTGGAACCCAGGCCCTCTAACTCCAAAGTTAACACTGCTTTCATTGTACTATAGTTATAATTCATAATACATACAGTAACAGACATAACAAATGTTTGTTAAATTTAGTCAAGAAGCACAAACATTAGCATTTACAAAGGACAGAAAAAGAATATTTCATATGAAATGATCTACCATATGCAACTTACTTTTTTAAAAAATATACATTAAATTTAATGTGGTAATACCAATACTACTTTTCTTCTCTAGGTCCCCTTCTGAATTTTCTTCTGTTCTTTTTTTGTGCATTTAAAAATATTTCAATGACAATCTTTTCTTTCTATTTTCTTTTGTGCATGTGTGGTTTTGTTTTTTACTCCCCTGTTGAAACTCCCACACCCCTTATTCTATTCTGTTCAATTGGTAAATTCAGACCTTTGACATGCAAGGTTATAGTTGTTAAGTTTAGTTTCCTCTCTGTCAAATCCTGTTATATCGCCTTTAAAAAAAAATTCATCACAAGACATGGTTAACTTCTTTTTTTCTTGTGCTATGTTAGTCTCTACATTGAGTACAAATAAGCTTTCCCTTCCCAGGTGAAACATTTCTCCTATTCAACTAGAGAACAATGAAGCATTGTTGATTGATTGATTAAGGGAAGTGTAAGCAGTATCTTAAAGGTGCTGGACCACAGTGAACCCAGTGACTTTTTACTCTGGGAACCTGTTTGGCCCAATCCCTCTTCTTCCCTGGTGCTTGAGAGAGAACTAATACCATTGCCTACCATCATAGGACCCTTGAGAATGGAATCTTCGGTCAAATGGTACTGTATCCCTAGCATACATGCACTAAATTTCTATTTCTTCCTTTTCTAGCACTGAGTAGGGCTGCCTAGGTGAAAATCCCCTTCTTTTTGCTACTGTTATCCATTCCCATGTCCCTACTCAACTCTGTTTACTTCTTTTTTGCTTTCTGAAATCTCCAGTGTGATGAGACTGTTTGAACCTCATCAACAGGTTTTTAAGATGCTCTCTGAGGTCAGACGATGAAATTTTTCTCAATCTTTCCTACAAAGGTCAGGAGTCTGCAAGTTGGATCTTATGTCACTTCTTGGGCACATCCCACATCTATTTATGAAATGAGACTATGATTGTCTTCTTGTTAATCTTTTATATCAATCATGCCTTCCATGCCTCTGGTACCCAAAATCAGATTTCTCTGGATCTGCTTCAGAGATAGAAAGCCCAGGCCTCTTACACTGTTCCCTGTGACAACCTGACTCTATCATCCTATATGATTCTGCATAAACTACACAAGTACTGAGTTCCAGTCTATTGTTTGCATGATTCTGCTAGCATCCTAAATAGACTAGAATTAGTTCTAATCAAAGCTGACACTTTTTTATTTTACTTTTGCACAAGTTGGGACTAGGCATTATGGGGATGGAACATCCATTGCCTTCATCAGCAACATCTTCAGAGAAATTTAAAGTTGCTCCAGGTTATCCCAGGTAGAGATAGTTTCTTGGCACTCAGTCCCTCAAGACCAGACCTTCAAGAGGATGTATAGGTTCTTTCTCCAAATATTTCTCTTAGAATGACTAGAACACAATGTATAGGTTCTTTCTCCAAATATTTCTCTTAGAATGACTAGAACACAATGTATAGGTTCTTTCTCCAAATATTTCTCTTAGAATGACTAGAACACAATGTATAGGTTCTTTCTCCAAATATTTCTCTTAGAATGACTAGAACACAATGCCACTGGAGCTCCACTGTCTAGAACAGCAGTGTAGTCTGCATTCTCAATTACAAGGCTCTATGCTTCTTGGTGGGGAAAACCCATTAGTAGTGGTTGAAAAGATCATGGTTACTGTTTGTGGGGATCACTAGTCTTATCTCCTTTTTACAAAGAAGATCAAATGGAGACCTCAGTCTCTGGAACACCAAAATTACATTCTCTTCTCAGGTGTACTAAGTCTTTGTATGGACATATTCCCATGGTAACAGAAGGAATATTGGCTTTCTGGATGTCTTAGGATGGTGATATACATGAATCAGGCCAGCTCATTATTACCACTTTTCTAGGTGGGATAAATTTTTTCTTGGATCCATCTTTCCCTATAATTCCTGTGAATTCCTTAAGCTAAGTCAAAATCTACGGGGGTATTAAGTGAGGAATAGCCCCCTGGAGTGAAAGCTTGCTGAGACCTTTCCAGGGCTGCTCATCCATCTTTGGTATCCAATAAGTCACCCAACTCTCACCCATGGCTCCAAGAAGTTATGGCATTCACAGCAACCACACCCCAGTAAAACTGTCTCAACAGATGGACTGAACCAGGTTGAGGGTAACTGACAAACCTCAAACCTATTGGTGAATTAGGGGGATGTCTACCTCAAGCATGTGAAGACCCTGGCAGAATGGGCAGGAAAGAACCATTTGTTCCATGAAGGCAGCTGAAGCATGTGCTATGCAGTATTTAGCACTTGGTCAGACATCAAAGATATTGCCATCTTCGAACTGCATCCAAGGTCATCACCAGTCATCCCAACTTTTGTCTTGCCCATGGACTTTGATGACTTTGGGAGAGAGAATGAAGCTGATGATTTTGTGTAACTCTGTCTCACTCAAATCCAATTCATATACAAGTAAAGGTATCCCCCCATGGTGTCACTGATATTCTTCAAAAACAAAAAACAAACAATTTCTCTGCTTAGTTTCCTTGTACCATGAATAGGAAAATGTCCTTGATGTATGGACTTAAATATTTATCATAAGACACTTCTAGACTGATCTACATAACAAAGTGATTTTGCTGGTGGTTAGTGGCCCTTTTGTTCTCAAAGAGGACCAATGATGTGAAGGTGATGTCTTGACTTGCACAAGAATTGGATCTGAGGGAGGCAGGACTGCACAAAATCATCCACCTTGCTCTCTCCTCAAGTCGTCTGAGTCCAGTGAAGAGACAAGTCAAGACGACTGGTGATGACTCAGGATGCAGTGGGTGACCTTGGCCTTTTTAAATTAAGATCTTTCCCAAGTCTCAGTTTATCTGAGGCAGTGCCCATTCAATGACTAATGGACAGGTAAAAACTGAGACAAAAGATAACTATATATAAAGCAATCAAAAATGAAAAGTGTGCAGGGCAAAAAGTAAACTGTCTCAGTTTTAAAAAACAATTATAATAAAACAAAAAAAAGATTTTACATCACTTATCAGTTTGTATAAAATATAATTATACAATAATGAAATATAATGTTGGTCTATACTAAATACAAACTGATATAGGATATAAAATTTGAATTTTAAATTAAAATGAATTTTAAGAATAAAATGAATAAAAAATTTTTTGAACAACAAATGAAATTTGAATGTCAGTCAATCTTCATTTCATTTCTCAGATAGTCTGTATAGATGCTTTGGGGTCAGGACAGCCCAGCTCTATAGTCCCATGACTACTTGGATCATTAAGGTTAAGTCTCTGAACTCAGATGGTACCATCAGTAATAGTCTCACTGTAGTTGGCTATCCATGATAGGACTTGGGGAGGCAGTTTTCCCCTCTTCACTTAACATTTTTTTCCAGACACCATCTGTGCCACTGCTGATGTTTGGCCAGGCTATCAGATAATTCACATTTATGTATGCAGTTGAAGGATGTGAATTAACAATTTCATTTCCTTTTGCCCTGCAAGTACTTGGCAAAGGCAGAGTCTTTAAGACTTTCCATTGGGTTGTTCATCTTGTCAGGGTCAGAGGTCAACTAGTCCTATAATAGTCCTACTACCTGCTGGGCCCACTCCTCCTCAAAGACTTCCCCAGGACAGCTTCCCTGGAAACGTTGCAGGATTGGATTTATCTCTTCTGTCTATAACAATGTATGTACAGTTTACAATCTGTCTCCAGGAGAAGTTTCTCTGTTGCCTTTCAGGGAGTGTTCTAGTAGCCTAGTCTGCATTATTAACATTATCTTCATCACCTTCTTAGGTCTAGACAATCAACAAAATAATAAATCAAACCCTGATTGGTAGCATTTACTAATTTCCAAGGTCAGTCTGAAAAATATTACAATCAGCAGGAACCCATATGAGCTGGCTTTAATATACTCCTGGGACCTAGCCACCAAGGGACATGCTGGTGAGGTGACTATTCACCATAATGGAAATGTCTTTGGGTCTTGTAGATTTGTTTTGAAATTTGCCCAGTATTCAAACTCCCCAGCAGAATAAAAGGAAAGAAAAAGAATCCTTACTACAATAATTAGCTCATTTTAAACCCAGGAGCAAAATAATGGTCTCCAAGGTCCATGTGGCGTTTATTTTGCACCAAAAATTATACAATCACAGTCTTTTGGAGCCCTCAATTGGGAAAATTCCTAATGGTTACGCAGAAAATTGGCTCTCTGCCTTAATTTATATTTATTTCCGGTTAACCTCTGACCTCTTTGTGATTGAGGAACAAGTTAGATTTCTTAGAACTTTTGGGTAAGGAAGCAGAAGGTGATATTATGGTGTCTGTGTATAGATAGGAACTGGGAAGGATTTCGGCAAAGAGCAGTCCTTGTTTTAGAACTTCCTTTAGGAGTAGGTTGATGGCCTAAGCCTGAGTCTTTCATGCCAAGATATCTATGAGACCAATGGACATTCTCAAAATCTCACTCCTCTGCCACAACTCAGTCTTACCTTCTCTTTCTCCTTTTTTTTTTTGCTTGCCCCTGGGCAACAAGTTCATTCTGGCCCGGTAAGGATAATTCCATTTCTTCTTCTCAAAATCAATATCTGGGTCTGAGAAAGCTTTTCCTTTTGATAAAAGTTCCTCAGAGCATGACCAGATTTCTCATGCAATGACCCTGATTGACAGAAGGAGGTATATAGGATCCTGTTCTCACCCAGATTTGAATGAGTAATTCAATCCATTTTTTTTAACCTAATAAAGCTAAGTACTATTAAGTGGTGTGGGTAATTAATAGAGCTGTAGATTATGCTGTAGATTATGACTCTCAGATCCAGAATCTATTCAAATGGAAGAATTGGTGGTGTCCTCACTAGAAATTGAGAAGTTAGGAGAGTAAAAGATATTAAGTGCAATTTTGGACATGTTGAGTTGGAGTCATTTTTGGTATATTGTCAATAAAATAAACATTTTATCAGAAAACATTTATTTAGTTCCTACTATGTGCTAAGCACTGGAGATACAAATACAATCTAATGGAAGAACTCAACACACAAAAAGGAAACCGAAAAGGGGAAGGTTACCAGCAAGGGGGGCATGCTGGAGAAGTTCAGAGAAGTTCCAAAGTAGTGCAGCCTGGTGGGAAATAAGATGTCTATTCTGAGTCCCGTCCTTAAATGGAGAAGGAAAGAAGGTTGTGATAAGATGGGATCAAGGTAGAACACATCTCAAAGATAATAAAATTTCCCAATAATGAGGTTCCTCAGGCATGGGAAAAAAAAAAGTCAGAGAAATCTCAAAGTAGCACTGGTGAAAATGTCAGGTAGATAGTTGGAGGGGTACAACTGGAGAGGAGGGGGTAGAGCCAAGATGGCAAAGTAGAAAGACAAACATATGCTAGCTCTTACCCCACAGCCCATAAAATACATGTAAAGAAGAACTCTGAACAAATTCTAGAGCAGTAGAAGCCACAGAAAAAGGGAGGAGATTTCTATCCGAGAGTGACCTGAAAGACCGACAGGAAAGGTTTGTCATGCATCAGACATGAAGCAGAGCCCAGTCCAGCCTTGGTCCCGTGGCCCTGAGAGGAGCAGATCAGAGAAGGCTTCAGGGACAGAATCTCCAATGGCAGCGCAGATCCCTCAACCCATTAGAGCCAAAGGTCAGTGAGAGGGTCTTTTTGGCTGGCTGAGAAGGGAGCAGGGTGTCCCCATAATTCAGGTCTCCTTAGGTGGCATCAGTGGAGGCAGCAGCAGATGAAGCTCCCAAAGCAGGCAGCAGCCCACATCCATTGTAGAAGATTTCATCCTAAAGACCTTGAGGGATCTGAGCCCTGTGTGGTGGCACTGCCCCTACCTGAGCAGTTGATCTTAATCTCACACTGAATAGCAGCCCTGCCCCCACCTAAAGCCCCTGAGGCTTTGGAGCAGCTCATCTGAATCTCAGCCCCCAGTGTTGGCTTGGCGGAACTGGAGGCAAGGTGGTTGTGGAGAGGAAACTCAGAAGTCTAGTAACTGGCTGGGAAAATGCCCAAAAAAAGGGGAAAAAAATAAGACGATAGAAGGTTACTTTCTTGGGGAACAGGTGTCTCCCCCTCTCCTTTTAGATGAGGAAGAACAAGGCATACTGTCAGAGGAAGTCAAGGCCTCTGCCTCCAGGGCCTCCAAAGGGAATTTAACTGGGCTCAGATGATAGAATATCTTACAAAACAAGTTAGTAGCTTACTAAAGGAGAACCAAAAAAAATACTGAGGAAAATAACAGCTTTAAAAAGAGGCTAACTCAAATGGAAAAAGAGGTCCAAAAAGCCAATGAGGAGAAGGAGGTTTTAAGAAGCAGAATTAGCCAAATGGAGGAGAAGGTTCAGAAGCTCACCGAACAAAACAATTAGTTGAAAGAGAGAATTGAATTCAGGGAAATGAATGACTATGAGTTAAACCAAGCAGTTAGTAAACAAAACCAAAAATTTGAAAAAAATAGAAGATAATGTGAAACATCTCATTGGAAAAACATCTGACCTGGAAAATAGATCCAAGAGAAACAATTTTAAAATTATTGGACTACCTGAAAACCATGATCAAAAAAAGAGCCTAGACAATATCTTCCATGAAATTATCAAGGAAAACTGCCCTAATGTTCTAGAATCAGAGGTCAAAATAAATATTGAAAGATCCACCAATCACCTCCTGAAAGAGACTCGAACAGAGAAACTCCTAGGAATATTATGGCCAAATTTCAGAGTTCCCAGATCAAGGAGAAAATACTGCAAGCAGCTAGAAAGAAACAATTTGAGTATTGTGGAAATACAATCAGGATAACACAGGATCGGGCAGCTTCAACATTAAGGGATTGAAGGGCTTGGAATGGGATATTTCAGAAGTCAAAGAAACTGGGATTGAAACCAAGAATCACCTACCCAGCAAAACTGAGGATAATACTTCAAGGGAATAAATGGTCATTCAGTGATATAAAGGACTTTCAGTCATTCATATTGAGGAAAAGACCAGATCTGTATAGAAAATTTGACTTCCCAAGACAAGAATCAAGAGAAGCATGAAAAGAAAAACAGGAAAGAAAAATCATAAAAGACTCTCTAAAGCCGAACAGTTTACATTACAACACGGAAAGGAAATATTTATAACTCTTGAATTTTTTTCTAAGTATTTGGGTAGATGGAGAGATTGTACATACACACACACATACATATATAGATAGAGAGTACAGAGTGTGTTGAATCAGAAGGGATGATATCCACACAAAAAAATAAAATAAAATAAAAATTAAGGGGTGAAGGAGGAAAATAGTGGGAAGAGAAAGGGAGAAATGGAACAAGGCAGGCTATAAGTCATAAAAGAGATAAGAAAAATCTTGTTCAATGGAGGAGAAAAGGGAGAAGGGGAGAGGGGAAAAATGAAGCTACCCTCTCCACATGTGGCTGAAGGAGGGAATAACATGCTCACTAAATTTGATATGAAAGTTTATATCACACTACAGGAAAGTAGGAGAGGAGGCGACAAGTGGGGTGAGGGGAATGTTAGAAGGGAGGACAAATGGGAGAAGGGAGTCACTAGAAATAAACACTTTTGAGAAGGGACAAGATCAATTGTGGGGGAAAAAATAAGGGGGGATAGAGTAGGACAGAGGGCAATATAATTAGTATTACACAACATGATTATTATGGAAGTCTTTTGCAAAACGACACATATTTATTCTGTATTGAATTGCTTGCCTTCTCAGTGGGCCTGGGGAGAGAGCGGGGGAGGGAGAGAAGTTGGAATTCAAAGTATTAGCAACAAATGTTGAGAATTTTTATTGCATATAATCGGGAAATAAGAAATACAGGTAATGGGGTATAGAAATTTATCTTGCCCTACTAGAAAAGAGAGATGAGGATAAGGGAAGGGTGGGGTGTGATAGAAGGGAGGGTACACTGAGGGAAGGAGTCATCAGAATGCAAGGTATTAGGAAGCAGGGGGAGGGGAGTGATGGGGAGAAAAATTGGATGTGTGACAAAGTGAGGTAAAGGCAATTAGTATTAAAACAATTGACTGAATTAATTACTGAGAATAAATCAATGACATGTTTAATTTGGAGAAAAGAATTTTAGTCTAAATTTCCTAGAGGAAGGTAGCCTGGGGTAAAATTTGGCATTGATGGAAGAGTTAAGGTTTTAATGGTAAATTTGATTTTATGATTGCTATTTAATCAGGAACTAGAACATGTATAGAAAGGCATGTAAGTCACTTAAGACTTGCCTCAAAAGATGTTCCTTAGCCAAAGTGAAATTATAATCATATTTGAAACCTTGTTTCAAATTAGAACTTGCCATTTTTAGAGGCTATAGGACTATTAAGTGACTGTTCTTCTGAGTCTAACTCCAGGTATGGGAAGAAAGAAAGGCAATCTGAGCCTCCAATACATGATGCCAGCAAGCTGATGCGATGCTGGTATGAACTGCATATGTGATCTCAAGGGAAGAGTGGAAGAGCGACTGTTCACATGGGCTGAGGTGGAATTCTCCTGACTCTATTTTCCCACTGACACTGAATGCAAGTGGACAATCTAATCCTGCCTGAAACTGACATGAAGTTGGAGAGATATTGTATTCCTGCAATGTCCCTGCTCCTGATGGCAATTTCCTATAGTCAAAAAGTTTGTAAGCTTAATACCAGATCTATTAAATTATAGATTATTGGTAGGGGAACATCCGAGGTTAAGTCTAAAATTAAGCTATTAGGCATAGGACTTTAGATCAACAACAAGAAATTAGGGTCCTTTAATTCTTAGTATTACTGTGGAGACAATTAGGTCAAGAGCTTGTGAAGTTAGCAACATAGGTATTATTTGTGTCTCAGATGGTTAATGTTTAAAAAAAATATTCTTTTTTGGTCCATATTGTAAATGTTTTAAAAAGAAGTATCACCTGACCAAAAGTTTGAATTGTTTTATCTGTTACAAACTGTGTTAAAAATGAAAAATAAAATTTTAAAAAAAAGAACTGAAGATGAATATAGAATATGTAGATTTGGGAATAATTGGCATAGAGATGAGAGTCAAATCCATAGAAGCTGAAGAGATCCCATAGAGAGAAAAGAGGAGCATCAGGTGGATTTAGTTATCTAAGCTCCAAGTTGGGATACTCATAAAGTAATCAGCTTTTCTACTGACCAGTGGGGTGATCACCTTTTTGTAAGGGGTTTAGGGACATGGATGGAACAAACAATTGGGACCAGAGTTCCTAGATAGTCTTCCCAGTGGTCTGGAATTATAGAAATGCATTGTTTTGTGCAGGTCAGTTTACCTTGCTCTTGACTCCATTGCCCCCTGACACAATCATCTCAAAGGCAATTTTAAAAAACCAAAGTCAAATTAGAGTCTACCAGCTAACAATACTTTTTTGTGATGGACAAAATCAGGTTAAAATGAATATCAAGGGCAGCCTTAAAGGGGGAAGGAAACAAGTTTCAGGAGGATAACATAGAGCCCAAAGTATGTAGGGAGGGCAGAGAAGGGGAGGTCAATATCACCCTTTTATCTTGGCAATTGTGACATCATAGTTTGCCCTATCTGTGTATGTGGGATACATACATACATACATATGAGTGTGTACATATTATATATGTGTGTGTGTGCCTCACTTTTCAGGATCACTACTTTCTTTAAATTTTCCAATATTTATTTCCCTAAATCAGCAGCAACCTCATCTGCAGGTTTTGGCCCTACATTAGGGAATGCATTAGCTTTAAGGCTGGGTCTTTGTCTTTGAAAAGACCTTGGAGGATGGAGGGAAAAGAGACAAGGGAGGAGAATAAAGAAGTTTTTTGGGCCAGGGGAAGAGGAGTGTCATTTGGAGGGATTGTCTCATGTATAACCAGTTCCTAAAATATTAAGTACAGTCCCAAAAATAATCTCCTGAAACAAACTCCAAGAAGGCAGTTAGGTTTGTTAAATAATCTTCTACCATTTACCTAGCCTGATTAAGACTTGCATGTCGTGAGAAATAGCTTTCCAAGGGTTTCTCCCAGTCATACTTCCAACACAATATGGTAGCATGGCCATGACTGGAAGTGGGAGCACTTTAACACCCAACTCTTCTCTCTTCTCTGGACTGGGTTAGCTCATTCACCCAATCTGCACTCATGTTGACAGGTTGAGGAATCTTCCCAGAGGAGGCAGCTAGGTGGCTACAAATCACTGTCAGAGTAGTGGGGCTAACCGTTGCTATGCATTTAAAGCTTTTTTGAACTCCTGCCATTGTGTTCCCATTTAAACAGTTTAACCAAGATAACACCATTAATTCTTAATCATAAAACATTTACTAAACTGAATGCAAATCAAGAATAACCATAACAGCCTACCTGTAAACCCTGGTCACATCCTTCTACCAATGTAAAGTGTCTGTGGGGCAGAGTGGGCACAAGCGTCCAGAAGTTTAGCAGGGAGGCACACAAGAAGGGGAAACTATATTCCCAGAGCAATTCATGCTTCTGAACTGCAGGTTTCAGTGTCCTTAATCTCCTTAGGAAACAGTCTCCACTAAAAGTCACTTGATTGATAAGGCTTCTTCTCTGCGGGTTACTGTACTCATACCATAACTTGGTGGCCTCTAAGGTACTTTTTTAATGTTCTTTTGGCAAAAGCAATTCTTGCAATTCTGGGATCTATAGAGTTATTCAGGTCAGCCCTCTAGGCTGGACTCTAAGTTTTCTCCTTCCTATGCAAAAAAAGTGGCAATTAAAACAAAACAAAACAAAACAAAAAACAAGAAAAACCTTTGATAGGTTTTCCCTCTCTCAAGCCTTAGGTGGCAGTAAAGGGAAAAGCAGGCAAATGTGTCCTTTGCCCAAGTAACTCAACCAGCTGAAGATTCTTCCAGTTGGGTCCCCAGCCCCACCTCCCAGTCAGTAACTAGCAGTGAAACTTTTGTTGAACTAGGTTAGCAGTAGAAGCAAACTTGTCTTATTCCAATCAATTCAGCAGGGGCCATGCAAGCTCTAAAGTCTTCTCTCAGCCCAGGTGCTTTCCCATAAACACTCGACTCCATTGGACTCAGCTGAGCTCAGATCTCTTCAGGCACCTAGGGGCAGTCTCCTTCCTTGGCTTTTTCCATCTTCTCTATTTCTGTTCTTTGTCCTTCTAGTTGGGTTGTTGACTGACTCATGCCTCCAAGTATGCTGTCCTTATGAGAAGTGATTCACTTTTAATTTAGGGTGAGAAACTAAAACGCACATTTTTGTCAGACCTACCACCAATGGGCAATATATAATAGTTACAAAAAAGTTACAAAATTTTCAAGGTTTTCCAAGTATCAACTTTAAAGTCATCGTAACAGATGTGTTGTGTGTGTGTGTGTGTGTGTGTGTGTGTGTGTGTGTGTGTGTGTACATTGCTGAGAAATAAGACACTGGCTATTTACCTTCAGTATTTATTTTTGTCTCAGTAGTCACTTTGTCTCAGGTCCTCTAAGAACTATCTGTGTTTCTCCCTGAAGAACTTTTCTCTAAGGAACTACTTCTTTCACATTTTATCAGAATGGTCTGTGTTTCTTCCCTTTTGCACAAATAAAATTATCCAAATTTGAAAGGACAGCACTTTACAGAATAGAGAGTGGAGAGAGAAATAATACTTCTAGAGGGATTTAGAAAAATGGAATTATTTGGTATAATAGAGAGGATAATGACTAAACAGTGATATTCAGATCTACAAAGCATGTTACAATTATGACAAACTGTTCTCCACTTCTGCTAACAGAAAATAAGAGAAAATGACTGTCACAAAATGAAAAAAACTATAATAATTTCCTCGTGGAAAATTCTCTGAGCCATTCTCCTGGGTGACCAAAGGAAGCATTTATTAATCACCCACTATGTGCCAAGCACTGTGGTAGGCTGGAATCCTAAAAACAACTCACATTTCTCAGAGAGCTGACTGAGAAGTGTTCATCTTTCAGAAAAGGCAATTCAGCAGTTCAGGTGAGTTGGAGAAAGCCAGGAGACTGGGAAGAAAAGTTTTCCTCTTCCTCCCCCCACCTTCTCTCCCACTCTAGCCCTATTAGCAATTAATTGCCTCTAGTAGCATATCTACTTCACCAAAAGAAAACAGCTCAGTCAGAAATTGGAGAGTCACTTTAAAAGAAACTATTTTAAACAATTTTAGTTGAGGAAGCAGAAATACACCTTCCAGACAGACATAAAAGTAGGCACAAGACCAGAAGCAGTTTAAAGAGCTGGGGGGAAGAGGAAGGGGAATAAACGTGTGTGTGTGTGTGTGTGTGTGTGTGTGTGTGTGTGTGTATAACTTACTGTGTGCCAGGCACCAAAATTAGCATTTCTTACAAATATTATCTCATTTCATTCTCACAACAACCCTGGAAGGTAGGTCATGTCATTATTTCTATATTACAGATGAGAAAACAGTTTAAGTGACTTGCCCAGGGGTCAACTAGCAAGTGTCTAAGGTCAAATTTGAACTTGGGTCTTCCTGACTGGCCCAGTGCTGCCTGGAGCAAAGAGAACCACCTACAGACTTGATAAAGTTAGCTATGGATGGTAATGGAAAATTGTGCTGTGGAAAAAATATCTCTACAAAGAGAATAAAGGATTTCCAAGACTTTACAATACTAGAGGATTGAGTAGCATTGGCTATGTGTGTTCCTCACGCATATACCTCACTTCTGTTAGAAACACTCTCGACACTAATAAGATATCAAGGAAAATTTATTACAGCAGAGCTCAGAGGAATTAAACACTTTGGTCAAAGCAGGCCCCCACGTTCTTTTCAGGAGGAGGGAGCACTGAATACAGAAGTGAAGATGAGCTGTATACTGTTAGTTCAAGACAGATCCTCCCACCAGGAGATGGTTTGATCCATTCTCCATTAGGTCACCATCTTCTCTACATGTCCATTACATAACCCCCTTAGTATGATTCCCCCTCCCAAACATGCTCTAACATAGGACCCATGATAAAAAAATGGAGGGATAATTTTACATGAGGTGTGTCTGCTTATATACATGAGGTCCATTAAACAAGCGCAGTGAAGAAAAGCCTTCTCCAGGTAACTCTAGGTCATTTTTCTTGGCTAGTTCCAGCTAGCTGTAGATTGGGTTTATCAAAAATCATGTAATTTTCTGAAGGCCACTATCTATCTTTTGATTGTTTGAGTGCACCTGCAGTCAGCTGGCCTCCTTATTATCTAACTTATTCTCAATGACTTCATCAAGTAACAATAACTTACTAGGGAAAGTTAACTTTCACTGTCTCTCTCCCTCCCATCCTACTCTAAATCTGCGCTCACTCTTTCCATGGATGCTTTGTGTATTGGTGGGAGAAGGTGCACCAGGTTTATCCGAGAAATGTTTTGTAGCTACTATCATTAAACTATGTCAGTTTAATAAATATTCTTGCAATGAGCTAATTGTGTTCCCCTCCTTACTTGGATGGAAGCACATCAGTAGGGAATGGTGAGCGATAGTTTTAAAAGAGTGGCCCCACATTGTGCACCTTTGAACCTTGTCATACCAGCCCCTCACTGCCATTAGGAGACATAAAAACCAGTATAACTCCCAGTTAGAGGAATATCCTAGAAAGCATCCTACATCTTGAATAATTTATAAGTATAAACTTGCCTGGGGCAGAGAATAGATGAAATTGCTTTTCAGAATCACTTTAGCCCTTTGACTTCCTTTGTATAACATATTATTCCCATCAAACCAAAAAGCCTCTCTTTGAAGTAGGGATGTGTGTGTGTGTGTATGTGTGTGTGTATGTGTGTGTGTGTGTGTGTGTGTGTGTGTGTGTGCGCGTGTAAATGACAGGACAGTTTCTACCAGCTACTGTAAGACAATACATAGGTTTCTAAATGCTCAAAAATTTTCTCTTTACCTCCTCTCCTGAATCTGTCCTATCTTTGTCTACCTCATCAGTCAAAAATGAATTGTCTCATAACAACAACATAATAAAGGTTAACATCTTTGAAAGACTTGAGAATTACAGTTAATGCAATGACCAGCCACAATTCCAGAGGACAAAGCATCTTATCTACCCCCTGGTGGGGAAGCGGTGGATCTTAATGTACAGAAAGATATGTAAATTTTTGGACATTGCCAATACAGGGATTGTTTTGTTTGACTATGCATATTTGTTACAAGGGCTTTTTTTTCTTTTGCCAATAGGGGCGGGTAGATTTTGTTAATTGTTAAAAAATATATTTAAATTTTTTTTAGTCAGTCGGGGTTAATGACTTGCCCTGGGTTACACAGCTGGTTTGTGGCCAAATTTGAAATCAGATTCCCCCGACTTATTTAATTTTTAAAAAATATATCAATTGCCTTCAAACTTCTTACTGGCACTTAGGCCTTCTATTGCTTTCTTCTTCAGAATGCTGATCTCCTTACGCTACTCTGAAAAATAGGAATAAAGGGATCTGCTCTCCATGCTCCTAAAGATGTCATGTTGCACAGTCAAAAAAGACTTGAATTGGGAGTCAGAGGACTCGGACTCCAGCTCGGCCACTTGTGTGACCTTGGGTAAGTCACCTCTCTTGGGGCCTCAGTTTCCTCATATATAAAATTAGATAGTTGGACTATAGATGATCTCCAATGCTTCTTTCAGTTCTAAAGCTATGACAGTACACATAATCTTAGGGGACCTTATTCCCTTTCTTGAATTTCCATAAACACTTTCTCCAGAGTAATGCTGAACTGTGGCACCATGACCACTGCTTCTGGGAGAACGAGAAAAACAGTTACTTTTCCAAACATTTTCATGCTTTAAATGGCCATTCTCATGCTTTCATGCTTTAAATCTTCTTCCTTCAACTAATTGCTAACCTGGTGCCTCACCATGAAGTAGAGAGAGAATGTAGAGTTCTCAAAGAGTCTAGGTCTAGTGGGGCCCACCAAAAAGGTTCATTACCAAAAGATGGAGCCCACTAGATGATTGATTGATTTTTCCAAAGAGACTCTCAAAAACCTTCTACCAAGGCATGGAAAGGGCTTCAGTCTACCTTAGTGGAGGAAATCCATGACCATGACATCACAGCTCTTTGTGTTCATCACTTGTTGCCAAAGAAGACCATGCCATCAGAGAAATAATGACATGACTTGTACTTGACTTTGTTTTGAGTGAAGGAGGACTGTGCGGGTCACCAGTCTCACTTCTCCTCCAGAGTCATCTGAATCCAGTGACCAGATATTCATCAGGATGACTGGAGATGACCCAGGATGCACCGGGAAAACCTAGGTCCCTTTAGGCCAAAGTCTATGCAGGTACTCACTGAAGATGAGGTAATGCCCATTCATTGAATAGGCCTCTTTAAGAAGTAGTTGGGGCACGGTCCCTTTAATGAGGCAACAAAAAGAAAGACATCAAGCAGCAAGTTCTTTAAGAGAACATTAAAGTAAAAATAATTTTCATCAGCAAGAAGAAAAAGCTACCTTAAGGGGATATATAATAATGACAGCTTACATGCGTGATGGGGGTCTGGACATGATCAGATCACCTGTCATGGCATCTCTCCTTATAGAGGAGACTAGGGAGTTGCATCCAGGAAAATCATGATGATACTAAGGAAAGTGCTTTGGAGACACTAGAACTGTGACTAGTTAGCTAACCACTTGTCAGGTTTCCATATTGACTGCAGAGGCATTCAAAAAGGCCTGTCCAGTTCAGCTGTGATCTCTTTACCTCATTCAGTCAGGTAAGTGGTGAAATGGATAGATTAATGAGCCTGGAATAAAGAAGATTTAAGTTCAACTCTGGCCTCAGACACTCATTAACTATGTGACCCTGGGCAAGTCACTTACCAAATATTTGCATCAGTTCCCTCATCTGTAAAGTGAAGATTATATGGCACCCCCTTCCTAGGATAGAACCAAATGATATAATATTTGTAATACACACTGCAAACCTTAATGTGTTCTGTAAATGTTATTTATTATTCATTGGTCGGGGAGCTGGTGATTCCTTTGCTAATGGTGTTTGGTGAAGGGAGTGGAATCTCTAACCTTATTTAGGAGGTCTGAAAAGTTGAGAGTAAGTTACAGGAAGCTGGATTCAGAGCCAACTGTGGTACTGGCTGGCAGTCTTCAAGAATGACCTTCTGGTCTCATGGCAGTAGAAGCTGAGATGAGGATTTATCTGAAAGAGATGTCACCTTTGGATGTAGACCAGTGTCAGGTAAGAATGGAACTAAGTTTCATGCTTCTCTCCCAGAGACTGAGCTGGTGTTAGGGGAAAGTATGCCCTGGAGGTATTGGGGAATAGAGGGTAGGGATAGGAAATGTTTGTATATCTGTTTTTACTGTATCTTTCAAGTAGATATCCCTTTGGAAAAGCTAATTGATTTCAAGTCATTACATGGAACTGGGGTGCCTCTACCTCTAAAAATGAGAGGAATATGCCTAGTAGGAACTTGAACCAAAGGCAGAGAAGAAACATGTATGTGTTTCTTTAAAATTTACAAAGCACTGTATACATTAACCTGATTATTCCTTACCAAAACAAAATCTAGCTACATCCCCATAATGCAGCATTATTTTTCCCATTTTAAAGATGAGGAAACTGAAGTTCAAATAAGCTGTCCTGAGGCAACTCAGTGCCCGTAAGAGACAGTAACTGTGTCTTCTGATGTAACAATTAATGTAACAACTCCACAGAGACACACGGTAGGTGCCTAATACATATTACTGAATGACAACCAAAATTAGAACTCTCTTATTTTCCATGTTACTTACAAAAGGAAGGGTAGCAATTTTTTTAAAGAACGCTGGATTTGAAAGCAGAGAGTCAGTTTGAATTCTTGCTGAAACTTGTCTGTGTTTCATTACAAACACTAGGCAGATAATTTTTCCAAGATGGGTTTTCCCATCTATACAATGAGAAGGTTGGACTAGGTAGGTAGTCTTTTTCATCTTTTCCAGTTCTAAACCGTATAACCCATCAAACTGTCCTAGACAGGAGAGACTTTCTTTAAAAACTCTTCTCTTCCTGACATACATCTCTCTTGATTTTCCTTCTGTCGGAACTTTCTTCTCCATCTCTTTTGTTGGCTATTCATCCAAATCATGCCTTATAACAGCTACTCACTACTCTGGCCTGGGTCTTCTTCTTTTTTTTGCGCGATGTTTTCATCAGCTTCCATGGATTCAATAATTCTCTATGCTGATAATCTCAGATCTACTTATCCAGCCCTAACCTCTTTCCTAAACCTCCAGACTTGCATCACCAGTTACTCATTGGACAGATATTCTGTAAACATCATAAACCCAATATGTCTAGGTTTTTCCTTTACAAGCTCTCCATTCTTCCTAATTTTTACAATGGACTTTTATGCTACTGTCCTACCAGGCTCACAACCTAGGTGTCATACTTGACTCCTACCTCTCTCTCACATTTCTGCCCCCCCCCATTCACACTATATTTAATCAGTTGACAAATTCTGTCAATTCTGTCTTTTCACAATGTCTTTCTTATACGCCTCCTTCTCTCCCCTGATATTGCCACCACCCTGGTGCAGGCCCTCATCACATCATATTTGAACTATTAAACTAGCCCTCCAGTTGTTCTCCTGCCTCAAGTCTCCCCCCTACAGTTTACTTAATTGTCAAATTGATCTTCCTAAAGTACAGGTCTAACCGTGTCACTCCCTTGTTCAATAAACTCAGTAAGTGGCTCCTTATGACTTTGGGAATCAAATATAAAATCCAATTTGACTTTCAAATTCCTTCATTACTTGGTCTCTTCCTACTTTTCCCATCTTTCTATGCTTTACTTCCTCCCCCCAAACTCACTTACTCTGGGATCTAACAAAGGTCTTTTTCTAGCTGCTTGCAATATTTTCTCCTTGACCTGGGAACTCTGGAATTTGGCCACAATGTTCCTAGGAGTATCTCTTTTTGGATCTCTTTCAGGCAGTGATCAGTGGATTCCTTGAATACTTATTTTGCCCTCTGGTTCTAGAATA
>CM053770.1:177234236-177264217 GCA_028658325.1 Potorous gilbertii
CATCTCTCTCATTTCTCTTCCCAGTTTTTCCTCCACCTGTCTAACTTGATTTTCAAAATCCTTTTTGAGCTCTTCCATGGCCTGAGACCATTAAATATCTATTTCAGATGTTTGGGATACAGAGGCCTTGACTTCTATGTCTTTACCTGATGGTAAGCATTGTTCTTCCTCATCAGAAAGGAAAGGAGGAAACATCTATTCACCAAGAAAGTAACCTTCTATGGTCTTATTTTTTTTTCCCTTTTCTGGGCATTTTCCCAGCCAGTTACTTGACTTCTGAGATTCCTTTCCACACCCACCTTGCCTCCAGATCCACCCAGCTAGTGCTTGGGGGCTGAGATTCAAATGTTGCTGCCCCTCCTCAGGGCTTTCAACAGGGGCGGGGATGCTATTCAGTGTGAGATTAAGTTCTGCTGCTCAGGTGGGGGCAGGGCCACCACACAGGGCTGGGTTCCTTCAGGGGGTTTACATGGAGACCTTCAACAATGGATCTAAGCTCCTGCCTGCTTTGGGAGCCCCTGTCTGCTGCTGTCTCCACTGCTGCCTCCCAAAGGGGCCTGAGTTATGGAGACACCCCGCTCCCCTCTCAGCCCACCAAACAGTCTCTCTCACTGACTTGTGCGCCTGTGGGTTGAGGGAACTTCGCGGCCACCACAGATTCCGTCCCTGAAGCCTGCTCAGATCTGCTCCTCTTGGTGCTGCATGGCCAACAGAGGGCTGGGCAGTGCTCTAGGTCTGGTGCACGATGGACCTTTGGTGACAGTTTTTCAGGGCTCTTTGGAACAGAAATCTCCTCCACTCCATTGTTGTGCGGCTTCCACCACTCCAGAATTTGTTGGGAGTTCCTCTTTACAGGTAATTTATGGGCTGTGGATTCGGAGCTAGAGTATGTGTGTCTTTCTATTCCACCATCTTGGCTCATCCCCCCACAAAGGTCTTTTTCACATGAAACATTCCCATTTCCTGACTCTGGGCATTTTCATTTCCAAGCCCATGACTAGAATGCTTTCCCTCCTTACCTCCATCTCCTTGGTTCCCTTCAGGACTTAGATAAAATATCACCTTCCACAGAAAACCTTTCCCAACCTCCCTTAATTCTAGTGCTTTCTCTCTGTTATCTCCAATTTATCATGTTTATGCACAGTTGTTAGCAGCTGGTCTCCTCTTACAGACTTTGAGATCCTTGAGAGCATAAACTGTCTTTTTTCTCCCTTTCTATTCCCAGTGTGCATAGTAGATGCTTTGTAAGTGTTGTGGACTGACTGATTCTGGCCCATATCTAAAGTCCTCTGAAGACAACAATTCTAGATCCATTCTTGGTGTGGCATTCATCCCAATGTTAGGAGCTCCTTCCTTCTGTTGATTCTAGACCCTTCCCACAACATTAGATGCCCATTTCCTCTTACTTAACCATCTGGAGGAATGACTAAATTTGAGGATTTTTTCCTTGCTCTCTGATTCTCTATATTCTTCCATTTTGAGATGCCTTGGACCTAGCCCAGGGACTGATTGTATCATCTTGGCTTTGAGCTCCTGGGGATGGCTTTCTTCCCAGCCCTAGGAAGGGCAGATTAGCATCCACATTATCAGGGTGCCAGGGGCTATGCATATTAATCAGACCCTACTACCCTGTCTTCTGAAAGCTTCTAGTCTTTAGAGCCTGGGATGGAAGGTGCCTATCTATATAAAGGAAGAAAGTAAGCATTTATTAAGCACTTATTATGTGCTTACTCCTTTACACTTACTATTTCATTTCATCCTCACATCCACCCTGAGAGGTCAGTGCTATTATCCCATTTCACTGATGTGGAAACTGAGGAAGAGAGAAGTTAAGTGACTTGCTCAAGATCACTTACTGAAACCAGATTTGAACCCAAGTTCAGAGCTACCAGTTAGTCAATAACTATAATGGGTAGAGCATGGAGGAGTGTGGAATGGGGAGAAGATCCTGGAAAATTAGTCTCTTCCAGTCTTTGACTGTGGGAATTGGTCCCTTCATCAGTTATGATGAAAAGCATGAGACTGATTAAAAAGTATGGTGCCACTGAACCTGTTGTCTCAATTTCCTCTCACTATCCATCCCCCAGAGCAAACTCCAGGATTAAGGAATTTCTTTTATTAATGAGAGTTAAAAATCTTCCCCCCCCCCACCCCCCATTAAGGGAAGCTTGATTAGGGGAGGCTGGTTTTGTAGGAAGGCCCATACTTTTTGTTAATTTCTAATGAGGCACTGGGTCAATAGGGTTGTGATGTCCTCTGACTCTAAAAAGTGTGTGTGTGTATGTATATATATACATACACACATAAAATATACATACACACATATATACATACATGTATATATACACACATATATATATACACATACACATATGTATATATATATACGCAAATATATACATAGATAGATAGATAGATACCCTGAGGTAAGCTTTTGCTTTGGGGCTAACTCTTTGGAAGAAGGTTAGTGTGCCACATGAGACTGGTTAGCCATTAAGGATCCCCCCACTCCCTGACTTTGAAAACCCAGATGTTGATGTTTCTCTCTCTAGTAGCTATGTAATGGTCAGACAGTTGGATCTGTCCATTGATCTGTGATGTATGTATTGCTTATGGTCAGACAGAAGCCCTGTCTGTTGGTCTTATTTCTCTGCTTGTTGGTGAATGTAATTAAAGAAGATTGTTGACCTCTCCAAAAGTTGCTTTCCTTTTAGAAAAGCAAATCTAAGAACCTGTCCTAGCAGGTCATCCTGGATGTGTCAGGGTACTTGCTGATACAGTAGCTAAAGGATTCATATTTTCAAAACCTGAGTTTCCTAACTTTCTGCACTTAAATCCTTTGGAATTTTAATTCACTCCACTAAGACCAAAAGCCACTGACTGTCCCCCATACCTGGAATTCTTTTTCTCTTTATTTCTGCCTCCCCCCCACCATTTTCCCTGACTTCCTTCAAGTCCCCAACTGAAATCCCATTTTCTGTAAGAAACCATTTCCAATGATTCCACTTAATACTAGTTCTTTCCTTCTGAGATTATCTCTAATTTATCCTGTAAATGTTCATAATGGTTGTTTTCATATAGCCTCCCCCTTAAGGTCAGGAACTGGTTTTGCCTCTCTCTCTCTCTCTCTCTCTCTCTTCCTCCCTCCTTTTTTCCCCATATCCCCGGTACTTAGCATAGAGGCTATCACACTATAAGTACTTAATGTCTGTGGACTTGTCTTGACAAAAAGGATTGAGGCAAAGGTGGGGCAATAATGCTCCAAGAACCTACATCATTTCATCATTGTAGGGGCCTCCTTACATCAGTACATGCTTTATCCTGCTCAGCAGAGTTTAAACAAGGGTTACCTGTAAAGGAACAGGAGCACATGCAGAAATGGAAGAGAACACACAGACATCAAACTGTTCAAAGCATAGCATGGGCAGTCTTGGGAACAAGCTACTGCCTCAAGCCGCTTCAGGAGTCAACTTTTACTTAGAAGTTGATGTCATGGTTACATCCCAAGATAAGGAGAGGCAAACACACATTTCCTCAGAGAGCACACAGATATACAATGTATAATTTTTACAACCCATTGTCCTGTCTTCATGATATAGAATTCTATACAATTTACTTAGGGGATATTCTGTCCAGCTGGGTTCCCAAGGAGGCATGTTTGACCTCTCAGTCAAGCTTTGCTGCTTATGAGGTTTGTGAAATCAAGCTGCAGTAGGATGGAGTCCCGCAAGTACATATGACAACAGCTGCTATCAAGATGAACTTTGAAAGTTATTGTCTCTGAAAAATATATTACCCAGTGGTCACTCTGGTGATGAGTTGGTAAGGAGACTAGACGGGTCCTCAGACAATAAATGACAATAAATGCAACATCACGCCCATACTTAAAGCCTTTCCAATTTGAGAGAATCTGTTATACTCTCCTGGTAAAACCTGAATGTAAAGTAAGATTTTAATGAAGGTAATGATTGGAAATGCAGATGTCATGTTCTTAGGTGACCTTAAGATAACATATGGAGTGGAAGTCAGTATTGATTATTTGTTTATGGTCAAATCAAACCAGAATTCTACCAAGACATTTATGTTAACATCCACAAACATTTACCATGAGTCAACTACATGCAAGTTCTTGATTTAAGGAAAAGGGAGGGGAATCCTCCCTCAAGGGGCTTACAGCTGAGATGGGGAGAAAGTGTATGTATAAAAAGATTTATAACTTGATGGACTGGGATGGGGAGGGAAGGCTTCTAATCCTGAAGACTTTTTAAAGATTTCTTTCTGGAAAGCACTGAGGGAATAACTCCTATATTCCTCTCAGAGAATAATATTGTAATGATGCCAAGCCATTATAAATACAAACCTGGCCATAGAAGAAGGGATCCCTGGCCAGGGTCCTGATATGTCAACTGCTTCCCCATGCTAGCCTGACTACTCTGAGCTAGGAAGATGAGAGCAGAGCAGAGAGAAGATGAGACTAGGATCAGGGGAGAGGAACACCAGCTCTGTTCCTCGACAGCCACCTGTTCTCATCTCATCCCCTACACATTGTCTGACTGCTTGCTCTGTGATTGGGAAGCATTTTTTTTCCTTTTTTTTTTGTCTTTTGTGTCTCGAGGTTTTCTCTGCTTTGCTTTTCCCCTCCCAGCCTCCCTCCTTGTTCCTTTTTGTAGATAAACTCCCACGGGCCTCCCACACCAGTTTCAGAATATAGCCTCCTAGGTTTGTTCTTGTTGACAAAGACTTCCAGTCCTTCCCTGAAAAAGGCTCCCCCTACCAAAATAAAGAGGAGTCCTCAGAGAGAGGGCTAATCCTAGTCCAAGACAGGACAGCACGTAGTAAGGTCAGAGGTCACTGTCACCTCTGCAGTTCATTCCACCCCTCTCAGTGTTTCTTTTCTTCCTGTTCTGCTGCCTAAGAGAGTCTGTGGGATCAGCATATACTGTGGCTTGGGAGGAGTAAGGAGAAAATTCAAAAGGGGACTTTGGACTAAGACCTTATAAGGATACATCAAATAAGTGTTTTAAATCAAACCAGATGGAAAGCTCAAACTTGAGGAATATGGGGAGGGGGGTGTTCCCCACCTATTCTCCCATTATTCTCTACTGGGTGGTAGTGGGAAGGATGGTTTTCCCAACCTAATACAGATGGAATGAAAATCAGTCCCTAAAGGTGGAGGTGTGATAAGAAATGGAGCCAGGTGTTGTCTGAAAAGGACCCCCCACCTCCCTCCCACAGGCTGGGTGCTGAATAGAGACCCCAGAGATAAGGCCTGCCCAAGGCCCTGGAGAAACAGTGGATTACCGTGGCCATTTTGAGCATCTGTAGACCTCTGACAACTAACACCGGCTACCTAGGATCTGAAAAAACCAGGGCCAGCGGTGACTAGACATTAAAGCATCCCAACCCAGATATAGGAGATCTCATCTGGCAGGCTCTTTAACGAGGAGTTTCACTCCTCAGAAAAAAGGTTATCTCTGGTGGAAGAGACTTAGCCTGGGGATTCCACCCGGCCCTAGGGGTTAGTGAACAAGCATTTATTAAGCGCTTAGCTAAATGGTGCGAGTTCTTGCGGAAGAATAAACGCAGATCTTTCTTCCACTCAAGTTCAGTGAGGAGAAACAGGGAAGGGGGATGGAGCAGAGGAAGAAGGGTTATCTCACTTTCACTTTACGCTGCCGAGCCCCAACCACCTCCTTCAGTCATTTAAATAGGCTCCCCAGCTCATTTAAATACAGGTGTCTGCGGCTTTGATCTGGTCCACCTATGGGGCGGGGAGGGGGAAAGTAGGGGAGTGCGTCTAGTGTGTACATGTCTATTAGTTTGATCTGTCAGTCCCCCTCCACCCACCGCCCCCGAGCCTGATGGAGAGTGCTGGAGGGGGTGTGGGGTAGGTGCCTTGCATAGCCTCTGCTTCACTTGGAGACAAATTGCTGTTTTGGCCCCAGCGGCTCAGCTCAGCGAAGGCGGCTGCTGCGCTCAGTGGCAAACAGTGGGAGGGGGGAGGAGTCGGAATCTGGCAGCTGGGGGGTGGGGGAAAGAGAAAAAGAGATGCGGGGCGGGGGGGCCAGAGGACTCTCGGAGGCGAGGAGGATATGGGAGTGGATGGAAGAGAAGCGACCTGAAAGAGTATGGACCCAGAGGTGGAGAGGCGACTAGCAGCCGGGGAAACTCTGGAGAGCTGGCTTTCCTTAGAGGTTGGACAAAGGCCAATCCAACTATCCTCCCGGATCCGGACTAGACAGAGATCATTCTGCTCTTTTCCCGGGTCTGAAGGCTAGACTTGTCCCCAGTGGAAAGGCTGCTCTCTTCCCCCCACCCCTCCCCTACCACACATTGTCTTCTTCTTTATTGGGAAAAGGAAGTGACTCCGTATTTTCCTAAAAAAAGAACACTGGATCTGGAGTCGGAACCTAGTTCAAACACTGACTCTTCCATTTATTCATGGTACGACCTCGGACAAATCCCTTAATCTCAAGAGTTTCCGAGCGGGCTTGAACGGAGGGTTTCCAAGTTCTCTTCCAGCTCTTATCAATTCTGTAACCCTATAATCCATACCCTAGAAGGCAGGGAAATTTCTTTCTCTCCTCCAGACGCCCCCCTCCCCCACCTCAGCAGTTGCTTCCAAGCCTCTTCTGTCCAGTGGTGGAAGATAATTATCCGAGACAAAATACGCTATCTGACCTTGCTCCCGCGTCCAGGGTTCGGAGATCAGACGCATGAAGTCTGAGGCAGGGGTTCTTGAACTTTTTGAAAAATCCATTTTGATAACTCTTTCAATATAGTTGGTTTCCTTTGCAACCTAGTACTTTATTTTATGAGTTTAAAAACATCCTGAGAGGGACTCAGACTTCACTGGAATGACTTCATAAAATAGGTTAAGAATCTTGCTTTAAAATATTTCTCCATCTCTAACTAGCTAAGTCTCAGCACTCGGAGGCCCCCTTTGAGTAACCAGAGTACCCCGTCCCCCCCTGGAGTTGCTGCTTCAGTCCTTCTGCCCTCCTGCTCCCGTTACCGACTGTATTTCGGTTCATTTCCTAGAAAGATTAATTGGGGTGCCCAGCCCAGAAATCGGGTATCTTGTCTCCGAGCTCGGGTTCGAGGCGCCACTCAGACCCTTCTTTGCTAGTTCAACTCTTGGACTCTGCTAGACGCGACCTCTTTCAAGTTCAGCATTTCCAGACTCTATTAGCCTTCAATTACTTCAGCCCAGGTTTCTACTTTGCAGTGGAGACTCAGCCTCGAAAGAGCAGCTTCCGACCCTGAGAGTTCCCTTCCTCCAACTAAGGCTTCTTTCCATCCCCAGGGTTTCCCCACTTCTCGCTAGAGAACACCTTTGGGTAAAAACTGTATAGAAGGCTCCTCCAGCAGTGGGAAAGGCCAGAACTGACTGGGCGATCTCTGCTTGGTGTTGCCGCGCGTGGCGCTGGGTGGGATGGGGACCCCTGAACGCACTGAACTGTTGCTTTACCTCGCACTCCCTTTTCCCAAACCAGGGCCCCATCCTTCCGAGGATCCTCAGACTTGGTACCTCTGCAGGCAGCCTGTGCCTTTAAGGAGCCAGCCCTAGCAGGGTGTGCCCTATCTCCATGGTTACTCCGGTGCAGGCGGCAAGTTGGTGGGGAGGGGGGGGGCGGATTGAGAGCCGCATCTCTCCATCAGACGGAGGTAGCTGCAGGGACCTGGAGCGGGGCCGGGACCCAAGCCAGTAGAAGGGAAGCGGGATCCGAACCCTAGGAGCACGGGAGGAGCCCAGAGACATGCTACTGACCCCGACGGAGCGGACTCCCCCTCGCACTGGGGCCCGGGAGCTGTGGCTGGGCTGTGCCCCCAGACAGCTACCCTAGGACCCGCGCCCGGGGAGACGGCGCCGGGGGCAGTGCCCGGCGCCCGCTGGACTGGCGGGGCGGGGAAGGGCGCGGCAGGGCAGAGAAGGAAAGGACTGCCCCCCCTTCCTCTCCTTCCCCGCCCCCCGTCGGCGCTGAGGCCCCCCCCGCCCCGCGCCCCGGGAGGGATGGGGCGGGCGGCCGCGGCAGCCTAAGATGCCGGCTATGAGGGGGCTCCTGGCGCCGCAGAACACCTTTCTGGACACCATCGCCACGCGCTTCGACGGGACGCGTGAGTTCACTGGACCCCTTTCCAGGCGGGACCCCTCTCCCGATGGAAGCTTCCCCTACACACACCAGGCTAGATTTCCAAAGAATCTATAGTTCCCTTCCCCAAAAAAGATCCCCATGGGGGCTGCTGGCCCTCCCTTACGGCAGGGGTTCTTAATGCTTTTTGTGTCATGGACCCCTACGGCATTTTTATGAAGTCCATGGGTCCCTTCTCAGAATAATTCTTTTAAAATGCATAAAATAAAATACAGTATTACAAAGGGAACCAATTATACTGAAATAAGATTATAAAAAATATTTTTTAAAGTTTACGGACCCCTTGAAATCTACCTTGCCCCAAGATCTCCTGGCCCTTCCAGGTCCATTCCCACTTTGCAGAATTCTTCAAGATGGACCTTCGTCCAATCAAATTCTTCCTGGGAAGGCGGGGGGAGGGGAGGGGTGGACAAGACCCTTGCGAGTGGGCGGGAGGAGAGCGGCAGAGGTACCCAGAGTCCTCCTGGTTGTAGTTGGCTGAATGGTTTGGGGCTTGGGAAGGTTTGCTTACCTGTCGGGATGCCTCGAAGCGCCTTCTCACCCTCCCCCACAAAAGGATGAATGGAAGGAAGTAGGCACCCTTGCAGCTGACCTGGAGCAGTCCCCCATCCCCCACTGTCTGCCTCCCTCAGCCAAACCCTAGGTAGGGTGGGGATCCTAAATGATCGGGCTGAGGAAAAGGAGCTTTGGAAAGGGAATGTGAAAGAGCCAACAGAACTGGCCAGCGGGGAGCATAGCATCTCCTCACCAGCCAGAGCTTCATCGCCCACCTGCATATATTCCACCAAAAAGACAAATAATCCAACCATAAAGCGACAACTGGAGGTATCTAGCAGGAAAGCTACAGTAACCTCCACCTCCACAGGAAAAAAAAGTCAAGTGATATCAAGGTTTGGGGGCCCCACACTAACCTAAGAGTGGCTGAAGAGCCGGGAATTGGGGCTTTGGAGCAGAGCATTGGTCAGGGATACATGAAACATATGTACTGCTTCAGGTACCCATACCCTGGAATCAGGGGGAGTCATGAGAGTTGCCCCTGGGCCAGCAGGTGTGTGTGTGTGTGCACAACTTAGTAATTGCCCATCCCATTAGCCCCACTCCCTCCCAAACCATTTCCCCTAGGATGGTCTCTCCAGTCACTTGGTGAGGAATAGATGGGGGGGGGGGTGGAGGATGGGAAGGAAGGATGCTGGGAGCTGAAGGAGCTCCCACCATCTGCCTTTCCATATGTTTGGCACCAGCCTAGCCCTCTGATTCAGCAACACCGTTACCACCCCCAGCTACATCTTCAGCCATCATCTAGGGGACCACTCTGCTTCAAATCTCAGGGCCTGGGGCCGGCCAGACAGGACCCAGGGGTTTGTCAGTCAGAGGATTTTCCCACCCCATCCTCCAGAGGTGGAACAGAATGAAGTGGGAGGAAGCAGGAAGCCTAGGAAATCTACAGAGTGGGTTAACCATTCATGAGTGGTGCCAAGGAAGGATTAGGGGCAAGCAGCTAACCACGGTACACCTACACTCTCATCTAGATTTTCCAAGATGAACATAAAAGAGACAGTCACACATCTCCACTATCCAAGATTCATTTAAGAAGCCTGCAACAGGACACACACACTCCCTTAGGCCTTCTGGGATAGATACATAAAGACAAATCAACCAACAAAAAACTGTGTCTTTTACGTGCCAAGTACTATCTAGCTGCTGGGGAAATGGACAAGTGAAACAGTACTTAGCCAGAGGAGACTACAGGTGTATGTGTGTATGCCCATAAACATATACATGTATGTGTGTACATATATATTTATGTGTCTGCATTTATATACATATGCAAATATGTGTATATATATTGTATATATAGGTATATACAAAGTTAAATCTAATTTTGTGGGATAGGCACTAGTAACTAAGGAAAGCTAGAAAGATTTTTTGTGGCTGTTGCTTAAGTAGAGTCTTGAAAAAAATTAGGCTTTCTCAGGGTAGAGGCACCCCAGACATGGGCGATAACCAGAGCAGAGACACTGAGATGAGATGCCATGTGTGATGATGGCCAGTTTGGGTGGATTGTACTGTCAATGAAGGGGAGTAATGTGAAATAAAACAGGAAAAGTTGAGTGGGGCCAGTTTGTGAGGGGCTGCAAAATGCCAGAGGAATTTATATTTGATCTTATAAGTAATAGGAAGCTGGAGTGTGTTGAATGTGAAAGTGACATAGTCAGACCTACAGTTTGGTAAATTACTTTTGGAGCTTGTGGAAAATGAATTAGAGTTGGGAGAAACTTGAGGCTGAAGCCAATTAGGAACTCACAGGTGAGACATGATGAGGACCTGAACTTAAGTGCTGGAGAGAAACAGACAAATATGAGAGATGTCAGGGAAGTAGAAATAAGATCTGGCAACTGAATGGGTATGTGGGGTGCATGATAGTAAGGAGTTAAGAAGAACATCAGGTTTGTAAATCGGATTAACTAGAAGAATGGTGGCAGGTTTGGGGTTGGGGCAGAGAGTTTGAGATGCCTGTGGAATACCTGGTTCAAAATGTCCAACAAGCGACACCAACAAGGTGATGAGAGATTGGGGCTCAGGAGATCGAGACAAGGGTTAGATATATAGCCCAGGGAGTCATCTGCTTAGAGATGATTATGAAACCTATGTCAGCTGATGAGGTCACCAGATCATCCAGGATGTATACCCAAGGGGATAGTATAGGTTGGAGGAAAGAAAGACAGACATAAAGGGCATACATTAACGCACACAGACACTCACCACACATAAACCAGGACAGATGCTTAAGGATACACAGAAACACAGACACACATACATATAACAGATGCTGTCTAGGACAAACAGACATGCACTAGGGGGAAAAATGCATAAGGATAATAACAATGGATATATTGCTGAATTGTCTGGGACACAAACACCATGAGTGACACAGACAGTCACTTCTAGAGACGGTTGCCCTAAAGACACAGAATTGGAATCTGAAGAAGAGGAACATTGCAGGCATAATCTTTCACTTAACACTTATGCTCCCTGGTTCATTAGATTCCAGAGTTTCACAGGGATGGAGGTAATAGTAGTCTTTCACTCTGTGGTCATATCTTACACTCCTAGGGGAAGAACTGCCCTACCCTAGGGGTATTAGAGAAAAAAAGCTTGGTAGAGCAAGGAGCTGGGGAATAAGGGATAAAAGAACCCCCAGGGGGAAGGAGTAAAACCTTAGCTTCACTCTAGAGTTGGGCATCCAGACTCCAGGGTCCTCTTTGTATCTCCTTCATGATTTTTCTTCCCCTTCCCTTCCCTAAGGCTTCTTGAATCCAACCCACAGAAACAAATTGGAGATGGAAATTGAACTGGGGGAATTCTCATCCCCAAGAGGCTGAGCCCCTCTCTAATCAAGCTGGTTAACAACTTGCCTAAGCACACTGCATACACACCTATATCCCTGCCCCTCTCTTCCTCCCTCCCTCCCTCCCTAGGTTGTGCTCTTTCTTGCAGACAGACTGTCGATTCTCTTGCAGACAGTAACTTCGTTCTGGGCAATGCCCAGGTTCGGGGCTCCTTCCCTGTGGTTTACTGCTCTGATGGCTTCTGTGACCTCACTGGCTTTTCTCGGGCTGAGGTCATGCAGAGAGGCTGTGCCTGTTCCTTCCTCTATGGCCCTGACACTAGTGACCTTGTCCGTCAGCAGATCCGAAAAGCCCTAGACGAGCACAAGGAGTTTAAGGCTGAGCTGATTCTATACAGAAAGAGTGGTAAGCCAGGCATAACTCCCCACCCCTACCTGCCAGCCAAAGGCTCCCAGTTCCAGCTAATTCCACCTTTTCCTACTCTTCCTGTCTCCTTCTATCCCTTCTTCTCCCTGTTATCTATGCCTCTTCCATCCCCTTTGCCTGCTTCCCTATCACTGTACTCCATGCCCTCCTCCATTTTAAAGACATCTTCCCTCTTCCATCCCCCCATTCTAAAAAAATAAGCAACAAACTGAAGCTCTTTTCCCCTTAACATTTTGTTTACACTATACTTCCCTTTACTTTAGTCCTATCCCTGCCTTTGTTTCTCTCTCCCACTCGATCTACTCATGATCCATCAGGTCTGTTTCATGGCAGGATAATCTCATCTGGTCCTCTAGCCCATCCTGGGAACGCTCTTGTTTTCTCCTGGGTGGGAGGGGACTCAGACTCCGCTACCCCCTTCCTAAACTTCATGCTGATAGAAAGTTCTTTCTGTTATCTAAGACAGACATCCAAAGATAAGAACACAAAAATAATTCTCTCTTACATAGGTGTGTACCTGTGCTCCGCCCCCCCCCCACACACATACCATCAGAGAGTTTGTCTCTGTTTTAGACACAGCATGACAAACTTCTTCTATAGCCCCTATTCTTTCTGGCCCAATCCTCAATTCAGACAAAGAGTGGGTGATTCTTCCTCTTCATATGATAACCCTTCATGATATAAACAAAACCAGTGACTAAGTCACCCATATCTTTTCCTTCTCCATCCTGAATCATTCCCCCTTGCTTCTCCTTCCCTCCCCTCTTCTCTCAGAGAAACTGTTTTCCCTAGGGGGAGGGCAGAATTTTTTTAGGAGCCAGGTCAGAGTCTTGGAGCTAGGCTAGCTGTCTTTGTGCCTAGGTCTTCCTTTCTGGTGCCTCTTGGATGTAGTGCCCATCAAGAATGAGAAAGGGGAGGTGGCCCTCTTCCTGGTCTCCCACAAGGACATCAGTGACTCCAAGAACCGCGGGGGACTAGACAACTGGAAGGAGGGAGGTGAGGATGAATGACGGAGCCACTCAGCAGTCATTTATCATAGGCTTCCTATGAGCGGCAAAGCATTGTGACTGGTGCTGGGAGAGATCCAAAGAAAGGAAGACACAGAGGCCCCCACAGGGGTTGGCTTGATTAAAGTGACGGGTGAGGGTTCATCTACCCCAAGGGAGAACAACAGGGCTTTCAGGTAGCCTTGGCTCCCTAGTCACCTACCTGTCTTGCAGCACAATATTCAACCTGGGAAAATCCTTTGTTTTTCCAGTTTAACCAAAATCAGGTTGATTGTTTTTCAGGAGCATGTTGAAGCTCTGTAGAATACAGATTTATGAACCAAAGTTAACAAAATTTAATCATAGGGCGGACTTGGGTGACACAGTTTATGGTACTCTTGTCTCTGATTCCTTCTCCATACTGTCTGGAAAACCCTTCCTCCACACACACTTTTGTTCAATCATAGTGTCTCTCTCTCTCTCTCTCTCTCTCTCTCTCTCTCTCTCTCCCTCTCCTTTTCTCTCTCCCTTCCTTACTCCACTTCTCTTCTCCCTCTCCCTTCCTTCTTCCTTTCCCCTTTCTCTATCTCCCTCTCTCCCCTCTTCCCCCTTCCCTATCCCTCTTTTCCTCTCCTATTCCTCTTTCTCTCCCTCTTCTCTCTTTACCCTGTCTCCCTCTTTCTCTCCTCCACTCTCCTCCCTCAGTCTCTTTCCTTCCTTCCCCTACATTTCTCTCTCTCTCTCTCTCTCTCTCTCACTCTCTCTCACTCGCTCTCACTCTCGCTCTTACACATACACAGACAGACAAACATACACACACACACCCCTTCTCTATCTTCTCCTTTCACTTCTTTCCCTTCAGGGAAGGGGGGATGCAATTTTTTGGTCTCCCAGCTTATTAGAAAAATAAATAGATTTAACCCTTATTGGAAAAAAGTATTAATATTATCATTAGCTATAATTTAAGGTTTGAAAATCACCTGACAAATATCTCATTTTCTCCTCATAATAAACTTGGGAAGTAGATACTATTGTCCCCATTTTACACATGAGGAAACTGAGATAAATAGGTTAAGTGACTTGCCTAGGGTCACATGGCTAGTATGTGTCTGAGGCCAGATTTGAACTGAGGTCTTTTGATTTCAGATCCAACACTCTATCCAATATACCATTTAGTTGCTTTTAAACTAATAAGCTTATATTTTAATCTCTATTGTAATAATAATGCTAATGGTATTATTTGTAGTACATCATATTTTGTACAGTGATTTAAAATACTTTCTTTGCAGAGATAGGTAAGGCAGCATTACTATCTCCATTTTACAGATGAGAAGACTAAGGCTTACAGCTTGTGATTGGTTTATGGTCATGAAGCTATTAATTGTCAGAACCAGAACTATAATCTAGGTCTTCTTCCTCCTAGGTCAGCACTCTTTCCACCTCCCCAAAGAGGCCAACACCTATTTATCCAGATTGCTTGTCTAGAGCTCTCACAATGAGAACCTTAGGACTGCTTCACACAAGGCAGCCTGATATATAGGAAAGAGTATAAGATTCACAGTCAGAGAGACAAGGACTTGAACTCTTTCAATTACCACCAGTAAGGTGACTTTGGGATAAGATATCCTAGCTTAGCCTCAATTTCTTTGTAAAACACATGTAATGATACTTGTTCAACCTACTTCACAGAATTTTCATGATGATAAAATAAGTAAATGGATATGGAAGTAATTTTTAACCACAAAGTGTTGTGCAAATGTTCTTCTCATTGGCATTGTTATTATAGGATTGTGGGATTGAGAACTGAAAGGGACCTTAGAAGTCATTAATTATCTCCTAACTCATTACTTTTATAGATGAATAAACTAGGCCCAGAGAGGTTGAAAGTTGTCCAGGTAATAAATAGGAGAGCTGGGATTCAGATGATGGTCTCCTGATTCTAAGTCTAATATTCTTCCTCCCTTACACCTCAGCATAACCTTGGCCTGGGAGCTAGGGCATCCAAGATCTAGGTTTTCCTGTCCACCTTTGCCTGCTTGCAAAAAGACCTAGGCCTCTCACTGTTGCTTGTCCTATTTACACCTGGGTTCTTCACTCACCTATCTCTGATTACCGGTGATTACCTTGATCTGCCCTCCAGGTTGCTATATTATATCCTATAGTGTCTATATCCTATTTACATATTGCTATGTAATATATCCTATTGTGTCTGCCCCTTCCAATGTCTCTAATCTGCTTGTTTCTAAGAGACCATCATTTCATTCTTCTGGGATAAGGGGCAGGAAAAGGAGAAAATTGGCCCATGAATTTTCTGAGGGAGCCAGCCTATAGTTGGAAAGGAGAAGAGATGCTCTTGAATAAATATTAATTGATTGATAATTCCCTCAAGGGAATAGATTATTCAACTCAAACCAAAAGAAAGGTACCCTGACTCACTCTGTACACACAAGGCAGTATTGTGGGTTAGTTGTTTGTGTATCTGTTTGTTTTCCTGTTCATCCCCTCATCCTCAAGGGCCCCTTTCCCACAGGCGGTGGGCGGCGTAGGTACGGCCGAGCAGGGTCCAAGGGCTTCAATGCCAATAGGCGTCGGAGTCGGGCTGTGCTCTATCACCTGTCTGGGCACCTGCAGAAGCAGCCAAAAAGCAAGCATAAACTCAACAAGGTTGGAAAGGGGACTGGACTATGCTGCATTGGGTGGGTCTGGGAGGATGGTGAAATTGGGAGAAGGGGAGAGGCAGCAACATTCAGATGTCAAGAGAGACAAATGGGCTGAGAGAAGGCAGGGTGGGACTCTCATCACTACCCACAATTCCCCATCCCCCAAGCAAGACTAGATCCTAAGGGCTCAGGCTACTCTCTCCCCAACATAGTCAGGAAAAATGTAAAGCGTTCATTGGCCAAGCCTCCTGGGCACTATGCCCTAGAAGAGTCCTAGCCTGGTGGAACTGGGCACTGGATGTGGGAAGAGAATGTGTGTATTCCCCTAATCCTTCTCTCCACACTAGGGTGTATTTGGGGAGAAGCCAAACCTGCCTGAGTATAAAGTAGCTGCCATCCGGAAGTCACCCTTTATCCTGCTGCATTGTGGGGCACTTCGGGCCACCTGGGATGGCTTCATTTTGCTTGCCACACTCTATGTAGCTGTCACAGTCCCCTACAGCGTGTGTGTCAGTGCTGCCCGGGAGCCCAATGAGGCACGAGGCCCACCCAGTGTCTGCGACCTAGCTGTTGAAGTCCTCTTCATTCTTGGTATAGCGACTTTACTCTTAAGATTTCAGGTTCTGGTTGACCCCTCCCACCCCAATGTGACCCTGGCCCTCAGAAGCTAGGATCCAGGGTCCCTGTCCCTGTCAGAGGGTCCATGCCAGTCCCCCTATCATTTTAAGATGTGGTCCAGGCTCTCTCTCTCTAGCTCAGTCTCATTACTCACCCCATGAGTTCCATCTGGAGAAAGCAACCCAGCCTTGGTATCTCCCCAGTGCTGCAGTATCCCCTTCCCCCTGCATCCCTCCCTCTGTAAGTAGGGCCTTATCTTTCTCTGTCACCCTGTTCTCTCCGTGTTCATACTTCTGTCCTCCCTGCGTTCCCTGCAGACATTGTGCTGAATTTCCGCACCACATTCGTGTCCAAATCAGGACAGGTTGTATTTGCCCCACGTTCTATCTGCCTCCACTATGTCACCACCTGGTTTCTACTGGATGTCATTGCTGCCCTGCCCTTTGACCTGCTGCATGCCTTTGAAGTTAATGTGGTCAGTAGGCTCAGTGCCTGGTGGAAAGGGAAGACTGGGTGGGGAGTGATCAGGGCTTGGCTGCCGCGGGAGCCAGCAGGAGCTGGGTGGGAGCTGGTAGTGCTGAAGTGACCTCCCTCTTCCCTCCTCTAGTACTTTGGCGCTCACCTGCTGAAGACAGTGAGGCTGCTCCGGCTGCTCCGGCTGCTTCCCAGGCTGGACCGATACTCTCAGTACAGTGCTGTGGTGCTGACCCTGCTCATGGCTGTCTTTGCCCTGCTTGCCCACTGGGTGGCCTGCATCTGGTTCTACATCGGGCAGCAGGAAATTGAGAGCAGCGAGTCTGAGCTCCCTGAAATTGGTACGGTGGGCACGGGGGGGCAAGGGGCACTGAAAATAGCTACTTGCAAAGGCATGATGTGTGTTTGTGGGGGGGGGGGGTCCATGGAAGTAATTACAGTATAGGTTAAGGGATCCTGAAGAGTGTACTCAGCTGTTACACCTAGGGGTGTATCTGTAACATGTGACTTGTATATGGGGGAGTGTCATTCATTTAGTCCTTCCTCTTTTTATGTTCCTTTAAAAAAAATTACCTTCACTAAACCTACTGCGTGCATGGGAAGAAATATAAACGTAAGTGAGATATAGTCACTGCCCTCAAAGTACTTACCATATAGTGATATGAAAAGAAATAAATATAATGCTAAGAGTAAATTGGTCTGTCATACTAAGTGCCTACTATGTGCCAGGAATTGTGCTAAGTGCTGGAGATGCAAAGAAAGGAAAAAAAACAAGCCTTGCTCTTGAGGCGCTCAAAGTCTTTGTGTGTGGTGGGGGCAGGACCGGGGGGGGCGTGCAGGGGGAAGATACAACATGATTGTTTACAAACAAGACATTTGGGGAGAATAAGGTACCATGAAATCAAATGGGAAAGAAGTCACTTCTTATTGGGGAACCAGAGGCAAGTTCATAGGGAATTTGGTATTTTTTTGGACTTTGAATGATGTCAAAAGATAAAACCAATTAGGGGTGAGCATTCCAGTCTTAGGGAATAACATGAAACAAAGGTAGGGAAATCTAATTCATATTCTAGAGAAGCAAAATGTCCAGTTTGTCTGGAAAACAGGGTATTAGGGAGAGTAGCGTTAGGGAGAGAAGTCTGGAGAGAGACAGTTTGGAGCCAAGTAGGACTTGGTTTGGTAGGCAATGAGGCACTATGAGATGTTTTAGAGTTTTTAGAGTGGTTTTAGATGTATTGTGATCTCAGTTGTGCATTAGGAAAATGAATCTGATGACCCTATTTAGAACGAATTGAGTGTGAAGAGATTGGAAGCCAGGAGAGACGCTAAGAAGCTATTACAGGAGGTGGGGACCACAGATGTGGAACACTGCTTATAGTATCAATTTTGTTTCGTTTTGTTTTTAATACATCGATGTGTTTTTCAGTTGTTTTCAGGCATATCTGATCTTTATGACCCCATTTGTGGTTTCCTTAGCAAAGACACTGGAGTGACATTTCCCCCTCCAGCTCATTTTACAGATGAGGAAACTGAAGCAAACAGGGTTAAGTGACTTGCCCAGAGTCATACAGCTAGTAAGTGTCTGAGGTCAGGTTTAAACTCATATTTTCCTGCCTCCAGGCCCTGCATTCTCTATCCACTGCACCGCCTAGCTGCCCACTAATACATTGATAGGTTTTGATTTTTTTCTCTTTGTTCCTCTTTTTATTTTTCTTTAAAAAAAATACAAATCTTTGTAACAAGGAATGGCTCTCTGGGAGGGGGAAGGAGGAAAGGATTATTCCACTGTAGGATAGCTGTAGTTGATAGTTTTTTCCTTAGATCAAACCTAACTCTTTTTCTCTGCAACTTTTCCATCCATTACGCCTTGTTCTTCCTTCAAAGGCCAAATAGAACAGATCTAATCTTTCTTCCCCAAGAGAGCCCTTTAAATACTTGAAGCCTGCTATCCTATCCTTCAGGCTAGATATTTCCAGTCCCTTCAGTTGATCCTTTTGTGGAATGATCAGGAATCTCTTTACCATCCTGGTCACCCTTTTTTGAAAGCTTTCCAGGTTATCAGTTATTCAGATGTCCAGAACACAGCATCATACTCCAGATATCATCTAACTGGGGCATCAGGATTAACACTGCTTTGTTTTGGACACTATGAAGGAAGCACATATATATGCCAGGCACTTAACAAGTATTTGATCCACCCAACAGCCCTGTGAGGTAGGTGCTGTTATCTACTATTGCAATTTTATAATTTTGGAAACTGAGTCAGAGGTTATGTGATTTGCCCCAGGTCACCCAGCTAGTAAATGTCTGAGGCAGGATTTGAACTTCCAACTGGAGGCTGGGAGTGGAGTGGAAGGTCTAGGAAGAGGGGTTTTTTTTGTTTGTTTTTGTTGTTTTTATCACTTTGGGATTCCCTGACCTTGAGTCAGCCCTAGGTTAAGGATGGTCTTCCTGGGAAGAACTTCTTACACCTTCTCTTCTACTATTACATGATCAGGTAGAGTTGAAGTCTCTTTTGTTGCAACAAAAGGCAGGGTCGGTACTCCATTCACTGCACCACCTGGGCATCTGCCCCTGCTTCTCTTAGTGCTGCCATCTCACATTTTGGACAAATACTCAACTTGCAGCCCACTAAAACCCCCACATCCTTTTCACATGAGCAGCTTTCTAGTGATGTCTTCCCCCCACACACAATATTTTACGTGTTAATTAGATGTTTTGAACCACTGTGTAAGTCTTTTTACATTTATCCCCATTAAATACCATCTAACTAAATTCAGCTTATATGTTCTATTTCATCAGATCTTTTGGGAGGGAGCACTCTTGATTCTGTCATCCAGAATATTAGCTCTCTCTCCTAGTTTTGTGTCACTGGCAAATCTGAGAAGCATGAATAGAAATTGAAGTGTTATAACACCCAGAACCAAGAAGAGAGCCTTTGAGTCTTCTTCTAGATATCTTCCAAGCTGGCATCAAACCATTTCCATTCTTTCAGTCTTGCCATTCAGGCAGGTTTGAATCCACCTAACTACGGTTATCATCTGATCTCATGTTGTCCCATCTTTTCCACAAGGAAAGAGTAAGAGACTGTCAAACGCTTTGCTGGGATCTAAGTCAGGAGCTCTTAACCACTGAGTCTGTCATAAATCCCTTAGATGGACCCCCTCTCACAGTAAAGTTTTTAAATACATTAAATAAAATACATAGGGCTACAAACAAAACCTGCCATGTTGAAATGGTTATCAAAAATATATGTACATATACATATATTTGTGTATATATATATATATATGTATGTGTTTATATCTGTTGTATACATACATATATAATATACATATATACACACATGTACACACATATATGTATATATAAACATCTATTTTCAAGTTCATGAGCCCCAGGTTAAAAACCTCTTACCTAAATCATCTCTATCTATAACATTTCCCAATCTAGCCCAATAATCCTGTCCATAAAAGGAAAATGAGGTTATCAGGCACGATCTGCTTGTCACTAGTATATTTGTGTCCCTAATCTGTTGTTCTCTCTTTTGTTTCTTGGGAGAAACTTGCCGCCACAGATTCCAGTTTTTGGATTCCACAAATTTTTTCTGCTAGACAGGACACACATCCTGCCGTTTATTCTTTTCTAATTCTTATCTCATGGTTCTGATCTGTTTCAGGAACATTCTGAAACATGTTGCTGGGTTTTCATGTTCTTTTGGGACTACTTAGGGTTCAATGTTTCCTTGGTGTTGATTGATTTTCCTTTATCTTGCAATATTTATTTAGATATGCTTGAAATCCTTTTAGAAACATTAGTACTCTTTCCCCGTTATGATTTCAGTACCTTTTCTGTTGATTTATCTGCTTGTGCGCTAGATTTTTAATTGAATTTTCTTTCTTGTGATAGAAAGATATTTGGTGAATTTAGACTTTTCCCCCTTATAGTCCCCTGTCTCTAACTGTCTGATTTCTTCCCCTTTGAAGGTGATTTTATTCTTGGGGTTGAACCTCAAAGCTGCTTTAGACTCCTGCCACATTGGGGAATTCATTTTTCATCAACTCTCAGCTCTGCCCTAAGTAACTTCTAGGGTACAGAACTGGCCCCAACAGGATGCCAGACCCCGTTCCTCAAAGCCTATGCAACCACCTCCCTTGCCCCCTGCTCCCTACTTCCTGTCCTAATTCAGATCCTTATGTGAGAAAAAAATTTCTCATTCTACTTCCCTTATCAAACTGTATTAATTTTTTTTTGGTAAAAAGCTCTTCAATTTTGGGGGACAGCTAATGTTTATACAGCGTTTTAAGACTTGTAAGGCATTTTACATATACTAACATTTGAATCTCACAACAGTGTTGGGAGGTAGGTGCTATTATGATTTTCTGACTTTCCCAGGTCACAGAACTAGTAAGTGCCTGAATCAGGATTTGAACTCATCTCTCTAATTCCTACTCCAACTTTCTATTCACTGTGCTACCCAGATGCCACTTAAATTTAAATGTGTAACAAATCATAAAGTTCTTACTTACATTAAATGCATATTTTCTGGAAGTTCTACCCACTGGTCCTCTGTTTCCTGGAACTACACAATATACATTTTATTTTCTCTGAGTCTATAAGGTATTCAATGTGGCATAGTGGGAAAAAACAACCAAATCTAAAGTCAAAAGACCTGGATTCAAATCCTAATTTTGCTTTGAACTAGGCACATGATCTTGGACAGGTCACAGAATCATAGAGTTAGAGACATAACGTCCCTAAATCTAGTCCAACAGCCTTGGGTTGTTTTTTAATTTTTGATTTTTATGGATGGCTTTTGTTGTCCTATTGCATTAATTTCTGAATATACCTTCCCCTTCCCTGCCCAGCAAGCCGCCCCTTGTATTGGAGATTTTAAAGGAAAGAGAAAGAGAGGGAAAGAGGTGGGCTTTGTTACCTCCTCACCGGAGCCCAGCCTGGTCATTATAGTTACACCACATCTGGTTTTGTGGTAGCAATAGTTGTTTTTATTGTTTCTGTTTAAGTTGCGTATCTTTTTTCCTGGTTCTTCTGACTTTACCCCACATCTTACTATAGGGGCAGCTAGGTGGTGCAGTATATAGAGCACAGTACAGGAGTCAGAAGGACTTGAGTTCAAATCTCACCCCAGACACTTGACACTCACTAGCTGTGTGACCTTGGGCAAGTCACTTAGCCCCAATGGCCTCATCCTGGGTCATCTCCAGTCATCTTGATGAATATCTGGTCACTGGATTCAGATGGCTGTGGAGGAGAAATGAGGCTGGTGACCTGCATAGACCTCCCTCACTCAAAAAACAAAGTCAAGTGCAAGTCATGTCATCATTTCTCTGATGGCATGGTCTTCTTCGGCAATAAAGGATGAACACACACACCATACTTTCCTAAATCCTTCATTATTTCACTGTGGGTACTCATCCAGGATACCCCATCTTGGGTGCTCTAACAGGGCAAGGATTCATTAAAAAAAATTTCAGGCTTTTTTTTCCCCAAAAAATGATTTTTAGACAGCAAGACTTTTTCCTTTTTTTTTAATTAGGATCCTAACAAATACCAAATAAAATGAATATTTCCATACACACTGTGGAACAGAAGGAAAGGATCATACATGAAACTGCAAATCTCTATGATGTAGAACTTGCTGTTCTTAATTCAATATGTAACTTTCAAAGTTGTCCTGCTTCTCTGTGATTCCTTCTGGTCTCTCTTCTCATTGAGGGAGAGGAGGGGAAGACTCTATTTCTAACCCATTCTCTCTCCCATCAACTCTCCCCCAAAATTGGGGAAAAAAGAAAACAAAATCCTTGCAACAAATATACCTAGTCAAATAAAACAAATCCCACACTGGCCACGTCCAAAAATGTATGTTTCATTTTGCATATCTCTCAGGAGAGGGGTTGCATATGTCACCTTCAGTACTCTGACATCATGGCTTGTCACTGTGTCGATCAGAGTTCTTAAGTCTCTCAAAGTTGTTTGCCTTTTTAGTGTTGATTTTGTATAAATTGTTCTGTCCCTGCTCACTTCACTCAGCATCAGTTCATACAAGTCTTCCTAGCTTTCTCTGAAACCATCACTTTCATCATTTCATACCACAATTTGTACATTGATTTTCCCAATTGATAGAGACTCCCCTTAGTTTCTATTTCTTTGCCATTAGAAAAGGGGCTTCTATAAGAATTTTTTTACACATAGGAATCTTTTTTCTCTTTGATTTCTTTGGATTGTAGATCTAGTATACGATGGGATCAGAGTTTGTACATTTTTCTGACGTTTTGGGAATAGTTCCAAATTGCTCCTGGAATGGTCATACCAGTTCACAGCTCCATTAAGAGCCCCAGTACATTAAGGTGTCTGTTTTCCCACAGCCCCTGCAACATTTGTCATTTTCTTTTTTTTCTTTTTGTCACCTTTGCCAATCTGATGAATAAGAGATGGAACCTCAGAGTTGCTTTAATATGTGTTTCTCTAATTATTATTGACTTGGAGTATTTTTATAAAATATAGTTATGGATAGTTTTGTAAACTACCTATTCATATTCTTTGATCATTTTTCTATTGAGGAACAACTCTTGTTATAAGTTAAATTTGATTTAACAAATATTTGTTGTGTCTACTATGTGCCAGGCACTATGCTGAGCACTGGGGATACAAAGAGAGGCAAAAGATAATCCCTGGCCTTGAGGAGCTTACAATATAATGAACTGTAATAAAGTCAAATCATTTCTTTACATGTCTGAGAAATGAAAACTTTACCAGAGAAATTCACTGCAAAGATTTTTTTTCACAATTAACTTTCTCTTCTAATTTGAATGGCATTGATTTCATCTGTGCAAAACCTTTTTTAATTTTATGTAATCAAAATTGTCCATTTTATCATCTACTTTGATCTTTTCTATATCTCCTCCCCTATCCATAGTTTTGAGAGGTAATTTTGCCATTGTTTCTTTCATTTGTTTATGATGTGATCTTTTATCAGTCATGTATCTATTTGGAACTTGTCTTGATACATAGTGTGAAATGTTGGTCTTAATCAGATTTCTGTCAGATAGCCTTCTAAGGTTTCCAGCAGTTTTTGTTGAATTGTGAATCCTTACCACAATAGCTAGGACCTTTGGGTTTACCTAATACTATGCTACCATTTGATTCTATATCTTGTATACCTATTTTTTCCCATTGATCAGCCTGTCTATTTTTAAGCCACTATTGGATGGTTTTAACGATTCTGTAGTACTACTGCTAAGGCTCACTTTTATTCTTGAGTTTTTGTTCCTCTAGATAATTTTTTTCTAGCTCCAGACAGTAATCCATTAGTAGTTTACTATTATGAAAATGAACAAATAAATTAATTTAGTTAGTACTGCCATTTTTATTATGTTGTCTTGGCCTTCTCATGAGCAATTAATATTTCTCCAATTACCTAAATCTGTCTTTATATCTGTGAAGATTGTTTTGTAGTTGTATAATTCCTATGTCTATCTGGATACATAGTAAGTATTGTATACATTCTAGTTATTTTAGTTGTAATTTCTATCATTTAATGCTGAATTTTGTTGATAATGTATAGAAATGCCAAGAATTTATGTGGATTTATTTTATATTTTGTAATTTTGCAGCAGATCCTATTTCCGTTAACTTTTTAGTTGACTCAGGTTCTCTAAGTAAGCCATCATATTTTCTGCAAATGAATATTTCCTATGCCTGTGCTTATTCTCCCAATTTATTTTCCTTTTTTTACTGCTGTCGCCAGCATTTCTACCCTATATCAAATAATAGTGGTGATGATGAATGTCCTGGTTCTACCCTTGATCCTTCTGAAATAGGATTTTCAGATGTTTCCCCAGGTCAGATAAACTACTGTAAAATAACAATTAGACTTTGAAAATTGAATTGAAGTAATTTGCTTCTCAGCATAATGGAGACACGGAGGCACATCATGAGATAGTAACTAGCATGATTTTGTGGGTGTTAGAAGCTTGGTGCTTTTTCACAGGAATTAATGAGTTGTGGAAATATCTTTTGACTGAGTTGTTGATTCTATTATACAGACTTTACACCATAATTAGAATATGTTGAAAGATGTAAAGTACAGGTAAAGGATTATGGGGATGGAGAAGCCATAATGGAAGGGGAAAGGAACTTGGAAATGGAGGCCAAAACAGTCTCATTCCAGAACAGCGTCATCAGACTGCAGGTGACCAGGTTGAACTAGCCTGTGTTACAGTTGTGCAGTGGATAATCACAGCCCTATTGAGTGCATTCAAGAGGCTATTCCATCATTAATATATCAGAAGTTAAATATCACTGGACCAACACTGGGAAACTCTGATGTGGTCACGGAGAGGGGTGACCCCAGATCTGAAAGAAGTGGAGATCATCACCCGCTATTACTGCATCTGTCCACCTAAACTTGTAGGACCTCAAGAACAAGCCTTGGGGAACCTTTCCTCTCCCATACCTCAACCCCCATTGCCATGTTCCCACAAGTTTTTGGACACCTACTCTTAACTGGATACCGAACACCGTCCCCTTTGCATCGTGAGATAATCTAAAGCTACACTCTATTATATGACTTTTGGGTCTACTATCCTCTTCACAGTAACCACTAATTAAGACCCATCTGCCTTACCTGTGCTCCCCAAAGTCCTCTGGACTTTGCCATCTGCCTTACTGCTTTGCCTCCAGACCCTAAGGACCACCTGGTCTTTCCATCTACCCTGAAGCCAAACCCTCCTATATATGTTTTCTCCTTCAATTAGGATGTGAACTCCTTGAGAACAGGGACTTTCATGTGTTTCTATTTGTATTGTTCAGAAAGTTTGACTTTGGTGACTCTCCAGTGCCCAAGGGATGGAAGGATCTTTTGAGGAAGAAATTCAGTGCAAGGACACGAGAGCTCTTGCTGAATGGGTGGGACGTAGGGTTTGCCTGGGAGCAACAACTGATCCTTCTAAGGGTGATCTTAGAAGATAGCTTTTTTGGATATGGAAACCCTGAAATACCATTTGAAAGAATTGGTCCTCATCAGAGAGTCCTTGCCAGTAATGGTGGGACAGAAAAAGACTGGAAACACCTAGATTTGTGTAGAAAACCGGGTGCTGAACAAGAGTACTAAGGTGGGCTAGTACACTGTGCCCCAAGTTCAAGCTGTTCATTGGGCAGCCAAGGGTTTTCAGTATTGTCATTATGCAATAAACACAACTAGATTTCTGTGGCAGAGGAAACTAGAAAACACAATTTTCTGGTTCGCCAAGAGTACTCCAGTTTTAGAATATTTCTCAAGGAATCCTGGGGGCACTGAGCACATTTCAACAGCTGATGGAGAATATGGTGAAATACATTAACATTTGGAAATGCTGGTGTTCCTAGATGATATCTAGGAATCGTTTGGCAAGACCTTAGACCTCACGAGAAAGACTAAACAAAGTATCATATTGACTAGAAAGTGGTCTGAAGTTGGTTAAGTGGGTCAGTTTTGCATAGACTCTGTCATATGTTTCATGGAATGAACAGTGAACCAGAGAAGACAAGAGTGCTCACCAACTGGCCGTATCCAAAGAACCTCCATCAATTTCAATTAATGACTTTTTCTAGGATTTGATGGCTATTATAAAAAATTTGTGATGAGCTGTGCTATTGCTAAGCCATAATCTTGTATGGCTCTTTCAACATTATTTGGGATGATCTTAAAAGATTTTAAAGACCTGGTGAAATATTTCATACCTGTGCTAATTTTGTCCTGTGAAGCCCTTTATCCTGAATACTCATGCTAGCCTAGGGGGCCAAGCAATAGTCTTGTACTTGGAAAATTATGGTCACCAGTAGAAGATACTGACAGGGAAACTTGGTATCCTATACATAAACTGGAGTTCATAGAGAAGTCTATATATGTAGAACTAAACTTGAATTATGGACTGATCACAATTGACTGCCTTATATTTTGGCCAATACCAAATTGGAATATTATCTGCCAGAGATGGGGAGCAGAATTAGTTAACCATGGGTTCAATAAACATTTTTGGTCAGAGAAAATTAATGTGGATAGAGATGCTCTGTCTTACAGCCCATGTTAGTCCAGAGCTACGATCATAGCCCTGGAAGGGATGAAAGCTATTTGTGATACCCAGACAGCTGGCCTTTGACACACACAGTACCTCCCTCCCCAACGCTCCAACAGAGAGAGGTGATTTTTCTCATTTCCATTTAGGTCATTGATAATGAATGGACTACAAGCTCAACAGGGGTCAGTGTGAAGAGACTATCAAAAGAACCAGGGCATGAGGAGGGTCCATGAGGAGGGTCCACGTTGCTAGAACAATGAGGTGATTAGTCTCACTGCTCTCTGCCTTTGTCAGACCATGTCTAGAACATCGTTCAGTTCTGGGTGTCACGGTTTAAGAAGGATATTGATAAGATCAAGAATGTCTAGAGAAGGTCTATGAGGATGTTGAAGGGCTCTGAATTCATGGTGGATTAAAATCAGGTAAGAGAACTGGGAAATGTTTAACCTGGAGAAAAGTAAACTGGAGGCAGGGGAAGGACATGATATCTGTGTTCAGGTGTTGAAAGGATTGTATCTGGAGAAGGGACTAGACTTTTTCTGTTTGTCCCAGAGGTCAGAAACAGGATCATTGAGTGGAATTTGCAAAGCAGCCAATTTATGCTTGACATCAGGAAAACCTTCTTAATGATGCTGTCTGAAGGGCGAATAACCTGATTTGAGAAGTAGTTGATTTACCCTCCCTAGAGGTCTTCAAGTGAGGGGCAATGTTACTATGCAGTATGTTAAAGACAGGGTAAAGAGCGGCATTTGGGTTGGATTAGATAACTGCTGAGATCCCTTCCAACTCAAAATTCTGTGATTCTGTTATTTCTGAGTGGTCAGGTTTGTGTTTCAAACAGTAAACATTTATTAAGCACCTACTATATGCTGAGCATTCTTTATGTGATGGTTGTCACCATTGTGCAATATTATTTTCCTGGTTCTCCTTACTTGGATACTCTGCATCAGTTCATATAAGTCTTTTCATGTTTCTCTGAATTTTTCATACTCATAATTTCTTATAGAGTTGTACTGTCTTATTTCATTCAGATGCCACAACTACTTTAGTCATTCCCCGCTCAATAGGCATCTCCTTTGTTTCCAGTTCTTTGTTTCTACACAAAGTGCTGCCATAAATATTCTGGTGTATTGTTTCTTTCTATCTCTGATGAGTATAGACTTCTTTCTGAAACATATTTAAAGAATAGATTACTTAGGATACCTTATGGGGAACCTAGGTTCTGAATTTTTCCCCTTTATATCTAGCCTAAGTTTCAAGTGTCCCTGAGCTGAATTCCATTATAGCATGGGTCAACCCTATCAACTTTTTGGGTTCCTATTTACTGGAGTTCTTAAGATTTTCTGGAAACATATCAGGGTGCTTGGCTTCTCTGGAACCTTCCTAGGAGTCCTCATATCCATGCAGGTCTTTAATTAATTAATCAGTCAATAAACATTTATTAAATTTTTTTATTATTTATTAAATAAATTAATAAATAATAAAATAAATAACTATAATTATAAAAATAAAAATAATTATAAATAATAAATAATTAAATAAATTAATAAATGATGACTTATTTATTAATAACATTTATTAAATGTTATTAAATGGTGTTACAGGCACCATCCTTATCACTGGAGATTCAAAAGAAAATTTCTGCCCTAGGGGCACTCACAGTCTAATGGATGCCACACTCTTATTGGTTTCTCTCATTTGATTAGATGGTGGTCACTGGTCAGAGCCTTTAGTTTCATTTGGGCTCTCCCCTTCAGCAGATACTCTGCAGTCACCCTGACATTTCTGGGAGTGTGGCCTTGGGATGGGTCACATGCAAGATATGAAATCTATTCACAATAACCACGTAATAATAACTCATTCCTATGGCACTTTAAAGTTTACCGAGGCCTTGAGAGATGTAGCTAGAGATCGTTAGAACCAGGCTTCAAACCAGGACCTCTTGACTACAAGCCCAGTACTCGTTCAAAATCCCTGGGGCGCAACCCCTTCTGCCTCTCTCTTTAATTGTCATGTTTCTTTCCTAGATCAGTAAGGAATTTCCCTTTCTTCCATATTTAGCTCACCTAGACACAAGTTGTGATTTTCAAAATGGGTTTATTAATGTTCAGCTTAATTCCATTCAGTTCAGCAGACCTCTGCTGTCTGGAGTCACTGTGTTGGATGTGGATAATTCCAAGGTAAATGGGATGCAGACTTTCCTGTCAAAGATCTTAGAGGTGAATGGAAGGGAGGGGAAGGAAATGAGCATTTATATAGAAGCTGTGATGTCCCAGGTACCACACTCAGTGTTTTTTATGAATATCTCATTTCATCCTCATGACAACCCTAGGAGGTAGGTGCCGTTAGGATCCCCATTTTACAGCTGAGGCAAAAAGAGGTTAAGTGACTTGCTGAAGATCACAGAGCTAGTAAGTGGTGGAGGTCAAGTTTGAACTCAGGTCTTTCTTGACCACAGGTCTAGTGATTTATCCCCTGCAACACTTAGCTGCCTCCAGCTAAGTTGGACATGCCCAAGAGAGCACAGGGAGGGAGGCAGAGACAATGGAAGGGTAGAAACTCTGGGACCAGGACTGATATCTCCAAACTTGGGCAGCCCACTGATCATGGGACACTGGGATCTGACACTTTCCAAACAGGACAGAAAGAGGTCAGGGAAGGGCTCTTGCAGGGATTCTTGGAGATGGTGGTCTTTGTGTCTTTTCAAGAAACTGAGAAAGATGAGACTTAACAAATCAGAGATTTTTCTATACTACGGCATTAATAGAATTGCCAAGTTACAAATCACAGGAATCCTATCATAAATTTCCCTGAATTTGGCCTAAAAATCTGGCACAAGATTGTTGGATTCCCATCAGACTAGCTTCTAGCTGGGTTCTCCTATGGCTCCATTATCTTGCCTCTTGAGAAAGCCCCATGTCAGCCTTTACCTGCCTATGTTGACCTTTTGACCCTTGGGTTCACCTAGTAATGAAAGCTGGCACTCTTTGGGATGCTTAAACACTAGATTCCAGTGCTTCTAGTCCATGAGCAAGGCTCCTTCTAGATAGACTGCCTTGGGACTGCACACACACATGCACACACAAGTACCCACACACACAAATTTCCCATGCCAGAAATGATACTCATGGGCTGACACACCATTAGATCTTTTTTTTTTATTTTAAATAAATTTATTTAACTTTTTACATTCATTTTCACAAGATTTTGGGTTCCAAAATTTTCTCCCCATTTG
>CM053770.1:177265021-177403655 GCA_028658325.1 Potorous gilbertii
GTAAGCAGACCTCTTTGTCATCAGAGACAAATGGAGGAATCATCTTCTCAAGAAAATAACCATCTATGGTCTTAGTTTTTTTCCCTTTTCTGGGCATTTTCCCAGCCAGTTACTTGATTTCTGAGAGTCTTCTCCACCCCCTGGCCTAGACCCGCCCCGCTAGTGCTTGGGATCTGGGATTCAAATGCTGCTCCCCAGCTTCAGGGTTTTTGGCGGCAGGCCTGACTGCTCTTCAATGGGAACTTATCTGCTGGTTCTCAGGTGGGGGCAGGGCCGCCTCTCAGGCTCAGTTCCCTCAGGGGGTTTATGCAGAGATCTCTTGCAATGGAGCCTCGGCGGAGCTCCTGCCCGCCCTGGGAGTCTCCGCCTCTGCCGCAGCCGCCGCCTCCCAGGGGGTCCGAGTCCCGGAGATACCCCGCTCCCCTCTCAGCCCGTCTCTCTCACTGACCTGTGCGTCTGTGGGTGGAGGGACCTTCACAGCCACGGAAGAATCAGGTCCCTGACGCCTGCTGGGCTCTGCTCGTTCCTCTCAGTGCCGCGTGGCCAGGGCGGGGAAGGGGAGCGCGCCGCAGGGCAGGGCTCCGCTCCTGTCCAGGGTACCTTTGTGGTCGGTTTTTCAGGGCTCTCTGCAACGGAAATCTCCTTCACTGTGTTTCTGTGCAGCTTCCACTGTTCCAGAATTTGTCAGGAGTTCTTTTTAGAGGGAATCCATGGGCTGTGGTTTCGGAGCTAGCAAATGTGAGTCTTTCTACTCCACCATCTTGGCTCCACCCCCCCACACCATTAGATCTTAAAGCAGCCTTGAAAATTATCTAATCCTAGAACATTTCTTCTACCAACTTCTTTTTACTGAGTAAACCCTTAAGGGAATATGATATATTCTTTCTTCCTATTCCCAACACCTTGATTTTTCTTGGGTTTATGGTGAAGACGCTCCTCAGAGAGGGATATACCGTTGATGGACATGACGTCTGTCCTTGACCCCTTTCTTGGACATCTATTACTGCCTAGACAATTTGACTCTCAAATCTGCCAATTCCCAGGCATACAGGTCTTAGACCTACAATCCATCTTTTCCTCCCTCATCTGAAGTTGGAGAAACTTCTCCGTTCAGGATACTGGTGGCCCCTGGTCCTCTCCCTCTCACAGTTGTCTGGATAACTCACCATTGTGAACTGAGTAATCTCAAGAAGTGAAACATTTTAATAGGTACGCTTCCTTCCAGTTGGAGGGAACATCAGAGGTCATCTAACCCAATTCCTGCCTGCACAGAATCCCCACCCCCACCCCAAATATCCTCGGTGAATAGTTAACCAGTCTCTTCTTGAATGCTTCCAGTGACAGGGAAATCACTGTTCCTTGAGGAAGTTCTTTCCATTTGAGGCTACTCCAATGGTGAAGTTTTTCTTTTATGTTGGGTTGAGATGTGCCTCCCTTCTGATCCTTGCATCACATGACCACCTTCAAGATCATGTAGTTGAGTCTCCTCATTCAGAAGAAACTGAGTCTTAGAGGATTAAAGAGTTTGGCAAAATTCACTCATGTAGCAAGAGAGCAGAGGCTGGATTTGAACGTGGTCCTCCATGTCTGGAGAATTCTACATCGTGTTTAGTTCAAATCTTTTCAAAAATGATCATTCCTGGTTCTTAGAGATCATCTTGTCCAACCTCTTGGTTTTACAGAAGAAACAGAAATTCCAGGTCATATGTGAGCCTTTGTAGTAGGTGCATGCTGGGTGTTTTGACCCCATATCTAGTGCTTTTTCTACCATACAGATCACAAGGAGCTTGTGTGGACATCAGAGCAGGGCTGTACAGAGATGTCATGAGTCTTGCCATGGGTCTTACATACATATGGGGTCATAGGGAGGATATGAAGGACATCATATGGATTGCATGTAGGGTCATGGAAAATGTGTGGAGAGGATGTCAAAAGGCTTGCATCGTGGGGCAGGGTGGGATTTGTGTCAATGTGGGGTTGTAAGGAACAAGGGGGGAGTCAGTAGGAATGTGTACATTGCAAGGGCTATGTAGGACATGTGGATCATTACAGACTGAAAATATTCAAAGTAATCAATGCATGGGGACCATGCATGTTCTCCAGAATATGAGGAAGGAGTCATAGGGCAGGAGGGAAGGACAGAGAGGGTGGGATCTGGGGGAGGTGCCCTGGATAGTAGCCTGGAGTGCCCCTCACAGCAGTCATCATCCACCCTGAAGTCCGCCTTACCTAATCCTCACCCTAGACTCCAGAGAATTTCCGAAGTCTCAAAACAAATGCCCTTGTCAGGCCTCGCTGAAAATCCATGTTGCCTTATTCATCATGCGTTGCCTCTCTGAATTCCCCATAGTAGTTGTTCCAAATCTTGTATGATTTCTTTCTACTTTCCCCCTTCGTCCTTCCCCCTCTCCAAACACAGTTTCAGAAATGATCTCCTTCCCATGAGACTCTGAAGAGCCTTCCAGCTCAAAATTCCCTCAACTTCCCTCCTTTGTCTGAAAGTCTCAGTATATTTCACTGACCACCTCTCTTTAGAAGAAGAAATAGCTCTCTCTCTCTTTCTCTCTCTCTCTCTCTCTCTCTCTCTCTCTATCTCTCACTCGCTCTCCCTCTGTCTCTGTCTGTCTCTCTCTCTCTCTCTCCCTCCCCAGCTAACTTCAACCATGCCCTTGATTCCAACCCTTTCCTTTTTATTCTTTTCTCTCCTCTTCCTTCACTTTCCTCCTCCCATTTACTCCAGGACCTAGAGATACATCATCTTTTCCCCTGTGTGACCCTGGGCAAGCCACTTAACCTCTGTTTGCCTCAGTTTCCTCACCTATAAAGCGGGGATACTAACAGCACCTACCTCCTAGGGTTGTTGTGAGGGTCACATATGATGTTTGCATGGTACATATTCCATAGTAGGTGCTTAGTAAGCACTTGTCTCCTTCCTCTTGCATCCTCATGCTTTTTCCTCTCCTTCCACTGAACTCACAGACATGCTCAGGTGTCCCTGTCCTGAAAATAACTCCCTCCTCCTGTTTGCTCTCTCCTTCATTTCACCACAACGGTTCTCAAAAAGACCAGTCCATGCTGACTGTCTCCATTTTTCCACCACCCACTCCTTAACTCCTTGCAATCTGGATTCCACCCCCCCCCTTACTGAAACTGTTCCCTCATAAATGCAGCGGCCCCTGCTCAGTCCTCCTCCTCTCCAACCTAGGAAGCCCCTGCTTCTGTTCACTATCCCCTCCATAACATCCTTTGCTTCAGTCACATTGCAGGTCTTGGTTTCCTTCTCTCACTCTAACCACTCTTTACCTTAGTGGCTCTTCTTTGTCCTTTCACCTCCTCAGTGTGAGTGTTCCCCTTCTGTCCTAGACCTCTTTTCTCATCCCCTGCATTCTCCTTTCTTGCATATTCTCATGTATTCCCTTGAATCCAGTGATCCCTTTCATGCTACAACTTTTGCATTCTTGGATTTGTCCAAGCTCAAGCTCTGATTCTAATCTCAGATGATCAGTCCCCTCCAGGGTGGCCCCAGCCTAACTTCTCAGCCACGTCTTCCTCTACTCCGCACCCCCTTAAACCTTTCGATCAAACCAGGCAGTAGTCTCTCTTCAGCTCAGAAGGTTAAGTGGCGTGTCCCACAGTTGGGATCACACAGTTGGAGGTGAGCCCTGGTCCTCCTAAATCCAAGCCAAACTCTCTATCCCAGACAAACCAAACCATTTGCTACTTCTTTAAAATCCCTTAATGTTCCTCCACCTCTGTCTTTCACTTGGAATGTCCTCCTGTTACTCCATCGGCTTGTTGAGATCCTTCCCAAGTATCAAGACCAAGCTAAGGGCCTCCTTCACAGTCTTGTAAGCCTATCCTGACCCTATCATCTGATTTTTAAAAATAGCTAACATTTATATAAAAGGTTTTTTTTTTAAAAAAAATAGCAAACATTTTGTAAAATAGCTAGCATTTATATAAACTTTAAAATAGCTAACATTTATATTTTTAAAAAATTTAATAACTAACATTTCTATAACACTATGTGCCGGGCCCTCTGCTAAGCACTTTACAATTATGATCTCATTTGAATCTCAAAACAACCCTGGGAGGTAGGTGTTATCATTGTTCCCATTTTATAGATGAGAAAGCTGGGGCAAACAGAGGTTACATGATTTTCCCAGCTGGAGGGGATACCTTCCTTTTCTAACTTTCATAATCAATCGGTCCCATCAGATGGCAACGTATCCTATTACTGTCTTAGAGTTGTCTGTACTCATCTTTCCTTCTGGTCTTTAGGTTCCATGAGGGTCAGTGTTCGTTTTTTATGTCTTTCTTTACTTGGCACTGTACGTTGTACATAGTAGGCACATTATAAATACTTTTGAATGACTGGATGGAGGATGGATGAATGAAAAAGTGAATGATTGCATGAGGACCAAAGAGCCACAAGTAGTGGAGGGTCATAGGATGTGGGGAGGGATCTTCAAGAATGTGTATGGAAGGAGGAAATGGAGGGATTGTGTTGGGCTCCTATATGCCCTGGTTCCAGAGGCTTTGGAGTGACCTCTGCAATCCTCCTTATGCCGTTAGTCCTATGGGTGCCTAGGATGCCCTTTTCTCTTCCTTAGAGCTCCTAGATGGGATACTGAAGCTATGGGACTCTTTTAAAGCTTAGGGATGGGAAACATTGCTAAGAGGTTTTCTAGGATCCCTGAATCTCCTAGATTAGGGTTCAGGATAGAACCCTCAGGAAGCAATGGGCTGGAGGGTCCTCAAGGCCCACATCTCTCTAATCTCAGGCTAATCCTAGAGCCTCAATGAGGAGAGCTTGTAGCAGGTGTACAGTAAAATGAGGCTGGAAATTGGCCAACCAACTGCACTGTGCACCTGTGGAGCACACCTACTCTTTGGGAAGGCAAAGCTTTCTGGAGGAGACAGGCCAAGCAGATGGATCAGCTGTTCCCAACTGAGATGATGATGATGATGATAGTTGAGAGGACAGATAAGGCCTTTCTTGGCCTGAGTGAGCAGAAGCATAACAGATTAGATCAGTGGTCACTAGTTTATTAATTTCCTTTCTTCATACTCCCAGTGAAAGAAGATTACCATATATGATCCCCTCTTGCCAAACAAACCTATAGGATTTCTATAATTCCTATAGGAGAATTATTTCTGACACTATGAATAAGGGATATTTTACCATCCATATTGTTAGTCCCAGGTGTCTTTGACACCAGAGGCTATAAGAGCTGGGCAAGGACATTGCAACCCATGCTACTAGATGAAGCCTAGCCCAGGTATCTATGTCTCTTGAGTTCTTTAGTGTACCCACATACTGCCTGGCTAGATGGAATCTGTGGGTGATGAATTTCCTTATATGGATTGAAAACTAGCATATTGTGGGAATGGGAAAGAAGGAAGGAAGAAAGGAAGGAAGGAGGGAAGGAAGGAGGGAAGGAAGGGAGAGAGGGAGGGAGGAAGGGAGAAAGGAAAGAAAGAAGGGAGGGAGGAAGGAGCATTTATTAAGCACCTACTATGTGACAAGCACTCAGTCAAGTGCTTTATAAATATCTCATTTTGGGAGGAAGGTTGAATGTAGGGAAAGAGGAGATGGAAGGAAGATGGGGAGAGTAAAACATCCATCGAGAATGTTGAATAATAATAACTTGGCTATAAGTTTTACAAAGTGTTATGCTCAGAATTTGTGTGAGGTAGGTACTGCAAATACTATTATTGCCATTTCCCAAACAAGAAACTGAGGCCCAGAGAGTTTAAATGACTGACCCAAGATCACACAGCTAATGTCAAAATTTGATTTGAAACCTGGTCTTTGGATACCTTTCCCAGCATTCTTCATGCCGCGCTGTGTATGTCCATCCTTGGGTCAGCATGGCAGAACACACGAGCTTACACACCTGTCCATGTTTGGACCCAGTGAAACATACATGTGACTCAAGACTGCCCCAGATCCCACAGCTCATGTGTGGGTCAAAATTTTGCTTCTGTTTCTGACCTCCATTCTGTTCTCCTGACCTAGGTTGGCTGCAGGAGTTGGCCAGACGACTAGAGACACCATACTACCTGGTGGGACGAGGCAGGACTGTAGGGAACAGCTCTGGCCTGGGTGACAACTGCAGCAGCAGCAGCAGCAGCATTGAAGCCAATGGGACTGGGCTGGCGTTGCTGGGGGGCCCATCCCTGCGTAGTGCCTACATTACCTCCCTCTACTTCGCGCTGAGCAGCCTTACCAGCGTGGGCTTTGGCAATGTGTCAGCCAACACGGACACGGAGAAGATTTTTTCCATCTGTACCATGCTGATTGGGGGTGAGACCCCCTAGGTTCCCCTCTCTGGGCCCCTCTGTTTTTGCTGTATTGGACTTCCTTCCACACATTCCCTATCCCTGACCCCATCTACCTCAGGGCCTCTGTTTTGGGCTTTTCAGTCTTTTTCAATGCTGTTCCCTTCCCAGTTTTATGCTCTCCACCACTCATCAATCTTTCGCTTCCTCTGGACTCCCTGCTTCAGATTCCCCAGATTCAGATTTTTTTAACCCAAGACACCAAGACCTCCCTTTTGTATTAGGATTCCATGCTCAGGGCTTCCTGATGATCTGAGAGATAGGGGGAAGTCATCTGGACCCCAAGAGATTGAGGAGCAAGTCCCCAAGAGCACCTGCATGCCAGCAGGTGGGCCCTGGGCCCAGAAGAGTGTGGGGGGAGTACACATTTTAGGAGGAAATAAGGAATAGTGGGGAGTCATGTGCCTGAGAGGTCCTGGGGCCCAAGCCTGGTGGTGCCCCCCAAGCTGTGATGCCCCTTTCCTTCAGCGCTGATGCATGCAGTGGTGTTTGGGAATGTGACGGCCATCATCCAGCGAATGTACGCCCGCCGCTTCCTCTACCACAGCCGCACCCGTGACCTTCGGGACTACATCCGCATCCACCGCATCCCTAAGCCGCTCAAACAGCGAATGCTTGAATACTTCCAAACGACTTGGGCTGTCAACAATGGCATTGACACCACTGAGGTGAGTGGAGACCCTGTCAGACGCAAGGATTAATGCTGCCAAGGTAGGGAGCATCAGAGTTTGGGGTGGAGTGGGCCTCGGGTCAAACCAGCCTTGGCACAATAGGGCAATCATGGCATAACAGAAAATCTTGCTGGCTAGAACCTAGTTCTGGACTCTAGGGCTCCATGAATTCACTGTGGAGTTTTGGGCTGAGCCTCTCTGGGTCTCATTTCTTTTTCTTTAAAATGGAGGGAATGAATTGAGTTAGGGAACTTCCAGGATCCTTTCTAGCTCTGGCATTCTGCAGCTCCAGTTGGTATTGAGGGAGGTGGACCATGGAAACTTAGGGCAAAGAGAGTAGGAGGTGAAGGTCTAGGTGAGAGCTGGATCCTGCCCTCCAGCTTCCCCTCACCCTTCCTCAGCTGTTGCAGAGCCTTCCAGATGAACTCCGGGCTGACATTGCAATGCACCTACATAAAGAAGTCCTGCAATTACCCCTATTCGAGGCAGCAAGCCGGGGTTGCCTACGGGCATTGTCCCTGGCCCTACGTCCAGCCTTCTGCACACCTGGAGAGTACCTCATCCACCAGGGCGATGCCCTGCAGGCCCTGTACTTCGTCTGCTCTGGCTCCATGGAGGTGCTCAAGGGCGGCACTGTGCTCGCCATCTTAGGTCTGTGAAGTGGGTGGGGAGGGAGGGAGAAATGGACCTGGGAAGCACTGTAACTTTATTTTGTAGAGCAAGGTCCTAGTAAATCCAAGGAGAAAATAACCCCAAAATGCGTCAGGAATGGTACTTAAGGCCTTATATGCCTTCACACTAATATGCAGCTGTGGATAATAAAAAGGTGAAATTGACATTTTAATGCAAAGGAGATAAATACAATCTCAAAGGCTCCATGGGATGTGACTCATAACTGGAGTGATGGAAGGGTGTGCCATGTTCAAAGGAAAGAAATCGAACAGGAGGGAAGGGAGTCATGTTACATGTGAAGAAAACATGTTTCAGAAATCTTTGAACCTAAGGGCATCCTAGAGAGCATTTGAGCTTATAGATGAAGATAAAAGGAGAAACAGGACTATCGTTGTAGAAATATACTTCGTGGGCAGATGGAGGCCATGGATGATATTTTCCTGAAACAGATCACAATTTAGTACAAAAGCAAAATATACCTATACCTTTAGCTATCGAGACATCTATTGGAAATCTCATTCTGCTAAATCCAGAACATCTGATAAATTCTTCACTGACCTTGCCTACACTTCCAGTTTCATCTCATAAGGGAGGGAAAGCAATGAAAGACATTGCTACCCCCAGTTCTAATTCTGATCAAAAAGCAAGGTCTGTGGTTTTCCCCTTAGGAGAAAATTACTTTTTTTAAGGTGGGGGATGGGGGAGAGAAACAGGTAGATCCAATGGATTCTAAAAAAAAAAAAGTTCTAGCAATATAATTGTAAAGAATCCCAGTGAAGAAGAAAAATGGGAGACATCTAAAGGGAGGAAAGAAATAAGCATTTATTAAACAAATACCATGTGCCTCGCACTGTTGTTAAGGACTTTGCAAATATTATCTCATTTGATTAACACAAACAACCCTGGGAGACAGGTACTATTATTATTTCCATTCTACATTTGAAGAAACAGAGGCAAAAAGAGGTTAAATGATTTGTCCAGGGTCACCCAAAGTGTTTGAGGCCACATTTGAACCCAGGTCTTCCTGACTCTAGGTCCACTGAACTCTTTCCACTCACTACACCATCTAGTCACCTTAAGAGATCATAAGTTTGTGGGGAGTTCTTTCAAAACCCAAACTAAAAATGAATGTGGACAAAAGATGGAAAAAGAGGGACGTATCACCAAAAATGAATACCAAAGAATGGTGCAGACATCTAAGAATGTCAGGGAGGTTAAAGCCCAAAATGAACTGAGGTTCATAAAAAGAAATGTTAAAGATAACAAGAGGAGCTTTAAAGAAGCTAAAATAAGCTAAAACAAGGTGATCACAGCACAGAGAAAACAGAACAATCCAGTTGCTCCTTCACTCCCTTCTCCATTAGAATGAACGGTGGTAGAATCAATATGGCTGAGAGGAAATGGGAAGTCCAGAAGAGGTGAGGAGAACAGGATTAACCATTTCAAAACCAGATTCCATCCCTGGGCACTGAAAAAACTTGCAGTTAGGATTGTGAACCCATTGCCAGGAAACCTTGAGAATAACTGAGGATTATTGAGAACAGGAGATAAGAAGATGTCCCAATATTTTTTTTTAAGTAAACAGTGAATTCTGAAGACTACAAACTAAACTGATTTTATGTTTCTCCCTGACAAAATCCTATGCAATTAAAAAATAACAACCAACATCACTGTTAGGCCTGTGGGCTAAAGTACTGTGCCTCCTTCCTGTACACTAAGGGATCTTTCTTTCCTAATTTTTTAGCCCATGCATATACAAACAGGTTTGATTCTGGAGAACCTGAGAACCTAAATAAGGATCTTTAACTTATACTTTTTGGTCCCCCAGAGCTCTGGGGAAAAGTGATTAAAGCCTAGATGTGGCTCATGTGTTGGGTCTCTTCAAAGTGTGTTGAGGGAAAGGGGTGTAGAAAGACATAGTATACTACAATGTAGATCAGACACAGGAAGATACAATGTACTACAGTGTAGATCAGATATAGGTCAGCTATTTATTTTCTCTATACAAAAGAAATATTTGACAGAAACAAGACAAGACTACCAATGTGTATTGACTGAAAAACCTAAATAAGCAGCAACAATAATATAACTGAAGATCTCCTAACCCATGAAAGCTGGGATTTGAACATCCATCCAAATATGAAGCAGTATTTGAAACTGTTGAATAGAATAGTCGTGTTTTACCTTGGCTCTGCACTGTCTAAACAATTCCCTTCAGGTCCATGTCTTCTGGCAAGCCAGACCAGAGCCTATACTCATCCTCCTGTCTCTGGATATCTTCTCCAAGAAGCAGTGGAGTGCATGTAGAGAAGGCAGGACCCTGGATCTTCTGACCTCTCAATTCTTACATTTCCTCCTAGACTAAACACACTCCTCTCAGGGTTATTATATGATTAGGCAAAGAAACATAAGGAAGAATTGGCAGATAGAGACCAAAGCTCAAGCCCACCTAGCAGAGGACCCTATTCTAGCTACCACATTAAAGTGGTACCCTTCTGCCAGAGTAAAGAAGGCCACCCTTGTGAGAAATCCCACAGTTAGGTGATGCCACCCAGAGACTTGAAGGAAGTGACAGAGCTGTCATTCCTTTTTTTAAGGTCTACTAATTTATTCTCCTCTGGTTTAGTGGTCAGTCCTTTCTGATTCAACTTTAGGGCATTCTTCTCCTCCCTCATTTCCCTAGCCCATTGTCACAGAATAAGGTACCCAAGTATGTTCCATCATCCAAAAACAACAAATCCTTCAGAGGTGAGTGAACAAATGTTTTCCTGGAAGTAGCTAAGGCAAATCAGTGCAAGTTCCATGGAATGGCCCCTGCAGAGCTATCCTCAGCCATCCTCCATAGGGTCCATCTCTTACTATGTCTGGAATGAATTATTGATCACTAGCTGATCACTTGTACCCTGCATGAACTCACTCATAACAAATCATACCAAGTAATTTTTCTTTTAGAATTGGGTTATTATTATATCTGAATTTCAACTAGGCATTTGACCAAGTTTCTCGTATATTTATGAACAAGATGAAGAAATCTGGGCTGAATAATAGTAGCTAGGTGGTCACATAGCAACCAACTATACCCAACCAGTGGAAAAGGTCTGTTTCAGAGCAGGTCTGTTCAACGTTTTGATCTACAATTTAAATGAATATGTATGCATGTATATATACATGTATGCATATATGCATGCATATATACATATAAAAATATATTATACATAAATACTATACATGTTTACTTGCTATGTGTATATTTGTAATATATACACGGCAAGTAAATATGTATAAGGTACCCTGACAGGTACATGTGTACATGCATGTATATTATGTATGTGTACATATATATGTGTGTGTATATATATACACACACATATATATATATATAATTTGTGATTGACACAAAACTAGGAAGAAGGATAGTTTATGTCTTAGATTACAAAAACAGCACTGCAAAATATTTCAGTAGACTGGAACATTGTCCACAAATCAAAAAGGTGAAACAATATAGACTCTTGTAAAGTCTGGCACATGGTTGGTTTTTTTAATTATGTAACTATAAGATCAAAGAGACTTGACTTGATAGTCTTTCCCATGAAACAGAAGGTAGAGCACTGAACATGAAGTCAGGAAGGTCTGAGTTCAAATCCAGACTCAGACAGACATTTAACTGTGTGGCTCTGGGTAAATCACTTAACCTCTCTGCCTAACCCAGTTTCCTAAAATTAAATAACATTTGTAAAGCACTTTGCAAACCTTCAAGTGCTATATAAATACTAGCTATTTTTTATTATCTTTATTGACAAATAGAAGTTTTAGTTGATCATAAGCTCAACATAACCACTATATGAGCAGTGGACAGAAATTACAAGGAGGCAGATTTCAGTTTACTATAAGAACTTTCTCATGATTAGAATTGTCCAACAATGGAATGCACTCACTACTTGTGGGGTAGTGAGCTTTTCATCATTGAAGGTGTTCAGACATAAGCTGGATGACATCCAGCGATGCTGAAGTGAAGATTTACCCATTGGAAAGGAAGTTGAACTTTCACTTCTGAGATTCCTTCCAGTTCCAAGATTCTATGAGTCTATGTGTGTTTCTATGTTCTGTTCACCATCCTAGGCATGTTGGGGGGATGAGGAGAGGGAAAAAGAAAGTGATGAAAAGGATATTAGGAGACGGAGATGTTAAAGATCTGGAGAGGCAGAGGGGCCACATCTCATCCTCTCTTTCTTTTAATCCCAGCTCTGTCTGCCCACCTCTGTAGCAATACCTAGGCAAAAACCCCACAGACCCCTACCTTAGTGTAAGGATGGTGCACCATTACTCTTAGAAGGATACCTTCTACCCTTCATCTTCCCTTCTCCTGCTTCCAGGGTGGTCTGGCTCTTAAGGAAGGGGACAAACTGTGTTCTGCTCATCAGGGTCTTCTTTCTCCCAGGAAAGGGTGATCTGATTGGCTGTGAGCTACCTCAACGAGAACAGGTGGTAAAGGCCAACGCTGATGTGAAGGGCCTGACTTACTGTGCTCTGCAATGCCTGCAGCTGGCTGGACTACATGAAAGCCTGGCACTCTACCCCGAGTTTGCCCCACGATTTAGTCGTGGCCTCCGTGGAGAACTCAGCTACAACTTAGGGGCTGGTGCAGGCCATAATGAGGTAAAAGACCTGTGCAAGGGGCAGGTCCTGGGGAAGGATTGGGGACAAAGGCAGAAGGACCATGCATCTGAAGGGTGATGGGTCTGCAGAGGGAAGCCTTCAGAAGAGTTAGAGGGTGGCTACCCAAATCAGTGGTAGGCCTTGGAAGTAGAGTGCCACTTGACATTGCCTATCTTCCCACTTGTCTATGGGATCTATAGGGTGATACAAGCTCACTGAGTGGAGACAATACCCTGATGTCTACTCTGGAGGAGAAAGAGACAGATGGAGAGCCGGGGCCAACAGCTTCACCCACTCCAGCTGATGAGCCTTCTAGCCCTTTGCTGTCTCCCGGGTGTGCTTCTGCCTCCTCAGCCGCCAAGCTGCTATCCCCTCGCCGGACGGCCCCACCGTCCCGCCTGGGTGCCCGAGGACGACTGAGCCAGGCAGGGAGGGCACAAGCAGGGGTTGCACATGCTTCACGGTCACTGGGCCTGGAGGGACTGAGGCTACCTTCCATGTCCTGGAATGCCCCCCCTGACCTAAGTCCCAGGTGAGTAGGGCCACAATATATGGTCCCTGAGGCCTCTTGGGGAAATTACCAAAGACTTTGGGTGGACAGGACTCTTACCCAGTTAAGACGAGATGGGATGTCCCCATACACAGTCTTCTCTAGTCAGGCAACGTAGTATGGTGGAAAGTGTTTGGAATTTGGAACCAGAGGCTCATCTCTGTTAGTACCCATGGAAAATTTTTAAAATTCTATATTTTATGTTTTAACCAAAATCTGTCAGACAATTTATTAACACATAACTTCATTTAACTCATCAGAATAACTTCTCTCCCCAAACAACGCCCAGTTTCTATTCGACAGTCATGGTAAACAGTGGAAAACCAAAGTACCTCATTTAAGTTGTTTTTGCTTTACCAAAGAGAAGCATCATAATTTTAATGACATCATATATGCCCCTGGGGAAGAACTGACTTCCTGGAAAACTCGTGTTCCTTCTTTGACTCAAGTCCAGATGTAAACCAAAGGGTGATTTCTCTTTATTTGGTCTGCTTCCCCTGGTTGACAGAGGTACATTCTCTGCATCTACTCACTGGTTCTGATCTTTGAGGAACTGCACATTATCGAATGATAACAGATGAGATGCTGGTAAAGTACTTAGCACAGTTCCTGGCATAGGGACGCTTAATAAATCCCTCCGTTCCATCCTTCCTTCCCTATATGGTTAAGAATATCAAAGAGAATTTTACAGCATTCATTCTTAATTTTTTTGTACCACAGTGACGACCTTTGTCCTATGTGCTTTCACATTCTTATGTGACTATGATCAAGTACTCCAATATCTATGGGTCGTGCAGCTCTTGATCCTGTCAGAACAAGGGAGGTTCTTCTATGGTAGAAGGGAGTATGAGGGAATGGAGATCTTGGACCAGAGGAAGGAATGTTTAGGTAGGGGAGACCCTTCTTAGAGTTCAGGGTCAGGAATATATGGAGAGACCATAGATGTGACAGGAGGCTTTGTGTTTGCAGGTAGTTTAGGGGTGAAAAATTAGAAGGATGTTCAGAGTCAGACTTGGGAAAGTTTTGTTTTTGTTTTTTGATGGGGTGAGACATGAAGGTCTAGACAGAGGGGAGAGACAGGGCTCATGAATACCCTTCTCTTAATCCTGTTTTGAGGATTAAGTGGTTTCCTCTCTCTGGAATGCCTTTTCCATCCTCGCCTCGGTGAAACTTCTAGCCCTCTTTGATCTACTCTGAACTGCCATGCTGTTCTGTATTATTTTTTTTTATTGTTTTGAGTAGACTAGACCTGTCTTCCCAATGAGATTGTCAGTTTCCAGTGGGCAGAGAATATCTTTTCCAACATCTTGTGTGCCCCACAGCTCTTACCTATCACAGTCTCTGACCACACAGGTAAGGAACAGAAATTTATTAATTGTTCTGAAAACTGGGCCCACAGGGTCGTGGATGGCATTGAGGATGGCTGTGGATCTGATCAGCCAAAATTCACCTTTCGTGTGGGACAGCCTGGTGCAGATTGTAGGAGTCCCTCCCCAGGTCCAGGTATGGGGCTGATGGGAAATGGGATCATGGGCAAGGTGTCTTTCCTCTATCCCTAAAGCCAGCCCAAAAACTGGCAGGGAATTGACTCCTGTATGCATAGACTATCTGCCCCTTGGTTAGAAGTGGAACATGGCAGCAGAAGGAAGGTGGGCAGACTAATAGGTTCCTAAAACAGGTCATGGAACCACAGATTTGAAGTTGGAAAGGAGCTGAGAGAATGGTTGGTAGTTTGTCTTTGCCATTTAGCTTGGGGGAGGGTGGGGTGGGGAGGTGTCGGAGAAATGGAAGAATCTCATGATGGTGAAGAAAGCTGGAATACAAAGGGAAAAAATAGGAATCTCTTTCCTGGAAAACTTAAAGTTAAGGGAAGATGTTTAGTTGTCTAGGTTGTTAGTTGAGGTCCTGCTTGAAAATAAGGGATAGGATAAGTAGGTGTGGTAGTTGATGTTGCCTTGACTAAGGCAGGGGTGGGGAGGTGGGTTGGATCTGAGCTGCCCTGCCAAGATGGCTCCTGCCTTTATTATAAAGGCAGTTCTGTCTACCTGTGCTCTAGGGCAGACCAGGGCCCAGCTCCAGGCCCTCCTCCTTGCCCTCCCTAGCCCTCCTCCCTTCAATCTCCTCCCCAGCAGAGAGTGGACTGCTCACCATCCCTCTCGGACCCAGCGAGGCTAGAAGCACAGACACACTGGATAAGCTGCAACAAGCGGTGGGTGAGGGGGAGATGAAGCACCTGGGAAGGGGAGGGAGAGGGTACTCCTCCAGCACTAGACTCTGCAGCAAGTGGAAGGGGCAATACCCTGTCACTGGGGTGAGGTGGGAAAAGGGAGAGGGGGATGGAGGGGGTTATGGCCTGGGCTGGGCACTCTGACCCCTTCATCCCCAACCCTGGGCAGGTGGCTGAGCTGTCGGAACAGGTACTCCAAATGCGTGAAGGGCTACAGTCCCTTCGACAGGTGGTGCAGCTCTTCTTGGTGCCCCATGGGGAGGGGCTGTCCCCCCGGGCAGGAGAGGGTCCTTGCCCATCAAGGGGGTCTGGACTCCTGCAGCCCCTCTGTGTGGACACTGGTGCCCCTTCCTACTGCCTGCAGCCCTCCGCCGGATCCTTCCTCAGTGGAGCCTGCCCCCGACACCAGCCAGGCCCCCCACCCCTCACGGCTCCCTGGCCTTGGGGTCCTCCAGCCTCTCAGAGTTCTCCCTGGCCCCAGGCTACAGCTTTCTGGACCTCTTTGTCAGATTCGGAGCCCCCAGGCTCTGCAGAACTTGGCCCTGTGCCTAGCACAGCTGCCTCACCCCCACCCCCTGATGAGTTGGCTGGGGCAGGGCCCCAGGAACCCTGCTCAGGCCAAGCTGAGGAAACTAGCACTGGGGAGCCCCCACCAGGGCCAGGCAGCCTGTCTCTGACTTGGGATCCCCACAGCCTAGAGATGGTCTTGATTGGTTGCCATGGCTCCAGCACAGTCCAGTGGTCCCAGGAGGAAGGGACAGGGGTCTGAACTGTTCTACACCCAGGACTCAGTGTTGTCCCATCACTCTGCTATCCTAACCCTCCCAGGTGGAAGGAAGGGGTGGCAGGTGCCACATAGGCCCACCCTTCCTGCTGGCTCAGGGCCCTGGGCAGGGGAGTAAAGGCCCAGCTCACCACTGGTCCAGGATTCAGGGCCCAGGGGCCAAAGGTAGCTGCTTCCTTGGGGTATCCATCCCTCTGCACTTCCCCTCTGCAGGCTGGAGGGGTGGAGTCCATGTTCCCTGCATGTATCCCTACCCCCCCAACTATCATGTCCTCATTCCCAATGCTTTTTTTTAAAAACAACAATAAAAGAAATCATTTGGAGCTTGGTGCTTTATTTACAAAAGGGGAAAAGTTTGTCAGGGAGGGGCAGCCTCTTGGGATAGAATGTGGAACTGAGGTGGCTGAGAGGGCGGGATGCTGGGTTCTGGCCCAAAGACGGATCCTCTGTCTCCTTTTAGTACCTCCTGCTGTGAAAGTCAGGATTTTTTTTTTTTTCCAAATGGCCTCCTAACTCCCTCCCTCCCTCAGGGCTTAATCAACCACATGTGGGGCTTTAGAAGACAGCCTCCAACCACAGACTCCAGGGGACAGAAGAGATCTCTGAAGAGTTTGCTTTCCCAGGCGAGCATGGCTGTTGTGGAAAAAAAGAGGCCGTGAGGCCAGAGAGGAGTTGACTGGCCCTGCCCTCTCACTGCGGAGTGACCTTGGCAGCCTCGGCCCGGATGAGGGTGATGAGGTCCTGGTTGATGAGGAAGACAAAACGCAGGCTGGCGATCTGTGGGCAGCAGGGAAGGGAATCTTAGGGCTGAGAGGCAGTGAAACGGGGGCTCCCAGAAAGCCCCGATCCCCTCTGTGACCTCCACCTCACCTCCACCACGGAGTTGTTGCTGAGCCTCCACTTAGAGCCACAGAGGACAGGCCGGCCATCTATGTAGATTGGCCGCCTGCCCTCATTGGCAATGAAGAAGTCACCGTTATTCTTCAGTTTGATGACACCTGGGTACAGGAGAGAAATGAGAGAGGTGTGGAGAAAGGGCGGACCAGGAAAACTCACCACCCCACCCCAGTCATGGAAGGGACCACAAAACACTATCTTCCATGGCCTCTCTACCTTAGATCAGTGCAGGACCCAAATTACCCAGAACCCAGAGCATCTGGGATTACTGAAAACACCCTTAGTGGCCTTTCTTTTCTGCTCTCTCTTCTTTGGGGTACCTTGCTTTCGGGAGATCTTCCAGGCTGGGCCCTCCAGGGAGAGATCCACATCAATCTGGTTGTCCTTGGTCGCTCGGCCCAGTGTAATCTGAGGAAACAGCAAGAGTGAGAGGCTGTGAGTCAAGCTATGGAAAAGGATAAGGAAGACAGGAGAGGAGAGAGAAAAAAGGAGACAGAGGAGGAACAAGTGAGAGGGTTCCTTACCTCCCTGGAACGCATCAGGTATCGCACCATGCGTCCACGCAGAACAGCCAGGGTCTGGTTATCAAAGTCTGGAGAACTCATTCCTGGGGAAGGAGCAGGGCTGAAGAAGGGTCTGCCTCTGCAGGAAAACCCTGCCCTTAACTCCCTCTAGACCACACAGGAGCATGGGGACGTCACAGTTCTGGCTCACACTGTTCTATGAAATGACTCAGGTGCCCAAAGACCAAGTGGCATGATCCAGTTTACTTGAATAAAAGGAGCTCAGGGACAAAGGGGGAATGGCGACTGGCCCTCTGATGCTGGAAGGGGAGCAAGTCCAAGTCAGCAGTTCCCTTGGGTGGCAAGGACTGGTGGGAGGGAAGGAAAGGTCCTCACCTGTGATACTGTCCACCAACACTTGCCACTTATGAAGCTCCTGCTCCAGCTGCCGGATCTCCCGCTTTTGCCGTCTGTCAGCTACTGTGAGCTCTGAGGATGAGGGGTGGGCCCAAAGAGGTGAGGGGAGTAAGCAGGGAACCTCACAGTCCTCCCTGAAATGCCCCCCTCTCTAGGATGCCACCTGGCCAGTGACATTGCTACTCCCTGCCCACCTCAGTCCCAGAACACCCATCCTCTGCTGCAACAGGCCACTCACCATGCTCCAGCACCTCATCCCGCATGTCCCTGAGTGGCAGAGAGAAAGACAGGTTAGACTTAGGCCCCAAACCACATATCCCACAAAGAAGTGGTCCCCCAGACTTCCTCCTTACCACTACAGGGCCAAAGAGCTCTAGAGGGCTAAATATAATACATTAGTAAAGCAAGGACCCAGCCCAGGACTCCAAGGCTGCAGTGTGAAGCTAGGGAAACTCAAAAGGAAAGAGACTGTGGGGGATGGGGGCAATTAAGGAAAGGAAGCAGTCCATATCACTCAACAGGAACCCAGAAACTGCTGCTACTACTCCAGCTTGAGACCTCTTGCCCCTCTCCCTTTCTTTTTATTCCTTTTCCCTCTTACATCATATCATCTGGCCAATCCCATCTACACTTGTAGTCTGGTAACCACAACCCTCCTGGGGGAAGGAATCAGGGATCTTTTAGGAGAGGGACAAGAGTCTAGTGTAAGGGCAAATAAAGTCCTGACCTACTCAGAATATGAAATCTCCTCACAGTCGCCACTACTTACTTGAGTTTGCTGTCATCAATCAGATCCTCAGCATCTGAGAAATTCAGCACTTGGTCCCCCTTGGGCAGTGGCTGCACTGAATGGAGAACAAAGCGTTGACACTAATTTTGATGAGATAATCGAAATATGTAACATACTAGAAAGAATAAGACCCTTGGAATGGGATGCACAATTATTATTGTACCACAGAGAGAAAAGAAAAGGTGTCAGGTCCTCTTTATCCCAAGTATCAGTGTGGAAGCTGAGGTGGTTGAATCTGTGAAATGGGCACAGTGAGAACATTTAAACTGTAGCTAATCTCTATTACAAAGATCAAAAGACTCAATATCCTGAAGTGACACATTCAGCAATCTTCAGAGGCCTCCGACAGATTCCAGATTGGTCTAGTTCCCACTGCCCTATTTTCTCTAAGGTAGATGGGGGGGGTTGTGGTCATCTGACTACAATGTATTGGCTAAATCATATGATTTAAGAAGGGAAAGGAGGAAAGTAAAGAGGTATTATCAACAATGTATACTTCACTGTGGGTTAGATGGCAGCCCCACCACCACTACCAGGGTTCAAAACATGCTAGCAATCAAGTATTCCCCAATTAGCCAGTAACTAGGTATGAAAACCTCAGGGGTGAAAAAAGGGAAAATACCACTTTTAAAGTGATATTTAGATTGCGTTGGAATACTACGGTGCTATAAGAAATGACAAGGGAGACAGTTTCAGAAAAAACCTAGAAAGATATGTGAACTGATGCAAAGTGATGTGAACAGAACTAGGAAAGCACAGAGAAACGGTAATATTGTTAGCAGCTGAACAACTGCGAAAGATTTAGCTATTCCAATAGAGACAACGATCCAAGAGAACTAAAAAGGTCTCATGATGAAAAATGTTATCCACCTCCAGAGAAAGAACTAAGTCTTGAGTGCAGAGTGAAGCATATTGTTTTTTTATTTTTGTTTTTTGCAAAAACTAACATAGAAATACTTTTCACATGACTTCACACGTATAACGGGTATCTATTGCTTGCCTTCTCAATGGATGGTGGAGGAGGGAGAGAATTTGGAACTCAAAAAAAAGAACGTTTAAAAACTGATTCCTAGTTAATAGGTAAGTTTATACAAAATAAATCTTCAAGCTAGTAGTAATCTTACAAAATGTGTGACAAGCCTGAATTTTCTGCTGTAACAGCACAAATAAATTTTATCCTGCCTCAGTTTTTTCTACTTTCTGAAGTATTTTATGCAGTTGAGCTCTGAGGAAAAATCAGGAAATTAGGCTGGACCATTCCCAAGAAAAGAACAGCTGTCCCCCAAATTGATTCCAGGACTCATTAGAAGGCCAGAGTCTAACAAAGATCAGCATCTTGAGAAAGCGACTTCTGTATGAACTTTTTAATGCCTAGAGGCAGGTGTGCTGGCCAGCTGGATTAGGAAGGCCACAGAATAACAGACATTAATCTATGTGACTATAATACCTCACTCAATCCTCACACTCACTCTAAAAGTAAAGGACTACATAACACCATGTTTTACAGTCCAATAAAAAACGTTACAATGAGCTATACACAAGTTTGTGCTAATTTATTAAAGTGAAAGTACACATTCCTCCTAGCAAACTACAGAAGTGTGAGGCAGAATATATATTCATCAGTAGTAGTCCTTCTTTTATCAGGTTTACTTACCTATTTTCAGGGAACATAGTTCATAGCAATCAGAGCTGGGAGGGACCTTAGAGCTCACCAAGTCCAACCCTCTCCATTTTACAAAGAAAGCTGAGGCCCAAGGAGGCAAAATGCTTTGCATGAGTTTGTACTGTAGCCAGGATGACTGGCTAACATGAAAGGAAAATGACACATGCTGGGAGGGATGAGGGAAAACAGATAGACAAATGCACTGCTGGCGAACTGGTCCAAACAATCTGGAGAACAATTTGGAACTAAGGGCTACAGAACTGTGCATACCCTCTGATTTGGCAATACCACTACTAGGTCTTTTTGTGGTGGCAAAGAATGGAAACTGAGGCAGTGGCCTCAGGAACGGCTGAACAAGTTGTAGTACATGACTACGATGGAACACTACTGTGCTATGAGAAATGACGAGCAGGATGCTTTCAGAAAAACTGTGAACTGATGGAAAGCGATGAAGTGAGCAGAATAAGGAAAATGTTGCCCAAAGTAACAGCCAATTGTAATAACCGTCTGTGAAAGATGTCACTATTCTGATCAACACAATGATCTAAGGCAACTCTGAAGAATGCACGATGAAAACTACTATCCACCTTCTGAGAAAGGATAAAATTCTGAGTGCAGATTGAAGCATTTTTTTCACTTTCTCTATTTTTTTTGGTGTATGTGATTTCTTTTGCAACACAGCTAATATGGAAAGTTTTTGCATGGCTTCACATTTATAATCAATATCAATTGCTTGCTTTCTTCTCAAGAGGTAGGGGGAAGGGAGGGAATCTGGAACTCAAAATTTTTTTAAATGAATGTTAAAAAATTTTTTTAGTGCAATTGAGAAATATCTAATGAAATAAATTAAAACTTCAAAACATTATATTATACCTCCTTTGGTAATAAATGACTTTGACAAAGGGTGAAAAAAAAAAGCCAGAATTTGAACCCAGGTCTCCTAACTTGTGGGTCAGTCTAGTCTACTGTGCTGATGCTGGGAGGGATGAGGGAAAACAGATAGACAAATGTACTGCTGGTGAACTGGTCCAAACAATCTGGAGAACAATTTGGAACTAAGGGCTACAGAACTGTTCATACCCTCTGATGCCTGACTGCACAGGGTTCCTGGCCACCCCAGAACAGCTGCTTTCTCCCCTACTGCCTCATCCCCTTGAATCTCCAGGACCTCATTTCCAGGAGGGTTGTACCTCTCCTTTTCGGGGCAGTTGGTTACCTGTCTGGTCCTCAAGGAGATAGTACTGCTTCATGAGCTGCCAGTGGCTCTGCAAGGCCTTGGCTGTGCGGGACAAGTAGAAGGCATCAGGGTGTCTGTGCAGCAGGTCTTGGAAGGTCTCCAGAGAGGGCTGGCTGGCCTGGAGAAACAGAGGCCATGCTGCACCCAAACAAGTCTGAGGTCCTCCCTCCTCCCACCCCCCAACATGGGGAAGGGAAGAGAGCAGAACTCAATAAAGCTGGTTCTAACTTGAACCACAACATCCCCAAGGGCCTCATCAAGGTGTCTGTCAAAGCTAGAAGAGCTGCTGCTGGGAACATGCCTATACTTGAGTGTTACTGACACACAAGCCTCCCTAGTCTGTACTAGCTAAGGGAAGATCTATCATACACATAGAGGTGTGTGTATGCACACGTGTAAAACATATACAGAGAAGACATACAGAGACAGAGAATGAAAAGAGATTAGACATGTTCTGCTTCAGTGAGCAAAAGATGCAAAGGTAGATTCTGGCTCAACAATAAAGGAAAAAAATTCTAACAGTAATAACTGTCCACAAGCAGAATAGTTTGCCTTGGAAGGCAATGAGTCCCTGGGGGGTCTTTAAGAAGAAGCTGGATATAATTCCTCACTTGGGTCAGTGATGTTCCTCTCAGAAACGAATTTTTAAGGTCCCTTCTGACCCCAGCATCCTCACCTGATTTTCCAGCTTCTGATTTGCCTCCACTTTGTCATATCCCATTCACCTCTCAACTCATTCCAATTTAGTTTCTGTCCCCACACACAAGTAGGACTAAAATACTCTCCAAGGTCACTAATGATGGCCTTTTCTCCACCCTCACCCTTCTCTCTGCAGCATATGACATAGGTAAGAACTCTTTTTTTTTCTTGGTGCTCTTTTTCTCCTCTGGGTTTTCGTAGCTGCTTTTTCCTGGTTCTCTTCCTGTTTGATCAGTTCTCAGTTGTCCAGGGCCGCTTCCTGCCCTCTATCCTCCTTAGCTCCATCATACCTGTATTCTGCCATCCTTGAACACACCAAGTTCTACCCTGGGTGTCTTCTTTGCTTTCTTGGCAATCTCAATTCCATGGATTCAACTGTTATCTCTATGCAAATGATTAAAAAGCCTACACACCCAACTTTCATCTATCTCCTGAGTTCCAGTTCCCCATCTCCAGATGCCTCTTGGACATCTCCATCTGATGTTTACGGGCAACTCAAACTTAACACTCAAAACAGAAGCCATCTTTCTCCCTTATCCTATCTCTCCTAACTTCCCAATTTCTGTTGGCAACACAACATTCTTCTTTCTAGTCACTCAGGTTCCCAACCTAACAGTTAATCTGACCTCTTCTTTCTGACTCTCCTCCCACGTTCAATCAGCAGTGAGGTCTTGCCAGTTCCACCTCAACATGTTTTGCAAATGTTATCCTTATCCCTTCTCACATTGCTAGCACCCTAGTTCAGACCCTTATCACCTTCAGCCTGGATTGGTGCAAGAGTCTCCTAATTCGTCTTCCTGCTTCCAGTCTCTCCCCTGTCCATCCATACTAAACAAAGCTGCCAAACTAATCTTGCTAAAGCACAAATATGACAATGCCATTTCCCTGCTCAAGCAGCTTCAATGGGTCCCTCTTTCCTCTAGAATAAAATACAAATTGTTCTGTTTGTCATTTAAAATCCATTACAACTGGGATCCAAACTCTTTCAAGGCTTTAATACAGACTACTCATTCCAATGCTCTCTAACCTCTGGCCAAATTGATCTACTTGCTGCTCCCTATATACAACATTTTGTTCCCCACCTTCACGCCCGTGCATAGGCTGCCTCCCGTGTCTGCAATGCTCTCCCTCACCTCTGCCTCTTGGAATCCCTTGTTTCTTTCAAGGCTTAGCTCAGATGTCACCTCCTTCAAGAAGCTTTTCCCATTTCCCCCAGTAGTTAAAGCCCTTCTCTTGATCATTTTGTATTGAATTTTGTATATGTCCTATACTTAGCTTTTCTTTGAATATCCTGTATCTTCCCAAGTAGAATAAACATTCTTTAAGAAGAAGAACTGTCTCACATTTATATTTACATTACTAGTGTCTGACACAAAGCAGGTGCTTGCGGATTGATCTGACCAAGGTACAAGTTCAACTCTACCCAACACCTTCCCCTCCCACCAACTCACCCTGCTCCCCTCATCCCCTAGCACTGGCCCTTCATCTTACCGATCCCACCTTGCTCAGAAGCTGCTCCTCAGCTTTGCTGAACAAAGCCTTACTCTGTATGGCTGCAATGGCCTCTGGGTGTAGCTGCCTCATTGCCTGACAGGCCAACCTGGGAGGGGAGAAGAAAGGAGAGGAGTGGGGATTAGAAGAGGAAAGGAGAACCTTCTCTGGTTCCTACCTCTTAGTAGTACCCAATGGCCATCAAGATCCAAATTCCAGATTCCTGACTCCATTTAAAGTGCGCAGTCTGAGAACCTTTCCATCCCTGGAGCAAATAGCTTTTGAGAATGATGGCTAAAGCTCACTCAAAAAGCCACTCCTTTTATTTTACAAAGAAAATGAAGCCCAGAGAAGATAGATGACTGGTCAAGGATCTCTCAACTAATTAGTGGGAGTAATAACATAAGATCTACATCTTCCAATTTCCATTCCAGTCTCTTGCCATCATATGATGCCCTAAAGAGAACAGGATGGGGCCCGTTCAGAATCTATCCATCCTACATGGGTTCCTGGGGACTAGAAAGATTTAGGGGGAAGAATTTCTCCACAACAGAAACTGACTGTCTAATTAGATTACTTAATTCTCAAAAAGTGTAAGGAAGGATATCAGAAAGGTAATGGAGGAATCCTTCCTCCTAGCCGAGGCAGAAAAACAACTCCTTTGTCCCTCTCGACCCCTACTTGTGTCTATCCCATACTTACTTGGAGATGACAGGATCATACAGCAGGGCGTACCAGCGCTCCTGGACCTCCCGAAGGGTGAAACGGCAGCTAAACTTCACCCCCAGATGGACTGATGTCAGGTCATTGGTCTGCAAGGCCCCAGAAGGTAGTTACTGGAAAAATCTTAGCCAGGGAGAGATCTCCTACAGTAGTTCCCATTTTGCCCTTGGGATGGCCAGACAGCAAGCTAACCTACAAGAATCCCCTGAGTCTGGCTGGGAGTGGGGTGGGGTTAGTGGAGGGAAAGGGACACAGGGGATGAACCACGTGGTAGTGATACCTGTAGCACAGCATTGATGAGCAAGAGATCGTCTGCTGGCTTCCAGCGGCCCAGGTCCTTGGTCACCTGTAGTGGCTGCTTGCTTTTCTTCATGCGCTTAGTGAGGCCAGGGGCAGGGGCTGGGCTGGGGGGTACTGGTGTGCTCAATGCCTTGGATACCTAGGGAAGTTGGGAGTGGGCTAAATGTGGCTGAGGGTAGAGGGAGGGCATGGGGCTGTCTTGACTAGAAGAATAGATTCCAAATAGAGCTGTTTATTTTCTGTGGTGTTCTCTTCAATGGACCTGAGCTGAGCCCAACACCATGCAAGAACCAGAGTAAGCACACCAGCCCAGTTACTCCATATTTTACCCCTTTTCTCTCCAATTTCCATGCCCTTGGGAGTAGAAAGCAGTCCTTGACAACACAGGGTCTGCTATCTGCTGATGATGTTTCCCTCCCTACACTTATGACTGTGAGGGGAATGCTACCCTTGGCACAGTGCCCAAGGCCAGAGCAATGCCACCTGGAAATTGTTTTTACACCCCAGCACTGCTGGGAACAGGGCTGCCTGCTCCAAGAATAGACACATGCTTAGTGCCTCCTACACAGGATGCTATACAGGATGAGTGGGAAGGGCTGGGGGAAGGGAAGGGAGAGAGGAAGAAGCAGGTTCTGAGTAAGGATACAGATTTGAAAAAGTTGGTAGTAGGAGAAACAAACTGCATCTAAGTATATAACAGTTCGGGCTAGGGTGAAATGTTCCTGGCTCTTACCCTTCAGCCCCTCAAAATCAAAAATGGCCTTCTACTCAAAGGTAAGAGGCACTGACAGAGAACCAGCTCTAGTATTACATATAAGAAAGCTAAGGGAGTCCCCAGGCCTTCTCCTCACCTTCTTCTTTTCACTGGAAGAAGGCTCACTCCCTGAGCAACGCCCTGGTTCCACTCCTGTGGCACCCTTGGCCCGAGTGGATGATTTTGCCAAGCTGCTCTCCACCAACTCATCATCAAATTTCTTCCTTTTGATGAACCTAAAAAGAATCTGCCCCAGTTATCACCTCCTTACCTTCACAACTAGCAGTTTCTTCCAGGGATTTAGCTACTGTAACTTCATTTCATGAAGGAGATAAAGGTTAGTGGATCCAAAAGACATTAAATTCAAGAGTTGGGAATGGGGTATGGTAGGATACTGGCCTCCCCTATGGTGGTATCTAATCTGATTAGCACACAGAGATATCAATGAATCATTCATCTTCTACTAAATAGATGATGCTTTCAGGACAGTGTCTCTCCTCTCTTATTCTCAGCAGTATATAGTTTGGCAATGGAGGAAAAGGAACTTGGGGATATGCCAATCCCCCAGGCCCAGCCAATCTCGCGTACTCATGATTCAATCTCCTGTTGACAGTGTATGGGAGAGGGGCAGAACTGGGAGTTCTGGGTGTTGCCAGCACTCAATCCGGCTCTTACCCCAACAATTATTACTACCTGGAAGAACTTCTCCGCTTGGGAATAGTGCCCAAGGCCTGGGAAGAGCTTCGCTTCTGTCCAGCCAATGACTCCTCATCTTCTGAGCGGCTGGCAGTACCAGATGCCATTAGAGAGGAATCTAACAGTCCCTGAGGATCTAGAGGAAGAAGGAATGAAAGATGTGAATTCACATCACTGTCCCACATAAGACATTCACCCCTAGAAGAAGAGGACCCCTCCCCATCATGCTTTTGCCCTCTATTTCCCCATTTCTCAAATATCTTAATGTTTAATACAATCTTTAGAAGTCCTTGAAGATGGAGACCGGATGTCCAAATTCTGACAATGGGATGTCAGTTCTCCTGATATCCCATTACACTATACAAAGGGTGCTTAAGTCAGAACACTGATGTCAATATGGGGTTCTAGGCACAGATTTGTCACCAAAATGTAACCATCTCTAAACAGGAGCTAAATTTCCATGGAGTCAAATGTGGCCCCTGCTGTGAGAGGAGTAGGGGATGGCTCAGGAAGGATGTGCAGTTCAATTAGGACTAATTACCATGTAAGGGCTAATGTGGTGGAAAGTTAGGATTTTTAAGTCTGGGGAGTTGATCTGAGCTGATACTACCTTTGTCCATCCTTCCAGTCTCTTAATGCCAAACCAAAGGGATAGAAAGAGTCCCACAGGTTCATCCAAGGCTTCAAACAGGGTGAGTTGAGAGGCTGAGAAGGAAGTCTGCAAAGAAGAAGACGGAGCTATCTGACTGATCAGTCCCCACCTCCCTTCCCTAAACTGGCTCCCATCCTAGCTCCAAATTCCGAGAGGACAGAAGGACTGGGACCCTCATCTGCTACATCCATCTCTCCCTACTGGAATTTCTGCCAGCCAGACATAGCTTTCTAGGGCTACAAGGAAGAAGGCAAAGGGTAGGTTCTCTCACTGCTGACCCTGCAGACTCAGTCAATGATGAATCAAGCCTAGCTTACCACCCCAGATTGCTGCCTCTGCTACTAAGGCTGTGTTAGCATCTCCACCATAAAGCAGACAGGAGTTAAAGGGGATGAAAGCTTTCAGGTGTACTACTTTGCTCTCCCTTGGAGCTCTGGTGAAAGACTTGCTGACGCTCTTGGGATTTTCTGTGGCTCTCCACTGCTCCCTGGTCTTCCCTTCACCCAGGGCTCTCTATCTACTTCCCTTCACCAATATGATCGCTGACTCAGAGCTAGAAGGACCCGAAGGGGTGACCTAATTCCACAAACTCGGATCCTTGGAGGGCTAGCCCAGGACCACAGGTTCCTAGTAATAACCACCGAGTCCTGGGGACTCCAAGCCCAGGACCCCCTCCACTGCCCCATGCTGTCCACGAGGTAGATCCGGGGCTGCGGAGCCTCTGGAAAGGCTGGAACTACCTTTGCTCAAGCAAGTGAATTTGTAGGCTTGGTTTTTCAGGAAAAAAGACCAGGGACTGTACAGCACTCCGTACAGCTGGGGGGGGACTTCAGGCCCCAAAGGGGAAGAAGATGGGCCAAGGCCCAGCCCACCCCGAGGGAGCTCACCCCGCGGAGGGACTCCCTCTGCGCCCCGCTCTTGCCCACAGCTCCGGGGTGCGGAGAGGAGCGGGAAGAAGCCTTATTTTGGGGGGCAAGCAAGGACTTCCTCCCAAATAGTTCAAAACCAGGTGAAAAGACATTCACCTATTCGGGATGTCACCACCAGCCACGGGTCTAAGCCCCGAGGGGGCGTGGGAAAGCCACGGCGGGTGTGCGGAGTTTGCGCATGCGCACCCTCTCCCGGGCCCCGTTGGGCGAGCGCATGCGCAGATTTTCGGGGCGCTATCGGGGCGGGCCCCCAAACCTAGCGGTGAACTGCATCCCACTTGCGTCAGATTCCCAGAATCAAAGCACGGGGCGAGGGGGAGTCTCACCATTCCTGGGCCGCCGGCTCCAACGCAGTATTCTCCGCGGCGACTGCAGCAGCCGCAGGGCCTCAACCGACTTTCGTGAAATACTTCCAATTCCGGGTCTTGGGCGAGGACACCTATTCCCTTCCGGTTCGTCACAGGAACACTTCCTGTAGCAAATACGGATGCAAACGGAGAAAGGGAGCAGGGTTAGGAAGGTTGCCGCCATCTTGGTAAAGGTAAATAATCCTCGGTTCCTGTTCCTCTTGGGAACAGCGGAAGAAGCTTCCTCAAATGCCAGTACCACTGCCGCAACGCCAACGACGTTCGCTTTTTCATCTGTTCCCCAAACACTGTTCAACTAAGGGCAAAGAGGACTGGGAAGCCAGAGGAGCGGGCCGTAGGCCGATGGCAGGGGAAAGGACTGCGCAAGCGCAGTGGAAAGGGGCGGGGCGAGGAGGAGGAGGAGGAGCCTGAGAGCACGCTCAGTTCCTGGTCGGGGGAGAGAGTTCCGCGCGTGGAGGGGCTAGGATGCCGCGGGTCTTCCCGAGCTAGGGGGTTCTTTTTCGTTCTTTTTCGTTCTTTTTGCTGCCCGTCCACCCCACGCATTTCCCGAGCACCTTCTCGGAGCCAAGATGACTGGCTGACGTTAACATAGTGCCAGCCTTGGTTTTCGACTGGCTTTAGGGTCCTGTGCCCCCCTGTCTCAAGTTAAGCGCCCTGCCCAAGCTCGGTGCGCCAGCTTATACCCTCCTTTTTTAAAAAAACAATTATTTATTTTCAGTTTTCAACAGACACTTCCACAAGATTTTGAGTTCCAAGTTTTCTCCCCACCCCCACCCCAAGACACCATGCATTCTGATTACCTCTTCCCCCAATCTGCCCTCCCTGCCCTTATCCCCATCCCCTCTATTTTCCTGGAGGGCCAGATAGATTTCTGTACCTCATGGCCTCATACCCTCCTTCTTTTAAGGGTCATGGTTTACATGGGGATGACTCACCCAGCACCTGACCCAACTTCTGAGCTTAGCCCCTTGCTATCTCTGTGACCATTAATATCAAACAAAACACGTCGGAGACAAGACCCGTCTTCTGGCTTCTCCCCAACTCACCCCTTTTCCTAACTTTCCCATTTCATTTGCAGAGAGTTGTGCTATGTGACTGTGATGGAGTAGGAACACCTAGAACGACCTGCGTACCATGCAAAGGGAAATGGGCAGAAACGACGACGTTGTGCATAGTACAGTAAGACTGCACGATAATGTCCTGTAAATGATTTGGGCATTCTGATCGATAGGATGATCGGAGACAGGGCTTATGATAAAAAAAATGCTCTCCACTTTCAGAGAAAGAGCTGATGGAGTCTGAATGCAGTTGGAAGCCTAATTTTTTTCATTTTCTTTGTTTTTCATTTGTATCCAACTCTTTCTGATCTTTTTTGGGGGTTTTATTAGCAGAGGTACTGCAATGGTTTGTCATTTCCTTTTCCAGCTCATTTTACAGATAAGGAAACCTAGGCAAACAAGGTTAAGTGACTGCCTAGGGTCACATAGCTAAGTGTCTGAGGCCTGATTTGAACTCAAGAAGATACATCTTCCTAATTGTAAGCCTTGATCTCTCTCTGCCATGTGCCCCCCTCTCCACAGCTACTCAATATTAATGTAATAGGGAAATAACCAAGAAAGTTATCTGCTGGACCTTGAGCTACTTCTAGTGGGTTGTGTGGTATGTCTCAACACTAAAGCACTTTGAGAAGGATGACACCGTACATCCTGGGTCAATCCTTGGTTCTCTTCTACCTTGAGGTAGGGAGTAGGATGGAGGGGGCATTGCATCAGTTTAAAATGCATGGCTGCCCTCTGACTTCTTGTCCTTTTTTAATCATTTATTTTTTTTGGAGGGGGCAAGGCAATTAAGTAAGAGTCAAGTATCTGAGGTTAGATTTGAACTCACTTCCTGCGGACTCCAGGGCCAATGCTCTATTTACTGCACCACCTAGCTGCCTCTTCTTTCCCTTTTTTAAGAAAAATACTGTCTGTCTGTCTGTCTGTCTCTCTCTCTCTCTCTCCCTCCCTCCCTCCCTCTCTCCCCCCCTTTCTTTCTCTCCCCCACCACTTCATCTTACTCAAGACACCCACGCCTGCGCCCTACATCTCCGATGCCCAGTCTCCTCAGGTACCTTCCTTCCTTTTCAGCTTCCTTTTGTGCATCCTGTTTCCCCATTACATTGTAAATTCCTTGAAGACAGGGACTGGCTATCTATTACTTATTTCTACCCCTAGCACTTTGAAAAGTACCTGGCACATAGTAGACTCTTAATGAATATTTATTAACTATAACTGTTATTTAGTATGAAAAACATAACAGAGTTATTGTTTCTTCTTCTATTATTGCATACTTCCCCTTTGCCAATTTCCACACTTTTAATAATGATAGTTCACCATATTTTAGGTTGTAGCATACGGGTCCAATTAAAGTTCTGCAACTTGTTTTCGGGTACATGGTTAGTCCTCATAAGAACTGCCAACCTAAGTCTAAAGAGGAAAAACAATGTTTCCTTTATTCTTAAGATCTCAGAGACACTTTAAAATCAATCCAAATGTCCATGCTTCCCACTGTGGATCTGCCTTGGGAAGAAGAGGAAATATTTCAAACTCCTTCTTCCTTTGTGATCTCTATATTTTAAGTTTTCTTCAGAAAGCATTGAATTACTTGAAGTCAGCATATTTTCTTTTTTCCTTTGGTTACTCACATTTACGCTATATTTATCCATTTAACAACAAAATATCAGTCAGACAAGTTTTACCCACTACTCCATCATTCAAAAATACATTTTATTGATATAGTTTATTTTTGCATCACTTACACTTCCCAGTAGGTTCTTTTCCCTCCCAAAGAGACATTCCTTATAACAAAGAATGAAAAGAGTGTTTTAAAATGGTTAAGCAAACTAACCAACACATTGAAAAAGTTTGACTTATGTGCAATATTCTCTCCTCTACCTTTAAAAAAAATGTGGGGGGAAAGGAAGAGAAAGAGGAGGAATGTGTGGTGGGGAGAAGGAAGGAATAGAGGAGAGGAGAACTTCATCATTTAACTGAGAGACAAAGTTCAAAGGTAAATATATTTAACAGCACATTACTCAGTTTATTAAGTCTTTTTCAAATTTTTATTTGTACAAGGAGTTTTCTCACCTTCCATTACCTACCCCTCCATTGAACATTTAAAAAAAACAAAACCCCTCATAATAAATATGTATAGTTCAGCAAAACAAATACCTACATTGGTCATGTCCAAAAATGTATGTGTCATTCTTCATTTTAAATCCAATATCTCTCTGGCAAAAGACCTGTGGAATGTTTCATCCTCAGTCCTCTATATTTGTGGGTTTATCACTGCATTGGTCAAAGACTTTAGAAAACTCTTTCAAAGTTGCTTTTTTCTATAATGTTGTCATTGTATAAGTTGGTTCTTCTGGCTTTGCTAACTTCACTTTGCATACAAATCTCAGTTTCTTCTGAAACTGTTAAATTCATATACCATAATTTGTTTATCTAGTAGAACTGTTTCTTCTTTCTTTGATTTCTAGGTTATTGGCCTAGTAGTGTAATTGCTAGGTCAAAGGGTATACATAATTTAGTAACTTTTTGGACATAGTTACAAATTACTTTCCAAAATGTCTAGCTCAATTCACACCAGAAATATTAGTGTGCCTTTTTTCCCACAGCCCCTCTAACAGGTTTCCTCTTTCATCATCTTTGTCAATCACATCTCAGTTTTGCTTTCATTTGTATTTTGCTAATGATTTTGAACATTTTTTCATATGGTTATTGATAACTTGTATTTCTTCCTTTGACCATTTATCTATTGAGAGGTGGCTCTTAGTCATGTGCATTTGAATCATTTGCACATATGTCTTGGCTATAAAGTGTTTGTCAGAGAAGCTTGCCCCAAAGATTTTTTTCTTTCCTTCAGTTACCTGCTTCCCTTCTAATTTTAACTGCATTATTTTGTTTCTGCAAACCTTTTTCATTTTAAATAACCAAAATTGTCCATTTTATCTTCTGTGTTCTTATCTTTGTTTGAATATGAACTCTTTCCCTACCTATATATTTGAAGGTAATTTCTTCCTTCCTCCCCTAATTTGCTTATGATGTCACTTTTGATGTCTAGGTCTACTATCCATTTGGAGTTTCTTTAGAATATGGTCATGAGTTGTACCTAATTTTGGCCAAACTGTTTTCCATTTTCTCATCAGTTTTTGTCATATAATGAGTTCTTGCCCAGTAGCTGTGGTTTGGGGGTTTGTCATTTGTGCCACACTGTTATTTGCTTCTGTATGTTATATACCTAATCTGTTACACTAACCAATCTTTTTTTTTTAAACCAGCATGACATCATTTTAATGATTACTTTTTTTTAGTGTAGCTTGAGATTTAGTACTGATAATCCCTTTCCCTCTCACTTTTTTCATCATTTCCCTTGAAATTCTTGATCTTTTGTTCCTCTATATGCCTGTCATTATTTTTTTACTATAAAGTATTTCTTTGGTAATTTGTCATGGCATTGAATAAGTAAATTCGTTTTGTTTTGTTTTGTATGTTGACTTGATCAATTGACATGAACAATTTAATATTTTCTCAGTTACTTAGATCTGTCTTTATTTCTTCAAAGAGGATTTTGTAGTTGCATTCTTAGAGTGCTGGATGTGTCTTGGTAGATTCCCAAATATTGTATACCTTCTGCAAGTTATTTTGAATGGAATTTCTCTGTTCCAGTTAAGTTTTGTTGGCCAATAATGTAGGTTATTTATGTGTATTTAGTTTATGTCCTTCAACTAGAATGAATTTATCAATAGTTTATAAAATTTTTCAATAACCTTATGCCTTGATAATAAAAAAATATAATTATGAAGAACCAAAATGTTGTGATAAGACTCCTCTTCCTGGTATATTTGTTTGAGAAGTCTCATCGTAAGAGCTTTACATATTTGACTATTTCAACCACCAAATACAGAGCATTTAAAAATTCTTCTGAAGTAATCTTTTGCTACTAGAGCCTCGTGATGTATGAAGCAATACGTTGAGCTTACATGTGGAAAACATTGTTTTACTTTTTTGAAATAAATCCTTGTAATCTTCCAGTCATTGCAGGTGCACTGTTTATGCAAACAGAAAGACAGTTTTCCCAAGACAGATAATTTTTCTCCAGATTGCTGGAGATAGAATTATATGTGTCTCATGCTGTTGTCATTGGAGATAATTCAGTGCATGAAAGGAATTGTTCAGTAATTGAATCTTCAGCAAATCTGATATAACATAGTAACTGACATTTTTTTACTTATATCAGTTGAATCATTGAGCTGTAGTGCAAATATTCAGCCATCACTCACTTTTTCCAGCTACATTCTTTTGAATATCTGAGAATCAATTCACTGAGAAACTGTAACTGACATTAGAACCAGGAATATTTTTTTCTCAGTGCTCTTTCATAACATTATTGACGATTTCTGTTAAGTCAGGGAAAGTTAAATCCTCAGCTGTAATAGGAGGCTACATTTTCATTACTGTTACACTGACAACTATATAGCTGGCTACTTATACTTTTTCAACAGTAGTTTCTTTTTTCCATAGATTTTATTTTATACTATGACAACAAATAACTAAAATAGTTCTTCTCTTTTACCTGATACATGACCATGTTTAATATTCAAGTGTTTTTTCACTTTACTAAGAACCATGAATTCATTGCTGGTTTCTTCCACATACCACACATTTGGGAATAGGATGTTTTATCAGATTCACGGTATCTAAATCCAAACCATAAAAACTGTCTTGGTTATAAAGTGTACCAAGGAACTGCACACCATGTATGAATTATATGGACCTTCCACTTGGAATTAGTCTGTTCTCATTTTCATTATTGTTGCTTTCTGGCACTGACTCACCTTTTTGTTTAATCAAAAGCTTATCCAAATTAAATTTAATCATTTTAAATTAATGTTATATAAGGGAAAGGTTTCTCCCCTCAGCTCAGTTGATGTAGTTATAAAATGTAATTACAGATGATGAGGTTTCAGTGTGTTAACAAGGTCTTAACACCCTGTTATCCTGTTACAAAGTCTGAACAGCTCTTTCTGATTGAGTCATTAAGGGTGAAAAGTCAATGGACAAATAAAAAATTAGCCATTTCCTTGAAAGACTTTAAATAGCTAAATCCTAGAGACAGTCAGGTAGTGTGGAATTGAAGAAAGACCTAGCTCTCTTTACCATTGAAGAAAAGGGGATTTTCTCTCTCCCTCTTCTCCCCCATATATACACATTGGCCATGATTCTTGACAGTGGAGCTTCTTATATAGAGAAGAAATAAACCACACTATCCAGCAGTTGGAGAATCATTTTGAATTTGAGGCACATTTGTGGAAGTAGAGATACATTTCAGACAGATAGAGATATCAAGAGTCAGTCACTTGAGGTTGGAAACAGCTTCAAGGTTTGTGATCTCTGCCATCCAAGAAGAGGACCAGCTATAGACTTCAGAGAGTGCTAGGCCTTGGAATTGGAAGTCAAGCTGTGGAAAAGAGAAGACCCCAGGAACCCAACTGAGTAACCCACCCAATAGGAGAATAGTTTGTAAGATCTTCATGGGAGGGAAAGGGCTTCTATGCCTGGTAATATCTGGGGAGAACACAAGGTCTTAACCATGTGTATTCCCTACATAAATGCCGCCTTACTACTGTACTTTTAAGTTTGTGCCTACTATTCTCATCAATACTATGTGTATTTGTGTGTCCTGGATTTATAGAGAAGAGGAGATGTTTTGTACCTATTGTTCTGACTATGCTATCTTAGGAAATATTTTTTTCTGAGAGAAAATCGTATCTGTTGGCTGATGGTTAATGGGAAGCACGCTGGTAGGGGCTTACGAGCTACAGTAGTGGGAATCCTGGCCCACAGGGTACCCTAGAGTTTGAGGTGGTAATTGTCCTGCTGGGGACCTAATCTGCAGATCTATGGATGTAAGTATTAATTTACAAAGTAGGGTAGAAGGGGTAAGATACTTAAAATGTTATTGAAGAAGGCAAAATAAACAAAATGTGTTTATTATATAAATGTACTAATCTCAAAACATGTCAGACCTTCAACTCCCAAAGAACTCAACAAAAGTAACAGTTCTTATTAAAGAGAAACTGCATGTGTACAAACCTATCAACCCTCTCATAGTGTTACTGATTTAAATATTCAGTGTGCCATGAATTTCTTATGACAGAGCATATTGTGCCATGAACAGAAAAGTCACAGTTAGAGATTTGGTGTGATAGGCACAAGTAAATGCTTATGAGTTTAATTAATTAAAACAGAAAAGAAATATAGGTCAATAGTTTGAGGAGATAGTGGGGTCAAGTGAAGATTTTTTTTTTTAATGAGCAGAGAAGCAGTAATTAGATAAGAGGCGAGAAAGAGAATTACCAAGGATATGGGAAAGAATAGAATCAAGGGTACAAATAAGGGGTTAGACTTGATAAAAAGAACCACTCTTTCCTTTCCCTAGGAAACTGGAGTAAAAAAGAAAATAATGTCAAAGAATTTTAAGGTATAGAGTAGAGAAAGAGGAGGCTTTGGTGAATAGCCTCAGTTTTTTTATTGTAGTTTTTTCTCAAATGGGAGACAAAATTCTCTACTCTGAGATTACACAATATTATCAATACACATATGGCTTCTAAATCTATCTAGCCTTAAAATCTCTCCTCAGCTTCACTCACAGGTCAACAATTGCCTATAGACCAGAATGAAATTAATTTTCTTCCCCCAAAACCTTCCTTTCCTCCAAAATTCCCTGCTTTAATTGAGGATACCACCATTCCCTTCTGATTGTCTAGGTTTATAACTTTCTAGTAATTCTTGATCTTTCTTTCATTTTCATTCCCCATGTCTAGCAGGTTGCCAAGTATTGTTAGATCTACCTCCACATCTCTAGTGTCTGTCACCTGTCTCAATTTATATAACCATCACCTTAGTTCATTAGGTAATTTATCACCTCTTGACTGAATTACTGTAATAAGAACCTCTCAATTGGTCTCCCTACTTCTAGACTATCCCCTTTCCAATATATCTTATTGCCAAAATAGTCTTCTTAAGGCAAAGTCTGAACATGTTACTTTCCTGCTCAAAATCCTTCCATGGCTCCCTTTTGCCAAGAGGATAAAATACAATCTCTTTGACCTAGCACTTAATGCCCTCCACAAGCAGTCTGCTTTTGCTAGAATGTAGATTGTGTAAGAGTAAGTTACAAGAGAACAACCAGGAAGGGCTGGAGCCACAATGTGAAGGGATTTAAGTGCCCCAAAGGGGATCAAACTGTCATATTTCAGAGATGGATGTCATCTCTAACCTTTAGTAGTAGGTATTTAGTAAACCTTGGGCAAGTCCCTTTACCTCAGTGGGTTTGATTTAAAGTCCTAAAAACCAAAGACCTTCGTGCTATCAAATTGTTCAACACCAGAAACTGATATGTTCTTATCTGTGGAAATCATATTAAAGAAGAGGCATGATCATCTGCTTTTCAACTGTACCCTAAGGACCATGGGACTTTTCCATCTTTGGATTTGCTACTGAAACCTTCCCTTTTATGTCTATTAGGCTGTGAGTTCCCTGAGAACAAGGACTGTCTTACTTTTCTGTGTGTATCCCAAGCACTTAGCACAGTGCTTTGCACAAATGCTTACTAAATGCTTTAGTCATTTATTCATTTCCCCATCCATAGAAAGAGTGGATTAGTTAAGACTCCTTCTAAAGACCTTTCCAATTCTTGATGTGTAATCCTATAACTAGTCTTCCATTGATTCTGCAGCATTTTCATTGTTTAAAGTCCTCTCCTAGATATTTTCTGTCTCCTTAGCTTCCTTGACGTTGCTTTCTCCTGCATCCCCTTTTATGCCATTTTTTATGTACTCCTTAAGTATAGGTTTCCAAAGTTCTGTCCTGTTCTCTCCCTAAACTCTGTTCCTTTGTGATCTCATGGTTTCAATTATCACTTTATACAGATGACTCCTAAATCCAGTACAACATCTCTCCTGAGTTACAATACTGCATTTCTAACTGCCTGCTTTGTATTCCATGTATTCCTACATAGATATCCCAGACAGGACCTCAAATGTAACATGGTCAAAGTTAAATTCATCATTGTTCATTTTAAATCTTCCCTATCTATCAAACTTCTTTATTTTGTTGAGGGCACACCATCCTCCTAGTCACCTAATTTTGAAATCAGAGTCATCTTTAAGTTTTTATTCCTTTCACTCAACTCCCATATTTAATTATTTGCCTAATTCTGTCAATTTATACCTCTCTAATATGTCTCATATCCTTTTCCTTCCTTCTAATCACAAGGACACCACCATAATTCAAGCCTTTCAGTTAGACTGTTGCAATAGTCTCCTGGTCTCCTTGGTTTCAGTTTCTCTCCTTGCCAATCCATCCTTCACACAGCTGCCAAAATAATCTTCCTAGTACACAAATCTGACCATATATCACTGACTACCCTCTTCAAAAACCTTTAGGATAAAAATAAAGAATTTTTATTCTGGCATTTAAGACCTTTGTTTTCCCTCCCTCCAATCAGGCTCCAATTGACCTCTCAAGTAGTCTAATTCTAGCCAAATTGGACCATTGATCTGGCCCTGCAGTCTTCTACTTTCTTCTGTTTTCTCAAGCTGGTCCCCTCTGCCTTGAATGTAGTTTCTCCTCAGTTCCACAATTTGAAGAATTTAAGATCTACCTCAATTGTCACCTTTGCCATGAAAACTTCCCTGATTTCCTTGGTTGAAAATGATCTCTTCATCCTCTTGAATTTTTCCTAGAATATTTCATTTGGCTTCTTACACTGGAGTAGTAGAAAGAACACTGGACATCTGAGTAAGGAGAAGTCCAAGTTTCAATCCCACATTAGTTGTGTGAACAGAAGCCAATCATTCAAATTCCCTGAACTTCTGTTTCCCCATCGGCAAAATATAAACAATAATAATACCTGTAGTACTTTACCTCACAGGGTTGTTATGAGGATCAAATGAGATAATGTATGAAAAACCCTTACAAAATGAAAGCACTATGTAATAACGTCAGTTCTGTCAGTGCCTTGTATTACGTGTTTCTGTTTTCTTCTTTGTACCTTTGACTATAACACAGAAACCTACAAGCTTCCTTATTAGTTCTTAATTGACCCTTAATAAATACTCTTTGAATTGAATTGAGTTGGATACCTAATCATGATAGAATCTATTACCTCAGAGATCACTTAATCCAACATCCCCAACAAGTGGTCATTAAACAGCTTGTTCTGATTTGGGACAGCGAGTCTTCTGTAATGAACTGAAGTCGCCAGCCCTGTAACTCAGAATTAGTCCTTTATTCTTTCAGGGACCAAGCAGAATAAATCAATCCCTTTTCCACATAAGATCCCTTCATACACTTAATGATGACTGTTATGCTCTTTCTCCTCCTAAGCCTTTTCCTTAAATGTTCCCAAAACACACCACCTCTGGAAGGTAAAGTGCAATTACCAGTTTTGCAAATAAGGAAACTGGGATCCCATTCAAGCGACTTACCTGCAGCCACACAATCACCCAGTCAGTAGCATCTGAGGCAAGATATGAATCCAGATCTTCTGAATTCTCAAGTCCTGAGTTATGTATACCATGCTGCTCCTAGCAGGGCCTCTTAACCCAAGGTCTGTAAATTTATTTTTGTCATTGTTTTGAAACATGCATTTCCCAGTAGAACTCATTTTCTTTGTAATACTTTGTATTTTACTCTGTGCATTTAAAAACATGATTTGGAGTAGGTGTCCGTAGACTTTACCAGACTGTCAGTGGTGACTGTGACACCAAAAAAAGTCAAGAATCTCCCAGTGCTGTAACTTGAGGTAGCTGTGGTCCAGGAGAAAAAACAGTGGAGACAAGACTAGGGTTAGGAAACTCAGCCCTGATACTTTCTAGCTTTATGCCTTTAGAAAATCCACCTAACCTTTTTATGCCCTGTAAGATGATGTTATTACCTGCCTCACAGAGTTGTGCAGCTCCAATAAGATAGTGGGGGCAGAGCAGCATCTCAATGTCTGATATCCCTTAGCTGGAAGTGATCCCTCCCTCACCCTGGCTCATGTTACTTTGTACTAGGCTTATCATATCCTGATGTTCGTATAGTTATTTGTGTCCAGCTGTGCATCAGAAACTGATTATGATTTTATCTGTGGAAATGACTTTTGAAAAGTGACATTTACATTTGCTTTGTCACTGCACCCTATGGACTGTAGGACTTTTCCCACTAACTTAAAACTGAGACCTTTCCAATATGTTATCTCCCCCTTAGAATGTGAGCTCCTTGAGAGCAAGAACTATCTGACTTTTCTATTTCTATCCCCAGTGCTCAGTTCAGTGCTTTGTACATTCTTCCTGGGGGTCATATACTTGAGAGCAGGATGTGTACCCCCATGTCACCCCCAGAGCCTAGTATATGAACTGGTAGTCAACGTTTGTTGAATGAACGTTGAATAGAGCAGGTAAGAGAAATCTTTGGTCTGCAAGGTCCAAACTCCTACAAGATGATCTGATACATCTCTCTCCCTTCAGGGAATCATTAAGTGAATAAGCATTCATTATTTATATTATAGTTATGTTATATCTGATATAATATATAAATATATGTTATGTTACATTATATTACATTACACTACACTATATTATATTATATGCCAGGCACTATGCTCAGTGCCTGGATGCAAAGAAAGACAAAAATGGGGCTCACATGCTAATGGAAGAAGACATTCAAACAACTGTGTGTGTGTGTGTGTGTGTGTGTGTATATATATATATATGTATGTATGTATGTGTGTATTTTTCTATATATATATGACATGTGTATAAACAAAGGATAATCTCCAAAAGAAGATGCTGGGGAGAGGGCTTGGAAAGGGGAGGGACTTGGGAAAGGCTTCCTACAGAAGGCTGTATTTAAGCTGAGTCTTAAAGAAATCCAGGAAGACCAAGAGGCAGAAGTGAGGGGGCAGAACATTCTAGACATTCAGGACAGCCATCATAAAGATGGAGTGTCCTGTGTAAGGGTGATGTTACTGGATTATAGAATGTGAGGAGAGGATGACATGCACTGTAGGGAGATCACTTTGGCATCTAAATGGAGCATGATGGAATCTGAGAGACTGGAGGTAGGAGGGCCAGTTAGAAGGTTATTTAGTGCAATAATCCAGGTGAAAGATGAAGAGGGTCTATACTGGGGCGGGGTAGCTGTGTGAATGGAAAGAGGGGGGAAGTACACAAGGATGTGCAGGTAGAAATGATAAGATCTCACAAAAGACTGGATGAGTGCAAGTGAGAAGTCAAGAATGCCAGATTTTGAGCCTGAATGACTGATGATGACAGTTGGTGCCCAAGATAGTAAAAGAAAAGTTGAGAAGAGAAGAAAGATAATGAGTTCTATTCCGGACATGTTCAATTTGAGATGCCCGTGGAATGTCTTGTTTGAGATGCCTCAAAGGCAGTTGGTGATAGGAGAGATTAAGAATGGAAGTCATGGAAGAGACTAAGAATCGAATACATGGGAGCTGATGAAATTACCAAGTGAGGTAAATCTAGAGGAAGAAGAGGATAGGGTCTGGGGGAATGATGGTTAGGAGATTCAAATCAGAGAATGCAGAGTTTTTTTTAAAAAAGGAAGAGGATTGAAAAAAGGCCACTATATCTTCCCAGGCTAACCCCCACCAGCCTAAATTATGGCCACCTTTCCAGTAATCGAAGCTTTGAAGATACCGATAAACGTAGTTCATGCCTAATTCTCTGAGTCTGCTTCTGACCAGTTTTCCTTTAGCTTAATATGACACTTGAACAAGCACTTTGCTGCCCCTGTGTGGCCCTTTGTGGAAAAGGCAGACCTTCTCTCCTGCTCACAAGGCTAGGTCTAAGAATAAATCCCTATAGGTCAGAATTGTGGGGATTATTGGCTAGGAAGGGTCCTTAGAAATCTTCTACTCCATGTCCACCATTTTACATTTGAGTAAACTGAGGTGAAGTCACTTGACTGAGATGTCACACATAATAGTAGAGTGGGGTCCTTTGGTTGCCTAATCAAGTGTCTTTCCACTCAACCATGCAATAACTTAGAGGTGATCAAGGGTTCACCTAGGGCAAGGGATTTTCTATGGACACTTTAGTTCATTTGTGGTGGTTGCTGCATTGTCTTAGCCTAGTCAAAGAGGACTAGCTGGAAACCTGAGGCATATTGAGCAAGTCTATTCTTTGGGAAGGGGCTGCTGTTACAGAGCTAGGGTTCGAAACACTCAAAAAGAAATATAAATGCTAATAGTCTTTTGTTGATAAAAAGTTATTTATTTAACTAATAAATGCTTACATTAAGGAGAACTCATTGTAAGTTTTACAAAGGTTTTTGACATAGTAACCCCATGAGGCATGTAGTGAGAATATCATTATCCCCAAGAGTAAGCTGAGATTCAAAGAAGTTAGGTCACTTAGCCAGTGTGTGTCTAGAACTAGAAATTAATCTAGGTTACTGGATCATAAGAATTAAGAGGTAGGAGGAACTTTAACAAATAACCTGATCAGATCTCCTTATTTTATAGACCAGGAAGCTGAGACCTAGAGATGGAGTAGGTTACACAGGTGAAAGAGTTGGGATTTCCAACAGATTCTCTTGATTCAAATCTAGTGCTCCTTCCAGATTTTCTAAGTACACAACTCTCAAATATATCATACTGCTTCTCCAGGAAAAATTTCACTATATATACATATATATATGTATATATATATATATATACATATATATATATATATATATATATATATATTTACTTCAGCATGGGGATCCATAGCCCCTTCTTTGCCACCATCACCCCCCTCCCCACGAGAGACAGCTGCTTTATCATGTGGCTATGACCTTGGTAATGTGTCCCCACCCACTTACCCACAGCCATATCTTCATATGACATGAAGCATCCTCTCAGACCAGTTTTGTGGAATACAGAAAAACCTGTAAATCATGAGAATATGTGAGAGTACGTCCAACCTAGGAGACAAAGTCTATCTCAGGCCAGCTGGTTGCCAGTCCAGGTTCTTCCTTCCATCACTTCCCTTCTCTTTCTTATTTATAGAATCCTCGATTTAGAGCTAGAAGGGACCTTCAAGATTGCCAGGTCCTACCTTATTTTACAGATGAGGACACAGAAGTCCAGAGGAGTTAATTACCCCAAGGTCACACACATATTAAACAGCAGAGCAGACCCAGGTCTTCTATTGCTGTGTTCCTGTCTCCATTTTAAAAGCACATCCATATCTCTGCCAGTCACAGCATCCCTTGTTCCTCATGTTGCTAACAGTTCATTTGACTATATATTACAATTTCTCTATTTTGTATCTTGTGTTTCTGCTTTTCCTGATCCAGGCTGAATTCCTTTTCCTAGTTACCTGAGCAGCACATCTTTGTGATATATCAAAAAGGGGACCTGGGGACTGGGGTCTGGTTCTGGGTCTGCTACCAACTAACTGTGTGACAGATGACAAGTCATTTGATCTCTCTGAGGCTTAGGTTTCTCTCAGGTTTCTGCCTTGGGAGGGAGTGGATCCAGGGATGAGAAAGTGGAATTTTCTAAGGTTCCTTCTAACCATAATATATAATTCTATCCTTTCTATCTATAATTTCTATCCTTTACCTACTCCTTCTCTAAGATGAACTATGGTCTTCAGGTACCTCTAGCTGCCAGTGAAGCAGCCCTTTCCTAGAACCCAACCTCAAACATATTCTCTTTACTATCTGTTCTTTCCTTATCTTTTCTTCTCTCTGCCAGCAGAATTTCCCTTTGATTTGTGGTTTGCTGGGACCCAGGGCCATTCTTTCCCTCCTGGAGGAGCCAGATAAGTATCTCTTATCCACCATTAACAATCAAAACTTAATAATAATTACCTAGAGTAATTTAGCATGTATATAATAATTATAGCTCATTTATTTAAGAATGGTAATATTCTGTGGGTCCTATAAACAGGGAAGTTCCTGGGAATAGGGCAGCTAGGCGGTGCAGTGACCACTGCACGAGTCAGAAGGACCTGAGTTCAAATCTCACCCCAGTGTCACTTGACACTCACTGGCTGTGTGACCTTGGGCAAGTCACTTAACCCCAATTGAGCCGCATCCTGGGTCATCTTCAGTCATCCTGATGAATATCTGGTCACTGGATTCAGATGGCTCTGGAGGAGAAGTGAGGCTGGTGACCTGCACAGCCCTCCCTCACTCAAAACAAAGTCAAGTGCAGGTCATGTCATCATTTCTCTGATGGCATGGTCTTCTTTGGTAACAAGGGACAAACACACAACACACATCAGAAGTTCCTGGGAGTATGGACAGCTATCAGTCAACTAGCACATTGTCCCCACTGTTATTCTATCACTGTTCTGGGCCCTCATCTAGGACAAGTATATGTCAGTTCATCTCTGGCTAACCTACCACCTATTGGGAGCCATTCCTCTTCCTTTTTTCTTCATGTTACTTCATTCACTAACCTTCACTAAAGGTCATAATATAAATATACAGTTTATAATTACATTAACAAATGTATAATAAAAAACAAAAGCATTAATTATTATAGGAAGCAAACAACACATTCCACTGGAGCCCTGGGTCTAGTCCTTCCTAAGGCAGAAACCCCTTTCAAGCTGAAATCTTTTCAGTCTCCAAAGTGTGGAAGCAGGAGAGAGAACAGCTTAAAAGTTTAGTGTGTTATGATAGGCTTCTCCCTGTGCATGTAACAGGAGCTATCCACAGTTCATGACTGACTTAGAATACTTTGGAAACTGGTGATTCTTGTGATCACAGCTGCATGGGTCAACAGGAATGAGAGCATCAGTCTTTCATGGTTCTGGGAACTCTGCTGCAGCGTCTGGTTTAGGCCCTTTCTCTGGTCCTGTAATCCAGCACTGAGAAAAGGCACTACTCAAATGCCCCAGGGCTGCCCATCACAAAACAGCTTCAAAAGGCAGGGGAACAGGCATGCCTCTCTGTCAGGCCCATTTGCCATTCTCTTTTTTACCTTCAACATTTCTGTGACACTACTTTCCATTCATATGACATCTACAAAATCATGGTTGCCTCCAAGTCAGTGCTGAGGCAGCTGCCTAGCTCTGCCTATGAATCTCCAGCTAAGAAGTATATACAAACGTTTCCCATATTTATATAGTGCTTCACAATCACTTTCTTTACAATAACCCACTTGAACAGGTATTAACACTGTCTTACAGACTTAGAAATTGAGGTAATGAGAGGTTAAATTATTTACCTATGATCACATATGTCAACATATTAGGAGACACCGTTTTCCCAGCAAGCAAGCTGTGTCCAGAGCTTGGCATAACAATAATGCTTTGGGTTCCACTAGCGACAAGATGACATAATTATTGTACTGCTTTGACCAGCACCAGGTGTTCCCTGAGCCCAGACAAGTACAGGACAAGCTCACACAAGTTCTGGTCATGAAACCCTGCTATGAATCAAACTCATCACACTGATGCTGTTATCCCTCAGCATCAGGGCTACAGCTCACTGTGCAACCATTGGTATAAGTACTGAGATCTCCCACACTGCCTCTGATCCCCTCCCCCCCTCTCCCCCCTCCCCCCCCCCGCCACGTCTAATCTGCCTCCTTGCTTGCGAGCTGTTTCCTTCACTTGGAAATTAAACTTCTCTTTGATTCCCGACTCTGTTCAGCTCCAGCCATCCACAGGTTAGAGGTCGGTTTGGTCCAATTGACACTAGCTAATAAAGGAGAAACCAGGACTTGAGCACTAATCAGGTTTGGAGCTCTTTCCACCCTCACTTCTCTTGTAACTAAGTAAGATGTCAGTATGATTGCACGTGACTGATCCCATACATTGGCACTGGCCATGGTAGGCTATAAGGTTACGCTAGAAACATTGGAGTCTAAACTGCAGATGGGTTTGTAGGGACCATGGTAAGCCAGGTGACAAATATTGGGTGACAAAGATTCCTTGAGATAATACTGGAAAGGTAAGTGTGAATGATGATAGAGCAAGAATGGGGAAAGGTGAGAAGTGTAAAAGGGTTGCTCTAAGGTAGAAATAGAGGAGAAAAAGATGGGTATGGAATGAAAAAGGGAAGGAAAGAGGTGATGAGGTCAGCTAGTCAATAGATAAGTATTTAATTTGATTCAACAAGCATTTTTTAAAAAGTTTTATTGATATCTTTTATTTTTACAGAACAGTCCATTCTGAAAATATCTCCCCTTCCTCATGCTCACCAGATTGAGTCCTCCCTTTTAATAAAGAAAAACATGCAGAAAATATCCATCCCAGTGACCATGTCTGACAGTATATATAACCTATACAAAACAATTCACAATTGTCCCAACATCCCATCCCCCAATACTTTGCCTTCCTCATTTCCCCAGTTCACAACTTTGGCGTCATCCTCAACTCGTCACTCTTAGTCCTCCTCATATCAATTGCCAGATCTTGTCAAGTCCTACCCCTACAATTTCTCTCACATCCAAACCCTTCTTTCCATCCATACTGCTACCACCCTCACTCAGACCCTCTGGCCTAGACGACTTCAATAGCTTCTTGATTGGTTTTTCTACTTTTAGGAAGACCAACCCTCCCCTATATAAGCCATCTTTCAGAGCTTCCCTGCCCAGGGAGCTCTGATGGCTACTGTAAGAAGCATCTTTTCTCTGCCACTATCTGATATAAACGCATTTTTTTTTCCAGGCTGATTACATACTGTTCTCCCTCCTGCATTCTGTGCTCCAGCCAAACTGGTCACCCCCACCCTCTTGCATCTTTCTTCTCTGCACAGGCTGTCTCCACATGCCTCTCTGCCAAACAAAATGCCTTGCTCATTTCAAAATTCAACTTTGTTGTTGTTGTTGTTTAGTCACGTCCTACTCTTCATGACCCCCTTTTGGGGTTTTCTTGGCAAAGAGACTACAGTGATTTGCCATTTCCTTCTCCAGTTCATTTTACAGATGAGGAAACGGAGACAAACAGGCCTAAAGTGACTTGCCCAGGATCATACAACTAGTAAATGTCTGAGGCTGGATTTGAACTCAGGTCTTCCTGACTACAGGCCTGGTACCCTAGCTACTGCACCACTTAGCTGCCCCAAGTACCACTTCTACAGAAGTCCTACCCTGAGCTCCCAATTTCCTAGCACTCCTTCACATGTACTTATTTTGTATTTACTTTTTCACACTGATGTTGTTTCTTCTGAATAGAATATAAGTTCATTGAGATCCAGGACTGGTTCCTTTTTTTTTTTTTAATTCCCAGCACTTTGCATAGTTCTCAATAAACACATTAACAGGTGCTTAATAAATGCTTGTTGAATGAATGAATGAGTAAACATTCTGCCCTAGTAGTTACCTGCCTCCCTGCCAAGAGGACCATTATTGATTTTTCAGTTACTCAGGATTCAGCCTTTTTTTAGTGATCTCTTTTTGTTTATATTTTGATCAGCATTATTAAGCACCTGTCCCACGAAATGCCCTGCAATGTGTTGGGGAGACTCAAAGATAAAGGGGTTCCTAGAAGAACTTACAAATAGGGTAGGACATGTACACATTTGTTTACAGAGCACTCTAAGCACTGACATTTTCAGGAAAGAAGTAGGCAGAAGGAACACTGAAAATTGGTACAGTGTGTTTATGGTGAAGAGCCCTAGATCTGGGATGAGAAGAGCTGGGTTTTGAATTCCTTTTCTGGATCTATTTCTCTAAATTCTATGAGCTTATGAGTCCATGGGGACATTTTAAATCAAATATATAATAAACTACACAAAGCTACATACAAACTAAAACTACAAGACTGGGGGCATGAAAAAGGAAGTATTGATCAAAATTAAATTAGTAGGGCTGGGCTTTCTCATGGAAGACATGTTGGAGGAATTTGAGCTAGATTTTGCAGAAGGTAGGGGCAGAAAGATAAGGATATCCAGCACCAGAAAAAAAGAATTTACCTCTAGGAAACCTTGTCTGATCAGATTATTGTTGCTGATACCCTTTCCCTGACCCAGTATCATTTGGACCTGGAAGCCACAACCTCTTGCATAGCTCATGCTCTCTATCCTAATGATGGACTTACCCTTAACCCTCTACCTCATTACACTTCATCTGATATGGAATTGCTATTAATATTTTACTATCTATGTATTGGTGGGCTGCTACCTTTAAATGTTTGATTCATTCACTCATCAATTTTTTAAAACAAATATTTATTAAAGCACATTAGGCAGTAATACACCATGAAAGGTATTACGCTTATATCCTCTCCTTATATAATTGCCCATGCCTTAGATCATATCAGTCATAATAGTATGAATTCTCAGAAGATGGAATTATCACTTGGGTACTTCTTAGATAATTCCTAGCCCAGTATCATTTGTAGACATTTACTTAAAGGCTTTGTATTGGTCTTGAGGCAGTTATAATGTAATAGCCACAACTTTTGTTTTTTAAATTTAGTTGGGGGAAACATAAGTATCAGTGAAGAAATGAAGAAAATAACAGAAGTCTATTTTATTCATTAAGCATATACAAGGTGAAGTTTGAGTAGGCTAGAGGATCAGAGTGATGGGGTGGAGGTGGAGAAGGAAGAAGTGTCTCTCAGATATCGTCCAATATCTCTATCCATATTCCTTTCTTAGCTCAGAGTTCAGCTACTGATTCGGTTGACTCCCCATGAGTGAGTTCATTGTCTCTGTCAGTAGTGGATTTTCTTTTGAAAATGCTTGGTGATCTGAAAGAGTTAAATACAGCTTCCACAAAGGCCTTGGAGAGGTCTGTGCAGAGAGAGCGCAGTGTGTTTAAAAAAAAAAAAAAGAAAAAGATGCTCTCTGTTGCCTACCTGACTGACCAACCTCCCAGGGAGTCAAGTTCACAGCTTTGGTCCCATTTGGCCAAGACATGAAACTTAACCTGCCTTCCTGCCAAATGTCATGAGTGTAGCTTCTCTGTCTTGTTGTTGACAACAGCCTCCTGTGGGTTACTCTGCTGACAAGTGACTCCCCAAGAATCAAAAGTAGGTGGGGAACCTGAAGAAAAGGAGTGCAGCAAAGTTGGATAAATGAGAGAAAGGAGTGCATGGATGGGGGTGAACAAGGCAACAGACCCTCTCCTAGTCAGCCTTACCTTCTTCCTCTTGCTTATTTATTCAACCAATCTCTTTCCCACACTTCTCATCTGGTTTCCAACCTACTAGAAATAAATTTGTTTGTTGGTGACTACTTGTGCACAAGTCCATGTGTAAACTGTAACTCACCCTCTGATTTATCAGTCTTCAGACATGGTACACCATTTACCGATGGCTCTGTCTATATGGGTGTGGCAGAAGAACAAGAAATAAAGCATAACCCTTCGTATGTGGGATGATCTGAGGAGCACCAAAAGGTTTCCCTACCCTAAAAGACCTCCATTGCTTTGCCTCTGCCAAGCATTCTTTCTTCAGTGGGCATCACACTCCTTTGGCATTTCTTCCCTGTTAAATTATAACTGGTGTGTAGAAGCAACATTAACTCAGTAGCAGCCATTGACTTGGATTAGTTTATCAGATTAACTAAGTAAGAACCCAGTACAGGGTTAGGACTAGAGGAAATGAGACACAGCAGGTTTTGATAGGAAAGTTGGGATAGCTTATTACCCTTTCCCTCCAACAGTTAACCCAGGTGGGATACAAGCCAACTGCTTTACTGGGGCTAAGGAGGTAGTGAGGAAAGGAAAAATTGTTGAGCAATTAAGGGATGTAGCTCTGAGGGCGAAGAAAGGGAAGTCAACAGGAGGGGAGGGAAACATTACCTACCTATCGTACCATTTTTTTAATGACCTAATGACCATGTATGTGTATGAGTATATGTATATCTAAGATCACTGATTTATGACACATATGATTGAGGCACAGACTGGGACTCAATAAATGGAGATGTGATGACTTATGTTTAAACAGCTTGGAGTTCTCAAAAAAAAAAAAAGTGACATAGACAGTTGAGGTTGAAAAAAGACCAATTTTTCCACTGGGAAAACCAAATGACTTTGCAGAACCCAGGCTAGGAAGAAAGATGCCATTGACCAACCTATTTCCCAGCAGTAGAAGCAGCAAGGAGACCAAAGCACTAGAGATAGCAGATCCCACCCCTCAGATGTATGTCTGGGAAAGCAATCTGACAGAGTGGACAGAGGTCAGCCTGGGAGTCAGATATATCTTGGCCCATGTCCTGTCTCTGACACATACTAGCTGTGTAATCCTGGGCAAGTCCCTTAACTGCTCACTACCCAAGACAACTTTATAAGACAGAAAGTGACATGAGTTGCCAATGAGCACTGGTGGAGGCAATTTCTACATTGTGATGAAATCACAGATCCAGAATAGTTCTAAGCCTGTATCATCCTCCTTTGCCCAATACACCCTTCCTCTCCACCCAAGCTCTCTCTATCAGGTATAATTAAGCATAAGAATAAAAAAATTATATTGTGACTTCTATAAATGCTGAAAGCCAGAAGTTACATTTACGCCATTCGAAAGGCCTAAAATATGCATAGAGAAGACCTATTTCACTTTCAGATGAATAAATGGGTGGCAAACAGGAACCAGTGTCAACTCTATTCACTATAATTGAATGAGTTATTAAAGTTTTAAAAAAAGAAAGAAAACTATTTTGGATTTTTTTAATGGAATTTCTTCATTCTGGTTCTTGTCCTTGGTCAAGCTGATCACTCTTAACCCTCAAAACCTTTGAATCTCACCTTGTTTTTAGGGATTTCAGGCATTTGTGGCAGGAGGAATGGACATCAAATTCCATCATCCGAGGAAAATCTGGGTACCCACCAATCTGGGACCAGATGACACCTGCAGGGGTCTTCTTCTTTACAGGATAACTGGAGGTAGACAGATCAGTCTTCCAGATAGCTTCTATCTCATTCCCTCTTTCTCTAAGATAATAAGAAACATGAAGTTAGATGTAACACTCTCTTCTACCCTGGATCTTATTTTTCTTTCTAACCAAAGAGAATCAGCCCTATGTGCCCTATATTCTTCCCCAGCTTTATGTCTATGATTAGAGGGGAAGAGATGCATTCAATTTTCCCCAGGATGGGTCTTGCTTAGTTCTCCGGGAAGGTTCAAGAAACAAGGACTGAATAGGAAGTAGGATGTGAACCTAGATATTATGTTCCTGACCACATGGGAGCTGAGAGACCCTGAGATGGCCCAACACTGTGTGACAGTCTGGGGACCAATTTTCTCTACTTAAGGGCTTATTTATAAAAGCCTCTTTTAGCACGTCTGCTTCCTAAGTGGGGAGAATTGGATCATGTGCATAAATGAATGAAAGGTGGATGCTAGGTGTTTGAACAGAAATATTTGCAAATCTGTCAACGGCTGATTCTAAAATGAAATCTGACATCCAAAGCATACTCAGATACACTCCCTTTTCAGCCCTGATAGTCAGAAACTTGGAACCATTCTCAGCAGTGGAGGTGAGGATAAACCACTCACACCTCTCAATGAGGGTTAACTTTTAGCTTCTGTTTCTTGCGTGGCTACTTGCAGGAACAGAGAAAACCTTTGTTGATCCCCAAGGCTTATGTCATCCTGGTGTCTCCATCCTCCAGCCTAACTGTCCTGGAAACAGTGGTTTGCCTACCGAGCAAGCTTTAGGACTTCAGGACACTCTCGATGCTTAGAAACTGGGGACTGTTTGGGTTGCATTCCAGCCCTTGTGAAATGGGTGTAGTTCTTCAGCCCTTCTACTGTTGCTGTTTTTCTCTGCTTGTCTGGGTTGGCTATGAGAACTGGAATGTTCAGGTTCAGGTCCCATTCCCCTTGGAGCTGAAGGAACAAGGCAGAGACAGATTTTCAGGAGAGGGGAAAGGCAGAAAATGTAGCAGGTTTCTCCTCAAGGGCATGGATATTACTTGGCGTCTAGACATAAAAAGAATGGATATTAGGGAAATAAGATATCAGTGCAGTCATAGACATGGAAATACAAGAATCAATAAATAATTGACAAGTATTGAGGACTTTCTCTATGTCCAGCAATGAGCTAGATTTTTGGATAAAAGGTATGATGGGGGACCCTTAAGAGAACCATTCATGAGTCCCTCTCCTCTAAACCAAGCCCCTGACTAATAACGTGGATTTCAGAGTATTAAGGCTTGTACTTGGAGGTATGTTTCCATACCATGATATAATGTGATGTCATCACTTTTAAAGCAGAAAGTAAATTACTTAGAATTCAATTTAACAATTTAACCTTTCTGAGTTCCGATAATGTGTGATCAGTTCTGAGTTAGGTGCTGTTAGAGATAGAGTATTATGCAACACAATGAGCAAAGGAGTTAAAAAAAACCTTGGGTTTGAGTCCTACTTCTATCACCAGCTGGGTAACTTTGAACAAATATCTCTTTTTAAGCCTCAGTTACAAACTAGAGATGATAGGATTTGTCCTTCCTACCTCCTAAGATAGTTGTGAGAATCAAGTGAATTAACTGATATGCAGGGCTTTGTTTCCATAAAGAAGTATGCAGATACAAGCTATTACAACAACTGAATTATATTACCTATATATCTATCTATAGTCATATGAAGAAGGCTCTAAATCACCATTAGAGAAATGCAAATTAAGACAACTTTGTGGTACCACCTCACACCTACCAGACTGATTAATATGACAGAAAAGGAAAATGATAAATGTTGGAAGGAATGTGGGAAAAGTGGAACACTAATGTACTCTTGGAGAGCAATGTGAAATTATACCCAAAGGGCAATCAAACTGTGAATACCCTTTGATCCAGAAATACCACTACTAGGTCTGTATCCCAAAGAGATTTGTTTTTAAAAAAGGAAAAAGGACCTATATGTACAAAAATATTTATAGCAGCTCTTTTTCTGGTGGTAAAGAATTGGAAATTGAGGGGAGACCCATCAACTAGGGAATGGCTGAACATGTTACAGTTTATGAATGTAATGAAATATTATTGTTCTATAAGAAATGACAAGCAGGTAGATTTCAGAAGAACCCAGACACTTACATGAACTGATGCAAAATGGAGTGAGCAGAACATTAATGGCAATGTTGTGTGAGGATCAACTATGAATGACTTACCTATTCTCAGCACACAATGATCCACTACAATTGCAAAGAATTCAAGATGAAAAATGTTATCCACATATAGAGAAAGAACTGATGGAGTCTGAACGCAAATCAAAGCATGCTATTTTTGCCTTTTTTAGTGGGTTTTTTTTGGCCTGTTTCTTCTTCAACAACATGACTGATATGGACATGTTTTACATGATTTCACATATATAACGTGTATCAAATTGCTTACTATCTTAGGGAGAAGGGAGGTGAGGGCAAAAAGGAGAAAATTTGGAACTCAAACATTTTTTTAAATGAATGCTAAAAATTTGTCTCAGCTTACCTATAATCTTGATAGAAGCCCAGTAACTGCCAATGAAGCAGGAATGATCTCTCAATAAGGCATCATTGGGCATGTCCACCCTCTGTATGAGGAGCTAGTGATCAGATACCCCAAAGGATTATCCCCTTGGGAAGTTTATCCAGTTGATTTATTGAAGGTCTCCCCTGATCACCATCCATACATAAATAATTATAATGCAATCAAGCAGTTTAACAAGTACCCCAATGGGAATGCACAATCCCCCTGGTCCCATTCTAGTGTTATACTCACTGGCCTCTAAGTTTCCCATATCTGAAAAAGGCATGATAATAACTTAATCAGGAGCACAGTGACTAAATGAATTTTTGTCTGAACTTTCTGGGGTTCTAATCCCATATGATATATGTTTATGTGTATGTGTGTGTGTATGTATGGATATATATGTATATACACACATATATGCATGTACATGTATGAATGTATAGCTAGATATGTCTATACACACACACACACATATGTTTAGTAAATCAAGCAGCACTGGCTCTATCCACTCAACCTAAGAGTTTTTACAGACTAGGAATAGCTTCCCTATCAACTTAAAAGAAGCTGCCCCTAAAAAAAGAACCTCAGGACTATACTCTCCTCATGTACCACCTCCGTCTCTGAGGGAGTAGGCTTACAATTTAGCTCAGTTCCTATATAGCATTGGTCCTGTCAAACATGTCCAGATGTGGCACACCTGCTGAATGAGCCCATATTTCAGTTATCACTGTTTGAATCATTTGAAGGGACCATAGAATGTAGGAATTCAAGTAATGTATAATGAGACTGGAAAAGTAGGATGGAGTCTGGTTGTAAAGGTCATTAAATTCCAACAGAGGTCTTCTTATTTTATCTGAGGAGTAATAGGGAGCCACTGTGTTTACTGAGGTGGAAGGGGGTGACATGAGAACTCTAAAGCCCTTGGGAAATTCAGTTCCAAATATCTATCACTAGAACAAGCAGATTAACTTGAAAAAGGAAGAAAATTCTGAAAGGCTCCAAAGAGATGCAGGGTTTCCACATGTGGGGTCAAATACTCCTGGCTTCTAAGACATCAGAAAAACTTTATCCTATGGATCTGTAGTCCATAGACTATCTCAGATAAGCTTTCAGACATAAGACACTCATACAGACATCATACTGAAGGCAGTTTAGGTCTGCTTTAATTTTTTTTTTTTAGTTCACCCTGGATGAGCTCCCATAATACTCTCTAGGTGAATTGCTAGTCACTAGTGTTCTAGTATAAAATCCATTCTTGTCATATTAACTTCCATACTCATGAGTACAGAAATACAATAGATATTATTAAGTTAAACATTCAACCATGTAAGTTATTTCAGAGGACCTGGTCTGACCTATAAAGGAAAAAATACCAGAAAATTATTCAATTACAACCTAAATAAAAGAGGAAAATGCTAATTTTCCTCTTCAGAGAGTCTTGGATAATTAGTTCCAGTGGATTCCTATGGGGACATAGGAGACCCAAATACATCCCAGAAGATGCCACCACAGTGTGTCACCTTCTCTGAGTGACTCTTCCAAGTTACATTCCCAACATTCACAGTTTGGTTCTCCAGAGAGTGGCTGCCACCTCAGGTTGTAGAGGTAACTCTTTGGTTCTATCCTCCTAATACTATAGCTTATGAGCCCCTATCAATGTGCTTCCCCTTAATAGCCAGTCAGTAGACACAATTAGCTATTAGCAACTCATTTACTAAGATAGCATAGTAAGGAAAGTAGTTCCAAAATGTTTCCCTCCTCATAAAGTGGAGTGCATTCACAAATACGCATAGCATCCACATCCATGGGAATCATAGGTTCAAACTGCAGTGATAGTTAAGAAGTTATACAGTTAAGATGGTTAAGAATTTATTTAGGAAGCATATGTGGCAAAAGTAACTCACAACTCCTGGTACTGCAGAGCCTAGAAGCCCTTTCTCTCTTCCTGAAGTCTTCATTAAATGTTCCCAGGGTTTGCTCTTCTCTGTAGTCCAACTTTCAATTGCCAGGGGTCAGACTACTTGAAATTGCTTCCTTTTTGAGTGACTCTCTTTATCTGTATTTCTCTGGGATATGTGTCTCTGCTCGCTGCTGGAGGCAGAGTTCCCATGGCTTCCCTTCAAAGTTACATGATTAATTGGGGAGGGAGGGGACATCTCGCTCCACAACTGCTGTTCAGTTCTGATGCCTAGACTGACTTGAGCTCCTCAAGACCTATTTAAAGCCCTAAAAGACATGGCTAATTTGCTTTCTCGGCCAATTGTGTTGTTCCTCTCAGCTCAGTCAGAGAAGTACTTACCTGCACTCTCTGGAAAAGTTGTAATCACTCTCTGGAAAGGAGGTAGGAGGAAGAGGCAGATTTTGCCTCTCCCAAAAGTGAGCTTGGACCCACATAGACCTTTAGGATTTTTGAGTTTTTAAGACTTTTTTAAAACCTAACAGATTTGGGCCAAATCTCGGATAGCTTGGACCCACATGGACTTCTGGAAGCTTGAATTTTTGCTCATCCCCGGAGTCAGGAAATATCCCATGGTTTTAGTATTGGGGTAAAACTTTTGAGACCAGAAAAAAAAAAAAAAAGAAGAGGCCAAGAAAGAGAGTAGAAGTGAGGGGTATGTCCCAGCCTGGGAGAGATTTTAATAGGAGCAGCACAAAGGCCTGAGCTGGTAAGAAGTCATTTTCCTTCTTAGAATGCCTACAGAGAGAGGCATGAAGTCTGCTCCATATCATTGCACTGTATGGTGTGGGAAGTTCTAATAAGGGCAGGTACATTGCAGGTAGTGTCAAAGAACTGCAATATCTCCACCCAACTCCCTTCCCCTTCCACTCATGTATTCATTAGCAAGCATTTGTTTGCAGCTGGTACATGTTAAGTTGTCCCTGTTACTGACTTTTGTTCTTTCTCCAAATAAATGCTTGATCACCCAGATGTGTACATTTCCTTATCCGGCTCTGGTAGTTTTAGTCACATAGAACTGAGAAAATCAGACTGATTCTACTCTGTAACTGATTACATTTTGTAAAACTACCCAAGTCACATTTCATTTGTTTCTCAGTTCAGTTTTCCTACTAATCACTGTTCTTTTCTTGTTTCAAGGAAAGTTGTTATCCTTGAAGGATGCCAAAGAGTCCAGTCTGTTATCTCTGCAACACTGACTGTCCTTCAAAAACAGTCTGATGTTATTGCTGGGACGCTAGCTAGCTGTGCAGGTAGACACTACCAATGAGATCTCTCCATCGTGACAAGATGGAAGAAGTAGTGCCACATTATAACCTTACAACTGATCACACTGTCCCCTGCGTCTACGATTCTGCCTTCTAGGCTTTGGACGCTCCTCTTTTTGTTCATAAAATATCATTTATAAGCCCTCATTTGGGGTCTTTTGACTTGCTGAGGAGCTAAAGATCCCTTTTATTGATAACCACTAGCCTTACTAATAAATTGTATGTGCTTAGAATGTGCTTTGTTGCCTCAGTTTATCTTAATTTCAGTACCAACAGAATTTTGGTACTGGGAGATTTGAAACTGGAAGGTTTCTTCCTGGCTCTGGTCTGAGAACTCAGATCCATTGTTCTATTGTAGGATGCATTCGTTCAGGGCATAGATTATGGTTCTTTGAGTTATGGTAATGCCCAGAGTATAATTACGTGCTAGACCCTCTGTAGCTGCAGCAGCTGAGGTATGGGGAGAGCAATCACATCTCCCTTCCCTTATAATAGGCTATCAGAGTAGTCCAAGTCCCTGAACTAAGAGTGTAAGCAGAGAGAAGGGGCTGGATATGAGAGATGTTGTGGAGGTAGAAATAGCAAGATTTGGCAACTGATTGCATGTGTTGGGTGAGGAAATAAGGATAATGGCAACACTGGAAACCCACGAAGCTAGAAGAATGGTAGGGCCTTTGACAGAAATAGGGAAGTTTGGAAGAGATGTGGGGAAAGATGAGTTCTGTACTGGACGTATAAAACATCACTCTCTTTGTGAGCTAGGACTGTTCTTTGCCCTTCTTTGTATCCCCAGCTATTAGCATGGTGCATGGCACAAAGAGGTGTTTGATAAATGCTAGTTTACCAACTGACATGTTGAGCCTGAGATGCCCATCAGTTTGAAACATTCAATAGACAATTGGTAATGAAGGACCAGAGCTCATGAGAGAGACTAGGACTGGAAATAGAGATATGAGAGTCATCTGTGTAATTAGTCTAGGAGTCATTTGCATAATTTAACCCATGGGAGATGATGAGGTTATCACATGAGAGAACATAGAAACAGAAGAGGGTTCAGGACAAAAGTCTAGTGGTACATCTTCATTTATTGGGCCTGACATGAATAATGAATCAGTAAAGGAAGTTGAGACAGACTGATCATACAGAAGAGAGGAGAACAGTCATGAAAACCCCCCAAAAAAACAGAACATCCATGAAGGGAAGGTGTTCAACAGTGTTAAACCCTTGAGAGAGGTCAAGAAGGATAAACAACAAGAAAAAGTTGGTCCGATTTGACAATTAAGAGATAAATGCTAACTTGGGGGAAAAAATTCTGTTTTTAGTAATGAGATCAGAAGACAAATTGCAAAGGGTTGAAAGTGAGAGTATGACAGAGTTCCTCAAATGTCTTTCTGAAGTCTGGGTAAACTACATCTACAGCTTTCCCCTCAACTTTCATTTTAATAATCCTCTCAAAAAAAGGAAATGGAGTTAGTCTGACATCTGTTATCGATGAAACTATGTCAGCTTCTAAAATCATTTTTTCTTTTTCTAAATGTTTTCTACCCATCTCCTTAGTAAGACATTGTGGAATTTTGTTTAGAATTGTTAAACTCTCTAAAATTTGTGGACTCCATTTCCTTCCCTTTTTTTGAAAATTCAGATGATAACACTTGTTCTTCAATGGTTTTTCCCTGCCCTTATTCTCCATAGCCTTTCAAAGATCACAGTGGCTCACCATTAATCTTCCAGTTCTTTACGGAATGTAATTTGGATGGGCCTGGCGACTTGAACTCATCAGTGACAGTGAGGTGTTATCTTATATTTTCTTACTTAGCTTGGACTTCAATTCTCTATTAGCCATTGGTTTTTTTGGTCCTATACAGTTCCACTCAGAGACATGGTCTTTGGTCCTCTCAGCATTCTGGTCACCCTCTTCTGGATGCGACCCAATTTGTCAGCATCCTCCTTCCCCTGTAACTCCCTTCAAGAACAGGTGGCTCTAACATCCCTCCTTATCCACCAGTTCTTGACTTTCCTCATTTTCCCAGCTCAGTGTTTTCCTGGACTCAGCATTACTTGTCCTTTCTTGCTCCTGAAGCTCAGGGGAGGTAACAGGAAATCAGAACCCACCTGGGAGAATAAGGACATCATTTGTTCCAGACAATCTCCTCGGTCCTGCTCCAGAACTTTCTGCTTTTCTGTCCAGGTCTGCAGCCTGCGGTTCTGGCACTTATCTATTTTTCCTAGAAGGACATAAAAGTTTTGGGCCTCATCGATATTCCCAGTTTTTCTGCTGGCTTCTATATGGTTGATTACATCCTGCCTGGAAGAGAAAACAGAGAGTTCAATGGATAGAAGGGTTTCTCCAGGTTTCTTATAAGACTCAGTTCAAATTCCACCTTCTGCAACCAGGGGCCTTTCCCATTGTTTTTTTGGGGTGTGGGGGTACAGAATGGAATGACAGAAAGGAGTAGGAAAGGCTGGGACAGTTTCCTAGGATTTCCTTGTAATTATTTTTAAAGTGCTGTTTATTCTTTTAAAGAAAAGAATTATAGAAAAGAAAGACATTCCAGAAAGATGAACCCCACTCCCACCCCTAGATCAAATGCAAAGTTTCCCTGGCAAAGTTCTGAGGAGGAACTTATGATTCCCCTAGGAAGTTAACTTGATTGCCAAGGGCAGGAACACAGAGTAAAAGGGGTCTCCTCTAAAGTCTACTTAGATGTTTTGCATGACCTCAAAAGTACAATTGCTATTATATTGCTTGCCTTCTCAATGAGTGGGGGAGGAGTCAGAGGGAAGAGAGAATTTGAAACCTAAAATTTCCAAAGAATGAATGAATGCAGTCTACTTGGGAACCTTTCTCCAGGTCACACTCACCGTCTTCCTTCAAGGAAGGCTTTTTACTGATGGCATGGTCTTCTTCGGCAAGGAAGGACAAACACACACTTTACAAAGCCCTAAAATTTCCTCTTATCTAACTGGCTCCTTTGCCTGACTTCTTTCTCCCTTTCTCTGCAGAATCCTCTCCCAGCTTAGCTCAGGGAGCTGAATGAGTCCACCTACCTTATGCACTGGAATGTCCTATAGGTGCTGTATTTCTGGATCAGGTACCCAAGCCTCATGACATCTGTGTGGAGCGTTTCGATGATCAGCTTCCTGGCCAGGCTGTGCAGGTGAGCAGGAAGGCCCAAGGTCTCAGCAGCCTCATTCAACAGCAACAAGTTCATTCTCTGGCCCTGCACATCCACCCAGTACTTCTTCTCCTTCAGTAGAGAGCTCAGTCTTCCAGGAGTGCCAGATTTATTGTGGAAAGGACAGGGAAAGGGTCTGACTGACATTCCAATGCAGGGAAAGGGTTCCAGTTTCATGGATCCTTGATGGATGCCCTGGGATCCAAAGGCACTGATGGAAAGCAGTTGGGGTTCACAGGTCACAGGTGTTGGGAACCTCCCCCATGCTGACTGGCTCTGATAGACCCTGTTCACAAGGTTTGCTGTTTCCTCCGGCTCCTTCCTTGCAGATAGTGATAAGGACATATAAGTCACTTTGTTCTGCCGCAACGGCTGTTCATCCAGCTCCCTCCTCTGCCTCATTAGCCACTTGTGCTTCATATACTCATGCCTTTTCTTGTATAGCTCCTCCTCCTCCACCTTCCATTGTCGCTGTCTCTCCTTGTGTTCCCTTTCCAGTTGTTCCCACTTTTTCTGCTGCTCTTGCCACCGTTTCTCCTCCACCTGCCATTGCTTCCTTCTTTCCTGCCAACGCTTCTCTTTCTCTGCTGGCTCTTCTTGTGGGAGGTCTATCTTCTCTTCAAGAGGCATTTCAGCTGGCAAATTTCCCTGGGTTTCTCTGGGTAAGTCTGAATCTTGCTCTTCCTCCATCCAGACGGCACTTTTAGCTACCACTTCTCTTTCTTCAGGAACTACATAATCCTTGTAGACTGCAGGTTTCAAGGTAGGGATTTTGTACTTGGAGTCTATGGCATTTTCAGCATGGACGCCCATGTTCTTAGAGTCTTTGGGATAGGAGCTCGTTTTTGGAAATGGCTGCTTCAAGAAGGGTGTGCAGTCACCCTCCATATTGACATCCATGCCTTCTGTCTTGGTGCTTGGAAAGAGTTGAGCTGCTTCCTCCTCTTCCTCCTTGCCCTCCTTGAGCAATGAATGCTCTTTCATTTCCTCAGACTTCTGCTCCATTTCTGTCTCTAATAGTTCTTCAGTCATGGGGAGGCTCATCTTTTTGGATGCCTGAGATCTCAGAGGCCTAGAAACATATTTGGTGAAGTCTCTTCTGCCCCTGTCCCCTCCACCCATCTGCAACTGGTGTTTCACGGGTTCTTCTTCTAGAAGTTGTTGGTATTTCTGCTCTGATGCTCGGACCTGTAGCTCTAGAGCATTCTTCATGTCCTTCAGGACTTGCACCTCCTTCTGGAAGAGGAGTTTTTGGTTGTTTATCTCTTCTGACATCTCTCCTTCTAGGGCTTGATACTGGGTTTCCAGCCTGTGGTTTTCTTGAAACTGAAGGATCAAGGCCTGATTAAGGTTCTCTACCATGGTAGCTATGTACTTAATAGCTTTGATTTCTCCCTTGTTGAATATGGTAGAGTCCAAGAGTTCCCGAAGCATGGCCTGAATCTCACCTACCTTTGCATTTGTGGCATTTTTATCTTTAAGCATCTGCTCTGGGCTTAGAGCCTGAAGTGGGGAGGAAGATTTATGCAGAATCTTCTCCCTCCAGGCTTTCCAAAAATTGCCCTTAGGCCCTAAAGAGAACAGAAAAATAAAAGAAAATTAGTTTTGTTATGTCCTAGAGTTGGCATAATTCCCTGGTATTTGTTCAAGCCCAATCCCCATCTAACTCTGTTGGGACTTTAGTCTAAATGGGAGTTGGGACAAAATGAGGACTGCTGTAGACTGTCAGGAAGAAAACTCTGGTAAGCCTGAAGGCTTACAACTAGGAAGAGCTTCCATTGGCATTTTGTGCACTGATGTACATTCACTTCCTCTTACCTCCCCCTCCTCCACTCAACATCCATCTTCTCTTTCCCTTCTTTTTCTTCTCCCTGCTCCCTTATCTCCAGGGATAGCAACTGCATCTCCCAGGGGTACCCCACCCTGAAACCTTGGACTCTTTTCTATCTTCGATAGCCCTCTATACTGCAGAAAGAACACCAGCTGTCCATCCATGGTCTTGTGGCCTGTCATTCACCACCAATTCAAACCAAAGCAGGGAATCTTTGGGCTCCATCAGGATCAATGCCCCACCTGTCCCCTCTCTACCCCATTTCATCCAGTCCCAGTGCATGTGGGACTCACTTAGTGTTCTTTTCTTTTGTTCTTCAATTAAATTAGAACAAAGGGAAATCAAAGATTCGATGCCACCCTCCGTGGCAATGAGAGAAAGTGGCAGCACCCTCTCCATGACTTCTACCCATTCATCTTGTTCGTCACATGCCTTTTCATCACTTTCCTTAGGTTTGGTCTCATAGGACAAATTGTCACCTGAAAAAGAGGCACAAGGTGAGTGACATCCAGGCTCAGAATGGTCTGTCCTGTTAACAGAGTCAAGAGATGGACACTGGCAGCGATAGTCCTGTCTACTGGTGATGGTGAGATTGTGGAATTTAGGGAGCCCAGAATTCCGTAGGATTTTAGTCCCTGGGGATGAGGGTGAAGGGGAATACCAGACATCAATAAGTGGGTCCCATTATTGATTTGTTTCTGTAAAACTTGGACTCCGTCAAAAGGCCATATCCAAGGCCCAGAAGGCCACATGTGGCCTTGAGGTCACAGGTTCCCCCACCCTTGCAGACCCACCTAAACCAGCACCTTACCCCATTCACTCATCCAGTTGAGAATTTCATAGAGGTTCCTCTCCTTTGTCTCAGCAGCCTTTGAGAAGGAGGTTATTTTCTCTAACAAGACGAACCTCTTGTTGCCCTTGTCTTGTTCCACTTGACTGTTTTTCCTTTCTTTCAGATCTGATCCAAAATCTTCTTGGAAGCGACTGATGACACCATTGACATTGCCCAAGATGTCAGAGAGCTGGATAGAAATGTCCTGTAAGCCAGGGCAGGAAGGGAGAAGATTCACACTGGGACTCACAACAACCAATTCGTCAGCACTTGGGGTTGGTGTGGGCCTCTGGATGCCTCTCCTCCCAGGATCTCTGAGGGAATGAATAATTAGAAACTCATTTCCCTTTGGGGAAAATGAGACCCTAGGAGCACCCCACCACCACCACACACACACACACATATTCTGAGCAATCCTGTCAGAAAAGATTTATGTTTTGCTCTGATCTGAATCAGCTTAGGGAACCCTGTACAGAAAGCTGAAATAGACATAATACATCATCAGGATTCTTCCTGCTCTCCATGAAAATCATTCATTAAAATCATTTTGTAGTCCTGGATCTTTCCCTCAGTTTCTCAACCCTTTGCTCAGTCTTTATTCCCCTTTCTCAGTCCTCTTCCTAAGAATATCTCAAACCTTGTCCCACACCTACATGACACCTCCTGACCCAGGAGGCCAATTTAGTTCCATCTTATCCTCTGCAAGATAAATCTGGGAAAGGTATCTATTCTGGCTGGACCTTCCTACGTCCTACGTAGGTGTTTAGGTCATACCCAAGACTTCCCTGAGGGTTCAGATCTAAAATCTCTGGATCCACCCCAGCAAGCAGCCACAAGCCCACATGCCAGACTCTGGGGTATGTCATATGATGGAATCAGTAGCTTCTTTCATTTGCCTACTTCATTCCACTTACCTCTTGGGCTCGCTTCAGCTGGGCTGCTTCGATATTTGAGATAACTGCTTTCACAGTGGAAGGGGTCACTAGCTGAGGACATCTAGTCTGGTCTCTTCCAAAGGGACTTTCTGTCATGGTAAAGCTTTAGATCTCAGGGAGAAAGAACTGGGAAGACTTGTTTATGTAAACGAATAAAACAAACAAACCAAAAAAAAAAAAAATACTACCATTGGCAGGTTCTGCAGGAACATTCATAAAAATGCTCCCTACTCTCTACTGCAGTTTCTCCTGTAACTGCCAGATAGAGGGTTCCAGTTACCCCAGGGTTCTCAGAACTGACCCTCAGAGCCAGGCTAACACTGTCAGTTTTGCAGAATGCTGACTCCAGCTAGTTAGCTATTTCTCTCTGACCCTCATGGGCTTCACTTTGAGAAACACAGGATAAGTGCTTTATTTATTAATTGAACTGGGGAAAAGGCTGAGAAGCTTACCAAGTCACAGCCTAGTTTGTTCTGTCTCTAATATTCCTTCCCCTAATCGGTCCCTCAATTTTATTAAAATTGATTAAGCACCTGGTATGTGCAGGCACTGTACTTACTGCTGAGGATACAAATATGATAAAAGATAGTCCATACCTTTAAGTATCTTACAATTTAATGGGGCAAGACAAAATACAAAAGAGAGTAGAAAGGAGGGATGGGGGGAAGATACCCTCAAGGGTGTGGAGTCTATGATGGAGTCTAAAGAGTGCAGTCAGGTAGGAAATTAAGAGATAACCAGCCTGGGAACACTCTTTAAATGGGGGCTTTGGAAAGGATTCCTGTAGAAGTTGATATTTGAAGGAAGCCAAGAAACAGAGATAAGGCAGAGGAGAAAATTCAAGGCATGGAAGACAGCCAGTGAAAATGTGCAGTCAGAACATGGAGTGTCTTGTGCAAAGAACAGGAGGGAGGCTAGTGTCACTGAATCATGGAGTAGGTGGGAGGAAATAAAGTATAACAAACCTAGAAAGACAGAAAGGGACCAGGTTATGAAGGGCTTTAAAAGACAAACAGAATTTTACATCTATTCCTGCAAGTGGTAAGGAGTTACTGGAGTTTATTAAATAAGGGGACAATATGGTCAGACCTGCCATTCAGGAGGATAAATTTGACAAATGAATGGGAGATAGATTGGAATGAGGAAATGTGGCAGCTGAAGATGAAATGACTGAAGAAATAAAGGTTCTCACTTTCAAGCACATTGATTTATTAAGCAGTGAATGCCAACTGCCTAACAAACTAGAACCAGTTGCCTTCCTCAAAAGGCAAAATACAGGGGGAGACAGACTTCTATGCATTAAAAAACAATCAAATAAGACCAATTAATTAAAAGAAAACAATGAACTTACAAAAGTAGGTAATCTGATTTCTTGGAAAGGTAAAGACTTTTACACAATTATACATCTCAAACAACCCATATATCTTGTCTGAAAACTGACCCAATATAGGTCAATCAGTTATTGTTTCCATGTTGCTTTGATTATTTACAGACACTTGCAGGGAGTGGGACACCTCTTTTTCTGATTTCAGGGAACTGTACTTCTTCACTCTTCTTCTGCTTAATTTTGTATCTTGGTTAATTATTTTCTTTTACTTAATTGGTTTTATTTGATAGGGTAATTATTAATTATTCATTTTAATTAATTTTAACTTATATATTACATATAAATAATATAGGTATTACATATAAATTAATAATTAATTTAATTATTGATTTTAATTGTTTTTCATGTACAATTCCTCCTATATTAGAAATCCAGTGCTAAAGTTGAGGAAGGGCAATTTATAGGACAGTTGGCATGCATTGCTTAATAAACAGATATGCTCAGAAGCTCAAACCTTTGTTTCCTTGGTCATTTTATCTTTCACCTGCCGCAGTGAGACGAGTCAGGGAGACTGACCAGCAAGCTTTTACAATAGTCCAGATGTGAGGTAATGAAGACCCACACTAGAGTGGCGGCAGTATCGAAGAACAGGAGGGGGTTTATAGGAGAGATGTTCTAAGGTAGAAGCAATAAGAAAAAGCAACTCATTGAGTGACAGGGAATGAGGAATCATAAATGACAGATGTCAATGACAATAGAGACTGAGAGAGTAACTGGGAAGATGTCAGTGCCCTCAAGAGTAAATAAGACATGATCTTGACTGTGGTAGTTTGATTTTTAGACTTGCTTTCTGACAGTGCTGTTGTTATCATCTTAATTTGACCTGGAATCTCTGGATTTTGACTATAATTTTTCTGGGAGTTTTTCCCGTTTTTTTTTCTCAAGAGGTAACTAATGGACTCCTATTTTCACTTTGTTCTCTGATTCTAGTAAATTTGAACAATTTTCATTTATTGTTTTTTGAAGTGTGGCATCCAGACTTTTTCTTTCTCTCTCTCTCTCTGTCATATTTTTCAGCTACTGGAGACATGTCCAGACAGCATTTCATCCAATAAAACAATCTGGAACTTTTACAGATCTGCAAACTAAATATGAGTCAATAGCATGACATAGCTACCAAAAAAAATTGACTGTGATCTTAGGCCACATTAAGATAATAGCTAGCATTTATATATTACTTATGATGTGCAAGCCACTGTGTTAAGTACAATGATAACAATATTAATTAATTATAACATTTTAAATAATAACTTTTATACAGTACTTTCTATGTACCAGGCACTGTGCTAATTGCTTTATTTTTTATCTCTTTTTAATCTCTTTTTATATTGTTTATCTCTTTTTTCCCCACAAGAGAAATTTTATTTTCCTCATTTCATTGAAGAGGTAGAATGCCCATAGGGGCATTTAATGTTGTATATGCAGTCTGACATGGTTCCTCCATCCGTGGCTTTGATGAACTGATTTTGTTGTTTCATCTGTGTTACAAGAAAAAGGCCATGATGTAACAAAACTCATTAAAAACATCATAAAAGTAGTTAAGAATATTCACTTTCATGCATTTCCCTGTTAGAGGCAACATTCTATTTCAGTCAAAAAGTCTTTTCTCCTACTTTGGAGGAATTCTTGTGGTCTGTCATGCAGATGACACCAAATAAGTTTAACTGCTTTGTGGTTGTTGTTCCAGATCTTTACTGAATCCTTAAACTATGTACATTGTATTCATTGTGGTCCAGGGCTGTAATCCATCTATAACCAGGAGCAGCCAGCTTAGAACTCACTAGAATATAGGGCAATGAGTTCTAGAACAGATATTATCTCAGTCCTTTTTTAGGTGACAACATTTTGACTCCAACACTCCACACTCACTCTTAGAGAATTCTCAACTGGTATATATTATCTCCTTCAATCCTCACAAAAACCCTGACAGGTAGGTGCTATTATCTTCTTCATTTTGTAGATGGGGAAAACTGAGGTTTAAGTGCTTTGCTTATGATCAAATAGTATCTGAAGCTGGATTTGAATGCAAGTCTTCAGAACTCTAGCCAGTGCACCATCTAGCTGCTTACTATCAAGAGAGTGACAAAGTGTCCACAACTAGGGAGTCTTTGATAGTCCTGTTGTCTGTTATACTTTGCCCTGGTCAGACCTCATCTGGAACATGTTTAGTTTTAGGTGCTTCATCTTCTTTTGGGAGTATTCAGTAAACTAAAGGGCAACCATAACATTGATCTTGAGATCATGCTGTCTGAGAATCCATTGAAAGAATTGAGAATTTTAGCCTGAATAAAATGAATCTTTAGCGATAGCTGTTACCAATTATTTGAAGGGTTGACATATGGAAAGTAGTCCTTAGAATTGTTCTAGACTCAGAGGGCAGAACCATACAAATCTATGGCAAATACGGAATTCAAGACAGATTTAAAGTGGATAAAAGGATTTTTTTTTCTAATAATTAAAAGTAAAGTAAAGTAGGCTTCACTGGGAGGAATATTCCTCAATGGAGGTAATTAAGCCCAGGCTGGATAGCCACTTATTCAGTCCCCCTCTCCCCTTCCTTTGGGGCTTACTGACTAGATGTCTTTCCTTCCTTCTTTCCTTCCTTCCTTCTTCCTCCCTCCCTCCCTTCCTTCTTCTATTCTCATTCCCAAAACCTTAAACCCAGTACACTCTGAAGCCCATAGGTTGGACAACAATAGTTCCCTGTCTAAGCTCCACTTAATGACTGCCTTAGAGTGGTTATCAATGGTAACAGTTTCTGCTTCCCTCCCAGCATGATTTAGCTATTTTTTCTCTTTTGCTCATTAAAAGGGCCATTCCCTGACTACTTCTTAAAGAGGCCTATTCTCTCAATGGGGTTACCTCTCTCTGAGTACCTGAAAAGTCAAGGTCCCCCACTGCATCCTGGGCCATCTCCAGTCATCCTAATGAATATCTGGTCACTGGATCCAGATGGCTCAGAAGGAGAAAGTGAGGCTGGTGACCTTGCACAGCCCTTCCTCACTCAAATCAAAGTCAGGTGCAAGTCATGTTATAACTTCTCTGATGTCAAGGTCTTCCTAGAAAACGACGGACATACACACAACAATGTTATGGAGAAGATTCCTTTAAAAATTATGATGGGATAATTTGTTGGAACTGAGTTAAGAGAAAACAAAGCAGAACAGAACACATGCAATATGCAGCATACAATAAAAATGAAAGAAATTTAAAACTTGCTTAAAGCAAAATATTTGAGGGGAAAAATTACAATGAAGAGGCATAAAATGATTTAAAAAAACCCAACCCTTCACTCTTTCATGATTATAGCTTGTACTTTGTACCTAAATAAAACAAGTTACTGAACTTCTAATGAAATACAGATTCATGTTAAAAGAGTCCTATAAAGTAAATTTAGGGGATTGGATATAAGTTCTAAAAATCTTCCATTGGCAATTGAGTGATTAATCCCTGAAAGCAGGCTAAGGAAAGGAAGTGGGGATGGAACACTAACTACGACAGTTTTTTATACGTAAAAAAGATTCTCAGAACAATTTGCTTTCCAGTTCCATTCAGCTCTGGAATTCTGGGATTCTGAGTGAGAAAAAAAGGTCCAACCTGTGGAGGAGTCTGCTCAGCATCGAAGTGGTGTAGAGGGTCCAGAGGAAACAGTACAGTGGGAAGACAAAAAAAGATGGAGCCTGGGGAGAGCCAAGGACGAGGTCCATGGGACTGGGCCTTCCCCTTTCTTCTGACCTCACTTTATTTACCTCTAATTGTATTTTGTACTACTACAAAGTACCTATCAGGTATTATTTTGTAATTATTTGTTTACATAACAAAGCCCCTTCTGGACTATCATTTCCATAAGAATAGGGACCATGTCTGATTTTAATTCTCTGTCTCCCTCAGAATTTATCACAGGTGCTTAGTAGGAACTTAGTAAAAGATTGTTGAATTGGGCTCCTGGAATAGCTATTTTTAGTTTCTCACATTACCTGGGGCTAATTTGCCCGGGTACTTCCACTCTACCAAAAATAGTAGTTAGTTTTCTCCTTTCTTTTATTATAGGGAAAAACTTCTGATTTTCTTTACCATACTACCTCCTTGGGCTCCATAAGCCAAAGACTAAGTTTGTGAGCGTTTTACTTAACACGTGGCAGGGGAAAGGGGAGTCCTAATCCTGAACAATGTTACTCAAAAATCTTTCTAAAGTGGTGAAGTTTTGTCAAGCTGCAGAGATTGATGGAAATAGCCCTTAAAGGTCCTTTTGCTTGGATCCTCTGTTCACCACGGAACACTGTGATTTCATCTGGGCCAGATGACTGAGACTGACATTCTTGGACTGCTTTTACCTCTGTAAGTCTCTGCCACGCAGTTCTTCTCTGTGGGAGGGTGAGGTACCTTGTCAGCAGGCTACTGAAAGTAGGAATTAACTGGAGGGAGCTCAGGACAGGAATAAAGCATCAAGAGAAGTTGAGAAATGGCTGAGATTCTGCAGGTACAAATGCCTGTGTCCAAGCCAGTTTCTTTCCCATTGAATTGTTTATTGGTTTCCCCTTGGGAACATTTATCAGGTTGAAGTTCTTCCTGTTTGAACTTAGGCTATACTATGCTATCCCTTGTAGAGAAGCAGACATTGAGAGCATTTAGTGGGGCTATTTATGGTGTTGTGAAACTGCACAATGAAGGTTAAGTTGAGGCAGATACCAGAGAAGTGAGTGGGTGGGTGGCAGTGGGCGTGGGGGTGGGGGATGGGAGGTGGGTAAGAAACAAAACCAACACTTTATGGTGACAAGATAGATCAGTCACCAGAAACAGAAGTGGCGCAAGGCTGGGCTGGCAGCTGTCGTGAAACCCTAGCTTCTGATGAAACTGGACTAGGAGACTGATGTTACCCCACTGTAGCGCCCCTCCCATTCTGCACCCTTCCCCAATGTTTCTCTGTTTGTTGAGCTGTTCCTAGGGGATTCCAAACAATTTCTTCTCCAGTCCTTTGTTTCCAGAATAGGGGTGATCAGAAGGATCTGGGGTGGAGATGGGAAGGAAGCAATGGGAACACTTCTAACTCATAGGCAGAATGAATAACTAGATAGAGAACTGCCCTACCAATGAGGAAAATCTCTGACATCTATTGGTTATAGACCCCTAAGCAAGTAATTTAATCTCTCAATGCCACACCGCCCCCGCTACATACACACTAGGAAACTAAGGCTACAAATTACACAGTAGATGGAGAGAAGTTTTTCATTAGAAGCTACCTATGCCAATGAAATCACAGGTCTGGTTTAAAAAAAAAAGTTCATTTTCTTTTCACAGTAAACTACGTGTAGCCACAATGTAGTTTGCCTATATAATGTGAGTATAATGCAGCTAAATGGTGCAGAGGATAACCTGGCAGGCCTGGATTCTGGAAGACACCTTCCAGAGTTCAGATCTGATACTGTATGACCCTGTACAAATCATTTAACTTTGTTTGCCTCAGTTCCTCAGCTGTAAAATGAGCTGGAGAAGGAAATGGCAAACCACTCTGGCATCTTTGCCAAGAAAACCCTAAATGGTTTCACAGAGAGCTGGACACGACTGAATAGCAACAAAAAAATGGGCACCTATTTCCCAGGGTTGTTGGTTTTTCTCTTTTTGTAAATTTTTAAAATTTTACACTAAATACAAAATGAGAAAAGAAAAAGAAAATTGCCACATACACAGCAGACTGTAAAAGGGGATTCAATATAAAACAATAAATTTCCATTTCAAGAAAATCTATGTAATAAATACCACATACTTTTCACACCTAGCTTTTTTTTTTGCTTCCTTGTTGGTTTTCTTTTCTTCTCTGCTGTGTACCTTTTACTACAATTTTCCCCTCTCTTCTCCTCCAATTAAATGTGGAGATATATATAGATACATATAGATATCTATAAACATACACATATATACACATATAGATTCATATATGTATGACTGTAGTATGCTTATTTTCCTCCTACCATCTGCTTCTCTGAAGGTAGATAGCAACTCCCTTCATAAGTCCAAGTCTTTCCGTTTTTTTCTAAATCAGCCAGCTAATCATTTCCTACACTATAGCAATATTCCTTTCTGGATTCAAACAGCATCTTCCTTCACAGGACTTTTGAGGTTGGTTTGGGTATTTTAAACCAAGTCAGAAACTTGGTTGTTCTTGAAACAATATCGCTGTTACTGTATACAGTGTTCTCTTGGCCTTGCTCATTTTGCTTTGCATTATTGTATGAAGGTCTTTCGATGCTTTTCTAAAATCACTGAACTTATCATTTCTTATAGCTGAGTAATATTCCATCATGAACATATATATATATATATACATGTATATATATACACACCACAATTTGTTCAGCCATTCCCCAATTGCCGGGCATCCCTGCAATTTCCAGTTCTTTGCCACTACAAAAAGAGTTGTTATAAATATTTTAGAATATGTAGGCTGTTTTCCATTTTCCCTAATCTCTTGGGAGACAAATCTAATGGGTATGGCTGAGTCAAAGGGTATATAGGCAGTCTAATAATTCTTTGGGCATAATTCCAAATCTCTCTCCAAAATGGTTGGATCAGCTCACAGATCCACCAGCAAGGAATGAAGGTCCTAATTTTTCCACACCTAGGATTGTTGTGAGGATAAAGTAATTGCTATGCAAAACTTAAAGCATTGTGGAAATGTTAGCTGCTCTTATTGTTATTAAATAGGTAAGTACAGTCATTAGCCATCAATAACCTATCTATTCTAAATACCCACTTAAATAAAGCCCTGGGCATTTAATTAAATAAAGTTCTGGACATCCGGGAAAAGTCAGAGGATAAATCTAGATATTAAGTGTGGTTTAGTGGAATTCAATTCAACATACATCGATGTGTCTACTACGTGCACGCCAGGGGGGACATGAAAATCAAAGAATGGCTGTTCCCCAAGACTTTCTATTCTACTGGTTTTTAACAAAAAGCACCAGACTGGGGAGTCTGAACTCCAACTCCAATCCCACCACTAACTTACTGCGCGAACGTGGGGCCGTCTGGGTTTGACTTTCTCATAGTAAAACAAGGTCAGATAGGCTCTAGACGGTCTTTCCTCCGGCCCCAGGGTTCCACTGGGTCTAGCCAGGGAGGAGGTCGGAGGGCTCCCAGGGCCCGGCCCCGGGAGGCGGAGGCCACGTGGCCAGCCCTCACCTCTTCCAGGTAACAGCGCTGTCCCTGCGGACAGCTCGGCTCACGCGTGGGGCGCGGCGCTAAGAGGCTTCCGCCCCCGGAGGCCGGGCCGTTACCAGCCCCGCTTCACACGTGAGGAGTTCCAACCCGGCTCCTCTGGGAGCAAATCCCACGTGCTTCCCGCTGCCCCGGGAGAAAGCGCTGGAGCGGGCCGGAAACATGGAGCTCTCCCCGATGCCCGCACAGGAGCGCCAGCGCGCCCGGACTCCGGCCCGGCTCTGGTCCTGAGGAGCCCGTCCCGGAAGGGCTTCCCGCGGGGCCCCGGAGGGACTTCCCTCCGGGGCGCCGCGGAGGCCGGGAGGGAGGGGGCGGGGTCCAGGGTGCTCCGGGCCAGGCTGGGGGCCAGCTTTGAACTGCCCAAAGCGGAACGGATTGTCTGGAGAGGGCCCAGCTCCCCGCCGCGGACGCGCTCCCAGCGAGGCTGGAGGCTGGAAAAGCAAGCAGCGGGGGGAGGAGCCCGCGCCAGCCGCCAGCCCGGAGGGCCGCCCAAGCGGCTGCGCGGCCGGAGGCGGTGGGCGGGGCCCGGGCCCGGCGGCCAGTCCGTCCTTCCGGAGCTCGGTTCGCGCGCTTCCCGCACGAGCCGGCGTCCTGGGCGGGGGCGGGGGCGGGGCTGAGAGAGAGGGGGGAGGAGTGGAGGCGTGACTCGGCGAAGCGGCCTCTGCTCCGGCACTGAAAGGGTGCTCCCCCGCCGGTCCCACCCTCCTGCCCACGGCCCGGCCAATCAGAGAGGCTTTTACTGGCGAGTGGGCCGGGCCGGCCCAGCTGCTCGGAGGCTCTGGCATGGTAACGTCCCCGTGCGGGGGTGGGGGCTGGGGGGGGTTGGGCCGGTCCCACAGCGCCCCCTGCGGCCCGGGTCGGCGGTGGGGGCTGGGGGAGAACGACTGGGGGGCGGCGAGGTCCGGGCGGCCTACCCAAGGGGAGAGGCCGAGCCCGGGACGAGGAGACGTCGGGGTGGGACGGGGGAGGGGCGGCAGCGGGGCTCCGGGGAAAGGAAGGAGAGGAGAGAGAGTAAGGGTGGGGGCGGCCTGGGGGAGGGGAGGGGAAGAGGGGTCATCCAGAGGGGGAGAGAGGCTGAGAAAGTGGGGGTGGGGTGCGTGAGGCGAAAGCGGAGGAAATTCGAGGAGGCGCAGGTTATTTCCCCCCTCCCCTCCCCCATTCTTCCCCCCTCTCCCCTCTATTCTCCCGTTTTTTCCTCTACTCCTCCCCTCTCCCCACTTTGCTTCTCTCCTCCCCCCTTCCTAGCCCCTCGGGGGCGAGGGGGTCCCCTTAGGATCCCCCCACCCTTCCCCAGTCTTCTCCAGCTTGTCTGATTTACCCTCCCTGAGGGAGGGGGTGAATGGTCTAGAGAATGGGAGAGAGCAGGGGCAGGGAAGCACAGGAGAAAAGGACCCACCCCAGGGAAGGGATGAGGATGCAAAGCCTTGAGGAGTCCCTGGAGGCCCAAGAGGGAGAGAAGATGCTTGGAGGTGGGGGGTCAGTCAGGAGGTCTCCTCTGTGTTAGGTATCGTGCTGGGCTGGGGGATACACAGAGGCCTCGGGGCACCCCCAGTCTAACGGGATGAACAAGATATATAGAAAGTGATCAGATCAATTGAAGATAATCTCAGGGGGACAGTACTGTTACTAAGAGAGACCTGAAGAAGCTTCTTATAGAAACATTATTTTATCTGGGACTTGGAGGAAGCCAGGAGGCAGAGATGAGGAGGGAGAGAATTCCAGGCTTGCAGCTCAGCTTGTAAAATGCAGTGTCTTAGGCATAGAACACCAGGGAGGCCCGGGTAGCTGGATCCCAGATATACTGGGCAGGTAGGAAGGCCTGGTTATGAAAGGCTTTCCAAGTCAAACAAGACTTTTTGCTTGATCCTGGAGGTAATCAGGATCCACTGGAGTTTATTAAGTTGGGGGAAAAGGGTAATGGGGTCAGTCTTGGGCGTTAGGAAGATCACCTTGATAGCTGTGTAAGACAACAGAAGGAGACTTGGAAATAGGTAAAAGTGGAGAGCCTCAGTGCAGTTGACTTTGGAGTCCTACAGCCTTCATTCTGCCTCCTTTTGAAGCAGCTATTTATTTGGGAAACTTTGAATCCCGCAAATCTCCATCTTCTACTGTCAACCCAAAAAGATGGCAGAGTAGGTCCACAGGGACTTAGAAACCTTCTAGTCTGGCCCTCCTTACCCATCTACCTACCTACTTGAGTGAAACTCTTGAGTTCTTCCTAGATCCATTGGGATTTCAAGATTGACTTTCCCCAGGGGTCATGGAAGTAAGATGTGGAGGATGGGCAGGTATGGGGGGAATTAGTCTTGTAAGAAGTACCATCTGTGGCACAACTCTGTTGGAGTTCCCTCCATCAATTTACTTTCTCTTTTCTGTTCCTTCTCTTTTTGGAATCCCCACCCTTAGCAAAGGGTATTTAATGAATTTGTTGTTTTGAGAGCTTTCCCGACAGCTTCTCCTGTAAACACAGTTATTGGAGATGGGTATTGCTCAATTGTCCTTTCTCCTCACCGTTACCCAAGATCTATTTCGTGGAAACCCCAACATCTTTTATTCTAGCTCAATAACTGTCTCACCAGGTATGATTCAACATAACTTCCTATCAGATTGCCATTCATCAGTGTAACTTCTACATTATTTAGAAGTTAGAAAGTAGAAGGGACATGTAGGATATATGGTTTGGGAGAATGTGAAATGGAAATTTTGCTGGAATTTGCTGTATTTGGGGAGGTATCCAAAACAAGCCTTAGCCAACTGTCAATCCCTGGCACCTATGAAGTAGGCACTTCATAAATGCTTGTTGAATGCCCTGTGCAAAAGTTTTTATTTTGATTGCTCAAGACTATATGCCATATTTGATCTCAAAATAACTTTTCCCAACCAACCATATATTTTACTATTACTATCTCCTACTATCCTGCCCAGTCAGTGTGCTCAGATAATTTGAACAAATACAAATATGTCTGTGCATGTTTTTATGAAGTGTGTCTAAGAAAACAACTTTTAAAAGTTTATGAAACAGCTAAATTAGGGTTTTTTCTTCCTCTTACAAAAGAATTCATTTAGATAATACCTTTTCCTGGTGCATTTAAAGGTATGCATTGATTTTTTTTTTAATTCAGTTTTAGGAAAAACTTAAGGACACATCCTTTGTATAAAGTGGAGGGATATATATATATATATATATATATATATATATATATATATATATATATATTTGCCATCCTTCATATAAAATAACTGTTGATGGTGGTATTTGTGAACACATCATCAGACTGATTAATTTGACATACACACCCCTCCCATACCCAGACCACATTCCTTCCCTCTCTAATCCCATTAATAAATGGTTATGTTTCAGCATCTCTTCTGAATTACCTATCCCCAGGTTGGCGCTGCTGCAACCACATATCCTAGGCTATGAAAGATAATTAGGAAAGCAAAGTTGCCACATTATACATATGTGTCTGTGTGTGTGTGTATGTTATTTTATTATTTATGTACATATATAATTCACACTGTATTCCTTAATCAAATGGAAATACTTAAGAATTATTCCTTTTGTTAATGTGTGCCTCTGCTATCTTCCATTAGTCCAGAGAATTGAATATTGACCATGGATACAACAGTGCTAATAAGGCTTATCTGTGTTTATTTCCCAGGGAGTCCTCATTTTGGCAGCCTGGAATGAGGTCTCTGGATAATGGAAATCTATAATCCATCCTTCTCACCAAATATATTGTTTTCCCCTCTATCTCCAATCCTGCCTTTCCTTAGAGTTATTTGCCAGAAGCCATGTGGACAGGAGTAACTGACCCTTTTCTCCTAGCCCTCTTCTCAATGATGAGGGAAGAATGGAAAATGGATGGAAATAAATGGAGCTGAAAATTTTCCATGTTGGTGCTCCAGCCCCATGGATAGTGGAGAGTGGAGCCATATCATTCTAGGTTCTCCATCAAAGACGGAATTGTTCAGACCCTGAAGGAACTTGCTATCCAACAGAGAAGGGGCAGAACTTAAGTATTTATTGAGCACCTATCTATAGATTGTTGTAATAGGCCCTATTTGTGGGATTTAAAAGAATCTAAGAGTTTGTGGCTTCTAGAAGTTCTAGAAATTTTTCTGTTGGTAGAGACATACACGCAAAATTACTGGTGATCAATTACAAAGCAACATATAAAATACAATATAGTGTGTACTAAGCAAATAGGTGCTGAATGGCACATCATAAAGAAATTGTAGGAATGGGGATGAAATGGAATTAATGAAAAAAAGAAGCCTTGGAAAAGGTAAGTTTTCTTTGGGGTTTCAAAGGAAGTGATGGAGCTGTAAGGAGCAATAATACAAAGGGAGGATTTGTAGAGTTATAGGAGATCCATGGATGTATGTTGCCATCCAATATAAAAAGGAAATACATGTATTCATATACGTATTTATGATTTCCTTGGTGTAGGGAGATCTTGGTGAGAAAGTGCCTCTACTAATTCAAGTCAACACTTTCTCTTCAATTTACAGTCTAAAGAGTTACCTGGGACACAGAGAATTTAAGTGACTAGCCCAGGTTCACACAGCCAGTGGGTATCAGAGGCATTATTTGAACTGACGTCTTCCTGACTCCGAGGACCACACCCCTGTGTGTCTCTTGTGGAAGGCATGAGCTAGTCACTGCAATTTTAAGCTGGGAAGTTATTGGGTCCTTTTTAACAATTGGAACTGTCCAAAAGTCATCGATTTCCTGTCACTGAATATCTTCATGTGGAGGTTGAGTGACCCATTATTAGAAAAGATTCTTGTTGGAATTGGTAGAATTTTCTGCCACTTCCTTTGGTAGAAAAGATTCCTGTTCTATTATGGATGACTTTTGTGATTCTGTTTTATCACAGATGGATAGCCCTTCCATCTGCAGCCCCCAACTCTGTGTTCCCCTGGCCATTGCTGCCCCGTGGGTATGGTCTTCCTATGACACCGTCCTGCCCCTTATAGATAGGAAGGGGGATCCCAGTGTATTTATAGCAAGTGGGGTAGGGTGGAGCTGGTAACTAGCACTGTATCTAAAATTTGTGATTTTCCCCTTCCCATTGTTGCTTTGGGAGGAAGAAAGGTGATGAAATCTAGATAGTTAATAAGGGGACAGAGTTAGGACATGGGGATAAGCTGGATCAAGGACACAGGATAAAGGTAGCTAAGCTTTCCTTTTCTAGTCTTATCTCCCACTTTAGATTTCAGGGGTAAGGCTGGCATAACATCTGAATTAGTTGGGGATAGGGGGAGCAGATGGCATGCTAGAGTGAAAAATAGAGCACTATTTCCCATTGGCTGGCTACTTGGGGGAGGAGTATTGAAGACTTATCTCAAAGAGGACATCTGAATGTCTTGTTGAATTAATGAGGAGTACCCTAACACCCTCCTAAATTATGAGAAGACTGCTAAGATCCAGAGTTCGAAAGGAAGAATTGGCAGGTGCTAGGGTTAAGGAGAAGGACCTGGGTAGATTAAGAAGAGATTACATAGCAGTATAACAGGAAAGGCTAAAGTGGAGGATCTTCAGATCTTTCCACAATTTGGTAGGTCCTTTGCCAGAGCCCCAACGTGATGAGGAATCTTGAAAAATGGAAGTCAGGCGTTAGACAAAGGTAGACCAAAGGATGAGACTGAAGTAAAGATGATATTTTTAGTCTGGGCTATGCACTGTAGCTCCCCTAGGAAATGGGTCAGAAGAAAGCAGTAAATTTAGTAGGAGGGTCTGCATTTTGATATCAGGAACTATTTTCTGATACCCAGTGATCACATTATAAAAATGGGAACTTGGGCATCAGGTGCTTCGTGGGCTGTCTGGAACTAAGTCAGCCCTGACCTCAACTTCTTTCCCCCTCCTCCCATGTGTAGTTCCTTAGGTAGGGGTGCAAGGCCTCGCAGCTATGTTCCCTCAGTTTATTAACCCGCTGTGACTTTTAATGTGGTGGAAACTTGGTTTGAAAGTGGTTTTAGAATAGCACTTTCCATATGGTTCTGTGAGAAATGAGGCTAGTTTGAGGGGAAAGTATCACTAGAGATCAGCTTGGGCTATGTAAGGATGTTTGACTTGGAGTCCATGCTCCCCAAATTGTTATGCTCCTCCATCTTCACCCCCTCTTTGCCTAATTGCTAAACTCCATCTCTGTACCTGTCCTAGGTCCTATGACCATTTTTTTCTCCCTCAACAGTCGGTTCCCGATTCTGGCCCCAGGCCCTTGGCAACACCTGCCCCTTTCCCACCGGGGCCCCCCATGATGCCACCACCCTTCGTAAGTTTAATGTCTTTCCCTGTGGATGGCCCTTCCAATCTTCACCCCCTATCTGTGTTCCCCTGGCCTTTGCTGCTTCCTGGGCATGATCTTTCTATAGCATCATTCTGCCCCTTGGCCCAGGGACAAGAAGGGGAGGGTCCTGGTGTGTTTCTGGGAGATGGAACTGGTGACAAGTTCTTTATCTAAAATATGTGTGATTTTTTCCCTTTTAAGTGAGGCACTATAGGTAGGGGAAAAGGAAAGGTGAAGAAGTCCTCATTCTAAATATTATTCGATATGGGGACATGGTTAGGGTGTAAGGGTGAACAGGGCCAAGGGCGTTGAGTAGAAAAAAGGGAGCTGAGCTTTCTTGTCTATTCTTTTCTCTCATTTATATTTTGGCATAACATTTGAGTGGTCATGAATCAGACCTGAGGGGATGGGAGGTAGGCAGATGATTAAGTACCGGTTCTTACTTTTCTCCCTTTCTCAGGGGGACTGTTTGGGGAAGAGAATCTTAGAAAGTAGACCACCCCTATGACTTAGTTTTCTCCATTTAGATTCATTTTATTTCCCCCTGCTTCCAACGTGTTTATTAGATAAGGGTTTTGGAATCCTAGGCTTAGAGCCAGAGCATGACTTAGAGCCTTTTACTCCAGCAATATCTCATGTTAATCTCATAGTTCCCCCTTATAGGTCACAGTCATTGTTGGTGACCTTCCAGGCCAGGAAAAGGGAGGGTGCTACCTACTACGTGTCATCCACAAGTATTCTGAGTTTGGGGTTGGCATCCAGGCTCCTACCTGCCTCACCTGACTCTAGAGGTAGAAGCAGGTAGTCATGTCCAGGATAATACCTTCTCTGCTCAATGCCCCTTCCCCTCATTTCCAGATGCCCCCTCCAGGGATCCCTCCACCCTTCCCCCCAATGGGGCTGCCTCCCATGAACCAGAGACCACCTGCCATCCCTCCCATCCCTCCTGGCATGATGCCCCCGATGCTCCCACCAATGGGGGGACCACCACCAATTACACAGGTAACACTCATCTCCATTCATCCTAGGGAGCTATAGAGAGATGTTCTTAGGTCCACAGTTTACTTGAAGGTGGGGATGAGAATGGGGGGAAAGGCAGAAGGAACCTTAGTTGAAATTACGTAGGCTTGGCCTAAATCTAATGGAAATTAGACATTGAGTCTAATGAAGTTGAACATTACCAGTCTCTCAGAACTTTCTCTGTAGGGTTTTTTGGGGGCTCTTTCTGGGAATAATTCTTAGAGTATAGAAAGCAGACACTGGTGTTCTCTAGGGAACATGGGAAGACAAAAGCATCTTAGGAGTAGGGAAGGGGTGGGATACAACTGTGCAGGTTTGACCTTTGAATGATTGATTAGAACTGCCAGCTTGGGCTGAGAATCCAAAGACCAAGACTTCCTGTGCCAAATGTTCTAAGTGATGGTCTATCTTCCTGCCCCCCTCCCTCATTTGGGACCCAGTTTGTGCCCACCCTGACATCTATGGCTGGTTCTTGCCTTGTTTGTGCTCAGATACCAGGGATGGTGCCACCCATGATGCCAGGGATGCTGATGCCCGCGGTGCCTGTCACTGCAGCGGTAAGCGTTGGGGGGCCCCCTAGGCATCTGAGCTTTGTCCTGCAGCCTTGTGGGTCTGACTCAAAGCAGGGGGTAATTCCCCTCACCCTCTCACTTCACTTTGCCTCTCTTACCTTCTGTATTCACATCCTAATCCATCAACTTTCCCTTTCAATCACCTCATATATACTTCTGAGCTGCAAATTTAGTTCCATAATTCCTCATCACACTGAAGTCACATACATTTTCTTCTGCTCTCCTATTTCGCGAAGATGTGCATACGTACTTAATACGCATTGTTTTTCACGTTCACAAACACCCAGTTGGATACACGTTAATGCCATTGAAGGAGGCGGCATTGTCAAACTGCATTCTACTCATTCTTTTGGTGCCTGTCAGTGCTTATAGGAAGTCAAGCTGCCAGGGCAGGAAGTAGGGTTTGTGTCTGCCAGTGAGGGAAATGAGACATGGGATTTGATTGTTCAAAGCATTTCCACCCAAGGAAAGAGAAGAAAGAAGCATCTGTGGGGATTTGCCCCTGGTATCCCAAGGTTCCAGCTATTGGGGGTGGAGGGAACCGGTTAAGAAGCACAAACACTTAAAAGCCAAGACACCTGGGTCCTGGCCCGGCCTGCTTCCCCTTCCCCCAGGACCTAGGGTCCTGGGGACCACTGGGCTTGGCGCCGACCCTTCCCCCTCTTTCTTCGGCAGACGGCCCCAGGTGTGGACACCGCCAGCTGTGAGTCTTCTGGGGGCTTGGCCCCCCCAGGCTCGGAGGTTGGGGGCTTAGGGGGAGGGGGACGGTGGTCTGGAACCTGCCGTGGATCATGCCTGTTGGGGTGCCAGGGAATTTGGGGTGTTGACCGGACCAGGGTGGGCATTGGTAGGGTTGGGATGATGGGGGACCAGGTATCTGGGGGGTATTGGGCCAGGGTCGGAACTTGGCCTTAGATATTTTTTTCAATTTCTTTTCCAGCTGTTGTGACTGGAGCAGACCCTACGGTGAGTGTACCAGGAAGGATTGAAGGAGAGAAGCCTGAGAGCAAAGGACTGGGGAGAGGTGGGCATTGGGAGTAGAGCCTGAAAAAAATTTCTCTGCTTCCTAGAGAGTTTTGTGGAGTGAACATGTGGCCCCTGATGGGCGAATCTACTACTACAATGCAGATGACAAGCAGTCTGTATGGGAGAAGCCCAGCATCCTCAAGTCCAAAGCTGAGGTGAAGGATCCTTGAATCCTTGGCTGCCACCAGAGCCCTGACCCCTCCGCATCTCTGATCTCCATGCTTGTCCCAGCTTTGGTGTTTTCATACCTTGGCCCACTCCTATGTGTGACACGCCTTTATGACTCCTTATCCTTAGCTTTTTGAACACATATTCCTGCTTTTCCTTGAGCATGCATATTATGGACCCAAGCATTCAGGGTAGTCACTGAATGGGTAGGAAGTCCGCTCTCTGAACTTGGCCTACTTTTTGATCATCACTCCATGTTGCCACTCTATTGATCCCTTTAATGTCCTTTAAAGAGTACCTCCCTGGTTTCCTGATGCACACTTTGTCCCTTCTACCATACTCTTACAGTTGCTGTTGTCTCAGTGCCCCTGGAAAGAGTACAAGTCAGACACTGGCAAACCCTACTACTACAACAACCAGAGTAAGGAGTCCCGGTGGACCCGGCCTAAGGACCTGGATGAACTGGAGGGTGAGGGGTCTGAGGGGTAGGGTGGGGGCTGGGTTGGGGGCTCTGGTGTAGGGGGCACCAGGAGCCCCTGCCCTCTCTGTGCTCTGACCCACACACTCTCTTCCCTAATTGCAGCTTTGGTCAAACAGGAGGCTGCAGGGTGAGTGAGGCCACCTATCCTCAGGGCCAGTGGGCTTGGTGGGAGCCTTGGGTATGAAGTATTGAATGAGCCCCCCACCTCTTGTTATATATGTGGAGAGAGCTCCCTGTATCACTTCAGGATAGTCTATTTTCAGCCCTTGGTCTTGCCCATAGTAGAAGGACCACCCCATCCCTCACCTCATGCCTATCTTGCTCTACTCTCTGCTGGGGTCATTGCAGGAAACAGCAGCCACAGCCACAGCCACAGCCTGAGCCACCTCCTGCTATGCCTGGACCGGCCCCAGACCCCACGGGCCTCATCGAACCTGAGCCAGGTGGGCATGAAGACTGTGAACTGTCAGAACCTACCCAGCCTCTGGATCAGGAGGAAAGCACTAGCAGGTAAAGGCTGAAGCACTCCAGTATCTAGGTCAGCTATGTCTAGTCCCTTGAGGTCATCCTCTGCCTTCTTCTGTGTGTCCAACATCCTCAACCCTGGTGCTTCTGCTGGGGATCTAGAACAGAACCTGTATCCCAGGGTATGCCCTAGAAGAGGGGAGCAGGACACCCAGAGGCTGGAGGGTAGGGGTACAATGAGGGCACTTTGGCTGAATCCTGTCTGGCTCCCAGTGCTGCTAGGCGGCAGGAGGAGGAAGAGCCAAAGCTCGAGCCAGAGAGGTCAAGCTTCAGCTGGAGCAACCGAGAAAAGGCAAAGCAGGCATTCAAGGAATTGCTAAGGGACAAGGTACTACAGCTATGGATGAGATGATTTCTCAGTTAAGGGCTGGGGGAATTTGTGGAAGCTTCCAACTCTTAATCACCCACCTGCTCAATTTCAGGCTGTCCCTTCCAACGCCTCATGGGAACAAGCCATGAAGATGGTGGTCACTGACCCCCGCTACAGGTAGGGCTGGGGAGGGGGAGCCAAGATGTCCCCTAAACCCCATCTGTGGGAACAATAGGGCTGGGGAAACTTGGAGTGATCCTAGTTTCCCTTAGGGGTCAGGATGGGCAAGAGCCAGGAAGGTATTAGCCTGGGATGGGTGGGAGAGGGGACAAAAGTAAAAGACTGAGACACCCAGAAGATGACAGTGATAAAAAGGAAGTATTCAAAGATGGGAGGTAGGATTATGGGGACTGAAGGAGAATTGGACCTGGCAAAGGCTTATCAATGATTTAGATACCACTGAATGAATGGGCATCCCTACCCTCAGTACCTCAGCCCTTTCCTTGTCTCCCTCTCCTTATGGCCACTGCTGTGCTCATACCTACTGCTGGTTGATTTCATACCTACAACTGGGTTCATTGCCAGTGCTTTCTGAATTGCAAGTTGTAATGCAGGTGGTTTGGGTTGATTTACTCTGACCCTGACTTCTCTATCCCAGTGCTCTGCCAAAACTAAGTGAGAAAAAGCAGGCATTCAATGCCTACAAAGCACAGCGGGAGAAAGAAGAAAAGGAAGAGGCCCGTTTGAGGGCCAAAGAGGCCAAGCAGACCCTTCAGCACTTTCTGGAACAGCATGACCGTATGACCTCTACCACCCGATACCGGTGAGAGTCTAGGGGTGGAATGCGGGGATACTCCCAGGGGATGAAATATATCTACAACATACTGTTGTAGGGGGCGGACAGTGCCTTCTGCCATCTTACTTCATAGTCTACCTGTATAACCCTAGGCGAGCTGAGCAAACTTTTGGGGAACTAGAAGTTTGGGCTGTAGTACCTGAGCGGGACCGTAAGGAAATATATGATGATGTCCTCTTCTTTCTTGCCAAGAAGGAGAAGGTAACATTTATCAACTGAGATCCTTCCAACACCTTTTCATTCTAGTTTTTCTGGTCCTACTCCAATCCTCTTGTTACTCATTCAGTTCCCTAGGTTTTGACTCAGAGGTAGTGGCTGTTCATTTGTATTATATTTTGAATAGTCCATAAGTGTGTTTTGGACAGCCTTCAGCCCATATTTTTCTCATGGTATCCATCAAATCCTTTTTAGTTTCCATCCTTTCTAGTCCCAAGCAGGGCCTGCTATCCATCTTGGGAAAATAAATTGTTGGTCTGGATCCCTGTCTCCTGGCCCCCAACCCAGACCTTCATCTCTCCATCTAGGGCTCCCCATTTCCTCTCTCCTAGACACATTCTCTAACTGTTCCCTCCTCTTTCACCATCTCAGGAACAGGCTAAACAACTGCGTCGCCGCAATATCCAGGCTCTAAAGAGCATCCTGGATGGAATGAGCAGTGTCAGCTTTCAAACTACTTGGTCCCAAGCTCAGCAGCACCTCATGGACAACCCCAGCTTTGCCCAGGACCACCAGCTGCAGAGTGAGCCCAGGGCCTGGACACCCCTACATATCCCTTTCCCTTCCCCAAGGACCTCCTGGGACCCCTGAAACCCACCTGGCCCTCTTTCCCTTGAGCCTCTTATATTATCTTGGACTTCTCAGGAGCCCCTAATGTCCCGAACTTCCTGGGACTCCCAGCATCCTCCATGTCCCTAGTGCCCACAGACCCTCTGAGATTCTCCTGTATTTGCCTGGACTCTAGGGCTCCCAAATTCTTTCTAAGACACCCTGGGACATCCCTCTCCCTTCCACTGAGATTCACTATGGCCCTGAAGCCAAGGTGGCCTCGTAGGAAGAGCTTTAGGCTGGGACATTCAAGAAGACTTGAATGATGATGATGATGATGATTTTTGTAGCTCAGATGAATATAATCTTAACTTGGCTTAACGATATGGACCCTATTGGCCACACATAATACAAACTGCTGTTGGCACATCTCCTGATGATACGAGAAGTACCACATTCTGGAGTGGCAAAGCCTTATTAAAACCAGTTCCATAAAAATGTCCTCCTAATTTATGTGAAGCCCCTTCAGTCACTGCTCTTACTGTTTTGCTCTAGCCTCCCCTTATAGGGTCAAATACCTGGACTTTCTTTTTCATGTATTAACAGTTCCTCCCCAAATCCTCCATCCCAATGGCCTTTCCCACCAGACCCTTCCCTGTTGCCACTACCACCTCTTGGGGTCTCACTTTTCCCTACCCTGGGTGCCCTTGGGAGACAGTGGGGAAAGCATCCTTGTAGTGCTGGGGGTGCTGGGTTCTAAGAGGGTGCCCTCTACCTCCCTGCAATGTCTGCTGAGCCTGCTCCCTGCGGGCAGACATGGACAAGGAGGATGCACTGATCTGCTTTGAGGAGCATATCCGAGCCCTGGAGCGAGAGGAAGAGGAAGAGCGTGAACGAGCACGACTTCGGGAGAGGCGCCAGCACCGCAAGAACCGAGAAGCCTTCCAGGTAGCTCCGGGCCTCATGCTGGGCTTGGACCCTAGATCAAACCCTGGGAACCTTCAAGCTATGGCTCTGCTTCCTGCTCTGCTCCCTTTCCTGCTCTTTGGCTCCCACTGTACCCCCAACTTTGTTCTTGCTGTTTTAGCTTCTCTAGAAGTAGAGAGTGGCACATAAGCACCAAAGAGCATGGACTTGGAACAAGGGGAACATTTTATAGGCAGCAGGAGTCTTTGATGGACCGTTTCTAATCTCTGGGGTGGCAAGGTGGGGGATGTGCTTACAGGGAGCTGGTGGGGAGGGTGAGGTTCAGACAGGATTCTGTATCTGTTCCCTTGTTTGTTTCAGATTTCCTTCCCTCTCTTTCTCCCTCTGCATTTTACCATCTAGGTAGCCTCCCTCTGTTTTCCCATCTTTCTCTCTTTATCTCTGTCTCTATCTCTATTTCTCTCTCAATCTCCTCCTCTCTCTCTCTCTGTCCCTGTCCCCATAACTGGCCTTTCCCCGCTCAGACCTTCCTGGACGAGCTGCACGAGACAGGGCAGCTGCACTCCATGTCTACCTGGATGGAGCTGTACCCAGCGGTCAGCACCGATGCCCGCTTTGCCAACATGCTGGGCCAGCCGGGTAAGGCAGCCGGGCTTTCTCTCCCCGGCTCCCTGCCCCTGACCGGTTCTCTGCATCACCTCTCCCTTGCCCTGCCCTTAACTTCATTCCCTAGACCTCAGGAAGGTGCCACCAGCCAGGCCCCCTCCCCCCTCCCTGCCTTCTCTGCAGGCTCCACCCCTCTGGATCTCTTCAAGTTTTATGTAGAGGATCTGAAGGCCAGATTCCATGATGAGAAGAAAATCATTAAGGACATCCTTAAGGTAAGAGGGACCTGGGAGTGTGTTAGAGCTGACCCAATTCTAACTTCTCAAGTAAACTATAAATTAATAATGCTTTAAGGGTTCCTTCTTGGGGGTATTTTTTAAAGCAGGGGTATAAAGCCTTTAGACAAAGGAATAAAGCTCTTAATTGTGGAATTTTAGGAATTGGGCAAAGGAGGTATTTTGAAGGGGTGAGGGCCCTTCTCAGTGGTCTTTTGCTGACCTTGGACCAGCATTTCAGCCTAGTTTTTAATATCATAGTTTCTGTCTGCTTAATCCATAGGACCGAGGTTTCAGTGTGGAAGTGAACACAGCCTTTGAGGACTTTGCACATGTCATCAGCTTTGACAAGAGGGCTGCTGCTTTGGACGCTGGCAATATCAAGCTGACCTTCAACAGCGTGAGGGGGCAGGGCAGGGGTAGGGGCAGAATGGGGGCCCAGGAGAGGACAGTTGAAGTGAATTAGGATGTGAAAGATGAAATGAGGAAGAGTTTTTTTCTCAGGGGAACACTGGGGCGCAGTTGTTAAATACTTTTTAGGCCTCTTCCTGTCGCCCATTCTCATATACTCATCTTTGAGGCAGCTGCATTTCAGGGCTTGTGGTACCCAGTAACTTGAGTGAGTGGGAGGAGCCCAGATTCCCAGAGTTGAGCCCAGGCCCCTCAGGTTGCCCTTCCTGAGTTGTGATATATAGGAAAGGAGACTTTGCCTTATACTCATTACACCTATTCCCCCTCCCTACCTTGTTACCCCTCATAAGCCTTCTGCCTGTCCCTTCAGGCTTCCCCTGGCTGGGAATCTGAAGTGACCCTACTGGATATCTTTTATCCTTTCAGCTACTAGAGAAAGCAGAAGCACGAGAGCGGGAGAGGGAGAAGGAGGAAGCACGGAGACTTCGACGTAGGGAAGCTGCCTTTCGGAGCATGCTGAGGCAAGCTGCCCCTGCCCTAGAGCCTGGCACTGGCTGGGAGGAGGTGAGGAAACTAACTGGACACCACATTTTCCAGGAGGTTACATTACATGACTTCCAAGACTCCTTTTTGCTCTAAAGCTATTATTTGATTTGGTCCCCAGACCCCTTATTGCTAGTTTTTGCCTCCACCAAGCTTTGCTAGATCTTGAATTTCTGTGTTATGATCTACATGCCTGGCTTTGTTGTTTCCCCCAACAAGGTCCGAGAGCGCTTTGTGTGCGACTCTGCCTTTGAACAGATCACCCTGGAGTCAGAGCGGATACGCCTTTTCCGAGAGTTCTTACAGGTGCGGGAAGTGAAAAGCATTGCTTCTGTGTTACCTTTCTCTGATTTTCTGGTTCTGCCCCTACTCCTGACCTTACCTAGCCTAACTTAAGTAATTTCTTATCCTTAAAGCCTTTCAGGGAGCTAGACAGGAATATGGGTGGGTAGGTGCTGTAAGTGAATGAGGGAACATAACCTAAGGCTGAAAGGTCATTGTGAGGCAGAGCTTCTCTCTTATTCCTCCTTCTCTATTAGAGTGAATGCCAGCACTTTCACATCAAAGGCAGAAAACACGGCAAAAAGGGCAAGAAACATCATCGAAAGCGATCCCATTCACCCTCGGTAAGTTATTACAAAATGTGTATGAGATAAGATAAAGACCCTGTGGGTGGGAGAGGATGGTTGAGCAAGCTGGATCAATACTCTTTTTCTCCACCACCCTCCTCCTCCTCTCCTGCTTCAGGCTTTCTGAGGGCCTTTTCCTTCTTGTATCTCTCTCCAGGGCTCTGAATCTGAGGAGGATGAGCAACCACCCCTTCTTCGGCCCTCCAAACGAAGAAAATGGAATCCTTCTGAGTCAGGCTCTGAGCCCTCATCTTCATTCGATTCAGCTGAGAGTGGGGGTGGCCCTCTTGGGGGCCGGGGCTCTCCCTCCAGCCGCCCCCCTCTTGGAGCAGGCAAAGTCACTTAATAGAGCCTACTGTGGGGGAGTAGAGAACCCTAGGAATAGCTGTGTGAAATAAAAGGGGGAATAAAAAAGATGTTTGTCAGTGAAAGAGAAAGTTGAAGGAGGGAATCGATGACAGGCTTCCATGCTGTGGAATTCATTCAGGGGAGAAGGCTCACTGTTTTTTTAGATCCCTCAAGGGTAGAGCATTTTGTAAACCTTAAAACACTATACAAATGTGAGTTTGTTATTATTGAGGGTTGGAAAGGGAGGATGGGTCAAAACTGCATAGGATAATCTGAAGTTAGAAGGCAGAAGGAACTTTACTACTATAATATGGGTGAAACAAATGGAGAAATGGGACCGAGAGGCTAAAGGCTCTAGACATCACTAAAGACATCTTAGAATTCGAAGGACCATCTCTGGAAGAGCTGTAGGAACATTCTTCTTGGAGGCAGGGAGAAGGACAAGATGGCCTGGGGCTAGACTGATTAAGTGTCTAGACTTCCTCTCTTCTCTAAGAGAGGTTGGGGATACTGAGCCACCCTCTTCTAAATCTAGATCATGGCTTCCGGAAGGCTAAGAAGCCCAAGAAGAAAGGCAAGAAGAAGAGGCACAAGTCGGTAAATGGGGAAGGGGTCTCAATTCATTTACAAGGGAGCAATAGTAATTCTTCTGTGCCTCTGGCTCCTCCCCTTCCTGCCCTAGACTCAGTTTCTATATCTTCTCTTTGAGCCTCTGGCTTCCCTTCATTCCTGCCCTTCACTAGGAACTGAGCAGTTCATGTGGTGTGGTCTTACAGAACAGCCCTGAGAGTGAAATAGAGCGAGAGAAAGAGAAAGGAAGCAAGGAAATGGAAGAGAAGGAGCGAGAGCGGGACAAAGAGAGGGAAGCCCGGAGGCCAGAGCCCCGGAATCGGTCCCCTGGCCTTGGACTTAAGAAAGAGAAGGTGAGGGGGGCAGGGATCCCCCGACAGGGCTCTCTGCATTTTTGCCATCGTACCATGCAGTGTTTTCTCTGCTTGTGGTCACCTTATACCCTAACAGCCTAGGATCACCAGTCAGTCAGTGCCTTTGCCCTTACAGACAGGCTGGGACACATCAGAGAGTGAGCTGAGTGAAGGGGAACTGGAACGGCGCCGCCGGACACTTCTGCAGCAGCTGGATGATCAGCAGTGACCCTGACACTCACTCTCCCCTTGTGGGACTGTGTGAAAAGCCTGTGTTCCTAGTACCACCCTTGTTAGCCAAGCTCCCCAGCCCAGGACTCCTTCCTCAGTCTGGTCAATGCCCATTGCCCCTAAAGCACCCTGTCCCTGTTTGGCAAAACCCCTCCAAAGGCCAACATCAGCACTATAAGGTTGCTCCAGCTGCTCTTCAGAGGCCCCCCCCTCCCTTATCATCTTGGACATCCAGTATAGTCCCTGGCATCACCCCTACTCCCTTATCCAGGACTAATGGGGTTAGGCAGCACCAATGTGAGAGTGAGGAGGTATGGCAGGGGGGAGTTGTGCCACTACTATTTGTCATTACCTCTTTCCCTAGGAAGGGTCGTTGTGTGAGAGAATTGCAGTCTGCCAATGGGCACTGAGCCAGTTGGGAAGGGGGCGGGGAGGAGGGAGACATTCTAGGCCATTCAAAGTAGCTCTCTACCCTTTACCCCTCCTACCCTGGCCCAATGGCGCTACCTCTTCCTCTCTCCAACCTGGGAACTCAGTGTTTTTTTTTTAATGATTAATAATGATAATATTTATAACATGGCTACAGACTCCTGTCTTTAAATGGTTAAGGCGGGGTGGCAGGGGAGAGGAAGAGAGGGTTTGGTCAGTAAATCTAGAATGAGACCTATAGACTCAATGGGTGCTATGCCCTCGAAAGCCAGCAGGGGGGAGAATTGCATCATGGACCAAAATATGTGCTCCTTGGCATCTCAAGTCCTGTGGCCAATCCAGGGCACCATTTGGAATCTGCCATCCACAGTGAGCAGAAAGACGTCTGTGCTTCAAGAAATCTAGGAGTACGGCCCCTAACACCACATCTCTGGGCCAACCCACAACCCTGAGGGTAAAGAACTCCGACACACACAGTGATGCTCTAAGCTTTTGTTGGCATTTAGGGAGCATATAGAGTTATATGCACAGACACACGATGAGTAGAGGTGGGATGCTTTCCATATACAAAACAGGATGGATAACCTACATTCCCTTTCAGGGGATAGAAGAAGGGAGGGAGCTCGAAGGACAAGTAGGTGATATTTGGCTCAAACAGAAAGCCCTAACCTGGCAAAGCAGTGCATAGGCTTTTCTGTTGTTTTCTTCCCTTAATACTTAGCTTTACAGAGATAGTATGGCAAGTCCTTTGACTGTTCTTTACTGGTTGTGTGACTGTGACAAGTCATTTACCTTTCCAGGGCCGGCTGCTCAAGACTTTTAAGTTGCAAAACAGGTGCTGATTTTAATTAGCAATTTCCTCACTAGAAAATCACAGGTCTGGTCCATTCCAATGCTTAGCCTGCCTCCTTTACCTTCAATAGGTCAGACAATCCCAGTTATTTCCTTTATCCGCAGCGTCCTTGGTCTTCACTAGGAGGCTAGGCAGTGACCAGATTTGGACAAGTAGAAAAGCCTCCACCATCAATACAGATGAGCCCAGAAGCTGGCCTAATAACCTACCCTACTTATTTAGCAGGGTGGGGCCCCAGGCTCTAGAGGAATATTATTCTCAGCCCCCAGTGTTCTGGCAGCCATCTGAACCCAAGGTCTAGAAGAAAATAACTCTAGGACTTTCTTCCCACCAGCTCATACTCTGGGCTTTGTCTCTGCCCTTCCCCCAGTCAGGAATTAGCCACTACCACTTGTTCCTTCTCTTTTTCATGCCCTTGGGTTGAGGCCTAGGGCCCTGGGCCTCAACTCTCAGGAAGTGCTAAAGCTGACATCTCCACCCTGATCCTGCTAGGGGCTGTGCCCACTCCTAACAAGGGGCTGAGCTGCCTTGAAGGGATTAAGAATGCCCCAGCAGGGCAGGTGGTTAGAGGCCTTAAGAGCAAAGTGCAGTAAAAAACAATGCATAGTTCCTGGGTCCTGGGCAGGGACTTAGCCTGGGGAATCTGATTCCCACAGGGAAGATGACTGCTGTCTCCCTTTCTGGACCAGAAGCCAATGGGAAGCCAGTCTCAAGGCCTGGGATGGGAACAGGAGGTAAGGGGATAAAGGTGGCAGTCCCAGCTTGGGAGCCACTGCCAGTTCCAAGGCTCCGGATCAAACCCCTTCAACTTGCAGAGACGAGCTTAAGGGCCTGAAGTGCTTCCTTCTCCGTGATTGATGCCTCAGTGGGGACCTGGGGCTCGGGCCAGGGCATAGCTCCAGGCCCAGTGGTGCAGGCCTGTGGATGGAGAGAAGCATCTTACCAAGGAGGCCATGGCTAAGGTGTGCCATCATCAGAAGCATATACTTGGTCCCCACTCCCCTGCAGACAAGTCTCACTAGACCCTGTAGGGGTTCAGGAGGCTGTTACCTTGTTAAGTAGACCAATAGGCCAGGATGAACCAGCGTTAGATGGAAAGAAGTAATATCAAGACTGAGGAATTTTTATGGTTAAAAGACAGTGGAACTAGGGAGAATCATTCTTGCCACTGGACAGAAACGAGAGCAATTAAGAGACAGAATCAGCAAGGAAATCCCAGGCACAGAATAGATGCCAGGGACCATGACAGCAAGAAGGTATCTGTTCTTCCAGCTGGAAGCTGTTCTATTATGTTAAACCACAGGTCCCTAACGCCCTCATCCACCCAATACAGTGCTTGCCTTTGACCATTAGGCCCCTCTGCCTCACCAGTCAAAAGAAAATTCCTAGTGCTGTTCCCTCTGCCCTCGAGTTGTACACCCTTTTTCCTCAGAATTTCAAAGAAGCCACAATAGCACTGGTAGAAGAGGTGCTGTTCTCCCCATGGGGCTCAATCATAAGGAAGCATGCAGGGGAAAGTAGTTCCCAGAGCAGAGGGGCATGCAGGGACAGAGTGGCTTAATAGCTGGCTACTAACGGGAAATGGAGGTGAGTCATGCAGCAGACATCTCCAGGGGATGGTCATGCAGAGTTGGGCAGCTTACATGCCCAGTACCTGTCAGGGGCTCCCAGCCTTGGGGGCTAACAGTTTGATTCATCATGATGGGCTGCATCGCAGAAGAAGCGTGAGCCCCGCTTGGCAGTGCGGGCGGTGAAGGGGACACTCTTCAGCACTGCACCCAGCGGAGAGAAAGACACTCATCAGACTCCATGTGAATGGGGATGGAGATGGGTAGAGGAAGGGCTGACCTCTGGGCAACTCAGCACAGCACAGCAAAGTTTAGTGCCGGCTCAGGGAGTTCTGGGCTCTCTGTAGAGCCCTGGGCACATGATCTACAAAGGAAAGGAGTCTCACCTGTGATGATATCCTCGATGGTGCCATCCTTGCCTTCATAGACAGGCCGGTGCTCCTTGGCCTGGCGCCGCCGAAGCTCTGCAATCAATTCTTGCTGCTGCCATTTGTTCCGCTGGGATGGGGTCTGGGAGAAGAAATTAAAGGAAATTAATCATCATCTGACCTGGTCTGAGGCTCCTGTCCAAAACTTGGTCTGAGAAGTTACCAGGACTCTCTTTTTCCACAACAAGGGTCAGGAATCTCTTTAGCCCCTTCCCCTTTATCTAGCTCCACATTACTTAAACCCTCTTGGGGCCTCATTTTTTCACCTGAAGGATATGAGAAGGTTGGATGAGATGACCTTCAAGTGGGCTTACGTACTTCTGAGCTCTATTCTCCCTTTCCCTCACTAGACTTCCATCCTCTGGACTATGGGGGCCCACTCTACAAGCCCGGGCTTAGCCATTCACCTTTCCTTCCCTTGGCTTTCAGTTCCACACTGTTTCTGATATTTTATTCCTCCCTTCTTCCCTTAAATGAACACCGCCCCCCCCCACACACACACACACATACTTCTCTGCCCCGCCTACCTTGGCATCCAGTTTCTTAGCCTCCTGAGCCAGCAATTTCTCCCGCATTACTTCTTCCTGCTTTTTCCGTGCCTCATTTTCCTGCTCTGCTTCCTGGGAACCAATGGGATTGAGGTATGGGGGTGAGGGGAGTCAAAGTGGGGAGGGCTGGGGTGGAGGCTGCTGGTGATGCTGGCTGGACCACATCAACCCCAGGTGGCCACCCCTAAGGGGCATTTCCTGCCCCAAACAATTACAGGAAGAGCTTGGGTCCCCACCCTGCCCACCGCTCCCTAGCCAAGGGGCCTTTCAACAGTATGGAACTCCCACCTCCAACCAACCCCACTGTTGAAGGAGGAGCTAGAGCTGAAGCATCCCTGCCCCTCAAACTGGGGCTTCCCTCATATTCATGAGCCCTCTTCCTCCTTACCTTGTAAGAGTGGATAAACCGAACGAATACTGGAAAGAACACAGAAGGAGGTGTTGTCTTGGGGCTTTCCCCAAAGTAACGCACAACTGCATTGTAAGCCTCCTGGAGAAAGGAAGCAGACAAAAGGGGTCAGCACAGAGTGGGCAGCAAGGACAACTCAAGTACAGGAGAACCAAAATCCAAGGATGTGGAAAGCAATACATTGTGAGCCACCAAGAGTCAAAACAGAATAGAGGAATCCTATGAGGGCAGCGAGGTGGCCAAGTGGAGAGAGGGCTAGACTGGAGTCAGCAAGCCTAAGTGCAAATCTAGCCTCAGACACTCACTAGCTCAGTGACTCTGGGCAAGGCACTTGGCCTGCTTGCTTCATTCAGTTTCCTCATCTGTAATAGCACCCACCTCTTGTGAGCATCAAATAAGAGAAGTGCTCAGCACAGAGCCCAGCCCATAGTAAGTACTACATAAATGTTAGCTGTTATTAATTGTCCTTATTCTGTATTTTTGTGTCTGCTCTGCAAGAATGGGTCCTGTACCTGGACAGCACACTTGTAGAGTTCTTACCCCTCCGCCCCCAGTTCTAGCCCCGCTCCTAACAAAATGAAAGAAAAAAACTGCACGCAAGTGGTAGATAAACGCTTTTCGATGCTGCTGCTATTGCTGCGAAAAACTCATCAGGAACCAAGTTGAGAAATAAGTGCTTCTCTCCTCTGCCATCTTGTTTTCCCTGCCCAAGGCCCCACCTCTGCCGTCCTGGCATCTTGCTGGAGCTTGTCCAACTTGCCCTCATTGGCGTTGAGGAAGTTGCGGAGGACGCTGTTGTCGTGAAGGCTACATTCCTGCCGGATCAGCTTCATTCCTTGGCCCAGCTCCTTTACATCCAGCAACACGTTCTCTAGGGACACTGTGGACACCAGAGCCCCAGGCTGAGCACTTACCTAAGAACCAGCATGCCCATCTCCCAGCCCAGACCATTTCACCTTGAGGGGAAAAGCTGTCTTTAAACAAAGTTTGTTGCCTTCACTTTCCTCACCTAAGTCCTCTGGAATTTCATTCACCTGAAACTGCTCTTTCCAAAGTTACCTTAACTGCCAAACTGAATAGCCTTTTCTCAGTCCTTAGCCTTCCTGACTTCTCTGTAGCCTTGTACACTGCTCACCCACCACCCTCTCTTCCTCAATACTCTCTCTGTTCTGAGTTTTAATGGCACTACTCTTCCTGGGTTCTCCTTATACCTGTCTAACCCCCCTCTCAGGTTCATCACCTATTTCTCACCCCTGATAAACGTGAATACGACCCCAGACTCTTTCCCAGGCCCTCTTCCCTTCTCTCTCTGTGCTTTCTCACTCAGTGACTTCATCAGTTCCTGTGGGTTTAATCATCATCTACATGCGAACAGGAACATCAGATGGCTCAGGAGAAGAAAGTGAGATTGGTGACCTTGCCCAGGCCTCCCTCACTCAAATCAAAGCCAACTGCAAGTCATGTCATCATCTTGATGTCACAGTCCTCTTCAAGAATGAAGGACAAACACAACATGCAAATGACCCCACAAGTCTCCCTCCTGATTTCTAGTCCTTCTAGAAAGGATTAGACAATCCTTTCATCTAAACTATCACAATAATCTCCTACTCAGTGCCCCTTCCTCAAAGACAGAGGAAGAGACACTTTGGTGGGTTTAGAACTGATTCCGTAAGTAGGTCCCACTTCTGTAACATTTTCAATAATGTTTTGGGTAAAGATAAGGATGACATGCTTTATATGCAGATGACACTGAGCTAGAAAGGACAAGTAACATATGAGAAAATCAGGACCCAAAAAGATTCCAGTGACCTAGAACACTGTACCAAAACAAACAAGGTAAAATATAATAGCCATAAATTAAGGTAAAATCTTACAGTTGGGTTTTAAAAAATCAAACTCTCAAAAACAAGGACGGAAAAGGTTTTAAATGAATTGACTCTAAAACTCAAAATGAATCAACAGATATAAAAACAGTCCTCAAAAAAGTCCCCATGCTCAGGCTACATTAAAAGAAGGGTGTCCAGAACAAGGAAAGAGATCAGCCTACTGTACTTTGACTATATCTGGAGTGGCTGGGCACTATATTTTATTTAAAAAGGATGCCAGAAAATTAGAGAGCATCCCAAAGTATCAAATGAGCTTGATGATGGGTCATGAGATAATGCCATGTAAAGATCTATTGATCTAAAGATCAATAACTACAGGACTGTTTTCTGATTGCACACACACACATGCACACCCACACCCACGCGCATGCATGCGCATGCACACACACACACACACACACACACACACACACACACACACACACCTTCTATTTTGCACATATTTAGATAAATGTACACACTGTCTCCTCAATAGAATGTAAGCTCTTTGAGGACAAGGAATGTGTCATTTGTCTTTGTCCACCTGACTTCCAGTAGAGGGCCTGCCACACAGCAGGTATTAATAAAAGCCCTGTTTGACTAACTGAAGGATCTGGTGAGAGGAAGCAGTAAGGCATCAATCTTGGGCTTTCCAGGCTTCCATTCATCCTGGACACTGGCCTCTGCAGCCAAATCTGGGAACCACCATTCACTGGTCACCCAGAGAGTCAAGCCCCCAGGCTCTACCTGGGGACAAGTCAACCTAATAAGCAAGAAATTATATGGTGCTGTGACCTCATGCCCTGGTCTCTGCTGAGGAGGGAACAGTATCATATCCTCAGACATTTAGGTCTACTTTCCAAAAAGGAAAGTGAGGCCAAGAGGTCAAATGACTTGTTCAGGGTCATGGAGATGAGAAGTGGAAAAGGTAGGATATGGACCACGCTCTCAGACTCCAAACCTAGAACCCCTTCCAGGAGGTTCTGAGAGAATTACCTCTAATGCAGCCCTGCCTATTCTTCTGTCCAAGTCCATCTGAACAGTCAACAAGGAAAGACAGTTTTTAAAAATACCTTCCATTTGGAATAGCACCTGAAACCTTTCTAAAGCACTTTCACACACGCCATTAGAAAAACAAACCCTGAATCTGCCAAGCCTAAAGGAGCCGGGTAAAAGAGCAATTCTCTTCTCTGCCCCCACTCCACAAAGCTAGGAAGGGCTGGGCCAGGGCCTTGTTCCTGGAGGAAGGGCTCCCCCTCGGGCAGCCCCAGCCACAATCCCCCCCCCAAAAAAACTTTGAAGTAGTCAAAAGGAAAAGAAAAAAGAAAGAGAACAAAGGAGCTACAAGTGCCCCCTGCTCCCCCTCCTCTTCACTTCCCGGGATTGTCCTGAGGCTGAGACAGAGCAAGGCGTCCCAGAGCTCACCATGGCTCAGGGGCCCTGGGCTCAGGGAAGCCTGCTTCTCACCTGCCGCAGCCTTCTCCACATAGTGCAGCTCATGCCAGAAGCTGGCCAATTCTGGGTACTTCTCTTTCACAGTCAATGCAATGAAGTGTAACAAGGTCAGCTTCCGGTCAGTAGATTTGGTGTCCAATAGCTATGGGTGGAGAGGAGACAGTGCTGACTCCCGGGGAGCACAGTCCTGGCCTCCTCCCATCATGCACTGCCCCGAGCCCACTCTGGCCCTGTCCTTACTAGGTCCAGGCTCTGCAGCTTGAAGCCGTACACTGCACCCCTCTTGCTGCTGTTCATGTAGTTCCCCAGAGCAAGGATTATCTGCCAAGAAGCCACAGAGGACATAGGAAGACCCACTCAAGTCGGGCTGCTTCACCCACAGCTGTCCCACTGCCCCCCTGTCTGTCAGCCTGTGGGCCTCCACTTACCTCAAGCATCTGCTTCAGCCTCTGAGAAGACTTGACAGAGGCAGACGCTGCGATGATGGCATTGAGTTGCTAGAAGGAAGGACAGAGCAGCTGAGTAAATGGCAGGGTTAGAGGAAGGGGGCTGGGTGGAATGACTGAGTGGACAGGCAGCACAGGGTACTCTGGGATGGCAACAGGGGGAGGAGAGCAGAAGCTGGGAAGGAGGTGGTACCGGGGTAAGCATCTGCAGGTTGTCCTGGAAGTTGCCCAAGAAGGCCATGATGGCCATGCGCTGTGTCAGCCGCTCCACCTTACTAAAGAGCAGCATGAAACGGTCTTCAGCTGCCAGTTCTTCCAGGGGCTGCCGTTCCCGCTCATACTGCCGCAAGAGCTTCACCTCAGCCTCCGTTGGCAGGAAGCGCATGAGACACTCCACAAAGTCCACCGGCAGCGTCTGCAGGTCAAATCTGATGCCAAAGAAGAGGAAGTGGTCTCAGGCCCCATGGATCCATCCACCACTTTTACTGCTTCTCAGGTGAAACTTCCATCTGTCTCACCCCTTGCTCCCACCACACTTTACTCTGCCCCATCCTGCCCTGTTACCACAGCCCATGGGGAGAGATCAGAGAACCCTAACCCAGGGAGGACCAGGCCCAGATCAGCCCCACTGGGACCCTGGGCAAGGCAGAGTTGTAGGATCATGAAGAGGATGGCCAGGGTTGGGGTAGGAGGGGGAGCGGTGTCCCCTGGCATCCTAGGCTTGCTCTAACCTGCTCCACCTGACTTAGCTTGGATGGGATGTGGAGAAGAATCCCTCACAAGTCCCAAAGGACTTAGGAAGTGGAGTGGGGAGAGGGAAAGGAGAAGAGACAAGGCAAGGCGGCGTCCTACGTGTGGATGGCTCTGCAGATTTCCTCGGCTGAGCGGCCTGCCTTTCGCAGAGTTATTGCCAGGTTCTTGGCTCGATTGGCCTCCAGCAAAGTGACCTTGCTGGCTGCCTTCTGTGAGGTCTTGCTCTTGGAGCAGACAAGATCGAGGGCAGGACCCTGTGCCTTTGTCTTGAACAGTTCCTCAAACTTGTCAAGGTCCAGATCCTGGGGGAAACAAGGGACATGCTATTTCCCCAAGATAGCTGGCTGTCCTGGATCCACTGCTGCCCTCCCAGGTTCAACACAGCTTTGGACTATCAGGCACCCCTCCGAAGTGATGGTCATGTCCCAGCCTAGTGGACCGGATGAATGGATGGACAGGATTAGCTGAGGGAAGGTTAGAATTCTGGGGCCCTAAACGCCTTCTTTTGAACCCAAGCTCCATCTCACTTCCAAGATCTTCTCATCATCAAGTTCACTGAAGACAGTGCCACTGATCTGGTTGGGCTTCAGTGCTGTCCAATTAAACACAGGCAGACGGAACTTGGTCTTGATGGGTTTCTTGATACGGATAGCTGGGATGGATGAGAAGCAGGGCAAGTCATAGAAGAAATCTGAGGTCATTTTTAGGGGCAGCTAGATGGTTCAGTGGTTGGTGTGCTGTGTCTGGTGTCAGGAAGACCCGAGTCCAAATCTAGCCTCAGACACTTAGAAGCTGTGTGACCCTGGACAAGTCATTTAACCTGTTTGCCTTATCCACTGGAGAAGGAAATGGCAAACCACTCTGGTATCTTTGCCAAGAAACCCCATGGGCAGTATGGTTCCTGGGGTCAGAAAGAATTCTGGGCATGAAGGAACAACAAAGCCATTTTTCCTGTTGCCCCCAATTCTAGCCAATGAAGAATCTATCTCCTTTCCTGTCCCACCACCAGAAGTCCTGATGGTTCATACCTGATAGGCCCACAGTCAAGACCACAGAAGGAGCAGCTCCAGGGAGAGGTGGGGCAGGAGGACATTTTCCTAAGGGAAAAATAGGAAGAATAGAAAAAAATGTCTTCCAGTTTCTCCCTCCTCCATAGCTCCTAACTCAGCCATACCATGGAGGGCCCTTTACTATTCTCTGAGATTTCTAGATAAACAGACTCGATAGCAACCCACATTCTATTGATTCCCTCTAGGATAATATGGAAGGTTTTCTCTTATCTCTAGCTTAAATTCTCCTTTCCCTCTTTTCCTGTCCATGGAGACAAGGTAACAAGCCAGTCTCTTTGATGACCTTAACGACAATTCTAGTTTTTCCTCAGAGCTCTATCACCTAACCTATTCACCATTTTTGCCATGTCTACTTTGTTTGTTTAAAAAAGTTATGAATAATAGATCCTCACATCAATGAATAATAGATCCTCCTTACTGACTTGGCTCTTGCCTTAGGTACCTTCCTAAACAATAGAACTCACAGCATCTCAAGGACATGGTTACCTGGCAGTGGGGGTGCTGGAGGTGGAAGTGGTGGAGCTGGTGGTGGAGGCAGGGGCAGTGGCTCTTCCGGGGGTGGAGGTGGGGCCACAAGGTCAAGGTCTGATGGGAACACACTCTCACTGAGTTCAGCAGGGCCCACCCTGCTAAGATCACTGCTCACTGATTCCAAGGCCTTGGTATGTGGATCTAGGTGGCACCTATGTTGAAAGGCTTCCTCCTTCTCTTTGATAAGCCTCCTAAGAGTGTGTACCTGATGATTTGTGTTTTCGTAGGTCTCCTGCATAGCAGACAGAGATAATGGGGTGAAAAGAGGTAGAGCAGAGTGGGTAGAAGTTGCCCCTAGGACCTACATTAGGGCAAGGGATGCCCCAGTTCAGAGATTTTCTACTGAGAGGTTCTTAACAATCTCTATCAGGGTGCTCAGAGGAGCAAAGCTACTTAAAAGTAGCAAAAGCTACTTAAAAACTACTGAATAGGAAAGACCTAGAGCAGAGTTAAGGGAAGTATAGAGAACAAACATTATACTCTAAAAGAGTCAAGTTGACTTCATAGCTCTATGAAAATTAATACAAACTGAATCAGCATAAACACAGGTGGAAAAACAGAAGAGGCACACTTTGAAATGGAATGGCAAGGGCGTCTCCATCCGTGACACCTGGGCTCAGTAGCATCTATCAGCCCAGCTCATCAAACAGCTCGAGGGGGTGCTCAGAGAAAATGAGGCAACAGTGTGACCTCCTGGAAAGATTCCTAGGCTGGGAAAGAGACAACCTGATAACTGAGTTTCACCCTGCTTCCATCCCTGACTCATCCCACTCTGGGCCTTGACTTCCACCTGGTGGGTGGTTTTATTTCGCGCAGGGAAAAAAAGAGAAATACAAGGATTCAAAAACTCCTTGAAAGTAAAAGAGATACCAACATGCCAAAGGATTCCTGGGTCCTTCTGACTACCCCCTATGCTAACTCCCAATACCTTGATATTCTCGAGTTCCTTCTCCCGCTGGAGCAGTTGCTTCTCCAGCTCTGCCACACGCATCATATTTTCATTTTCAAGATCTAGCAACTTTTCAGATAACTAAAAAAGAAAAAACAGGAGACTCACTGTGGATTCAAAGGAACTTGAATTGAAAAACACTACCCATTGCTTCTGTCATCACCAAGACAAAACTGAGCTCCAATCCTGAATCTGTCACTTGGTGCCAAGTGCTGTTCACTCCTCCAACACATATGAGAAAAGTCTCCACAGGACTGAAGTCCTTGGGCTTCCCTGAACTCCCTCCATGGCTAACAAGCCTGACACGACTGTATGGGTGATCTTGGCATGACTGGGCATTTACTTGCTGGAATTGAGCACCTTAACAAACCCAAGGGCTGGTTCATTTCCATCACTGAGGTCATCTGTTGTGGTCTGAGATAGCTACAGGAGGTTAATTTTGGTCTCAGCTTTTTCAAGTGTAGAGGATGTTTGAGAGAAATCAGACTATTCCTGGAGCTACCCCCAGGACTCTCTGTTTCCAATCTAAGATGGCTGTGAGACATATTTTACTTCAAAACTACTGAAATCCAAACCTTCCTCCACTTTATCTCAGGCAGTCGAAAGAGATGGCACTTACTTGGGAAATGTGCTCCTCTAGCTCCTCCACCTTCTCCAGGGCCACATTCTTGGTTTCAGCATCCTCCAGCAGTCCACCAACATCAAATACATTATCTAGGTATGCCTGAATCTGCACTTGCAACTTCTCGCTCTCTGTATGCCTTGACTTCTGGGGAAGAAACAGGAAATGTGGGAGGCAGAGTTAGGCACAGAGTTGAAGAATGAAAAGAAAAGTCTGGAAGCTGTCCTAAATAGAATAATAGATGTTTGGAAGAGAGAGATGAGTGGGGAAGGACTACTAGTCCTGGCTGGATGTCAGGGAATCCTAATCAAAAAGGATCAGGATTTAGGAAAGGCCATAAGATTTGGCAACTGAAAGATAACACCTGGTAACTTTAGAGAGTTTCAGTTGAGGGATGAAATTGGAAGTCAAATTTCAGAGGATCTGGAAGGAAGTGAGAGGAAAAGAGATAGAAGCAATGAGTACAGACACCCTTTTCAAGGAGTCTGGATGAGAAAAAAAGGAGATGCAGGACAAGAACTCGTACAGATGAAAGGGTCTAGTAATTTTTTTTTAAGGATGGGGGAGAGAAACTAGTCGATAGGGAGAAAATGAAGATTATAACCAGGGGGTGCTAATTGTGGAAGCTATCTGCTGGAAAAGATGGGAGGGGATGGAAAGCACACATAGAAGGATTTATCTTGTTGAAGAGAAGTCCCTCCTATTAATCAGAAACTGGAGTAAAGAAAATAGTTCAGGATGATGTCAAGGAGTTGTGAGGTGTGCTCATGGCAAATAGCTTCAATTTTTTTCTATGAAGTATGAAGCAAGATCTTTACTTGACAAGAGTTGGAGAAGGGGAGGTGTGGGAAGTTTGTTCCTTCAATCCAATATTCCATCTCCTTTCTCCATACCTGGAAGGCTCTGCCCCATACACTCCACCTCTAACTGCCCTTGGCTTCCTTCCAGCCCCAGCTCCAAAGCTACTTCTGCAGACCTTTTACTGGTCCACTCAGTTATAGTGTCTTCCTCTCTCTCTGATTTCCTCCTATCTACTCTGAATACCTCTAGTCTATACCTAGTTATTTACATATTGTCTCCCTTGTTGGTACCTGAGCTCTTTGAGGGCACAGACTGCTCATTTTTGCCCTTTACGTGCTAAGCACTGTGGACTGCTTTTTGACTGACTGAAAGAGGACAAAGTTTACAACGGTGAGTGATACAAGGAATCCATGAAGGAGAAATAAGAGAAGTGGAAATGGCACAGTTGAGATTAGAAGACAAATTATAAGTGAGCTCAGTTGGCATCACTGAATGACTTTCAGTAGCACATGAGAAGAAACACAGTGAGGTGTGCTAAAGCATAAGCATCAACAGGGGAAAGAAACAACAGATCTGAGAATACAGGGTGGAGCAGAAATGAACTGGCTCAAGGGTTAAGGATGGGGGCAAGTGTTTGTCTAAGAGCACAGAAGATGGCCTGGACAAGTCCTGAGGGGTGGAGGGAGCAGAGGCAGAAAAGGAACTACTGGGATCTGTGATGGGTGATTAATTTGGATAGAGTGAACTTCAAAGGAGGAGAGTGGTGAGGGATGGCAGCAGAAAAGCAATCATCAAGTATTACAATTCCTCCTCTGGGGCCACCAAGTCAGGAACTGTGAGAGAAGATGTGACCAAAACTGAAAAAAATAATCACGTAGGCTGTATCACAAAGGGTAACCAAGTCTCTGTGAGTGCTGGAAGATGGAAGGAATATGAGAGGAAGTGAGGGAAGAAAGGCCTCATCAAATCTGCTTGTGAAGAACTCACTGCCGGGGTCATAACAAAGACCAAAAGAGAGAATATTCATAAAGCACTTTGCCCAGTGCCTGGCACAGAGCACTCACTTAAGAAATGCTTCTTTCTTTCCTTCTTTCCTTCTTTCCTTCCCCATCCTTAAAAACTTAGGTCAGATTGAAGAACTATTTGAGTGGAGAACCTTCTGTAGCAAATTGCTGCAAAGCCTCAAGATATGTATAGGGTCAGTCAAAGAACTGGAGTAGACGCACCCCTCGAGACTGAGTATCTTGTGAGAAAAGCAATGAGAAGAAGGCTGGGGGAGCAGGGTGGATTCAGAAGAGGCTCCTCAAAGCTCACCTGCAGGAACTCCTCCAGCCCAAGCTTGGTGAACTCATATTGCAGGTGGACTCGGAAATTCATATCTTCCACTGAATGTACCACAATGTTAATGAACTGCATGCAGGCCACCTGGAGAAGGGAGAAAAGAGACCAAATGAAGGAAAAAAACCAGAGAAATAAAGCAGAGAAGAGAGAAGGCACGCAACCATTTTATGGTTCATATTAATTTAATTTTAATATGTTCATGTTTTAATAGAGACCATTTTTCCTCATCTGTAGAATAGGAATGGCACCCTTCTCCCAGGGTGTCTGACAAGATAATGTTTGTAAAGCACTTTACAAAAGCTCAGAGAACTGAAAAAATGCCAGCTGTCATCATTACCATCAGAGGGGAAAGAAATTCCCTGGACATGTGACAGATGCCCACTAAGGGCTGCTGCACTGTTTTTTTCAGGGAAGATCTCAGTATGGCTGAGAATCCAGTCTCTCCTTATTCCTCTTTCATCAAGAAAAATTTTCAGAAGACAGAAGCAGAAAGGGAGGGTCACAGGATGGGGAGGGATCATAAAGAAGAAGAGATTCATTTGAGTTAAGAAAACTGGTGAGGGAGATCTAGAGAAATGAAGACAAAAATACTGATGGGATTAGGTCTAAAAAATTAAAGAAAGGATGTGCTGAGGATAGATGGTCAAAGCAGTGGGAAAGAAGGAAAAATACCAATGACATTTAAAGCTGGTTGGAAAGTGATATGTAAAATGGGGTCCAAATGTCCTCAACTCTGTATTTTACTATGTATTATGGGAATTTTGGTCAGTGAATATAAATGAGTGAGAAGGAATGAAGTGAAAATTATTCCAATGATACCAGGACCATCAAAACAAGGCTGCAGAAACAGAGAAAGAGACAGAGGTGGGAGAGTTCAGCCACCTTCTCCTTAGGTTTCTGAAAGCACCCACTTGAGGTCACAATGTGTTGAATGCTACGCTAAGTGCTACAAGAGGAATTTATAAAATTATAAGACAGTCTCAACCCTTCCAAATGTTTATGGACCTATAGGAATATGCTATGTGCATAGATTGGACCTCCCTAGAAAACTCGGCTGTGCCTGACTCAGGCTCAGGTCCTCACCATAAAGTCAATATTGCTGTCCTCATTCCGGAAGTACTCCATCAGCTTCTCAAAACGGTAGAGCTCTTTGCACACCTGTGTGGAACCAACACAGCCTCATTGCAAGGATCCAACCACTGTGGCACTCAAACATCAGTTACCAGACTCAAGGGAAGCTGGCCCCAGAAACAGGCTGAAAGGGATTCTCTCTGAAAAGGGAGATTCTGAGGGGAAACAGTTTAGGTGACATAAAAGAAAACTCTGGATCAGGAAACCTGAGGTCAAAATGTTTGCTCTCTTACTTCATCTTCCCTGGACATACATGCTTTGATCTAGCTTTCCCAGGGCAGCCCACAACATCTAGTCATCAGCTTCTCTGGCAAGCCCTGTGAAAGGCTGGTTTACAAAATCCTTGATACAAAAGAGGCAAGATCCAAGATAACTCCTCTGCCCTACTCAAGCGGAAGGCCCATTTTCTAGGTAGCAGCTGATGCCTATACAAGAACTCCAACAGCCAAATGACCCCCATCCTATAAAAGAGTGATGCCCAACTGTTCTCTTTCTCTTTCACCATCCCAGTTACCATCCTTCACCCACAGGCAGAAGCAGTAGGCTGACCTCTTTGAAGTTGTCAAAGGCAGCAAGAATGATTTCATGGCCTCCCCTCACTAAGCACACAGCAGCTAGCAGCTCCAGAACAAGGGCTTTGGTCCTGGGGGCAAGAAACAGACACGCACAAGTCCTAACTCCCCATCAAAGGCTCATTTTAACCACTGGCAATTCAGAGCAGGGAACCCAGAGGTAGTGAGTTATTGGAAAGCAGTAGGCCAGGAAGGCCATCTTTCTCACACTAAGCTACTTGCAGAGCAAGGGAGAATGGGGATCCCATTTTTCCCAAGCTCATTGGCCTTTGGTGAGGGTTCCTTGTTAGGGATAGGCAGGCACACAGGGCTCATAGCTCTGGAAGGGTGAGGACTCTCACCTGGGGTTCTTGTTGTTCAGGCTCAGAGCAATCTCATTGACAGCGTGGGGGTGGGACATGACCAGGTTGAATCCATACTACAGGGAAAAGAACAGACAGATGAGGAGACCAAGAAGGGAATGCTGAGTCAGGAGCAAGGTGGAATATGATCTCTGCTACTTTCCCTCCATTCTATAGGAGGAAGGATATAAAGCTATAGCCAAATGTAGAGTTTTATCAGGTAGGAAGGGGCTGGTTCACTGAGGGTGTTCACAGAGCAGGTCATACCTCTTGGTACCTATCCAGACCTTTCCAAATGACTAAGGAAAGGAGATTCAAAGCAGAACTTTGGTTTGATAAATACTACCCATTAAGGTAAAGCAGGCTCTGGCCTCTTGCTCCAAGGGGTATCCCAACGCCAAGCAGCTTCTTTGTACCTGGTAGTTCATAATAGCCCTGAGGCAGAGGATACAGACATGGACATCATCCTTTTGGCTCACGAGGCGGGAGTTCTTCAGGGCCCTTCTCCCAGGAAGTGTGCTGTACCTGGGGAGGAGAGGAGGCTTTACAAAATAACCAAACTGGAAAACTGGAAGGGACCTCAGCAGCCATCCAGCAGTTCAATTCATACACAGAAGGAAACCCTACTACAATATACCTGATCAACAAGCGGTCGTCCAGTCTCTTCCAGAGGACCCCAAAGGACATACAGGAATTCCCCTCCCTCCCCCAATATCAGCCCATTCCACTTTTTGATAGCTTTAATTGTTAGGAAATGCCTCCTGTCATCAAAACCTGTCTCTGTTTCTTTGCAACTTATACCCAGTGACCCTGACAGTACCTTCTGGAGCCAAACAGAGTAAGTCCAGTCTTTAAACATTTAGTGTTGAAGCTGACATCGGTGGCAGGTGATGCTCCAGGAACCTCAAACTACATCCATGACAGCAGACTAATCCTCCAGGCCATTTGTGAATGAGAACCCAAAGCAACTAACTCTTCTTCACCTTCTTCATCTCCCTAGCGTTTTCCTAACCTAGAGTCTAATCCAAGCTACCAGTACACAGGACATCTCAATTCCTAAAGACTTCTTAACCAGCAATCTCTGAAGAATTAAGAATGCTGGGGTCTTGAGACAGCTTCCGGGGTTGTAAGGTGTTCTTAAATCTACAGAATAATACTATTTTTCAATTTACTACCTTCTCACTCCCAATGACTAATATGCTTAACCTAGAAAGATTAGTTTCCCAGAACTTAATCTATAGGGAAACCCACCATTTCCACACAATCTACACAGCCTTTAGTGTTTGAATGTCCTGCCTACCACCCCAGTTCTGACATCCCAGGAAAGATAGAACCGAGCACTGACTCGGGGTACCAGAGGTAGGCATCCCAGTCGTTACACATCTGGACCTTTAATTTCTAGGTATTCATATACCTCCTTAGCAAGTCCTCAGCCTCAGGGCCAGAAACCCATTATCTTACAAGGTATTCTATTTAAAAAAAAAAAAAAACACTGACAGCATATATAGCATCTTTCAGGGAAAGACTCAGGAGGTCTGGATGCATGGTGGGAATTAATCGAACATGGAAAGCAATCCCCCAAAAACATAGGACAGCCGTAAGGCACAAGATGGGTGGAGTCTAAGGAAAAGAGAAACAAGAAACCAAGGCAAAGAATCACAGAGCTAAAAGGGACTTTGAATTGTCATTTATGCCATTCTGTCTCTAGATGTGAGAGCCCTTCAAAATATTCCAGACATATCAGTATATATTGTACTTTGGGGAGAAAAGTCCCCCAAAGAGGAAAGAGAAATCAGTGAGAAGGGAAGAAGTTACAGGAAGGTTGGTTGGTCTTATAGAAGCTTGTGGAGTTTAAAAATACCCAGAGAAGCCAACAGAGAACAGAAGGAAGGACATACTCCAGCCAGCAGAAGAAAAATGCCAAAAAGAAAAGGGGCCCTGAACTCACAAGCATATTTGAAAAAGAACAAGTATGGAAGATGGATTCCTTCCCAGGTAAGATGGCTACAAAAAGATTTTAAAAAAAAAGAGTTTAAGGAAAGAAATCACTTCCTAGGGATGAAGTGAGAGGGGGAAGAATTCAGAAGAGGGTGGGCACAGCCACAGGAACAAGTACTTACCCAAGACAAACTGCTAGGCAGAGCCAGGGGGACAGAGAGAGCACAAACCAGAGGACAGACTGTCAGGCAGAGGGAAAGAGAGCCGAGCCCTGGAAGCAGAGAGATGGAGAGAGAAAAGGGAAGGCCATGAGTGCTCACTGCCACCACCTAGGCTCTGGGCTCACAGGGGAGAGGAGGACAAAGAGGAAAGCAGGCTGGAACACACAGCGAGACCTATACATACCGTAGCACAGATTGGCGTACAGAGCGAGCGAGGCTGTTGGCAAAAGGAGCTGACAGGGCACTGGGCGGCTGCTGCAGATCCTCGATAGACCTGCTCCAGGATCGCAGCTTCTCAAAAGCACCTTCGTCGCTGCTTTCCAGACCCTCAAAATCAAACCTGGAGCATGGAAAGACACACAACAGATACACACAGGCACGCACACAGAAAAGAGACTCAGACAAGGCTCCTGGAGACAGTCTCAACGATTCACGTCTCCCTAGCAACAAGGAGCAAAGGCCAGGAGAGCAGAGAGCAACATACAGGCTGAGGGGAGCAAAGATGAGTAAGACAGGGAGAGAGCATCAAGGGGTACAAACAGAGGAGGCCAAACCTTGGCTCTGCTTCTCATTACCATTACTTTAGGCAAGTCACCCTCCTTTTTGGAGCCTCGGTTTCCTCATCTGTAAAATGAGAGGGATGGACTAGACGGCCTCTGATATCCACTTCTGTTCTAATCAAAAGCTATGACCTTATGGTGAAATTAACCACTTTGGGTGGAGACTGGGAGCAACAAGCATGGCCACGGGAGTAGACCATGGGCCCACAGTTCTAGCTGTTTCTGACCTATGGGCATGGCGGCTGATGTAGCCATAGGGCCACAGCTCGGAGCTGCTGTTCATACTTCTAGGGGCTAGAAATCCTCAGAGTCATCATGACTGATATGGTTGAACCTCTATGTGAGAGAGTGGCAATACAGTGACAATAGGGCAACTAGGTGGTGCAGTGGATAGAGGGCCAGCCTGGAATTAGGAAGATCTGAGGTCAAATCTGGCCTCAGACACTATCTGAGTAACTCTGGGTAAGTCACTTAACCCTGTTTGCCTCAGTTTCTCATCTGTAAAATGAGCTGGAAAGGAAATGGCAAACCAGTTCAGTATCTCTGCCAAGAAAACCCCCAACGGGGTCACAAAGAATCAGACATGACTGAAAAGTGACTGAATGACAACAAATAGTCACCACATGGTGGTGAGATAAAGGAATTCTTTCCTTTATCTCAAGGAACTTCAAATCTAGTTGGGCAAATGCCAACATCGAAACAAAAGTTAGAGACTTCAGGGACTGAGAATGCATAAGACATAGAGTCTGGGTCTCTGGAATACTGAGATGTCCGCAGGAAAGGACAGCCAGCAGCCTGAGAACTGCTGACAAGGATTTTGTTAAGCAGGTTAGGTTTTTGGTTTGGTTTGGTTTTGCTTTTTAGAGTGAGTAGGAAAAGGATAGATTGAAGGGATGACACAGGAGAAACACTGGAATATACTCCTAACAATGACTAGACTTTTGGGGGTAGGTTGCATACAAAGGAAAGGACTATGCAAAAAGGTAAAGGCCCAGGATTAAGGTGGCAAATGAAGAACTTTAAAAGTCCCAAACTCTCTTGGTCTCGGGTTCCTCATTGGTAAAATAGGGGTATTAATAGTATGTGTCTCACAGGGTTATTGTGGGATCAAATGAGATAACATATATAGCACTTTGCAAACTTTAAAGTACTATTAAAAATCCAGTTATCACCATTTTTATTAGCGTTCTCTCAGTTACCAGTTAGGTTTTCATTTCTGAGGTAGGACTGTCTTCCATTCAGACTACCAGATTAAGGCCTTTCCCTACCTCTGAGAGGACTGCAGAGAGGAGGGAAACAAGCAGCTCCCATGGTCACAACGTACCTCCAGCCAGCTTTAAAGGAAGGATTCCTAACGGCAGCTGTAATTAATTACAAGCTCCCTTCTCATTTCAATCAGAGGTACTTTTAACCCCCTCTAAAGACTGTTCCAATGATATCTGAAGTCCAAGTAACAAGTTGTACACTCAGTCACTTCAAGAGAAACCAAGGTTACTTACCTGTAGATAGGTTTAGTTCTCCAAGTGTGTATTCTGTATTCTAATTTCCAAAAGGACTTTTAGGATCTGAAAGGCTAGGAGAGAGTTTCTCCAGTAACACCATTCCTCCTTCCACTAAAAAAACCCCGAAACTTAACCACAAAAGCATTCCTCCATTCAGTCTACCTCTAGGCCCAAAGTTCACCTCCTGTTTAAGTCAAAGAGGGAAAACCGAGAGGCCAGGTTGTGATCACTTACTCCCTCTACTTTTCTCAACCCTAACTTCAATACTGTACTCACATGACAGAACATTGTGCAAAAGACAGGTAATCGACCAGCACATCCAGCCCTTTGTTCTCATCACTCAGAAACTCTCGGACCCACCTGCAGACAGGAAATGTAGACACTCAGCATTGTTCTTCTTCATAAAGCTGGTACACTGTGAGGGTGGAGTAGGGAATATCAGTGACAACAGTCAAGACCCTCTCAAAGGTGTTCCTGGAGTCATGACACTGGTCTGAAAGACTGCCCCTGAAACCAGTGAAGGAAACAGCCCACTTCCCAGAAGTCTTCTAGATGGTGATGTCAAACTCAAAAAGAAACATTGAAAGGACGCCTGCTGCCTACATACCCACTTAGAAAACCACATATCTACATTATCGATGTTCTATTGTATTTTTATTTATTTTGTTAAATATTTCCCAATTATATTTTATTTTGGTTCAGGTCATACTTGGACACCTATGCTTTACTACTGCTTCTTTCTCTTGGCCAGGGATGGACAAAAACACAGAAACCGAATTAAGGACACTTGCTAGTCACAATAACCCAGAGTGATCAGGCACGGGGAAGGGGTGGTTTGTGATATGATGGTTTCTAATAGTCAAGGCCTTAAGAAGTTGCCCTTTCTTACCAGCCTTTACACCTGCTTAATGTCTGGGAAATGGGAGAATCTATTCTCCCTATCTCTGGGCTTAGGACATAATACTTTAAATGCCTCATCATGGCCACAAAGTAACAACTCTATAATAACTTGATGATATCAATGTCAGGGCCATCTTGGCCAACCTACTTTTTTCAATCCTAAAATATGCCACTAAGGGGCATTACCTTAAAAGCTAGGAGCCTTGGACACACCTAGGTTGTGTGACAGAATCACTCCTACACAGTGGACACATTAAGCTTCCTAATCTCTGGGGTTTTCTGTTCATTCAGGATGTGTGTAACTTTCTGTCGAATCTGGCAGGACAATCCCTATCAAACTTCCTCTCTGGTGGGAAGGCTGGGGTGGGGGAGACAGGTTGGACACCAGGCTCCATGATGGTAGGCCACACCCTTCATGCTACAAAAAGCAGGCTCTGGCCCAGAAAGCGAGGCCTGGTGGAGATTTGGCAGCAATCTCAGGCTGAAGCTGACACCGGAGCTGCCTCAAGTTAGCTTCCTCTCCCGGGGGCTGACAGGCCTCCCATTTCCTGTCTGTCTGCTCTCCAGCTCCCCACCCCCATCTCATTTCCTGTCTGAATCTACAGTGCTATTTTCAGACCCTTGACATGTTGAGAAGAGGTTAAAGGGCACCCAAGCAAGGCAGAGAAACCAATGCACACAGTAAGCAAGGAACAAAGTAAGAGCAGCTCAGAAATGCCATTTTCTGTCCCTTGTGGTACCCTCCACAAGGCGTGAAGTGCTCTCTCGCAGTCCAATTCATATGCTCCTCCTGTCATGCCTTTGATTCACTAGGTACTGACAACCAGGTTTCTCCTCTAACTATCTCTGAGATTTGTTCTCTTGTCCTCGGTACCACCTCACACTTTCCTAGCCCAAGACACATGGAGGATGAGATAAAGACACAGGTCAGACTCCTGAAATGCTAGTCAGGGAGCCAAAGCTTGTCTTTGGACTACTACTTCTCTGGGCACAAACCATCCCAGGTCCTGTCCTTCTGCATATAACTGGATATTCAAATCGGTTCTTTCAGCAGCTTTAATTTTAATCCTAAAATGTTCTAATGCTTGAATTTCATTTTGCAAGTTTTTCTTAACTTCTAAGAACATTTCTTGGATTTCATCTTGAGAATGGTTAATGAAAAGATCAACAATCTGACATGGTATCATTAAAGAATCATTCTGGGGACTTCAACATATATACTGACTCTCTCTCAAATACTCAGCTCTTCAACCTATTCACTTTCCAGGAGCTATTCCTCCATTCCACCTCCGCTACACATAAAGACGGTCATATCCTGGATCATCATCACCCATAAATCTACTACCTCCACGTTCAAGAATTCTGAAATACCCTTATGCAGCAATAACTTTCTCTCTGTCTCCCCTCATAAAACCCTATACTTTTTGTCTGAACTTCAGTCCCTTGACCCCTCAATTCTCTCCTGGGCCATCTCCCCTGCACTAGTTGCTTTCTCCTCTGTTCCCCATCTTGACCTCTTGGAGAACCAATCCTAATCTGTGCCCCCTTAACATTTCACTGATTATACCCAACCAAGCTTCAGTCCTGGATTATTCCCACTATTTGTCACCTTTGCTCCTAAACGTGTTACTGAATGATGGTGAAGAAAATCATATAACCATTCTGACTAGGTCCACTACAAATTTATTTTACATATCCTCAAGTGGGGCCCTCACTGTGCTAGGCTACTAAACCTCCCTTACCAGCTCACTATCCCACTCTTCCAAACCTTTTCATCCCTCTTTAAACTTCTCATGGCTTACCCTCCCCTCACTCTCAACTAAGAACCTTGATTCATATTTTATAGAAAAAAATCAAGACCATTTGCTGTATATGCCTTCTTCTTCCCCTTTCTCAACCTCTATCACTCAGATGCCTTCTGCCACTCTATCCTCCTTTACCCTTGTCTGATGCGATGCCCTTACTCCTTACCAAGACTAACCCTATCTCCTCCAACAGACTGCCCCCTCTGTCACCCACACTATCTCCATCACTTATTTTTCAATCTCTCCCCCTCCATTGGCTCATTTCCTACTGCCTACAAACATGCCCATGTCTCCCTCATCTTCATAAAGCCCCCATTTGATCCTTCTTCCCCCCCTCCCCTGACCACAACTATCATCCTCTATCTTTTCTGACCTTTGAGGCTAAATTCCTGGAAAAGGTATGTAATAGGTAGCTCCACTTTCTTTCCAACCTCCTTAGTCTACCAAAATTTCTCTCTCCAAAGGTACCAATAATTCCTTAGTTGCCAAATCCAATGGCCTTTTCTCAATTCTCATTCCCCTTGACTTCTCTGCCACCTTTACATTTTTTGATAACCCTCTCCTCCTTGATCCTCTCTTCTCTCTTAGATTTTCAGGACATTTTCTTCTGGTTCTCCTTTTACTTATCTGACAGCCTCTTCTCCATGTTCTTTTCCTGGATCCTCATCCAAGTCACACCTTCTAACTGAGAAGTCTGGATCCTCATCCAAGTTACACCAACTAACTGAAGTTGTCCTGAAGGACTCTCCTGTTAGGATCCTCTTGTCTTCTCCTTCTATACTACTTCACTTGGACATCTTGTCAGCTCAATCAATTTAATTACCAACTCTATGCTGATGATTCTCCTATCTCCCTATCCTTCCCCCATTTCTCCAATGACCCCCTATCTCATATCTCCAAGAGGCAATTTGAACTAAATGTTTAGTAGCCTTCTTAAACTCAGTATGTCAAAAACAGAACTCATTAAGTTTCCCCCTAAGCCCTCCCCACCTCATGCCACTTTCTCTATTATTGTAGAGGGCAACACCATCCTCCCAGTCCCCCAGACCAAACCTCGGAGTCAACCTGGATTCTTTTCTATTTCTCACCTGCCATATCCAATCTGTTGCTGATGTCTGTCGACTTCACCTCTGCAACATCTCTTAAATAAGCCTCCTCTTCCTCTAACACTGTCACTACTCCAGTGCAGGCCCACATCACCTCACTCATGAACTATTATGATAGCCAGCTGTGGGTTGGACTGCCTCAAGTCTCTCCTCACCCCAGTCCAACCTCCATTCAGCCATTAAAGTGATTTTCCTAAAGCGCATGTCACCATAACCCAATAAACTCTAGCGGCTACCTATCATCTCTAGGATCAAATACAAAATCCTCTTCTTAGCATTCAAAGCACTTCAAAACTTAGCCCCCTCCTACCTTTTCAGTCTTTTTATACCTCACTCTCCACCAAATACTCTTCCACTCAGTGACTCTGACCTTCCAGCCTTTCCATGAACAAGACACTCATCTCTTGGCATTTTCTCTGGCTGTCTCCCATGCCTGGAAAGCTCTTTCTTCCACTCTGACTACTGACTTCCCTGGCTTCCTCTAAATCCCAACTAAAATCCCATCTTCTATAAAAAGCCTTCCCCAACTCCTCTTAATTCTAATGCCTTCCCTCAGTTAATTATTTCCTATTTATCCTATATATAACTTGCTTTGTATGTATCTGTTTGTATGTTGTCTCCCCGCATCAGACTGTAAGCTCCTTAGGACAGGGATTATCATTTACAGCTTTCTGGATATCCAGCCCTTTGCACAGTGTGTCTGGCACATAGTAGGAACTCAATAAATGTTTACTAATTGACTGATTAATCTATAATCACAAGCATTGTCCACATTTTGAGGTTGTTTCTTTTTAATTTCAATTTTTTCCTTCAGCTCTATGAATCATCCCTGGCAGAGGGAAGACCAGCATATCAAGTGTCTCTATGCTCAGCCTCTTTCTGAGAGGCCTTCTCTTGCCAAAAAAATGTCTCCCTCTCCTATCTTTCTTTCTCTTTCCCCTTCTCTTAACCCCTCCCCCTCCCAAGGCTGTAAATACAGATAATCATCAGCATAGAGGTGATAATTAAACCCATGTGAATGAATGAGATCATCAAGAGAAAGAGGAGAAAAGGGGCCAAGACAGAGCACTGGGGGACTTACAGTTAGGGGGCATGTTGTGAATGATGATCCAGTAAAAGAGACTGAAAAAGAACAGTCAGAACAGGTAGGAAGAAAAACAGGACAGAACAATATCCTGGAAAGGAGAAATACTTACTATGTGTTGGGCTATACTAAGAATACAAAAAAAACCCCAAAATAATCCTGGATCTCAAGTTGCTTATTTACATTCTAAAAGAGGAAGATAATACATAAAGGAGAGCTGGGTTAGAAAGGGGAGAAGGGAGTTCAAGAGTACACACACAACTGCACAGTTTGCGAATGTCTAAAAAAGGGGTGACAGTCTGGTTCTGGGCTAAATCACATGAAAAGTTAGCCTACAGGAGCCCAGAATCCTAAAAGCAGTCTATATTCCAGTGGTAGGAGAAGAAACAGGGCCATGGTTTGGAAAAAGGTAAGGAGAAGGCTCGAACATCAGTGCTCAGGAGGCTATAATCCTATGGATTGTATGGTCCCTTCCACCAATTACTGGCCAGTCCTGAGTCCAGGAGAAAAGCAGAGGATTCACAAGGAAAGCCATACCCATAGCTTCCTTCTAGCCAGGAAGGTTACTCATCGGGGGAGGGGAGAAGGGGGAAGGCCACTTACTACTCTATGGCCTTTACTTCTTGGGCATTTGACTACAACAGGAATTTCATAAGGACTACCAGAGAAGCCCTGGACAGGGAAGAGCCCTTTGAAATAATGCAGGCAGTGACAAACTATTTCATTCTCTGAGGATGTGAAAGGAGGAGCATGGGACAATCTGCGAAAGTCATTTGCATCTCTTCCAGTGATTAGGCCCCATCAGAAACATCAACATCAAACCCCTTCTCTTTTCGCTGCCTGGGTCCTTCCTCCTACCTAACATTAAAAAAATTCATCAAATTAAGATCCCCAATTTCCCAAAAGCTGTTTTCAATATTTGGTTTGACAGTGTAAGTGGGAAATCACACAGGTAGGACAGCAGCTACCAAGGACAGGAATGTCTCTGGTGGTCAGCTGCAACTGACTCTCTACAGGTGTCCTGCCTGCTTCCCATGTTCTCTTGTCAAGAACTGTGGCAAAGTTAGCCACCCAGACATATATGTAGCGTGGATAAATGAGAGGGTGGCTACTTGCCAACATTTAGCTTGGACAAGAGGCAAAAAGACATCTGACATCAATGGGTTTTCTCTGCTCTTTCCATTGCTACTCACAGGAAGTCAGGGAATACAGAACTGGCAATAGTCCTACTCTAGTCTCCCCTTAGGCCCTAAGTGTGCCCCTTTCCCCCACATATTTGAAGAAAAGCCTAGAATGATCTGAAGCTTGTTACAAATGCTAAGGATAATGGAAATGATTTTTAGTTTTGTTGGAAGGCAAAGAAAATGAGCATTCAAAGAAGGAGTAGGATGGATGATAATGTATAAAACTGACAAGCTGGGAAATGTCCAAAGGAGGTGACCAGGACGATGGAGGTTCTCATATGTGAGGAGCTGGTGAGAGAAGTAGGCATGTTTAGTCCAGGGAAACCAAGGTTTGGGAAATGTGGAACATTTTACCTGTCTTCAGCATTTTAAGAGCTATTCTATAGAATAAAGATTAGACTTGTTGGACTTGTCCCCAGAGGGAAGAACTGGGAGCTATAACAGGCAGAAATTGCAGAGGCAAATTTCAACTTGATAAAACAGAAAACTTCCTAACAATGAATAGCTGTCCAAAAATGGAGCCTTGGGAAATAGTAAGCTCCCCCGCTACTGAAGGTCATCAAGCAGGAGGCCCAACGATCTCTTATTAAGGATGTTACAGAGGGATTCTATTCAGATTGATGGCCTTAGATCAAATGGCCTTTCTAGTCTAAGGCTATTAGCTAAGTGAGACTAAGAGTTTGCTCTTGGTCTCTATTTAATCTCCTTATCTTCAGTTCTACCTCAGGATTAATTGTTACACATCCTTCCCAGTCTAGCCTCTCGCTAGTTCTGACTCAATATAGCTGTGCACTTTTCCATCTCACCCTTACCTAAAACAATCACTCTATGCTTTCTCATTATTTCCAGGCTCCCTTGCCTACTTCTCATGGGCCTGAGAAACCCAAACTTGGCTCAATGCCCATGTACCACTTCAACGAGTCTGGAAGCCAGACCCTCTCCCCGCTCTGTAGGAAGAATCTTCCTGGGCCTGAAACATAACCTCTCTTTAGGAGGGTTAGTTCTGTCCAATAGGGGATCTTCTTTCTCAGAATCCTCCTGGAGCACATGCAGAAAAGAGCCAGGCCACAGTTTCTAGCCCAAGTGAAATGAACTTTCCCTGAGGCTTCTCTGGATTTCCCTTGACTCAAGCTTTGCCTCCACCCCACAGGAAAAACTTGAGCCTCTGTTGCTGTGGGAATATTTTAAACACAAAGCTACAGGATGAAGACCCCAAGAAAGGCCTCAGCTTGCCAGTATTATCTAGTCATCAGCTGGCAGAGCCGATGGGGAATGAAGCCAGAAAATGAACAGCATGTAACCATAAGGAGTCCAGAGCAAAAAGCCATGACAGGAACAGGCCAATTCCTCCTTGTAGAGGTTGGAGGAGAGATCAATGAGCCAGTTCTAAGTGAACAATAACATCCATCCACCTGTAACAGCCAGCCCGCTTGCAGACACTAAGGACCAATCCAACTTACCCAATGTAATTAGTCCGAAGAGAGATCTCTAGCTCCCTCAGCACTTTGGTCGACTCTTGGACTCTCCTCCTGAACTTCTACAAACATCAAATTCTCAGTCATTCCCAGAGGACCTCACCCCAATTTTATAGAACAAAAGCAATGTAGGAAGCACAGCATTCCAGGACCACACTCAAGGTGATTCTTAAAGTATAACAGCATTTCAATTCCTCTCCTTGAGGGGCAGATCAATCCCCCCCCCCCCCAAAGCCACCCTTATTTTCAAATGAAAATGTTCTTTTAACTGCACAAGATCACTAAGGGTACAAAAACCAAAACGCAAAATTCCGCATAAACGGCACCTCACCTTCCGAGTCACACTGGGGTCCAAGAAGCTCTGTAGTTCGTGGATATAAGTGTGGGGAGGATTCTTCACCTGAAATCGCTCCTGCAGGGGCAGTGCACAACACAGAGGTCACAGCACTTGTGGGATTCGCTCCTCCCAACAGCACGCATATTCTCCATTTTCTAGTCTTCTTCCTCTCCCCTTCTCCTACCATATTTGTCCAAAAATGTTATTTCCCCTTCCCCATCTATATGTTCCTTTATGCAAACTGTTTATGCTATTCTAGGAGAAAAGCCTTTGAAAATCTTACTCTCTAACACCGAGGTGCCAAACCAAAAACATTAAGACCCTCGTCTTATTGCTTAAAGTGTCTAGTACAATTCTGTACACACAAGCAAGCTCAATCACTACTGCTGCAGAGTTTGTATGAATTCCCAACACTTTCAAGGCCAGCCTATAACTGAAGGATAGACAAAAAGGAGGCTTAGCTTACCAAGATCTCATCTCCTAAACCAGCCTTCCAGGCTCTGAAACTTGAGGGAGGTGCCTGGTCTTCTTATTTTGAGGATCCAAAGAGGATTATACCTGCCAGTACATCTCCTCTTTGCTGAGATTCATATGATCGATTGATCAGTCTATCTATCTCACTTTATGTCGTACTTCAAGGCTTAGAAAGTGCTTTCCATACCACATCCCTGTTCAGTAGGTTATGGAGTATTCTTATCCCCTTTCTACAAGTCACTTATAAAGTCATCTGTTCCAAGTCACCTACAGGTAGTAAATATCAGAACCAGAATTTGGAGCCAGGTCTCCTGATTCTAAGTGTCCTGTTTAGAATACAGTGTTTCCTCATGTCCATGTCAAAGTAATCCCAGATGATCATGGAGAAAAAAAACCTCCTACAAGGCAACTGCCAAGATCACCTCACACTATTTATTCAGTACTAGTCAAATCCTTAACAATCGTGGGTAAGTTTGGGTTCCTTCACTACAAAACGTGAAGAATTGGGAAAGAATAATAAAGACCTTTAGCATTAGACAAAAAGGACTTATACCTATGAGAAATGTTGGACATAATGGCATTGAGGGATAGCCATCTTTAGTAATGGAGGGAATCATGACCAGGTCGTCTCCATATTTTCTCAGAGAAGAGCAGAAGAAATGGATTTTTAACTAAAGCAGAGTGTTGGATGTAATAAAGAATTTCTGGACCTGGAAGGTGCTAAGACACAGGGGTAGGAAACTGACAGGGCATAAAGACTATATCCCATATGGAAGAGGTTGACAATTAGACCTAGCACAAGTCATAGATAATACTGCCTGAGGGCAGAAGAGAAGGTCCTGCCCATTCCAAGGAGTCAGTATGAGCCTAGACTCCTATTCCTCTATCTTGGGAAAGACTCAGGAACTGGCTCTGACTCAGGAATTCCCTGCGTTACAGACCCAAGTGCCGTGTTATTTTAGCTGAAAAAATCCAATCTATCTAGGGCTGAACATACTCCCTGCCTCCGATAAATTGCTTCCTAGGTCACTGCTTTTCTAGAGAAAAAGAGAAGTCACCATGGAAACTAAAAAGCAAATTTGCCACTTGGCTAGAATCCTATCCTAAGTGTCCTACTGGAATATGAATGATAAGGCTCAGAAGCTAGGTCAAGTAATGTCTGATGTCTCAGGAGTGGATCCTTCCAAGGACTAGAGCAGCAAACTTGCCTGGGTGGCCTATGGGATGCCCCTTCCTCTCTCTGATGTTTTAGCAGAGTCCAGTACCTGATCACAGATGAGGTCCCACTTCTTCTCATTGTCATACTGTCTCAAGAGACGGGCCTTGTCTGGAGGCAGATTCATGGAGCTCTGAAAAAAAAATGAGTCCATGATTGTTACGGGATGGTGACTGGACGGAAAACAAACCGTGGGCCCCTTGACTTTGCCTCAGTGTACTCTGGGGATCTGAGGGGGGCAAGTGGAAGAAGAAGGTCTGTGAATCTGTCATTTTTCACTGGTACAGAAAACTAATGGTGAGAAAATCCCCTCTATCAACGTAGCCTGACAGCTCTTCTCCAAGTCTTGGAGTCTTGAGTCTTGGAAAGTCGCCTGAGAGGGTTAGTGACTTGTCCCAGGTCACACAACCAGAAAGTAGCAGATAAGAGATTTATGACTCTAAGATAGCCTTCTCTTCCACACCATGCTGTCCACAAAGACATTTCACTAACCAAAAAAGAGAGGCTCAAATAATCTAAGCTTCAAAGGCTAGAAAGGTCTGATGCATTGCCATCCACTCTCCCTCTCTTTCTGTCAGGTCCTCTGGGTATGCTTTAGGGGAGAACAGGGGAAGCAGGCACATGGAGTAACACGATTTGGCCAGTTATGCCCTGGGCTTCCAGAAATCACACTGGATTTCTGTAAACTAACCTTCTCTACGCCAGAAGTAACTCCAATCCCCTACTTCACTTTTCTCTATATTCCCCTGCTGTAGCCCATTTTGGGCCATTTCTGTTCCACATCAGACCCCCTCTGCTGGGAAGTCTTGCAGGGCACTAGATATGCCTCAAGGCGCCCTAACAGTTCAATTATCCTTCAGTCAACCAGGAACTCCTGAGTGCTGGTTTCTTCAAATAGGGGTTTCTGTATCAACGAAATCATGGGTTCAGTCCCTACCCCATACAAAACAGAAAATATAATTTGATTAACTTGGCACCCACATTTCCCCTTGTATTTGGCCCAAGCTTTGTCTTTATCTATGTTACACTTGTCATCATTCATTTTATTTCTCCTTTATTCATCCCCTTTCCTTCTAACATGTCTTTCCATGTTTCTCTGATTTCTTTATACTCATTCATCCTTACAGACTATTACAATCATTTGTACAATCTGTTCAGCCTTTCCCTAATGGTTGGACACATATTGTTACCATAAATAATGCTTGTTCCTGTTGTGCATTTGGTGTTTCTTCCTGTCATTGACCTCCCTGGAATCATATCTTTCTTTTCCCTATATATTTATATTTAGGAAGTTCCCAATTTTACAACCATTCCCACTACTTCCAACCTAGCCTCTAAATTAGTTCTTGTCTATCTAATCAATTATACCCTGTTGCTGGATTAATCTTTGTAAAATAAAGCTCCAATTATGTCACACTCATACTTAAAAAACTTCAACAGCTCCCCATTGCCTATCCGAGCCGGAGTGAGTCAAAGCCCTCTTAAAATATACCTCTAACCTATTTTTACCTTTCCTCCCAATTTGATTGACTTATTTTTTTTCTTTTGCTCATTAAAGGGGTCATTCCCTGATTACTTCTTAGAGAGGCTGATTCACTGAATGGCCTTACTTCACTCTAAGGGAGTACTTGAATAGGCCAAAGTCTCCCAGTCATCCTGATAAATATCTAGTCACTGGATCCAGATGACTCAGGAGGGAAAGTGAGGCTTGTGCCCTTACATAGCCCTCCCTCACTCAGAACAAGGTCAGGTGCAAGTCACGGCATCATATCTCTGATTTCATGGTCTTCTTTGGCAACGAAGGATGAACACATTCATTCACCATTCTCCCACTACATCCCTGTGAATGCCTGATCTGACAGTCAAACAATGCTCTTTGCCATTCCCAAGCAAGCCTAATGCTTTCTCTCCACAGTTTTATCACACTTTTCCTTCTCCCTCATCCTTCCAGGTTCATCTTCAATGATTTCTCCTTCATGAATGTGGCCGTCCTCCAAACAAAATGTAGCTTTTTCCTCTGAGCTCCTGTAGCACATCTGTACTTCTTACGACACTTATCAACCATGTCTTTTACTGTATTTACTGTATGTACCTGATAATACCAAGAGACTGTGAACTCCTCAAGGGCAAACCTCCTTATCTTAGTATAACACAGTACCTGGTAGAAGACCCTGAACATAGCAGGCACTCAAGTGCCCACAAACACAACATTTTCACATTCGCTGAACTGAAAAGTTTATCTATATGTCAGCTGTTTGGAACTTAGAAAACACAGGAACAGTATTCTATGTGCTGATTAGGGTATCAGAACAACATATAAAATTCTTTTATTATAACCCACAGTATAGCTATGTAGAAACATATTTTGAGAACCTTTTTAATTCAATGGATAATATTAAGAAAAATTTTTTCTCCAGCTTAACCTTTCCCAGACTTTTCCTTTCTGGAAAAAGAATAGAAGGTCAAAAACCAAAGGTCAAATCAAAACAAAACTAATGCTTCAGGAAAATGGATTAAAGGTGATAAAATGTAAAACAAAAAATACTTTTTGTCTAATTAAGGTCACTGCATTCGCCATCTCATGAAATCACTGGGGACAGGATATTGGTCATAGGGGAACACCTTTGAATCCTTAAGAACAGTAGTCTGGCAGAGAATTGAGCAGTCTTAGGAGAAGATTAAGTGACTATCATTCTATCAGATGCAGTAGAGTGTTACCCCTAAAGCTGTATTCTAACTTATGCAAGACCTTTTCTTTATTCAAGATTTCTATAAATGTTACTTCAAATTGTCCTGTCATAGAAAGATGTCTAAAAGCATGGGGGATTGTGTCAGTTTAACCTTTCTCTCTCTATGTTAGAGATGCTTCAATTAACAGTAATGTTAAATTAGTAAAACTGCTTCTGGCAGACTAAATCTATAACAGTGAAAACAGTATTAATATATTTTTCTCCAGCACCTGAAATACATATTGTACTAATAGTTCTCTATAGTAATTATAGTTTAGAAAAGGAAAAATTTTTATATCTGGAGTATAGCATCCTTCCCTCTTACCAGTCTGCCTCCCCCCTTGCTAACTGAAAAGGATAAATAGTTCTCTCCCCATTTTATGACTTATGGAGCCTGAATAGTTAAATAAAATTTCCAACTGAGTGAAACGGGGGAGTAGCTGGAAAATGGAAGTAGAATGGACAACTACCTACAAACTAATAACTCTTCAAATTAAGGACCAATGATAGAAAGATATGGTTGGATAATAGAATAGATGGGATAGAGAAAGAAGCCTGAAATAATATGGGACCTTAGCATATGAAACCCCCAAATTAAAGCAGAGTCCTTCAAGAATTAAGTTTCCATTCCAACATATGTAGCAACTGATTTGATGCCAAAAGAACCAAACAAATCAACACTAAAAACAGAAGTTCTAACCCAGGCTTCTGCATGATCCCAGAGTCATAGTTTCTAGAACTCAAAAGACCTACATGAAGATGGGTGAGGCATTTCTTCTTCCCAACACATTACCAAAGCAATAGAAAGGAGCAGCTGACAGAGAGGCATGATAAAGTCTGGAATGGGGATTACATGGGAAGAATGAGTAAAAAATAAAAGCATTTTATTAAATTTATTTATTTTTTACTATATTTTATTTAAGTGAAGTGCTAGGTATACAAATACAAAAGTAAAGCTAGTCTCTGCCCTCTAGGCGCTTATATTCGATCACATCCCATAGGGAAATATCAGACAGGGGCGAGCATTTTGATCAGGAAAGTTGCAGAGATGATGACTGGGGACACAGACAGGAAACAAAATGACACGCCTCATCCAGGAAAAAATTGGCAGAGTTGATTTGATAATGGTTCATTGCTCTAGACTTGGAGCAACCTGGGAAGGGAAGAATAAAAGGTGGAGGAGAAGGAGTGAAGCATGATCAGTCAATTGAGTATTTAAGTGCTTAATATGTGGAAAGCATTGTACTAACAGCTCGGAGATGTAAAGGAAAGAAAAATTTGGTCCCTGACCTCAACTTCACATTCTTATAAGGGAGGCAACAAACAAACAGCTAGGTGCACACAAGACAGAGCAGATAGAAGGAATAATGCACTAGCAGTAGGGAAGGCTGAGAAAGTTTTGTAGAAGGTACAACATTAACTGAATTGTGAAGAAAGTCAGGGAAACTAAGAGGCTGAGATAAAAAGGGAGAACATTTCAGACAAAAGGACCAACTGATGTGGCTGTGTCATGGGCGTGTGTGTGCGTGTGTGTGTGTGTGTGTGTGTGTAAGGAATAAAGTAGAAGAAAGCTGGAAAGATAGGAAGGGAACAGGTTATGAAAGGCTTTAAATGTTAAACAGAGCATTTTCTATTTTATCGTGAAGGGTAATAAGGAGCTGTTGGAGTTTACTGAATAAGGGCAGAAGAGAGGGGTGAATTGTGGAGTGAAATGGTCAGACCTGAGCTTCAGGAAAATCATTTTGGCAACTGAGTGGAGGATGGACAGGAGTGGAGAGATTTGAGGTGGAAAGACCAACCAGAAGGCTATTAGAACAGTGCAAAGAGGAAGTGAAAAGGACTTGAATTAGGGTGGTGGCTGCTATGAGCAGAGAGAAGGGAATATGGGAGATGCTATGAAATTGGTAATGATAAGATTTAGCAAAAGACTAAAATTGTGGGATGAGTCAGTGAGGAGTCAAAGATGACACTGAGTTGGCAACAATGGACAATTGGCTGGGAAAATGATGGTCCCCTTACAGTGATAGGGAAATTTTGGAGAGAAATGTTTGGGTGAAAGGTAATGAATTCTGATTTTGGTTGTATTGAGTATGAGATGTCAACACCTCTGGAAAAGAGCAAGCCGATTTCTTGGGTTTGGAAAATTATATTGGCCACATCTTAGTGGTGAGGTGGGGTGTGTCACTCTGGAGGAAGAGTATCCTTAAGCCAAAGGGAGGGGATGTTAGAACTATAATTAGAGAAGTTCCATGGAAACATAGGGACCAAGTACAATATATTATGAACAACTACGCCTGGCCTGGAGACTGTATTAGCTGGGACACTTGAGAAGGATGGGTAGAAGGGTGGGTGGCTACTGCTGTCAGACTAGCTTAGATGTTTTAGATGGCTCTGACAGAGAACTGTGGCATAATGTCTTATTTTGCCTTTTGCCCTGGTTAAAATTTATTTATATGCTAAACCAGAAAATATCTTAAGAATATCTAATTCTTATAAAGAAAGAGAAAGGGTAAAAAAGAAAAGGCAACGTTAGGTGAAGGGCATTCTGCTTAGGTTTTGTAAGCTGAGTGTAACGGCTATGACTAAAAAGCTTTCAGCCCTGATTAGAGAGAAGCTAGCTATCCACTACTAGAAGACTAGACCAAAGATAGCCACATGGTCCTGAAGCTGGCAGAAGGAACAGCCCCCAAAGAGATGATGTGCATGCGAATACCGATACACACACACTATATATATTTTACATATTTTTATTATGAATAATATGGACCCTACAACATAATATTAAACTATGGATACAAATCTCAACACGGTACAAAATATGGTATAAAAGTCACATTTGTGACCAAGTACATGTATGTAGAAATACATGCACATATACATATATATATGTATATTGTTGTTTTTCAGTTATTTTCACTTCTGTCTGACTCTTCATGACCCCATCTGGAATTTTCTTGGCAAAGATACTGGAGTGGTTTGCCATTTCCCTTCCCAGCTCATTTTATATATGAGCAAACTGAGACAAACATGATTAAGTGACATGCCCAAACTCACACAGCTAGTAAGTGTCAGAGGCCAGATTTGAAATCAAGAAGATGAGTCTTCTTGACTCTACTGACTGTGCCACTCAGCTGCCCATGTTTGCACGTGTGCATCTTACATATAAAAACATACAGCATGCACCAGAGCAATAATACATGCCTAATGTCATATGTTAGCATAGGAAGCAAAGAGCTTAACACAGCAATAAAAGCATGCTGCATAACAAATATAATCCATACACAGCTAATTAGGAGCAGAGTTGAGACCAGGCTCCAAGTTTCCTGACTCTCCATCTAGTGCTCCTCCAACCAACCTATGAACCTCAGCATGTCTTGAGTATATCATAGCTTCTAGCTATTACCCCTAAGGCTAAACTATGAAAATAGGTTTCTACTGACTTCACCAGGGAGAATGAGATTGGTAAGAGGAGGAAGAGTGTATCTGCACCCTCCCAGTGGTCATCACTTCCTGGCTACACTAGGAAGACGTCTTTCCTCAGACCACCATGACACTAGCTGGGTCACTTAATACCTTCTAGAGCATCAGGCCACTTCACAACTCAGGTGAGAAGGTGAGGATGTGTGTTCTACCTCAACTGTGTTTTATTCATGTAGTAAAGCCAGTCCCTATGGAAGCCCTAGGTCTAAGAGTATAGAAGAAGTGAAGCCTAGGATTCCATCAAGCTTTGGTTCCTCAGGAATTAAGGTAACACAGAATGGGGGAAATGTGTGATGGGTAACCCTAAATGCAAGTCAGCCAGGGCCATATGTTGTCCTGTTCTCAGTCTTTCCTCTGAGTTCTTGCCAAACTAAAGATTTACATTTAGAAAGGTATGGAAGCAGATACCCGCCCTATCTGCTGTTTCTTCAGTGCTGAAATGTGGTAGGGAAAAAAGCAGAACTGCTCTCCCCCATACATACATACACGGGGTAGCAAAAAGGACATCAAATTTGGGGTCACAGGACTTGAGTGGAAATTCTAACTCTCTGTGATTTCTGGGAAGTTACAAACTTTGAGTCTCAATTTCCTCATCTGTTACATGGAGATAATATACTTATACCACACCAATATCACAGTATGGCTGTGTAGTAAAGCACTTCATAAGTCATAAAGCACTAAATAAATGTGAGGTGGTGCTCTTAATCTTGAAGGAACTGAGTCAGTTATTGGAGTATCTATCTAACGGAATCAGCCTCTAAGGTACAACCTCTTAATCAGTCACGAGAATTAGGCCACCTGATGTTCCGCTAGTCACTTTTGTGTGGTCACGTGTATTGAGTGTGACCCTAGGCAAGCCACTAAACTTCTGTCTGCCTCAGTTTCATCACGTGTAAAATGGGGGTAGCAGTATGTTGTGAAGATTCAATGAGATAACATCTACAAAACACTCAGCCAGACTTAAAGCACTATCTTGTTGCTAGTTGCTATTATTTATTATTAATATATTTTTAAATTATTTTATTTTCAGTGTCCTACAATCACTTCCATATCCCCCCCCCACACCGAGTCGGCATACAATTTTATATAGGTTCTACATATACATTCCCATTAAATGCATTTTCACCTTAGTCATGTTGCATACAAGAATTAAAATGAATGGGAGATATCATAAAACAAAACATAACACAAAAGAAAATGGTCTGCTTCATTCCATGATCCAATTCCACAGTTCTTTGTCTGGATGTGGAAGGCATTTTGCCTTAAGAGACCATTGGGAATTTTTTAAGTCCTTGCATTACAGTGAAGTACTAAGTCTACCAGAAAAATTTCTCTCACACTAGGGTTGTTGCTGTGTACAAAGTTCTCTTCGTTCTGCTCCTTTCACTCAGCCTCAGGTCATATAAGTCTTTCTGAGCCTCTCTGTAGTCTTCTTGCTCATCATTTCTTATAGCACAATAGTATTCCATTACATTCATGTACAACAATTTATTCAGTCATTCCCCAACTGATAGGCATCCCCTTGATTTCCAGTTTGTGGCCCCCACAAAGAGAGTTGGTATAAATATTTTTGTACCTGTGGAACCCTTTTCCATTTTTATGATCTCTCGGGGATACAGTCCTAGAAGCAATATTGCTGCGTATGCACATTTTTGTAGCCCTTTGGGCATAGTTCCAAATTGCTCTCCAGAATGGTTGGATCAGCTCACAGCTCCACCAACAATGAATAGTTCCAACTCTCCCACATCTTCTCTATCATTTTTCATCTTCCTGTTTTGTCATGTTAGCCAATCTGATAGGTGTGATGGTACCTCAGAGTTCTTTTGATGTGCATCTCTCTAATCAATAGTGATTTAGAGCATTTTTTTCATATGACTATAGAGTAATTTCTTCCTCTGAAAACTGCCTGTTCATATCCTTTGACCATTTATCAATCGGGGAATGACTTGTATTCTTGAATATTTGATTCAGTTCTCTGTATATTTTAGAAATGAGGCCTTTATCAGACACTAGTTGCAAAAATTCTTTCTCAGTTTTCTGCTTCCCTCCTAATATTGGTTGCATTGGGTTTGGCTGTGAAAAAACTTTTCAATTTAATGTAATCAAAATTATTCATTTTGCACTTCATAATGGTTACTATCTCTTGTTTAGTCAAAAATTTTTCCATTCTCCATAAATTTGATAAATACACTGTTCCTTGCTCCACTAATTTGCTTGTAGTATCAATCTTTGTACCTAGATCATGTACCTATTTGGACTTTATTCTTGTGTACAGTGTCAGGCATTGGTCTATGCCCAGTTTCTGCCATACTGTTATCCAGTTTTCTCAGCAATTTTTATCAAACAGTGAGTTCTTATCCCAGAAGCTGGGATCCTTAGGTTTATCAAACAGTAGATTGCTATATTCATTAACTACTGTGTCTTGAGTACCTAACCTATCCCACTGGTCTACCCCTCTGTTTCTTAGCCAGTACCAAGTGGTTTTGATAATTGCTGCTTTATAATACAATTTGAAATATGGTAGGCCTAGGCTACCTTCACTAGAATTTCTTTTTATTAGTTCCCTTGATATTCTGGATCTTTTGCTCTTCCAGATGAATTCTGATATTATTTTTTCTAGCTCTAGAAAATAATTATCTGTTAGTCTGATTGGTATGGCACTAAATAAGTAAATTCATTTAGGCAGAATTGTCATTTTTATTATACTGGCTAGGCCTACCCACAAGCAACTGATGTTTTTCCACCTACTTAGATCTGACTTTATTTGTGTGAAAAGTATTTTGTAATTGTGTTCATACAGTGTCTGGGTTTGTTTTGGCAGGGAGACTCCCAAATATTTTATAGTGTCTACCCTAACTTTACATGAGATTTCTCTTTCTATCTCTTGCTGTTGGGCTTTGTTAGTAATACACAGAAATGCAGAAGATTTGTGTGGTTTTATTTTTTAACCTGCAACTTGGCCAAAGTTGTTTATTATTTCAATTAGTTTTTTACTTGATTCTCTAGGATTCTCTAAGTATATCATCATATCATCTGCAAAGAGTGATAACTTAGTTTCTTCTTTGCCTATTCTAATTCTTTCAATTTCTTTTTCTTCTCATTGTGACAGCTAACATTTCTAGTACCATATTGAATAACAGTGGTGAAAATGGACATCCTTATTTCACCCCTGATCTTACTGGAAATGCATTTAGCTTATCCCCATTGCATATAATGCTTGCTAAAGGTTTTAGGTAGATATTGCTTATTATTTTATGGAAAGTTCCATTTATTCCTATGCTCTCCAGTGTTTTCAATAGGAATGGGTTTGTATTTTGTCAAAAGCTTTTTCTGCATCTACTGAGATAATCATAATGGTTTCTGTTAGTTTTGTTGTTGATATGATCAATAATGTGAACAGTTTTTCTAATATTAAACCAGTCCTGCATTCCTGGTATAAATCCTGCCTGATCATAATGTATTATTCTAGTGATAAGTTGCTGTATCCTTTTTGCTAAAATGTTATTTAAAATTTTTGCATCTATATTCATTAGAGAAATTGGTCTATAATTTTCTTTCTCTCTTTTGGCTCTTCTTGGTTTAGATGTCAAAACTGTATTTGCATCATAAAAAGAATTTGAGAGGACTCCTTACCCAATTTTCCCAAATAGTCTATATAGTACTAGAATTAACTGTTCTTTAAATGTTTGATAGAATTCACTTGTAAATCCATCCAGCCCTGGTGATTTTTTCCTAGGGAGTTCATTGATGGCTTGTTCAATTTCTTTTTCTGAGATGGGGTTATTTAAGTATTTTACTTAAATAACCCCATCTCAGAAAAACAAATTTATTTATATTTTTAAAAATAATCATTCATCTCATTTAGATTGTCAAATTTATGGGCATACAGTTGGGCAAAGTAATTTCTTATTATTATTTTAATTTCCTCCTCATTGGAGATGAGTTTACCCTTTTCATTTTTTATATTGGTAATCTGGTTTTCTTCATTTTTTTTTTATCAAATTGACCAAAGGTTTATCAATTTTATTGGTTTTTTCATAAAACCAACTCAGTTTTATTTATTAGTTCAATAGTTTTCTTAATTGCAATTTTATTAATCTCTCCTTTGGTTTTCAGTATTTCTACTGAAATACTGAAAATTTTACTGACAATTGGTTTTTACTTGGGGATTTTCAATTTCTTCTTTTTCTAGCTTTTTCAGCTGCATGCCCAAGTCATTGATCTCCTCTTTCTCTATTTTACTCATGAAGGCATTCAAAGATATAAAGCTTCCCCTAAGAACTGCTTTTGCAGGATCCCATAAGATTTGGTAGGTGGTCTCATTATTGTCACTCTCTTGAATGAAGTTGTTGATTGTTTCTATGAATTGTTGTTTAACCCACTCATTCTTTAAGATTAGATTGTTTAGTTTCCAATTAAGTTTTGGTCTATGTTTCCATGGCCTTTGATTACATACAAGTTTTATTGCACTGTGATCTGAGAAGGATGTATTCACTATCTCTGCCTTTCTGCAGTGGATTGTGAGGCTTTTATGCCCTAGTACATGGTCAATTTTTGTATATGTGCCATGTATTGCTGAGAAAAAGGTATATTCCTTTCTATCCCCATTCAATTTTCTCCAGAGATTTATTCATATCTACTTTATCTAGAGTTTTAGTCTCCTCATTAACGTTTCTTGTTTATTTTGAGGTTAGATTTATCAAATTCAGAGAGGGCGAGGTTGAGGTCCCCCACTAGTATAGTTTTGCTGTCTATTTCTTCTAGTAATTCCCTTAACTTCTCCTCTAAGAATCTGGATGCTATACCACTTGGAGCATATATGTTTAGTAATGATATTGCTTCGTTGTCTATGGTGCCTTTTAGCAGAATATAGTTTCCTTCCTTATCTTTTCTGATTAGATCTATTTATGCTTTTGCTTTGTTTGAGATTAGGATTGCTACCTCTGCTTTTTTTACATCAGATGAAACACAATATATTCTGCTCCAACGTTTTACCTTTACTCTGTGTGTATCCCCCTATTTCAAATTGTTGTTGTTAATATGGAGCCCTGCAGAGCTACCCATACCAATTGTTTGCTCACTGTTTCCCTAGGCTTTGATCAAAACATTTAGTAAAACTGAGTGCCATGATCTTGAAGAAGATGAAACCCTAGTGAGAAAGTGCAGGAGAAAAGTAATAGACGAAACGGTCAGAACAGAAAAATGGGAAGGGAAAGAAAAGCAAATTGGAAACAGAATGGATAAGAAAATTGGGAGGAAAATGTCTAACGCTACTTCTACACATACACAGTCTATAATAAGGAAGAAGCAGAAATGGCGCTGATGATTGTCGATTAAGGTCTAAAATTTGCTATTCCACCTTAGTCACAGATCAGTCCAGAACAAATACTAGCTTAATTTAAGGAAAGCCTCTTAAGCCTTGGGCTTAGTCTTAAGCCTTGGGCTTAGAGTCAGAGTTTCTGGGTTTGAATCCCTAGTTTTGCACCATCTGAAATCAGAGGTCCTCATTTCAGATCCCAACTCTTCTTCTTTTCTGTCTGTGTAACTTTGGACAAGACACCTCACCTCTCATTTATAAAATGGACAGTTTAACCTAAAAAGCTCTAAAGCTCCCCGCAAACTCTTTATCTGTGCTCTTAGGATTTGTGGTCAGAAGATCCTAGCCTCATTGCCATCACAAAATAAGGGCTTGAGATTTCTCCAAGAATTTAGTCTGTGCTTTTGACTTTATCTACTCTCTTGAGTTAGGACAAGAAAAATCCAAACAGAAAATAGAAAAAAGAATTTGTTTTTTTTAAGGGCTCCTGGTTTAGGTTTGCACCAATCACAGCAATCCCAAGAATGGAGGCAAAAATGGCAAAGCTTAAAAGGAAAGGAGGAAAATATTCAAAAACTTTCCCAGTCAGACAGTTTGGGAGGCTCTGAGAAAGGCCCAGGAAGTGGGCTTATTTTGAGCAAATCATTAGATCATACATTTAGCAGAAGTCATATAATGCAACCTCTTTATTTTAGAGATGGCAGAACTAAGGCCCAGAGAAAGGAAATGATTTACCAAAGTTTCATATGTGGTAAGTGGCAGAGCCAGGAATGAAATCCAGGTGCTCTGATCCCAAATCCAGCACTTTGAGGCCAATCAGATAAAGGCCTGAGTATAAAATGCTGTTTTGCTGTAGGTAACCACTTCTTTAGCTCCTTCCTCACCCCTTCAAATATTCCTGTCTCTGAAATTTCCCACATTGCTGTAGTCCCCTTGTAGCCTGGTTCAGCCTTGCATTCGAGGGAACTAAGCCTAGAACTCCCCAGGAGATGAAACAGACATTTTTCTGAGCACCACATGCTTTTATTAATGCTATTGAGTCACTGACAAAATGCCACTACAATATAAATCAACCATATCTTCTGTGACCATACAGAACTGGCCATGTCCCTGGAAGAACCAGGCAAACCCTCTAACCCAGACCAGTAGCTGCCTGGTGCCACCAAATGGGTAATGCTGGACACCAGGGCCCACTCCCAAATTCCAATGGAAGAGGTGGGAGAGTCTCAACTATCCTTAAAGGATCTTTACTTATAGTAAGGCTGGGTCCATCTAGCCATTGTTCTCAATGAGTTAAGTCCCTCCCTGAACCAACTTAGGGATGGCAGGATGCTCAATTCATGTTGCCCTGCTTCCCCTCTGAGCCACAGCCAGTCCTGATGCAGTAGCAGCTCCCAGACAATGAGAGTTATTTTCAGCCAGTGACTTTAACACAAGCCAGCTGGCTTGTACGCTGGACGGGAGTCCTCCTCCACCCAGCCCTCCCAGAGGGCTCACAGCCCACACTACTGCCTTTATTGTTTGTTTATCTTGTTGTTTCTGCCTAGCTCCTCCTCACTCCTAAATAAAACGTAATTCTGTGAGATAAAGAAGTCTGATCAAAGGTAAAGAGCCAAAATTTTATGTCCAAACATTAAAGCGCGTTTCCTCCCAAAACACCCACATTGTTCTCCAGCCTACAGGCAGTAACTACCGATAGTGGGGGTGTGGGGAGGACTGAGCTTACTGACTGGGTGATCTCTGGGCAGTCTGGCTCTGTGGTGAAGTATGACGACAAAGCACACCAAAGCTGCTTTTTCTGCCTTCCTCCCTACTACCCAACCCCCACCTCTGGAGTTTGAGTTTAGAGAAGAGAATCTGAGACAGACAGTCCTGGAATGAGACTGAGTCAATTACTAAAAGCCTTTGGGAGAACTATATCCTGTGGCAGAAAGGAAATAGCAGGAACGGCTAATGACACTTGGCCAGAGGTAGATCCAGCCCCTGGCTTGCTGCGGAGAGTATGGAAGCAGGGCACTGTGACTCTCATCAACCAGCCTTTCCCAGACCAAAAAGCTTTAGAAAATGAAGAAGTAGCAGGCAGCAGTTTCGAAAAGGGTTTGACACTCAAGATAGACACTCTTTGTGGCTTTCTCAAGCTGCCACTAACTCCATAGGTACACATATGCCCAACACATTCACAAGACCTAAGGAAGGAGTCACACTGGGGCCTCTTTGTGGAAAGGAGAGGCCACAGTTTCTCTGTCAGCCAGACTCCCAAACTTATAGGAAAACACCTAAAGCATCCTCTGATCAAAGTTATTTTAAAAATAGATGACTCTTTAACTTGAACACTGATAGTTAATCAACCCAACCCTAGATCATGGCTTTCTAGGGTGGGACCTCAGCATCTCAGTCCTAAATGTTAACCAACAACTGCCTCTAGTGGGATCAAAGTCCATATCAATGTGATCACTATTGGATTTGTGACCCAAATATTTCTCTTGTTGAGCAGTTATCTGAGAGAGAAAAAAATGGATCCATTTATGTGACTGCTCCGTTATCAGGATCTTCCATTAGCATCTAAAAAAAGACAAGGGAAACTGAGATGCAGCTGATAGGAAAAAAAGTACTAGACCAGAAGGCCAAAGACTTTCCCAGAAAACTGGCTTTTTCTTAGGACTGTAGGCAAATGAAAACCATCCTGAGCCTTAGACTGTTGATTCTTGCCTCCTAGTTTTATCAATGCTCTCTCAGCTCTAATATTTGATTGGTCTGTGATTTCTCTATGGCAAGCTAGGAGCAAAGCAATGTGGTCCTACTCCTTTCTATGATCTCATACTCTGTTCTGATAGAGCTGAGCTTCCTCTGTACCTCTCAGGAGGACTAAGCAGGAAGAGAAAAGGGGACACTTCTGGGCTACACAAAGGAACATAGCAGGGGGAAATGGCGTTGGCCTGTGCTACAAAGTAAATATAATATCCAAGCAAAAACAAGACAGAATGCTTGAGTTCCTTGCACTTTCAGCTACTTTTTCATTAAGTCTAACCTCAGATGAGTGATGCCTGAACCCTGACTTATCATCCGTATGAGATCCTGATTTTCCCCAATAATTCACTATCAGAACAACCAGTAGAATCAGCCCTGCTTGTGACTGTCAACAACCAACAATGTCAGTTATGGAAAAAGCTTGTTAATTCTTCCAAACTCACAGGGCTCAGCAGACCAGCCACTGCAGGAACGTAATCTGCTTACTGGTTTCTCAATCCCAGTGATGCCTCAGACTGGTGGTTAACCAGACCAAGACACACTCCTAGTTACTCACAATGGAAACAAATCATCTGAGGAGAACTAAACTCTCAAAGTCTTTGTGGCAAGAACCTTGGATTCCCTCTTTCTAAAACACATTGATCCGTGGAAATATGTTTAACACATTTGCGCATGTATAACCTATATCAGATTGCTTGCCATCTTGAGGAGCAAAAGGGGAGCGAGAGAACTCAAAAATCTTATAAAAAATGAATGTTGAAAACTATCTTTACATGTAATTGGAAAAAATAAAATACTATTTACCAAAAAGAGTACTGATCCATGAACAGTCAAATGAAACCACTATAGTTACCCAAAAACAATTAAGTAAAATTTCCTAATGTGATTGTGTTGGGAGTAAAAATTATATCATTTCCCAATTTTGTAGTTTACTAATTGTTATGAAAAAGGAAGGTTGTATGCTTTAAATTAGAAAGAATGGTACTGACATTACCTGCTGTTGCCTCTTAGTGTTAAAAATTGTTGTTCTTTAGGCTCTGTGCTCAAGATTGCATGTTATCTCATAAAAGTTTTCCTATACATCTCTGAATTCTTCATATTTTCCATTCCCCGGTGCAGGAATTTTTCTATACCAGTTTATATGGCCATTCCCTCTGAACCTCACATTCCCCCACTGGCCAGTCAGTTTTCTCACCTTTCCAGAGGAGGTGCAGCTGGTCCTATGTGGGAGACCCTAACAGGGAGAAAGGCCATTTAGAGGATGGATGCACTGGCTCTGGTGCTGCATTATTAAAGTGTTGGATCACTGGCAACAGGTGACAGGACATTTAGCTACTTTTGATTCCTTCCTTTTAGTCATTCACTTATTCATTTTTTCATTCATTTAATACACTAATGATCTGTGATTTTACCCTTATGAGGCCTTTCTCCAAAAACACGAAGAATAACTCCTCTACGCCTTACTAGATGGTCTTTGGGAGATTCTGTGGCTGAAAAAAATGTATCACCCCACTGCCAATCTAGTGACAAGGCCTAGTTATTCTAAAATGCTACGACTGCCAGGATCAATTCCTTTTCTTAAAACCTCCCCGGTTAATGCATACTCCTCTTTCTGGACTTCAAACATAACATTTGGTTCATTCCGTAAATCCTAGTCTTTTTTGTTTCCCATTAAGTCTCTTGCCTACCTCCTTCACTTGCTTCTTTTTTTTAAATAAGTTTTCTTTATGTCTTTTGATTTTACACCTGTCACTTCTGGATACAGGCCTCATTCGCCCTAGTATAACAGAACTGAACCCTCCCTAATAACGACAAGAGAAAAACCCCAGCAAGCACAGCTGATAACATATGCACCACTCTGCCCACCACTGTCCCCGACTTCTCTATCAAGAGGAGGGAACCATTGCTCTTCATCATTTCTCTGGGATAGTTACTGGTTTTTCAATCTAAGAGTTTGGTTTCCTTTTAGCAAGCTCTTCATTGCTCTGTTGTCATCATCATATATATATGTATGTATATATATATATATATATATATATATATATTTCTTTTGGTATTGCTTATTTCACTCTGTATCAGGTCATACAAATCTGTCATGTTTCTCTGAATTCCTCAAATTTCTCATTTCTTACCATACAAACAGCGCTCCATTACATGGACATAGTATGATGTGTTCAAACATTCTCTAATCAGGGCTTCTTAAAATTTTTCCCACTCATGAACCCTTTTCACATTTTGGCAGTATTTGTTGGCAATGCCTGGCCATGACGGCATGTGTGGTGCAAAGGGCGCATGCCATGTGCTCAGAACCAAGGCTGCAGTGAAGCTGTGTGATGCAACACAGGCAAGTACCACCAGGAACACCTTGGATTCATTACGCATTTGATTTTTAATTAATTTTGGTCACTGCATATTCAGAAACCTTTTACTGTTGCCATCTTCCATTTGGACCCTGCACAGAAGAATCTTCCACAACAGTTTATGCCTCACTGGACATTAATAATCAAAGAGTCACTGAAGATCAGAATTATTTCTATGGTTTCATTTACCAAGGAATCTTATGCTACATCAGTACCGATACTAGTGACTCTTTTGATGGGCAGAAGTATTGAAGCTGGTTGAATTTTGCCTCAACAAACAAGGGCCAGAAAGAATTCTTGTGATCTCTGAACCTTCCAGTCATGTGAATCACTAAAGAAGTGACCTGCCTTTTCCAATAAGAACTGCTGGAAAAACTGACAAGTAGTTTTGGGAAAAAAATTTGTTTTAGATTAATATCTTATACCACATACCCTAATAAATTCAAGATGGCTATATACCCTGAATATAAAAAGTTATAAGAAAAATTAGAAGAGAGTTGAATCAGGTTTTTTCAAAACTATGAGTCATAGGAAATTTTTTTTAAACCAAGCAATAGATAGGAAATGACAAAAGATAAAGGAGATAATTTTAATTCAATGAATCTGAAAAGCTTCTTTATGAACAAATTCATGGAAGCAAAGATAAGAAAAAGATTCTTAACTGGGTAAAAATCATTGCATCAAATATCTCTAATAATGACCTTGTCCAACATATGTAGGGAATTAATAATGCAAATATGAGACTAAAAACAAAGAATTCTCAAAAGAAGAATGACAAACTATTAACAATCATACAAATCACTAAAAATTGCTCCAAATCACAAGTCAAAGCAGTCCTGAGGTTTAACCTCAAATCCAGAAAACTGGGGAAAATGACCAAAGAAAGAAAAGTCAATCTTGTACTATTTGAACCACAGACTCCAATACTGGGCCCCAAGAAAGTGACTGATAAAAAGAAAGTCCCCATATACTCTAAAATATTTAAAGCATTATTTTTGTGATAGTTAAGAATAGGAAACAAAGTAGAAGCCCATCAACTGGGGTGTTCCCTAACAAATTATAGTACATGAATGTAATGAAATATTCTGTTACTATAAGAAATGATGAATATAGAGAAGCATGGAAAGACCTATATGAATTGATACAGAATGAAGTAAGCAGAGTCAAGAACACAATATACAGAGTATGACAACAATGTAAAAGAAAAGAACTATGCACCAAAAAAAATCAAAAGTAATTGTAAAAAAATTTATAAAGATCAAGCAGACTCAAATAAAGAAATATAACAAGAAAACCCCAACCTACCCCTTTGTGAATATGATAGATTTGCAGGTATTAAATACTGCATGTTTTTGGACTTCTGCAACATGTCTATCAATGTGCTGCTATATTTTCCTTTATAAAAAAATACTATTTGTCACACAGGTTAGCCCTCTGGGAGCAGAAAGGCTACTTGAGATAACTGTGATGAGGTAACAAATAAAAAATATCAATAAAAACTTATTTTTTAAAAAGTCATTGTAGAAACAGCTGCAAAAAGACAGATAGGTAAACATTGATACACTGTTGGCAGAGCTGTGAAACAGTCCATCTGTTCTGTAAAACAATTTATACTGACACTAAGAAAATGACTAAAGTGTCCATAGATCCAGAGAGTCCACTGTTAGCCATATTGTTGAGTTTGCCCTTTGTTCACAAAGAGGACCATGACATCAAGATGAGGACATAACTTGCAGTTGAATTTGATTGGAGTGAGGGAGGGCTGTGCAAGGTCACCAGCCTCACTTTCTCCTCCTGAGCCATCTGGGTCCAGTGGTCTGATATTCACCAGGACAACTGGAGATAACCCAGGATGCAATGAGGGGCCCTGGCCCTTTTAGGCACATTCTCACTTTGGCTCCTAGCACAGAGTGAATGTAAATACGGAACAGTAACTTTTACCCAGGAACCCTGAGGGTCTTCCCCTGCCAGACTGATTTTTTTTTTAATTAAAGAGACCTCCCTTGAGTAACTACTTAAAGAAACCTATTCATTGAATGGCTGTATCTCACTCAAAGTAAGGCATACAACTCAAAGGCCAAATACAGAAGAAAAAAAATGGTCCTATGAACACCAAATTATCCACAGTAATATCTGTTAAAGAAGCAAAAAACTAGAAACAAAGAGAATGACTAAATGAATCAGGACATATGAACGCAATAGAATATTACTGCACTATAAGAAATAATACGAAGAACTTGGAGAAATACAGAAAGACTTGTATGAACTACTACAGAAAGCAAGCAGGTGGAAACAACTTACGTTTAGTCGTGTTCAACTCTGTGATCCCATTTGGGTTTTTTTTGAGAAGGAGACTGGAGTGGTTTGCCAATTACTTCTCCAGCTCAATTTACAGATGAGGAAACTGAGGCAAACAGGTTAAGGGACTTGCCCAGAATCACCCAGCTAGTGAGTGTCTGAGGCCAGGTTGGAACTCTGGAAGAGGAAGCTTCCTGACTCCAGGCCTGATGCTCTGTCCACTGCACCACCTAGCTGCCCAATATCTGTGACTACAACAATGTAAATTGAAAGAACCTATGATAAACAATACTGAAAACTAAACTGAAACTCCCTCCCTTTATTGCAAGGTGCAAGATCATGGATACACAATATTGCATATACTGTTAGAGACATAGTGGATATGTTGATTAGATACTTTTTCTCTCTCTTTTTGGATTTCTGTTGTAAGAGAAGAGAAGTCAGGGATATATTCATAAATGAAAGTCATGTAAAAACATATATATCAAAAATAAGATGTTGTTTTTTAAAAACCTTCCTATTTCATTTTTACTACTTTGTGGAAGCATATTAAAAACCATAGTTGAAAATACTAAGAAGCAATTATTTCTCCAGTATTTTTTCCAGACCTTTTCCTCTTCTCTTAAACTCAAACCAATTCTCTTGGGAAACTATAAACGGTCAAGAACAAAAAAGCTAAAGCCAGGAAAAATGGATTAAAGTGTGGGAACCAAACTAGGACAAGAAATACCCTGAAATCACAGCCTTTCTCATCCCCTAAAGCAGTGATGCCATATTCAAATAGAAGCAGGGCCATACATTAATAAACATAAACCATACATTAAGAATCCTTAGTGGGCTACATACTGACTTAGAAAATCACATATTAATATTATGTTCTATTATGTATTTATTTATTTTGTTCAATATTTCCCAATTACATTTTAACTGGGTACAGGCCATACAGTGTGTTATGATATCTCTATACTAAAGGAATCAGAGTTATGACACAAGTAAGGACAGTACCCTTTTTCCCCCCATTCTGAAGAGATTAGAATGACGATTATGGGGAAGAAGTACTTTAGAACCCTTAGGAAGAAAGGTCAAAGAAAGAAATGAGTGGTTTTGATGAGGTTAAACATCTAACATTCTAGTCCGTTAGACAGAATAGAATGTTAACACAAAACTATATTTTAACATATTGTTTAAGATATCTTTTTCCTCAAACTGTCTTGTGGTAGAGAAATGTCAGAGGGCATCAGAGGACTCTGTCAGTCTCAGTATTTCTCTCTTTTTGTTAGGCATGCTCAGATTTAGGATATTAAATTTTAAAAATGCTTCTGATAGACTTGCGTCTAAATACCAAAGTACAGTATTAATATTTTTCAACACTTTCATGAAGAATACCTCTGGGATCTATGTAGATTACTCTCATAAAGATTATATAAATATGAGAATTAGGCATGTGGGCCTAGTTGTTAATGTGTTCTAGATTGGCTTTCTTAGGTTCTGTTGTCATCTGGAATTTTTCCATTCTTTTAAGCATCTTCCCTTCCCTGAGGGAATACCAACATTTCTTTTAAAAAAAAGAAGTCATAGCTCCCAATCACAATTCCAGAGGAACTGAAGGTGAAAGATTCAATTTGCAAAATGAGATATAACATTTTCATATATTTCCAGTATAAGAATGCTTTGCTCAATTATGTATATATGTATATTATTACAAAGATTTTGTTTTTCTTTTTTGTCAAAGGGAGGGGAGAGAAAAGAATAGGGCCTCCCAAGAAATGGGCGGGGGGGGGGGGGGGGGGGGGGG
>CM053770.1:177403755-177440128 GCA_028658325.1 Potorous gilbertii
AAAAAAAATGTGTTACAGATTCATCTCTCAATGCTTTCAAGATATAGCCAGCTCCAGCATGGTTTTCTTTAGTGTATTCTTGGTCTAGCCCATCTCCTCTTCTCACTTGGACTTAGGTGTCCTTTCAACTTCCTTGTCAGGGACTGAGATTTTAAGTCAATTAAGTCTATTAAATAAGCATTTATTAAGCACCCTACTATAATCAAGGTACTGCACTAAGCCCTGGGAATACTAACATAAGCAGAAAGAAAAACAATCCCTACACCCAAGGGGTTTAATTCTAGTAGAAGGGGAAACAGAGGAAGAAGGTCCCCAGTAAGAAGAATGGAGAGAAAGTCAGTCAACAAGCATTTATTAAGCACCTATTATTTGCTAAGCACCAGGATACAAAGGCAAAAAAATAGTCCCTGCTCTCAAGAAGCTCTGTCTAATGGGGGAGAAAACATGCAAACAGCTATGTACCAACAGTACATATATAGGGTAAATCAGAGATAACGTCAGAGGAAAGGCACAAAGATTAAGGAGGGCTTGTGGAAAGAAGCCATTAGCTGAGATTTGAGGAAGCCACGGGCCTAAGGAATGAGGACAGATGGCAATAGAAGAGCTGAGTCAAAAGATGAAGTGTGTTGTACCAGGAGCAGCAAGGAGGCCTGGGTCATCGAATCCAGATTACATGAAGGAGTGTAAAAAGAATAAAAAGTTTAGAAAGAGCCATGTTTAAAAAAGTGTTAAAAGTCAGCCAAAAGAGGATTTAATATCTGATTCTGGAGGCAATAAGGAGGTGACATGGTCAAATCTGTGCTTTAAGATCAGTTTACAGATCACATCACACAGTCTCTGTTTCTTGCTCCAAGAGTGTTTGGACAAAACTGATCCAGAGCCCCTGGAAAGCTGCTACCTGGGAGAGGAGATGCTGCTGCTGAAGCATCTGGATAACCACTTGATTACCTTGTGCAACGAGCAACTGGGCCCTTAGGCTAGGCTGGGTGAGTACCTGTTCTGAGAGGCTAAGCCTGAAACATGACTAGAAGAAGCTGGCGCTTCCTGCCTGCCTGAGCTGTGCTCATCCTGATCCAATGGTCCACCCCAACTCTCAAACTGAGTGTCAACAAAAAAAATTTCTTGCAATACAATTACAAAAAATGAGTTTTACAGCCAAGTAGAGGATAAACAGAAATGTTACCAAGACAGAAGTAACAGGACTAAGCAACTGATTAGATATGAGAGGGAGTGGAAAAATGGGGATGATACCTAGGTTGTAAGCCTGGGTCACTGGGAGGATGGTGGTACCCTTGACAGTAATAAGGAGCAGAGGAAGAAAAAGGACTTGTGTAGCAGCTGTTGGGCCGTTTCAGCCCTGTCTGACTTTTTGTGACCCCATTTGGGATTTTCTTGGTAGAGAAACTGGAATGGTTTGCCATTTCCTTCTCCAGCTCATTTTATAGATGAGAAAACTGAGGCAAAGGGAGTTATGTGACTTGTCCAGGGTCAAACAGCTAGGAACTATCTGAGGGCAGACTTGAACTCTGGAAGAGGAATCTTTCGATTCAAGGCCCAACACTCTATCTAGCTGCCCCAAAGGGTTTGTAGAGAAAGATGAGTTCAGTTTTGGACATACTGAATCTAAGATGTGTATAAGACATGCAGTTCAAGATATCCAATAACATGGAGATTCAAGTTTGGAGGTTTATCAGAGAGAAGTTACAGGCAGACAAATAGATCTGAATCATCAAGATGAATCATCAAGATGACAACTGAATACATCGGAGCTAATGAAATCACCAAAAGAAACAGAATAAAGGAAGAAGAAAAGAGGCCTGGGACAGAACAGTGGGGAAATTCATGTAGCAGGTATGAGCTATATTTATGAAGATGTAGCAAAGGAGACTGAGGAGTTGTCAGAGAGACAGAAGGAAAACTAGGAGAAACAGGATCATGAAAACATAGCACTATGGCTCATCTGAAAGCATTTCTTTAGCTTGTATTTTAAAGTTAGTTTGCTTTTGAACTTTCACTGTAGTTACAAAGTCACTCTCGGTGATGGAGCCAAGATGGTGAAAGAAAAGCAGGGACCTCCCTAAGCTCTCCCCCAAACTCCTCCAAAAACTGTAAAAAATGACTCCAAACAAATTCTAGAGCTACAGAATCCACAAAATGACAGAGTGAAACAAATCTCCAGCCCAAGACAATCTGGAAGGTCTTCAGGAAGGTATATTTCACTGGGCTAGGAGTGGAGCACAGTCCAGTGTGGACTGCACCAGCACAAACAGGGCTGGAGCAGGCCTCAGGGAACTGAATCACCAGCAGCTGTGGCAGTTTCCACACTTCTCAATCCACCAATGCCAAAGATAGCATAGAAGGTCAGTAGGAAAACACTGTAGTCCCTAGGTGAAAGAGGAGCCCAGTCCAGCTAGAGTCCAGCCCCAGTCCTAGGGCAGGAGAGGTGGTGGCAGCACTAGCAGCAGCTGTTCCAGAGCTCTGGGCATACAGACAGTGGGGGATCAAGTAGCTGATACAAAACCCCTGAAGCCTGGGACAATAAACTCATCCCACTCCCATTCACATTGGAAGCAGAGTTTTACCTTGACAAAGGGTTAAAAAGTCAAGTATTTGTCTGAGAAGATGAGCACAACAGCATAAAAACTCAGACTATAGAATCTTACTTTGCTGACAAAGAAAATCAAAGCATGCAATCAGAAGAAAACAAAGTCAAAGCTCCTATATCAAAAGCCTCCAAAAAAAAACTATGAATTGGTCACAAGTCATGGAAGAGCTCAAAAAGGATTCTGAAAATCAAGTAAGACAGGTAGAGGAAAAACTGGGAAGAGAAATGAGATACAAGAAAATCATGAAAAATGAATCGACAGCTTGCTAAGGAGACTCCCAAAAACACTGAAGAAAATAGCAACTTTAAAAATAGACTAACCCAAATGGCAAAAGAGGTCCAAAAAGCCAATGAATAGAAGAATGCCTTAAAAAGCAGAATTGGCCAAATAGAAAAGGAAGGCCAAAAGCTCACTGAAGAAAATAATTCCTTCAAAATTAGAATGGAGCAAATGGAAGCTAATGAATTTGTGACTGAACCAAAGAAAGAAAAATAGAAGACAATGTGAAATATCTTATTGGAATAACCACTGACCTGAAAAATAGATCCAGGAGAGATAATATAAAAATTATTGGACCATCTGAAAGATAAAAAAAAAAAAGCCTGGACATCATCATTCAAGACATGATCAAGGAAAACTGCCCTGATAATTCTAGAACCAGAGGGTAAAATAGAAACTGAAAGAATCCACTGATTACCTCTTGAAAGTGATCCCAAAAGGAAAACTTCTTGGAATATTGTGGCCAAATTTCAGAGTTCCCAGTTCAAGGAGAAAATATTACAAGAAGCCAGAAAGAAACAATTCTAGTATTGTGGAAATACAATCAGGACAACACAAGACCTAGCAGCTTCTACATTAAGGGATCAAAGTACTTGTAATATGATATTCTGGAGGTCAGAGGATCTAGGGTTAAAACCAAGAACCATCTACCCAGCAAAAATGAGTATAATACTTCAGGGGGAAAAAAGGACATTCACTGGGAACTTTCAAGCATTCTTGATGAAAAGACCAGAACTGAATAGACAATCTGACTTTCAAATACAAAAATCAAGAGGAGCATGAAAAGGTAAATAGGAAAGAAATATCATAAGGGACTTATTAAAGCTGAACTGTTTACATTCCTACACGGAATGATATTTGTAATTTATGAGACATTTCTCAGTATTAGGGTAGTTGGAGGAAAGATAGATAGAGGCATACAGTGAGTTGAATATGAAGAGATGATATCCAAAAAATAAAATTAAAGGGTGAGAGAGGAATATATTAGGAGCAGAAAGGGAGAGATAGAAAGGGGTAAATTATCTCACATAAAAGAGGAAAGAAAAAGGTTTCACAATGGAAGGGAAGAGGGGAGAGGAAAGAGGGAATGAGTGAACTTTACTCTCATCGAATCTGTCTTAAGAAAAGAATAACGTACACAACTCAATTGGGTATCGTACCATACAGGAAAGTAAGGGAGAAGGGGATGGGGGGAAGATTATAGAAGAAAAGACAGACTGGGGGGAGAGGTAGTCAGAAGCAAACATTTTTGAAAAGGAACAGGGTCAAAGGAGAAAATAGAATAATGGGGGGGGGGCAAGATAGGATGGAGGAAAATACAGTCTTTCACAACATTAACTATTATGGAAGTGTTTTATGTAACCACACATGTATAACCTATGTTAAATTGCTTGCCTTCTCAATGAGGGTGGGTGGGGAAGAAAGAAGGGAGAGAATTTGGAACTCAGTTTTAAAAACAAATGTTAAAAATGGTTTTTACATGTAACTGGCAAATAAGATATACAGGCAATAGGATAGAAATCTATCTTAGCCTACAAGAAAGTAAAGGGAATAGGAATAAGTGGCGGGGGAGGGTTAGAAGGGCAGGTAGACTAGGGGGAAGGGGTAATCAGAATGCATGCTATCTAGGGATGGGGGGAGGGGAGAAATTTTGAAATTCAAAATCTTGTGGAAATGAATGTTGAAAACTAAAAGTAAATTAATAAAAAAAGAAAAGAAAATGGAACAAAAAAGTCACTCTCAGTCTATATACACTGTAGCCCGGAAATGGCATATGTATACAGTTGCTCAGAGTCCTTTCTATGTCATGTGGTCTAACAACTGTTCAAGCCAGAGAAACCATGCATGGTGTTGATAAAGTCTGTATTAAGCCCATCCCCATGCCACCTAAGATTCTACTATTCCCTTACCCCTAAATTTCCTGCTGCCCAGTGTGCCTAAAACTTGCCATCTTTGTTCAGGATATAGGGACAGAGATTCTGTCCATCCTTCACCTCATAAAGTCTTCTATTTTTTTTTTAACAAAAATTTTTGAGGACAGTATAGTTTGGATGAAAACAGGTGAAATTTCATAGTCAGGTAATAGAGCAGTGCCTAGAGTAGTGCCTGGCACATGGTAAACACATAATAGATGTTTGTTGGATTTAACTGAATATATTAGAGACTTAAAATAGCTTAGGTTTTCATCTTAAAATAAGAAGCCACAACCCTGAACAGAGCAAACAGGAAAATCACTCCTTTCCAATAATAATTAATACTTTATATTTGTATAGCACTTTAAACCCTTGAAAGTGCTTTCACATCAACTATTTTATTTGAAAAGTTAAGTGCCCTGCCTAAGGTCATACACAACATCTTTCTTTGAATCTGCAATCAAAATAACTGGGTTCTAGACCTAGCTGCTCCCTGATTAGCTATATAAAATGAAGGGATTCAACTAGAGCAGCTTTAAAATTTCAGCTCTAAAACTTTTAGTCTCCTGACTTTAATTCAGGATCTTTCTACTAGGCTAAGACCCTTTGTTTCTGGAAAGTAAAGCCTAATGATTAATCTTGGAGGCTGAAAACCTAGTCTCTGAGTTCTACAAGTGATATGTGACAATGTTCCAGATCAGGTACCATTTTTCTTTGGACAGGGTCTCTACTACCTCCTAGTAAAGGACCAGAAAAGCAAGGGTCTCTTGTCACCACTACAGAGAGATGCTAATGATCTGGCCTCAAATCTCACTACTCATTCTGCCACAGAGATCAGGTACTGGTTTTGCATTTCCAGTGACCTTCTTCAAATATCATATGTTTCTTTTCTTGCCCAGACAAGACCACACTTCCCAAAAATGAGACCTTAAAATCTGGAGGAGGGGAGGAGAAGAATCTCAGAACCTACACAAAGTATTGAGATGAATTTGCACTCCTTTTTCCCTGGAAATAAGTATCAGATCTCCTTCACTATCTTTTCCTCCCCTGACTCCATAATAAGCACAAGCAGCTTATATTGCTTTAATAATTTTATGGTACTTGATGTTTCTCAAACATCTGTAGCCAACCTGTACTGAGTGGTTTTCTTTTTGATCCTTAAGGGAAATCCACTGAGAAAAACATGCTATCAAATATTTCTTTGTTGTATGACTCTCGACTCCTTGAGACTAAGTTGACAATTCTTAAAAGATTCTGGGGAAATGGAAATGAAATGCTTTGGGATACCACCAGGACCTATTATTCTTGTGATTCACAAGCAAGGGCTAATTCTAGTCACCTAATTCTTTAAACACAACGACAACAGGAATTATCTAAGCACATAGGAAGCATTTAATAGCTGGCAAAGACAATCACTGGGTCATGTTTTGATGTCAGATGTATCAGAAAATCAATCTACAAACCTGAGCACTTCAAAAGGAAATAGGATTTCACCCAATGCTCAGTCTTACAAGGAGGTAAGCATAATTAGGATGCTAATTTGATTAAAACTCCTCAAATCCCCAAGGAACATAAAAGGAAGGGCCCAGACATACTCTGGCCACGGTGGGCACAAAGACACTTTTAGATTCCTTTTCTTTATTACTTTTCATCAATCTCTTCCAAAGTGAAAGGAGACTTTGTGGAATGATAATAGTGCCACACTGAGATAAAATTACATAGGCCCACAATATTCTTCTCTGCTTTCACCCTCAGAATCCCTAGGTCAATCTAAAGGCCAAGGTTATCCACCTGGACTAGGATACCCGTTCTGTTCTCTAGTTCAGAAGACTACCAGAAGTCATGGGATTTCAATGACTGTAACAAAGGTTCTCATTGGTATGGAAAAATCAGTTGTACCCAGGATTAAACCAGGCCCAAATACCTATGCCAGCGTAGACATAAATCTTTCAGATACACAAGAAATGGGATCAACTTCAAGGGAGAGGACAAGTCAGACACCATCTGGGCATCCATTCCAGTGTTTTTACTACCATATTGGCTTTCAGAAAAATTCATATTTTCTGAACTGTATTCTGCCCTTGTTGAGCTAACAGTCTTGGAATTTCTGGTTTATCCAATATTCTCTAACCTCACTGCTGTTGATCTACTCCTGGACTCCCAACTCCTTTGGATTCCTCCCCTGGCAGAAAATAAGCAGAGTGACTTCAGGAAATCTTGAGATAATTAGCAGAGGGACTTCCAGTTAAGATGACAACATGAAAGGTGATAGGAACCCAGCACTGCACAAAAACACCAAAAAGCCTATAAATGCTAACTGAGGGGTCCCAAAAGAGAAGCCAATGAGAATTCAGGTAAACAGGCCAAAACCTGCAATTGTTCCAACAGAGGATGTTTCAAGAGGCCCTGAAGCCTGCAGCATTGTGCCCAGGAATACTCTGGAGGACTAGAAGTCCCCAGAACTTCAAACAAGAATTCCCCAGGAGACCAAAAGTTCACAGTTCTGACTAGAGACAATCTAAAGGGAGTCTGAAGCCTGCCAGGGCTCTGATCCCAGATATGCCAGGGGCAGTGGGAGCCAGAAGGAGGAACGCTGGAAATCAGAGACAGGGTTTGAAAGCGTAGACCCGGCATAGTCGCAAGCCAGGAACTGAGAGGTTAGAGACATAAGTAAACAGAATAAAAGTCCCAACATAATGAAGAAGTATTCTAGGGGAGGAGACACCAAGAGGAAAACTCAGAAAAGAATGATTCCAGAATACTCACCAATAAACCTTCTGAGAAAGAAACAACCACCTGGGTCACAAGGATTACAAAAGTGCCTAGAAGAAAAGATGCAAAGGGAAAAAAAGAAACGAAAAAAAAGATTAGAAGGAAAATAAATAGCTCAGAACTAAAGGCAGACCATCTTGCCCAAGTAAGGGTAACTTCTGCAAAATATAATGGAGCAAACAAAATAGCGATAGAATGCCTGTTCAAATCCAGCCTCAGCCACTTCCTCACTGTGTGACTCTGAGCAAGTTATTTAATCCTGTTTGCCTCTATTTCCTTATATGTAAAAGGAATTAAAGAACGCAATGGCAAGCCACTCCCAGTTTCTTTGCAAGAAACTCCTGGAATGGGATCACAAAGAATCAGGCATGACTGGGGCAACTGAACAATAACAAAAAAATAGTGACTGTGAGACAAAAAGAAATATTAGAACAAAATGAAAAAAGTTGAAAAATAAAATAGAAAGAATCCACCAGTCACCTCCAGGAAGAAATGCCAAACTGAAAATGTCCAGTTATGTCATAGTCAAAATTCAGAGCTTCTAAGTCAAGGAAATACTACTATGAGAAGTCAGAAAATGCAAATATCAAGAAACCACAGTCAAGATCAGAAAAATTCTTGGGATCCAAAAGGCAAAAAACAAAGCCTTAATATCAAAAGTAACTTGTCCCACAAGCCCTGTGTACAATCCTACAGAGGGAAAATGAACCTTCAGATAGAATAGATTGAGACTTCCAAATTTTTCTAATAAAAACATTGGAGCTAAGCAGAAAACATTGAAATGTAAATTTAGGAGACCAGAGAAACCTAGAAAGGCAAATATAGTTGAGGAACTAAAAAAAATTAAATATTGATGAACTGCTTATACTCTAATGGAGGAGAAGAGACAGGCATCCCTTAAGAACCTCACACTCTTCAAGGGTTACAGGGCGAGTTAACAGGCAACAAGGTAGAGTAGGGGATCAACGCAGGACTTGGAGAAAATAAGGTCAAATCTTGCCTCAGATGCTAATTGGCTGTGTGGCCCTAGGAAAGTCACTTAACTTGTCTCAGACTCAGTTTCTTTATATGTAAAACTGTAACAACAATAATAGCACCTATCTCCCTGGGTTGCTTTAAGGATCCATTAAGGGAATAGGTAAAGTGCTTTACAAACCTGAATGCAATATGTAAATGCTATTCTTATGCTTATTATAAGTATTAAGAAGAACAAGCACAGGGCCTGGGAATGGCTTTGTTCTATTTTTATGGTTGTAGGGAAATAAAAGAAACGCTAAGAAGGGGGAGCAACTTGCTGTTTCTTATAACTGTGACACACAAGGAGTATACAAACGTGGAGAGTGACACAGAGACAGTGAGTACCTCGTGAAGCCCACTTTTATCTGAACCATAAAGAGAAGTGAGCACACATACACATGCATACACATTTGGTGTAGAAAGACACTAAGCTCAACAGTGAGATAGGTGGGGTAAAGGGAAGAGAGTGAGGTTTAGATATAGAGTCAAAGATAGATTCAAGGGAGAAACAAACACAAGGACAGCAAACTTTAACTCTGAAGAGTAGCTTGTAATGGGGGATTAAAAAGAAAGAAAATTATGGATCAACATGTTTGATGAATATCAATATTAAAATACTAAATGGAATATTTGCAAAGAAACAACATATTAAAAGAATTATTCACAATGACTAGGATGGATTTAGCATCAGGAATGTGGAACTGGCTCAATATTATAATCATAATAGACCACGTTAATAAAAAAAAAAGCAAAAACCACAAGATTATGTCAATCTATGAGAAAAAATTTTTTGAGAAAATGCAACACCCATTAAGTAAAAATATTAAAAAGTAGAGCAATAAATGAGTTTATTCTTAATATGCTACACAGTATCTACCTAAAACAAAGAGTTAATATTATCAATAATGGAGAAACACTAGGAACTTTTCCAATAAGATCAAGGATAAAGTACCAAGTTCTATTTCCACTATTATTTTATATAGTTCCGGAAAACCTAGCTATAGTAATGAGAAAAAGAAATTGAGAGAAAAAATATGGACAAAGAAGAAACCAAATTACTGCTTTTTGCAGATAATGATGGTTGACTTAGAGAACTATATCATTCAATTAAAAATTAATTGAAACAATAAGCAAAAGAGTAGTATAGAAAATAAACCAACAAAAATGTTCAGTCTTTTTATAGTAACAAAACCCATCAAAAAGCAATGGACAAAGGAATTTCATTCAAAATAACTAAAGAATATGTAAAACATCTGGGAGTCTACCTATTAAAACACACATATGAGTTACATGAACACAACTACAAAATACTATTTACCGAAATAAAATAAGACATATTTCTGGAGAGTTTGTGGTTGTGTAATGGCAATATGATAAAAATGATCATTGTATTTAAACTAATTTACAGATTCAGAAACATACCAATTACCAAAGGGTTACTTTATAGCACTAGAAAAAAATACAAAATTCATCTGGAGAAATAAAAGTTCAAGAATCTCATGGGAATTAACAATAGGAGGAAGAAAAGGGGTCTAGTAGTACCAGATCTAAAACCGTACTGTGTAAATCAGAAATCATCAAAGCTATCTATTACTGGTTAAAAAGCAGAAAAGTTGACTAGTGGAACAGGTTAGGCACAAAAGATCCAGAAATAAAAGAACATAGTGACGTAGTGTTGGATAAGCCCAACTGCCAGGTTAGAGACTTAATTTTTCAAATGAGATCATCAAATGAGATAATACAGGTAAAGTGCTTAGCATAGCGTTTGGTATTTCCCTTTATTCAACAAAACTGCTGGGAAAATCAGAAAACAGTCTGGCAGAAAATACATTTAAATTAGAAAAACATCTCATCTCATATACCACAAAAAGTTCCAAATGGATATATGACCTGGATATATGAAAAGGTCATATCATAAACAAATTAGAGGTGCAGAAGAGATACTTTTCCCAACTATTGATAGGAGAAGAGTTCTTGACCAAAGAAAGGGATGGAGAGAATTACAAGAATAAAAATTATACCCCTAAAAGTCACTAAATTATGCATATCCTTTGAACCAGCAATATCACTAGCATGCATATACCCCAAAGAGATCTTTTTTTAAAGGGTAAAAGGACCCACATGTATAAAGATGTTTACAGCAGCATTTTTTTGTTATAGTAATGAACTGGAATTAAAACAGCTGTTCTATATATCATAAATACTGATAATATATATTTACCTATATATTATCAAAGTACCAATTGGGTAAAGACCGAACAAATTTTGGTTTATATATATGTGCATATGTAATGGAAAGTAATGGAAACTTCCATGCTATAAGAAATGACAAAAGGGTTTAAAGAAATTTGGGAACATTTTTATGAACTGAGGCAGAATGACTGAACAAAAGCAAGAGACGGATCTAAACAATGACTGCAACACTAAAAAAATAACCAACTCTGAAATACTTAAGAATTCTGATTAATATTTAAATTCTGATAAATATTTAAAAATAAATATTATCTCTTTAAGGCCTTTTTCATTTGTGTGAGGCAGAAAATATAAAGAGGCAGAAAAATATCTTATTTTTTTAGAAACTAGAGAAATGGGAATGTGAAGAAAGAAACAGTTTCAAGAGACAAACAGCATTGTGGAGACTTGAGAGGAGACATAAAGGGCAGGGACCTCATCTTTGACTAATGGAGGGTAAAAGTTAAAAATGTGAGAAATCATATAAACATTTAGAGATTAAGGTATAATTGAAAAGATTGTCAATTACCTAGAAGAAATTTAGGGAGTTGTGACTCCCTAAAGAGTAAGCTGCTGAGAGGCAGAAGGGTCTTAATGAAGTCACTGAACTATAATTACCACAGCAAGAGTCAGAAGAGCAAGAGGGGAACAGCCTGACAGGAACCTAGAGAGAAATGAAGGCAGCAGCGGGGCTCAAGAAGTAGCCTGGTAAACAGGGGAAGTATTTACCCCTCAAAAGGGTAACCACTAGAAGCCTAACGTAACTATGTGGTGATAGTCTCTCTGAGAGCTTAGAGCTTCTAGTGTGAGAGCAACTGGAGGACTGAGCCCAAATCCAGAGAGCCATGGGGTGTTTCAGACACCTGGGATGAGGCCCCACATCCAGCACAGTGTGATGTTGACCATAGCCCACTGTAGCATCCCATTGGAAGAGAACACAGACTGCCCCATAGCTGTCATTACCTTACAAAGGAAATGACCAACTATGACAACTAGATAAGCCTGTTTCCCCATCTCTTGACAGAGAAGCGATGGTCTGCTCTTGGGGTATAAAAGTGCCATACATTTTTAGACATGGTCAATGTATGGCATTTGTCTTCCTTGATTATGCTTATCTGTAACAAGGTAGGGTTCAGTGTTTTTTATGGGGGGAAATAAAAGTATTAGTGATAATGATACTTAAAAGAATATCAAAGGATATAATTTTTTTTAAATTCAGGGAAAAGAAGGAAGTTTAGAGGGAAGAAAAGAGAAGTAAGAGCCTTAAAACTAATGTGCTGAATTTGTTAGAATCTTTAAAAAAATAATGTACTAAATGCATAGTTTCATATATATATAATCACCTTTTCTGTTTTTTTTTTAATATGAAAAAGTTTTGTATATTGATTCTTTTTAAAAAGAAATAGTCTTAACAAATCTTTGAAAAACTGGTACCTGTTTGCAGCTAATCAACATTCAACAAACATTATTGGCAACTGAAAATCATCAGCCTAGGAACTGACAAGAAAGGGCCCAGATGACATACGGAAACAAGGCCTAAGCCCAAGCAAGACACTTTTGCTAACTCGACTCAGCACACAGTTCTGAAGGACTGCCATGTTAAGCTCTTTCAAACAGTATTGCCGTTGTGGTATTTAGGATCCACAAACCATGCAACCCTCTCTAGTACTTCTCCTTTCTCTTTTTCTCATCTTGATCATCAAAGCTTCCATGAAACTCTCCAACGTGGGCTCCTCAATCTGGAGACCAAATGGGATTTAAGCTGAGGGCATCGAGTTCCTTCTGTGACACCCAGTCTGACCTATCTATGCAGGTCTGGTAATTTCCCAAAATCTCTTTCCTGACTCCCTTTATCCTCCTTCTGACAAACCTACTGGTGTTGGCTCTCCCCAGGGCCCTCACCAGGTATGAGAAAGAAAATAGAAGCAGTCACTTTGCCTAGAGAGAAGACACGTTTTCCATTCAGTTAAATACAGCCCTAAACTTCTGCAAATTAAAAGCTCCCTCTCAGCTGAACCCACTCTACTTTAGTTACAGGTTGCACTTTTTATTTTTGTAACCAGCCAAACCACAAAATTATAGGGTAAGGCTGGGGAGCCAGAATGGCAAATCCTGGAGCCAGGCTAGTTTTTGCTCTGCCCTTTGAGCAGCAGAAGCAGGAGCATGAGCAGCTCAGCGCAAAGCTGAACCTACTGAGGCCCAGGAAGCAATTACCCAAAACTGGGTCCAGTGAGAAGCAGTGTAGAATCTCCATAGTATCACGCATGGGAAGACAATCATTCTGAGACCACTGGCAAAACCTTCATCACAATTGGAACATCACTCAAATTTTTCCATGAAAGGCAATACAATATGATGGAAAAAGAAATGGACTTGGCAAGATTTCAAGCCCCAGCTGTGACAAGAACAGTACTACCTTTAGTAATTTAACTCTGGGCCTCAGTTTTCTCATGTATAAAATGGGAATAATAATGTTTGTCCTACCTACCTCATAGTGTTGTTGTAAGTACTTTATAAAGCACAGGGCATTATATAAATATGAACTATTATTTAGGTTTTATCTATTTCATTATATGTGAAATGGAGGTAGTAACACATCTACTTTCCTACCTACCTCATGGAATTTTTGTGATGATCTAATGAAATAATATAAATACAAATACTCTAAAAAGTATAAAATTCTGTATTGTTCACATAACATTCCTATTCTAACCAACCACTATTTATGGAACACCTACACTGCATGTACACTGTAGAATACAAAATATGAAACATGGTCTACACATTCAGAGTTTAAAGACTAGTTCTTTGTACCTAGCAGACTCAGCAGGTGAGGCCTGAAGACAGAATGACCCTGACTAGGGAATCAGTTTAAGGAATCTGAAAGCCTAGGGGAAACAGCTTTGGCAGTTTCCCACATCGGTCTCACTGGGACAAGTTTGTTCACTTTGTGGCATAAAAGAAAAGTTTAAAATTGTTTTGATTCTCTTAGTCATAGGACCTAATCATAACACTACCTCAAATTTCAGCACTTTTTGCCAACCAAATCTTGTGCCCTTGGAAAATTTGGACAGGGATTAGTTTAAGTACTTGCTGTAGCTACCTGCTGCCACCGTTGAGGTCAAGTAAAACCTTAGTAAAACACTGTAATTTTCATATCTGACCAGCCTCATCTCACTGAAGGTGCTTATGCTCTAACCAAGCTAGCACTCTGTCTTCTTCACATCTCTTGTTTATTCCCACCTCTGCTCTGCTCATGCAGCATCTCAAGCTAAAAGGACTGGCCATCCCTCTTCTCTCTGACAATGCATGTCCTTTGCCCTTCAGAAGGCTTCCCTGACACATTCCTTCTTTTATTTTGCCTTTCCTCTGCACATGACAGGACCATACATTGTACAATGTACAATATCACACAGTGGTTTTGGTTCTATATACAATATATACATTTTGTCTAAGTAGATTTAAAGTTCTTTCAGTCCAGGGATCATATTTCCTACTTCTCTGCTTCAGTAGTACACAGGAAGTGTTTGACATGTATTGAAGGAATGGAGTTAAACTGACATGGTAAGATTTGGAAATTATCTTTTTTCAAGTTCTCTATGGATGTATCCCTTTCTGCTTTGTGACAAAGAGAAATCTGTAACCTGTTCCTTCTATTCCAAACATTTTGCTCTAAGCCAAAAAGGCAAAGTCAGTAGAAAGGAAGAAATAAGTAATTGGACATTGTTCCACTCCCTGACCTACACAAGAGAAAGAATACTGAGATATGATGCTCTACCATAACATTGCGTTTTAATTATTTAAATTTGGGTATGACTCTGTCTGCAAAACTAAGACTAATTTTTAGGTGCATTTTGTTTCTAGACCAGGAAACACCCCAGACAAACAATCTTGGCAGAACTATAATATGTAAAAGTCAACAAAAGAAAGATAAATTGGATCTGTGTCTCAATTTTCTCCATCAAGCATGTCAAGACAGACTAGACCCTCTCTGGTGACGTCAGAATCCTCTGGATTGTTGTCTCCCGATGAGTACTGAAAAACATATTATTTCCTTTTTGGTCTTCTGCATTTTTATCCTGGTTTTGAGGGAAGGCTAGAAGTGATTCTTGGACACAGGCGAGTTGATCAATGGCTACTTCTCTCCCCTTAAAAGGGAAAGTCACCATATGAACTAGTTCAGGATGTAATGAGCAGAACCAGCATTGAAATACCTCAAAAATCCGATCAACTTAATGACCAATCACTATTTTAGCATACAAATAATGAAGCATGCTACTCACCTTCCAACATGGAAATGAGGTACTGTAAATAGAGACTAAGAGAGAAAATGCATTTTTAGACATGGCCAATGTGCTCGACTTCACTTATTTGTCACAAGATTTCATTTTTCTCCCTCCTTCCCCTACCCCCTGACAAACAGAAAGAAGAGAAAACAAATACTTACTAATTTTTTTAAGTTCTTAGAAATTGGAGGGTGGGGGGTCTGTCAAGGGTCTCAACTATTTGGAGCTGTGACATTCTTTCCCAAGAGATGAAATCTGTGAATTTCACTCAGTATGAAGTGAAATTGTTCTGAAGCACATAAACATGAGATTCAGACAAGTAAGGCTCAAAGAGAGACCACCCCACAGTCATTTTCATGATGAGCAAAGCATGGATTTTTTAAAACAGAAGACGAAAAGCCCAAAATATGGATTCAAAGGCTAGGAAGACTGCTACTTTGTAGTTTCCATGAGAATCAAGCTAGGTTTTTCTTAAGGGCTCTATATCTCCTGTAGGGAATACCTACTGTGGCAGTCGGAAACTGGGTCAGTTCACTACAGAAACACAGCTCAAATTAATAAGCAACTCTTCAGGCAGATGCCCCAGGACACAGGTGTGGCTATGGTAAGCAATCACCTAACAAGGAGAGGCTTCACTCAAGGATTACCCTACCTACTTTATCTGCAGTGAGAGTGAGGAACCTGGGACCCTTTTGAATAAGTGTGGTCTCTCCTGTTTTTGTGGTCCTTTAGTGTCTTTGTAGAGAAGAAAACCCTGGGGAGCTATACTCTATAGATATCTTCCTGTAACTACAACCACATCTACTGGAGATAAAGATGATTTTCCAGAATAAAATTCCCTCTCACAGCAGATTGTTATCCCTGAGAAGGTCCTGGTACAATGGCCTCATGGTTCTAGAGGGGCGGCAACAGGAAGAAACACCTTCAAGTGCTGAGATGGTCTGCCATGGGTCTCTCCTATCCAGGTACCCCAAAATTATGGACCATAAGGGGTAAATCCCATGAGTGAGACTAAGAAGTATGCCTCATCAAGTCTACAAACAAAACCTGGAAGGAAAAGGCCTAGGAAGAGATGGAGCACCACTAACTCCAGAGGAGTTGGAGGCAAAAAGTTAGCCACACTTACAGACAGACCTATCCACTACACCACTTACCCACCTCTGATGGGGGAGATAACAAGCAAGCAAATATGTACAAAAAAGCTGAATAAATAAGTAAATAAGAGAGGGAAAGCACTAGAATTAAGAAGGGTTAGGAAAAGCTTCCTGAAGAAAATGTGATTTTAGTTGGGACTTAAAGGAAGCAGGAAGCAGTAATGAGGTGGGAGAGCATTCCAAGAGAGGGGAGGTAGTCAGAGAAAATGCCAAAAGATGGAATGTCTTTATTATGGGACAGCATGAGGGCCACTGTCACTTGATGAAAGACTATAAGGCAGGGAATAAAGTGTAAGATGCCTGGAAGGGTATGAGAGAGCTAGGTTGTAAAGGACTTTGAAGAAGCCTTCCAGTCAATGGTATCAAGTAACTGATTGAGCTGGAAAGGCACCAAGCCAGGGAGGTAGGGAGAGTGATGGCAGAGTACTCCGCTGCCAGAGAATGGACCAACTGCAAAATGAATTACAACATGATCCAGTAAAGAGATTTCTCTACTGATCCCAATAACATTAGTACCAATCACGTTAAACTGGAGAATTGAAATACACGGGCATGCTAATATTCTGTGGTGCCTCTTCAAATTGAGCACACCAAATTAATACAGCCTCAACAGACGATCCAGTCAATAAACAGTTATCAAGTGGTTACTCTGTGTCAGGCACTAGGCTAAGAACTCAGGGTACAAAGAAAGACAAAAGATAGTCTCTGCCTGGAGGAGCTCGCAATCTAATGGGAGAGACAACATGCAAACTATTATACACAAAGCAAGCTATCTACCGGATAAACAGGAAATCAATAAAAGAGGCATTAAGAGGGGTTAGGGAAGGCTTCCTGTAAAAGGTGGGATTTTAGTGGGGACTTAAAGGAAGCCAAGATGGTCAGTAGTCTGAGCAGAGAAAGGAGAGCATTCCAGATACGGGGAAACGCCAGAGAAAATGTCAAAAGATGAGATGATGTGTATTTTTCATGGAATAGCAAAAACAACATACAAACAACTAGGTACAAACAAGATATATATATATATATATATATATATATATATACACATCCTGATCTTGTTCCAATATTAAGAGGTATCATTAGTAATTCAATGGCTCAAAAAGGGAGATTTTTCTCCCTGAAATTAGACTAGTTCCATTAAAGAAAGCAGTTTTCCTTTAGAAACCAGAACAGTGGGGCTAGATTTATGAAAATCCCCAGATATGACTATAAATCTCAACCTTCACCATGAGGTTGAAAAGATCCAGGGCATCCTGGCAAGAGTTATGTCTACCTAAGGCCTCATTTGTTTCTAAAGGACACCCCTGGGGTTCAGGACATGGTGGAGTACTGAACAGCACATCATGATGGTGAAGGCAACCTGGCCAAAGAAACCCCAGGACAAATTTCTAGTAATGCAATAAAAGAAAAAGAGGTGTTGTCCCAAGGGAAGCTCTGGGTAATAAAGAGGGAGGTACAAAAACACCATGCCCATGATGTCTCTGTGTCGAGAGCTAAAAAGCTACAAAGAAAGTTAGAGCAGGAGCTGGTACTCTTGAGTTCAATCACTTCTAGGCCTTAGCATGCTAGAGAACAGGAAGCCTTACCCTAGGGGAACCTGTGGGTTAGGAGACAAGAGGAAGGGTAAATGCCCCCTGATTACTGGCTCTGAGACTAACAATTATAATTATCTGGGAGAGCCCCATATAAGTAGAAGGGAAAGATTGTGTAATCACTCACAAAACCAGCTCACAGGTCATCCCCATGAGGGCCCTCTGAAATGCCTCAAAAACAGTCCCTGGGATGAGATGGTGAAGAAGAGATCCTTAGCACACATTTTACCTCATGGACTAACCTATTTTTCATTTCCAGGCCAGCCAGCATTAGCTGAACCTACCTTGAGAATTGTCCTTCCTGAAACCAACACTAAGGACCTCCTGAGCCGAACCTTAGGTTTCAATTCTCTTCCCACTCATACCCCAACACCCAACTTTGGTTTGAACAGATCCAGTTTCACTTCAGTCTAGCCCTGCAAAGGGTCAACAAAATCGTTAACTTTTGCAGGGAAAGAAGAGTACTGTTACCCTACTTAGGCAAGAAAGACTACATGAAGGAAGAAGAGGAAAGGACAGTCCAGTTACTTGTCTTCCTTACCCTCTAATCTGTGTGACTGGACAAGAGGCAGAAAAAGTCTGGGTTGAAGGATCCTGAAAGACAGCGTATGAGTCTAGAGAACACTGAGTGGGTAGCCTTGAGAGTACATCCTAAATGCCAACCAGTTCTCTAGAACTGGCCACAAACAACTGACATTTTATATAAGGATCTCAAACCATATCAAGCCTGTGACTGACATTTCCAGTGGCCATTTCTATCTCAGTTGATGACTTCATAGTCTATTGGACTTATATTTTGACATATTTTGGCATTCACTCATGCATATATAGGATTTAATAATACTTGACGATTCTTGAAACCCATCAACATCTGCCAGAATTACTGATCCTACCCACCTAGATGCTGAGATCCAAAGGTAAGGAGGTAAAGACTGTGGTAGAATGGGAATTGGGTCAGGCTACAATCAGACAGATATGCAGCTTAATAGAGAAGCTCACCTCAGGAAAATACCCCAGGCAAGCACAGAGCAGTATATAACAATACCTTACGCACATACCTTTGGAAGGAGGAAGAACTTAGAAAGCTGTGCGATATATCCTCTAAGTTTGTGAAGTTTGTGGCTGAGCATCTCACTGTACCAGAGAAAATCAACTGAAATTCCTACCTGTAACACCTACCCATGAGGGGAAAATGTGTCCCACCCCAAAAAGGGAGTCACACCAAGTTCTACCTACTTATCAATATTACCTCAGCTCCTTTCTCTAAGTGATACCTTTGGACCACTTAGGATAAAGATAGCCCCTAAAATGTCTAGTTAGTCAATGTTAAGTCGTAAGGTTCAAAAGATATGGACTCATACCCATCACATTGGCAAAGATAACAAAAAAAGAAAATGACAATTATTGGAAGGCTGTGTGAACATGGGCACCCAAGTGCTCTATGAGTAGAACTTAAAGTGGTTGAAACATTGTGGCAAGCAATCTGAAACTATAGCCCAAAAGTCAGGCCCCAAAAGATCAAACAAACAATGAAAGGATACATGTATACAAAAATGTTTACAGAATTTCTTGTTATTGTTGAAGCAAAGAATTGAAAACAAGGGAATTGGAAATTTTGCAATCAATTGGGTAATGGCTGAACAAATATGATCATAATGTAATATTACTGCATGTGAAAGAAACGACAAAAGGGATGGATTCAGAGAAACATAGGAATCCATATATGAACTGAGTCAAAATGAAGGAAGAAGAATAATTTCTATAACGGCTGCAAAAATGTAAAAAAAACCAAAACTGTGAAAGAATTAAGAATTCTGATTAATCATGATTCCAGACTGATAAGGCATGCTTGACAAAGATATGATAGACTAGAGATGTAGAATGAGACATACATTTTCAGCTACAGTCAATGTATGGATTTGTTTTGTCTGATTATGCACTTTTGTTATGAAGAAGGACTTCTATTTGGAGAGAAGAGATAGTGATAGTGATGCAGGAAAAAAAAAGCATGTCAATGAAACATTTTAAAAATAGAAAAGAGCAGAAGTTCAGAAAGGGACTCAGATAAACAAGGCAATATGGGTACTACTGTGTGTATACACTTTTTAAAAACAAGTTATATGTCATGGAGATTCAGTTTAATATTTCATATACAGTCCTCTTTTTCTTTTCTTCTTTGTGCTGTGTATACTGAGTTCATATTTGTTAATATTTGTTAGTACCATCAGCATTTTATGTACTATAAAGATCCTACAATCATATTAGAGTTTAAGCCATCCCTTTCACCTAGCCTCCCTCACATGGCTCTAATTCTCAGTTCCTTTAGTCCAGTAATATAAAATTCAAATAGAAACAGATTCCCTGAAGGCCACATATTGACTTAGAAAACCACAAATTAACACCATCTATGTTATACTATATTTTTATTTATTTTGTTAAACATTTCCCAATTTACATTTTAACCTGGTTTGGGCCACACTCCAGACACAGGCTGCAGTTTTGACACCTCTAATCTATGGAATTAGTCTGGAATCCATAAATTTGCTTTTTACAAATAAATTCTGATAACTGCATTTCAATGTAATTGACTTTCTTTGTCACCCTATGTATTTTATTATATGCATTTAAAAACGTAATTCTGAGAAGGGATCCATAGGCTTTCCCCTGACAGACACTGACAAAGGGATCCAGGGTGCAAGGAGGTCAAGAACCTTGACCTAGTCTATCTAAAGTCCCTGGATTTCTCCAACCATTTCCTCCAGAAAAACAGAATAATGTTTTTTCTTTATTACAAATAAGAAACAACTTCTACCAAGTATATAGTATTTTTGCTGGAAACATTGTGGCATTGTGGAAAGAGGAGCAGAGTGAGACTAAACAGATTTTAAGTTCTAGTGCAGGGCTTCTTAAACGTTTTCCACGAGTTACCCCTTCAGCACTTCTTAAGCCATGGGGCTGCAGAAGTGCTGTAGTGCACGCTAGTAATCCAATGGGTGATCTTGGGCAAGTCACTCAGTCTCTGAGTGTCTGTTCCCTCATCTATAACATTAGGAGAGTTGGAAAAGATGATTTCTAAAATTCCCTAATGGCTCTAAAATTATCACTGTCAATGGCAAACCAAGTCAACACAAGTGTGTGTGTTCATCCATTGCCGAAGAAGACCATGCCATCAGAGAAATGATGACATGACTTGCACTTGACTTTGTTCTGAGTGAGGGAGGGCTGTGCAGGTCACCAGCCTCACTTCTCTCCAGAGCCATCTGAATCCAGTGACTAGATATTCTTCAGAATGACTGGAGATGACCCAGGATGAGGCAATTGGGGTTAAGTGACTTGCCCAAGGTCACACAGCTAGTGAGTATCAAGTGTCTGAGGTAAGAGTTGAACTCAGGTCCTCCTGACTCCTGCCCTGGTGCTCTATCCACTGCACCGCCTAGCTGCTCCCAACACAAGTAATAGGGATAGGAAGAGGGGAGGAAACAGAATAAGAGACTAATACAGTGCCTGCTATGCTAAGCACTTTACAATTATCATTTCATATGCTCCTCACAACAACCCTTCGAGGTAGATGCTGTTATTAGCTCCATTTTACAAGTGAGGAAACTGAGGCAAACAGAGGTTAAGTGACTTGCCCAAAGTCACACAGGTGTGTGTGTGTGCACGCGCACGTGCACACACACGCACACATATGAAAGGCTGGATCTGAACTCAGATTTGAAATCTGAATTCAGGTCTTCCTGAGCCCCAGGCTCAGCACTCTACCCACTGAACCAGCAAGCTATCTAGCTTACCCTTACATCTTCCCCTTGATTAAGAAGTCTGGAACCTAATATACAAGCCAAACCTGAAGTTAAGGACTATGAACATGTGAGGATAAAGGTGTATTGGTGAACTGGGACAATACAAAGAAACAAGGACGTAACTATTGTACCTATCCTTTCTTCAATTTCAAGCAGGGCAGAGAGTAAAGAAGAGGTTTTTTTAAGTCTCCAGAAATACAGAATCTGGAAGTACTGAGTTGGGGAAGGCAGGCCCAAACAAAGCTAGGAAAGGGAGCTTATCAGACCAATGAAAGCTCTAAAGCAGCTGCCACAAACAAGCTTCATTTCTTTCTAGAGCAGATTTTTTGATTGCATGACAAACACACACAAACACACATACCCCAAAACAAAACAAATCTGTACACCTCTGGGCTTAAGGATGTGAACCATCACTGAGTCACCTCAGTCTGACTCCTCCCAGCTGCAGAATCAATATAAGTAACTCTCCCTAGAGTATCACCTCACAAATACATACCTTTTTAAGGATCTCAGAGTGCTTTGTATATGCAAATAAATTTTCCCCAGGATCTGAAGCAGGGGAAGTGAAACAGGAAGAAATTGCAAAGAACACCTTTCCCCCAAAACCATAATAATTTATATTACCCTCTTTCCCCTAACCTATCCTTCACTGATTGAGTAAAGGATATTTCATACATTCACACAAAAATATCTTATGTAGTTATACACTGTTCTTTTTGATTAACTGTTCTTTTGCACTTTTTAAATCTTTGATATAAGGGATAACTCACAGTGATGAATGAGCATCTACTCATATGCTACTGATCTGAAATGGAGGAATTTTGTTGACTGGGTCCACTTCAAATGAATGTCATCTAAGCTCAACTAAGTCTCCACTAAAAACAAGGTTATTCTTTCACTACTCCTGAATTGATTCTCTAAACCACTCCTTACATGGCTTTTTAAAATATTCTTTTTTCTCCTCAAACTTTCATGCACCCTACCCACCCACTCAAGAATTCTTTGAGCCAATGACCTTCTTGCTGTTTCTTGTGCAACTTTATCTGTCCACTTTTGCATTTTCACTGGCTGAACCCCATGTCTGCAATGCTCTCCCTCTTCATATCTTCCTCTTGGTTTCCTGAGTTTCCTTCAAGTGTCAGCTAAAATCTCACCTTCTACAAGAAGCCTTTCTCGACTCCTCTTAATACTAGTGGACTCCATCTACTCATGGTTTCCAGCTTATCCTGTTTATGCTGTGTTTGCACATAGTTATTTGCACATTGTCTCCCCCATTAGTCTGCAAGCTCCTTGAGAGCAGAAACTATCTGTTCCCATTCTTTGGACCACTAGAATTTGACCCAGTTCCTGGCACATAGTAGGTGGTTAATCAATGTTACTAATCTCTCACACCTCCACCTACTCTCTCAGCTAGGATACTGCCTCACTCTTTACCAATATTTTAAAAAATAATATATTCTAATAAAAACCATTCACCCAGAGTTCCTATTCTCCCCTTCTCTTTCCTCTTGAATGAAGGTGATGTAAAAACAAAACGTATCAAGAAGATAAAAATAAAATGAAAATGTAAGACCTGAATCAAAGCAGTCACCACCCCCTCCCTTCAAGCTATTCTGCACCTCAATCACAGCAAGCAAGCAAAGTGGGCCATTCAGAAATGGCTTGTCTGAGGGAACCAAAAAAAGAATTGAAAATAATCCTCTGAAATTCTAATTCCCTCTGACAGGCTTTATTCCTAAATCCGTATCTCCTCTCCATAGGCCACAGCTTCAGAATTCTTAAGGTCACGCCCCATTTGGTATGCAGGCAATAGGCAGGAAGACAGAACATGGCAAAGGGGCAGCAATAGAATAGCTGGATCACAGACTGGGTCTAGAGTCAGGAAGACACAGATTTCACTTTATGATCCTGGCCAAATCACTCTATGCCTCAATTTCTTCATGTGGAAAACTGGGTAACAGCAGATGCAATACCTCCCTCTGCAGCATTATGAAGGTGTGTAAAATATGATACAAATGTCAGTTTTATTATATTATCACAGGGAAGTTGTACAGACACAGTCCACTTTCATCCCAGAAGACAAGGATTCTCCCTTTCCTCACTTCCAAACTGGAATGATGCCCTTGTTTTCCTCTGACCCTGCTTCATTTGATTTTGGATACAAAGTTTCTGGAAAACTAAAAATAATAACCAAGAAATCCTAAGCTTTGCCTAATACAGTAAAACTCACATACAATTAATCAGATTCCAATTCACGTCCCTAGGTCTTTTACTTCCATTGTCATTCTGGAGGGTGATAGTTGACTCTGCCTTTCCAAAGGAAAGGAGCACAGGCTCTGTTCTCTCCTGGCAACTCTATGGAACAGAGGAAGATATCTGCAATCTAATTTCCTCTCCACCTCAGCTTCCTTTGTCACTATGCTGAAAGGATTAGGTCTTTCTGCCAAGATAAGTTCCTTTTCCCACCAGCTGTGGTGTTTTTTTTTTCCTGAGGGGGAAGGGGGGCTGTGAAACTGCAGCTCACCTGGACAGCCTGGGCTAGAGTCCAGTATACTCACCCCAAGTGTTCAGAGGCTAAAACAAATTTTTTCTTCACAAGGAAAAGCAAAGACAAGATGTATGATGGAAATTTCCATGGATTTAGAAAAGGCTTTGTTGGAGATGGAGGGGAGGGGCAGGAAAGAATAACATTGGGTAGTTCCTATTGGACAGAAACCCCTCTACCTCAGTCAAAAATACAATACTGAGCAAAAAAATTTGAAAATAACAGGAATACATCTACCTCTATTAATACCATTCCATTGTACTGCACGATCTAAAAACTCTTGACTAAAACCTAAAGTTGTGTCAGACTTGTAAATTAAAGGAATAGGAGGACTTTCTCTGAAGTCTAAGGTACTTCCTTGTGAGATCTGTGGCCAGAAAGGTGATCCTTTATAATAAGATGTTGTCAATGTCCTTTTCTCACTATGCATTATCTCAACCAACTAAAAGAAATTTTGAAAATGCAGATTTGGAAACTGATCCTTATCTCAGGTTCCTTCTAGCTGAGCAGACGTCTTTGTTCTCCAGCCCTTATGACACTCACTCTGACCAACCAAAAGGTAGTATGCAAAGTGCATGAGAAAGAACACTGGACTGAGAATCTGGAGACCTCTCTTCTACTCCCATCTCTACCACAAAATGGATCATCCAAGGAAGAATTAGAATATCTTTATGTCTCAGTGTCCTCATCCACTAAATGAGAAAATTGAACTAGATTATGTGTAAGGTCTCTTTCAGTACTAAAATTTATATGAATGTAGTAGTAACAGCTGCATTGCTTTCTTTTCTTTTGAGAGGTCATCTGGTCTCAACCAACAAAGACCTTGCTAGGGTCTTGGCAAGTCTACTCCCCAATTCTGTCTCATGAATCTTCCTGATAGAAACAGTGCTAGGCCTTTATCTGGTTTCAAGGTTTTCAGATTCAAGTTCAAGTCTGCAATGCATTTACCAAAGGTGGAAAACGCTCCAAAGTGATTTGTACCTTGTACTAATATTCTTTGTACTAATATTACAGAATCCGCAATGATGAACAAAATCTTAGCCTCTGGACTAGGACAGTGTCAGATTGTTCCAGCTGGAATCAAGACTCTTAAACTTGGGAGCCCAGAATGGCTCTCCTTCTGGGACAAGAAAAGGCTCAGAAAGGGCCAAAAAACCACACCCATACCCCAAATGACCGAACATTCAACAGATCAGTACACATAATGGGGAGGTGTTGTTCAAAATGCAAGTAAGGAGGTTGTATGATATCAGACTATTAAGCCAGGTTAACCCTGAAAAATAGTTCTTCCTACATCAGTTTCTCCTACTTAACTCTCCTTACTGACTCACAGGGTCAGAATCATCTATCTGAGCTAGAAAGAATTACAACACCAAAGATTTAGATTTGGACAGGGACCTCAAAGGTCATCCAGTACAACCTCATTTTCAGATGAGAAAAATTTAGATCCAGAAAAGCTAAGTGACTAGCCATTGATCACATAGCTAATGAGGATCTGAGATGGAATCTGAACCCAGATTTTACTGACCCCAAGTCCAGCATTCAACTATTATGTCACATTCTTTCCCACCACCCCCAAACCTTTACAGAAGTGATATTGTGGTTTTGAACCTGCGCTTCCCACCACAAGGATATTTTTAATAGTCTAGTCTAGGAGCTAGGGTGGCAGATACCTCAAACCAAACAGCTCCATTTCCCCAGCTAAGGGAAGGGACTGGGACAGGAAGCAGGGGTTGACATTAAGTAATAAGCTAAGTGGTTTCACTTAGATTTCTGAGTAAAAAAAGCTTCCTTTTAGGGAACATAAGTGACCTCAGAGATACCACAGAAAACAACTACCCCTACCCACCAAAAACCCTCTTCTCAAGTCAAATGATTCCCAAAGAAACTGACCAAGTAAAGAAGCAAGGTTGAGACACCTTTTCTCAGTACTCTGTAGAAGGAGTCTCTTTGTGAATGTTAATGGACCAAGAGGTTCTTGATCAAACAAGCAATAGAAAGGATCAAAGTAGATAAAATGAAAGATTCTGATTATATAAAATTGAAAAGATTCTGCACAAACAAAAAAATAAGCTAAAATCAGATGAAAAATAATTGGCAAAACATCTTTAAAGCAAGTTTCTCTGATAAAAAGTCTGACTGCTATCCAAAATAGAATTGATTCCCCGATAGACAAATATGAATGGGACTTCTCAAAAGAAAATTGGCAAGCTATCAACAATAAGAGGAAAAATATGCTCCAAATTATCTCTAACAAGACCAATATAAATCAAAATAACTATGAAGTTCCACTTCACATCAGATTGGCAAAGATGACTAAAAAAGGGAAGATGGCACTAATGCATTCACTGCTGATGGAGCTATGTCCATTATGAACAGCAATTTGAAACTATACCCAAAAAGTTACTGACCCTCTGACCCTGTGATATTACTACTAGACTTATATGTCAGTGAGATCAAGAAAAGAAGACTCATCTGCATCAAATTTATAGCAATACTTTTTGTTATAAGAAAGAACTGCAAAGTAAGGGGATGCCCATCAAAGGGGCAGTTTCAGAAATGCCTGGGAAAACTCATGAATAAACTGATGGAGAATCAAGTGAGCATGAACAAGAAAACAATTTATAAAAGAACAATACTGTAAAGAAAAACTTTGATAGATTTAACTCTAATTAATACATTGATCAATCCCAAGGAAAGATGATGAGTATGATACTTCTTGATGGAGGCGATGGACTCAACGTTCAGAATAAGACACATTTTTTGACACAGTCGATGTTTGATCATACTTATTTGCTAAAAGGGTTTTTCCCCTTTTCCCAAGAAAAGAGGGCCAACAAAACATTTTTCAGTGATCGGATGATAACAGAAAGAAATTCAAAAAGAAACCCAGGGCAGCTTCAAAAATAAGAGTTGAATACATATATTTTTTAAAAGCAAGATGTATGCAATTATTTGTGGCTTCATAGGCAATCTTCTCTGTTCTATTTTATATATGGGAATTGACAGGTTTTTAATGTTTAAGTTTAGAATAAAAAATATACTTTAAAAAAGACTAAGGGGGATGTATCTACAGAGATTTCAGAGCCAACAACCACAAACATCTAACTCACTCAGCAATGTTTGTTAAGGATTAGAGTGAGGTGGCACACCAGGACTCCTGAGAATGGATTCCAGCTCTGTTCTACAGTTCTATCACCTAACAACTTACCACCTTACATCGTAATTTTCCTATTTTAGAACAATTATTAAAGCTCTCTACCCCCATCCCCCAAGAGGGAACCTCTGAGAACTCATGTTGAAAGGAGAATCCAAAACTCCAGGAAATTACTATTTTTCTGGCCTAGTAAGGTTGAGAAAAATGCCATACTCTTCTCAGGCAAATGACTATCCCTTGACAACAATCACTCCTTTCCCTAGGTTAAAGAACAAAGGAATTTTAGAGGACATCTATAGAATTACAGAAATACATAGTACTCAAGAGAAAATCTATTCCAAGAATTTTTATTTGGGTTATGGACCCCTCTGGCAATCTAGCAAAGTCTACAGTCCCCTTCCCAGAATAATGTTTTTAAATGTATAAAATAAAATACATAGGATTCCAAAGGAAACCAATTATATCATTATAAAAAAAAATTTCTAAGTTCCAGGACCCCAGGTAAGGAACCCCTGATCTAGTCCAACACTAAAAATTTGTACAAAGCAATTAGTTACAGACTAAATCTTGATTCTCCTGTCTTTTTCACACTGTCAATCCAGCATCCTATCAAATACAGAAATCCCCTCTACAACGGCTCTGACAAGTGGATATCTATTACCTGAACACTTAAGAGTTACAGGGAATTCACCATGCTATAACTCACTATACTATACACTCACTATCCGATTTTTAGACAGTTCTGTTAGGAAGTTATATTGAACCAAGAACCTGACTCTAAAATCTCCCCTCTGGAACTATAGAGAATAATTATAATCTCCATATCCCAATGTCCACATGACAAATTTTTAAAATATTTAGATACAGCTATCATATTTGCCCCAAATCTTCTCCAGGCTAAATAACCCTATTTCCTTCTATTGTTCTTTACATGACATAAGTTTCAAGTCCTTTAACTACTTTGGTTGCTCTTCTCTAATTTGACTGTATAGAGTCCCTCCAAATAGAGATACATTTATCAATACGATCCTGGATAATGCTGCTCAAATCTGCTATAAATTCAACTAACTAAAATATCATGCAACCTGCATTTCTCTCTTTTATCCACAGACATTATCCAAATTTTGACAAAAGCCTTGCTGAAATCTGTATACGCTGAGCAGAAGAATATACTAGAAAGAACGCTGGAATGTAATTTTAAAACTTGAGTTTTGGTTCTAGCTCTTTCATAAAGTAGTTGGAGATTAGGGTAACTCACTGGACCCATGTAAAAATGAAGAGGTTGGATCAGATGGTCACTTTCTTAACAGCATTCTCCTAATCTAATAAAGTCCATCCTTTTCCCCCAGTTTTGAAAGTTTATGTATTGGGTTCCTTGAATTTCAATTTCCCTGCTCAGCAAATATGATAGCTGTATCTAAATATTTAGTAGTACCCTATTTCAGCATAATAGGGATTTCCAGGCATCCAACAGCTCAAATTCCCTCCTATTCTTTCCCCCAACAGTTGAGCTCTTGTTCTCAGGGTATGAAGTCTCTGTCTCTCCTTCTCTGAGATGGCCACAGGACATTAGTAATTACTTAGTCATCCCACTGGCTTATGGAAACAGGGATGTGGAAGAGGGTTGAAGGGGGGGAGGATCAGCGAGTATAGCAAGGTAGTGCCAGTATTCTTATGCCACTTTTTTAGTGTAAAAGACAGGGAGATGAAGTAGTTCAATTCCACATATATTGTTTCCCCATAGGAATGGGCTGGGCCTTCTTTGGTCTGGCTCTGGTACCAAACAGTCTGATGTTATATTTTCATCCAAGTCAAGCTAACCCAATTCTTTTGAACAACTGGATGCCCCACTGTAAATCACCAGATTTAATGTCCCTATTTCAAGCCAGATGGTACTCAAGAAGGCTACTAACTCAATAGTTTGTCACTCATGGTCAAGGTCTGCCCAGCAGGACCATCAAAAACATGGTTTAGTGCTGCCCCGGAGCTAGGACCCCAGGTGAACTAGAACCTACTTCCCCTGCAACCTATCTCCTGCTTCCATTAGTAAGTGCTCCATCATCCAGTTCATTTTTCAAACACTTTCACTGCTCCATGTTGAACTTGAATCTAGCTTCCAGTACCTTCCTAATGGTCTTCTAATTCAGAGAGCCTTCAGGAACTGGAGCAACCACTAGGGTAGAATCCCAATTTCTGCCCTGTCTATTTTGTTCATTTTTATCTCTACAATAGTACTGAAAATACAGAAGAAAAAAAAACAGGCCTAAGAGAAGAAAGAAAAAGAGGGATGTATGTTGGAGTTGTTTCAACTGGAGTCTCAGTCTGTCCATATGCACAGTCTTTTGGGCACAAAACTGCTAAAAAGTTAGAATGATTGTAGGCAGAATGGCATCTTTCCTCATTCCAGTCTCCCACATCCCCAAGCAATACCATCCATTCTATTTTCTCCCTCGAATTGGGAGAAAATTTCCATGCTACCATCCAGCTGACTGACCCAAATCATCCAGAAAAGTGGACTGGGGACTGGGCTTCTCCATACCCCATCCCAAATTGGGGGTAGGGGGAAGGAAACTTCTTAGGTCCAGGGGAATCTAGCTTTTCTATTTTTTTTCTTTTCTTTGCATCCGCTTGGAGCAGGGAGCCTCTCACAAAATGGGTGAATAATAAAAGTTGGTCGAACTTAAGTGAGTAAAAGCCCAAGGATGTGATGGAAGAAGCGTGGGGGCGGCCAAGGGAGGCGGGGGAGAGAAGGGATCGAGGCTGCCGAAGGGGAGGCGATCTTTGGAGCCGGGGTGGAATGCCCACGCTCCTCCCTGGGGTCCCCAGCAGCGAGGGGTGCAGGAGGACCCTCAGGGCTCGGGAGGAGGGGGGAATCCAAGGGCCGAAGGCGGGACCCCCCTCCCGGGCTCCCCGGGAAGCCGGATGAGGCAGGGGGCGCTCCTCGGAGGGCCGGAGCCGGGGGGTTCGTCGGTCTCACCAGCACCAGGGTGAACCTCTCCTCCAGCTCGCACGGCTCCGGCATCGGCATCTTGCCCGGGGGCAGCAGCAGCGGCACCGCGGGCGGCTCTCCCGGCCCGGCCTCGGCGCTCCCCATGTTGCCCATCCCGGCGGAGCCCCTGGCTCCCGGCCCTCGACTCCGGATCCTCAGCCCCGGGCGCTCGGGTGCCCCGCGTCCCACGCCGTAGCCGCCGTCTCTTCAGCCCGGGCCGGGCGCGGTGGGCGCGAGGGGGGCGGATTCGCTCCCTTCAGGTTGAGGAGCCCGGGCGGGGCGCGGAGAGGCTCCCGGCGGGCTGGGGGAGGAGAAGTCGGGGCGCGAGGGGCGGCTCGAGGCTCCGGGCTCGCGCTCAGACGCGCAGCCTCCCGCGGCTCCCCGCCGGAGCCCAGCACCGCATCCGTCCGCGCGGGCCCCCCGCCCCGCCACCCTTCCTGCGCCTTCCCTCCCCTCCGCTTCCTCTCTCCCACCCACTTCAGTCTAGACTCAGTCTCCCTAGCTCTCTACTCTACGCCTGGCTCCGCTCGCCACCCATTCATACGAGATCCACCTCCCCGCTCGGTCATTGGACACATCGTCCCACCTCTCGCAGCTGATTGACTGGAGCTTTAGCCAATGGCAGGACAAAAGGCCTTTCCAGCTCTTCTTACCCCACCCCCGTCTCCTCCCACCGGGGACGAGGAGCGCCCCCTGGCGGCGCCTGTCGGGAAAGCCACCGCAGGAACCCCGTTATATCTGAAAGAATGCCTCTCCTTCAAGGCCCCATTCCAAGTCTAGGTTAATCTCACCCCCCGATTTCACCATTTACACTTCTTAAGTATCTCTCCAGATTCTGAGCACTAAGAGAACCTCAAAGTGAGGCTTTGAAAGGTGATTTCCCCAGGGAAGACGCAGAACGGAGGGGATGCCAAACCCGGTCACCTGTGACGGTCCCAGCGCTCCCCAGGGGTCCTTGGCCCGCCTGCCTTCACCTCCTCCCTCGGAGCTCGGGTGCAGTTCAGACTCTGCGCAGCTCAGGGCTGCCCGCAGTCTGTCCTCCATCCACTCCCCCAGAGCGCTTTGTCCGCTATCTCATCCTCGCACCTCCTTGCCTTCGTTATTACGGCCTGTCCCCATCCCAACAACTTAGACAGCCACCTCCCCCAGCCGCCGGACAGAGCCCAGCCGAAGGCAATAGGAACCAGCGTTTGCTAGCAGCCTGACTGCCTTTGACTGCCGTCGGTCCACAGCAGCTCCTACGGGGGGGGGGTCCTCGCGATAGAAAGATGACGTGGGGAGGTGGGATGAACGCGGCACGGTGAGGGGCAGCGTGGGACCCCGGCTCATGCCAACCCCTACGCACACGTGCACACACATACACACGTGTACACACGTATACACACACGTATACACACGTATACACACACGCGTACACACACGCGTACACACACGCGTACACACACGCGTACACACACGCGTACACACACGCGCGTACACGCGTACATACACACACGCATACACACGTACACACATGCACACACACGCACCATCATCTTGACAAGGATCTACAGCAAACTCAAATAAAAACAGATCCAGTCTTCATACTGACTTAGAAAACTACATATTCACATTATCAAGGTTTTATTGGGTTTGAAAATTTATTTTGTTAATCATTTCCCAATTACATTTGAATCTGGTTGGGGCCCGTGTGGGTCAACTTTGACATCTCCAACTAGAGAATGAGAGAGACAGAATTCTGATCAAAAAAGCTAAGACAAAGTCACAAGGAATCGTTATTTCCAGCCTAGGGAGGCTTAGGGAGAAGTATAGAGAAGTCCACAGGTAAAGCCTGAGAATGCGACTGGCCAGAAGGGCCTTGTGTTAGCAGAGGGATCCAAGACGGGGTACCAGTGCAGAAAAAAGAGATCCCAAGGAATCCCTAAGCAATCACTAAGTAGAGGAAGGACACATCTGGCAACTCTGCCAGCCACTACTCATTTCCAGGTCAAAGATCCAGGGTAGAAAGGAACAGTAGGGAGGCTGGTCCCTAGCTGCCCCTGTGTGGGTGTCTCCAATCCCAGCACGTGGGAGGCGGGGGAGAGAAGAAGAAATCGAGGCTGCTGAGGGACCAAAAAGAAACCAACAGTTCAGAGCCTCCTAATAGGCCAGTAGTAGCTGAGGCTATGTGAAGTCTACTGAAACTAGCCCCACATCTGGGTCAGGAACTTACACAACTCAGACCAGGAGGACAATGAACAGACCTCCCCCCAAAACACACCACTTTAGAGACGCTGAAGACTTGCAAGTCCTCAGCCCTAGGGCTATGAAAATAGCAGAAGGACATGAGAACAGCACTCTGATGTCTCTGCTGGTGAGGGAATTGAGGGAATTAGGATAGCAAGTGATTAATTGTGGGAATTAAGTAAACCACACTGACTCCATGTTATGACTCAATTCTGAAGCTTAACTCAATTCCCTTTCTATTCGATGATGGATCTAGTCCAAATTCTGTCCTGTGAGAAAATTTTATTATTTGTGGGAAGTGGGAGAAAACCTTATTGCCTTGTCTGAACCTAGCTCTCAATGACTGAGAAATGACCCCCTTTACCTGTTGTTTAAAGACCCTTAATCAAAATCTAAGTTATGCTTACGAGAAACTCAGTCAAATCCAAAGACTGATGCAAGAGGTTCTCTCAAAATTGTACATCTCAAGCAAGCCGTGTCTTATCCAAAAACTGGCACATACTAATCAATTAGTTATTGTTTTCATGTTCCTTTGATTGTTTACAGACATCTGAAGGAAACAGGATACCTTTTTTTCTGAATTCAGGGAATAGTCCTTCACTCTGGTCCTCACAACCTGCAAAGTCCTAATTTTTCATCCAATTAGAAATTAGTTGATCTAAAGTTGCACTGTTTCCTTTTAACTATTAAAAGTCTGTCTCCCTCTGTAATTCAGGGTCCAGCCCTAAGCGATGGAAGAGATCTGATGGTCCCAATTTGTTATTCATTTGGCATTCATTGCTTTAATAAATTGATATGCCTGGAAAATTGAAACTTTGTCTAACTTAGTCATTTCATCTTTTACTCACCACTCTGAAGCGTGTCATGTCAGTCTAAGTGGAAAGGACCCAAAAAGGTAGTTAGAACAGTGATTAATTCCTTTGGGGACTAGAATGGCCCTTGTCTCTATTTCCCAATGCTGATCTGGTAAACTTGTCTTCAGAAAAAATAATGCCAATCTTCCTCTCTGGGACAGCTAATACATGAAACTATTTTACCTATTATCTTCTCCAAACACCACCTGACTTCTTTGCCAGCACTCTTTTAGTGTTTTTTCCAAAATGGTCAACCTCAGACTTGAATCTCCTTACCTCTGTGGTTGGTTGTTGTCCTTTGTTTTCAAAAAGGACCAAAATGATATCACCATGATAAAGTGAAGTTTTAGTGTGTCTGACTGTGACTGATCAGGCCAAGACGAGCTCAGAATGCTCTACCACAGGTTGGGCCTCTACGGAAGCAATGACTGGAGCCGCTTTCCAGCAGACTCAAGTATCTTCACTGAAGCCTGATTGATTGGTAGAAGAGAGTGCTGCTTTTATATGGAAACAAATTAGTTGCAGAAAGGTGCTAGAAAAGAATATTTGCTTAAGGAAAACTAATAAAAATTCACTTACACATAAATACAGTGTCTCAGATAAAATGCTGAGGAGAAACAAAAATTGCCCTGAGGATCTGTTCTGAGAGAACTGCCCTTTAGATGAATTTCATAAAAGCATCTGTTTAAAAGCAAAATAATGATTTAATGGTGGCTTCAGGGAATTGTGGTCCATCAGCTAATTGGTATTTAGAGTTTTAAAAGTCGTAACTGAAAACGTTGTAAACCAACTATCTGTTTGGAAATTATGGGAAGAGTATATGGGATAACACCTGACAAAAAGATGGATTTCTTGAGTTTTACTTCTTAAGAAAAAGGCGAGTCACTGACTAACAGGAGGTTCTGATTTGGGGCATTCACAAGACAGTTAAGAGACAGTCAGTCAATAAATATTTACGAAGCACCTTCTAAATGTCAGACACTGTGCTAAGTGCAAAGGATACAAAGAGAGGTAAAAGACAATCCCTTCTCTTAAGGAGTTCACAGTGTAATAGGGAGAGATAACATGAAAGCATCAATATTCGCACAACCAAAATACAGGATAAATTCATAATAACAAAATAAAGGCACTACAATTAAAGGGGAATCAGGAAAAAATTAAGAGATATGCAGAAGAAACAAAAGAATGAAAGGAAGAGGCTATTCATGTCCTCTTTACATTTTATCCATTGGGAAATTGTTCTTGTCCTTAATTATGTCCATTCTCTATATATATCTTAGAGGTCAGGCCTTTGTCAGAGAAGCTCGTTGCAAAGACATTTCACTTCCCAAGTAACTATTTCCTTTCTGATTTTAGCTTTTTTTTATTGTTGTTAAAAAACTTTTCAGTCTTATGTATTCAAAGTCTTTCATTTTGTCTCCTGTGATACTCTCTTTCCTTTGTTTGGTCAAGAATTTTTCCCTTTATCAGGAACTGTGAATGTTGTCTTCTTATCTGCTCTTCTAAGTTGTTTCTGATCTGATCTTTTACGTGTAGGCTATATATCTATTTAAATCTTTATTTATAATTTTCCCAGTATTTTTTGTCAAATAGTAATCTCTTAGCCTAGTGATTCCTTGGGTTTATTGACTACTGTTACTATGTTTCACTGCCTCCAAATCTTGTATAGTTCGTGCAAATGATCATTTTTTTTCTCCAGTACCAAATAGTTTTGATGATTTCTGTTTTGTAGTAAATTTTGTGATTTGATACTTTTAGTTTCATTTCCTTCCAACTTTATTATTTCCTTTGGCACTCTATAATTTTGCCTCCAGAAAAAAAATCTGCCTTTATTTTTTTCCAATTCTATAAAATAAACTTTTGATCGTTTAATTAGCATGCCATTAAATCTGTAAGCTAACTTTGATAGTATTGTCATTTTTATATTGTTACAGCTTAATCATGAACAATTAATGTTTCTCCAATTATTTATATTTTCCTTTATTTATGAAATGAATGCTTTGTAGTTATAGTTATATGTCATGTGTGTATCTTAGTAGGTTACAATCCCAGATACTTCCTACATTCTGTAATTATTGTGAATAGAATTTTTGTTTCTATCTCTTTCTGCTGAGTATTGTTGATAATATACTGAAAATCTGATGGTTTTGTGACTTTATTTTAAATCCTGCTACTTTGTTGAAGTTATTGCTCCATTTATTTCGGTTTAAACTCTAGGGTTCTCTAAGTAAACCATCATATCATCTTCAAAAAGCAATGACTGTGTTTCTTCTTTGCCTGTGCTTATTTTCTTAATTTCTTTTTCTTGTCTCATTGCTGTAGAACTTCTAGAACTATATCAAACAATAGTGGTGACAATGGACATCTTTACTTTATCCATGAACTTATTTGACAAGGCTTTAGCATTTCTCCCTGATTGATAATAGTAACTCTCGGTTTTAGATAAATAACATTTGCCATATTAAAGAAAAAACAGTTTATTCCTGTGTTTCTTTTTTCTTTTAGATTCCTTCTAGAAGTGCATTTTATTTTATTTTTTCACATTTTTTAACATAAATTTATTTATTTAACTTTTTACATTCGTTTTCACAAAATTTTGGGTTCCAAATTTTCTCCCCATTTGTCTCCTCCCCCCACCCCAATACGACAAGCATTCTAATTTCCCCTGTCACCAATCTGGCCTCTCTTCTATCATCCCTCCCTTCTCTTGTCCCCATCTTCTCTTTTGTCCTGTAGGGCCAGATAACTTTCTATTCCCCATTACCTGTATTTCTTATTTCCTAGTAGCAAGAACAACCATCGACAGTTGTTCCTAAAACTTTGAGTTCCAACCTCTCCCCATCCCTCCCTCCCCACTCATTCCCTTTGGGAAGACAGGCAATTCAATACAGGCCATATCTGTGTAGTTTCGCAAATGACTTCCATAATAGTCATGTTGTGTAAGACTAACT
>CM053770.1:177440628-177635112 GCA_028658325.1 Potorous gilbertii
ACTCAGGTTCTCCTGACTCCAGGGCTGCTGTGCCACCTATCTGCCCTTAGACCATATTAACCTCATAGAAGGAGTTTGGTAGAATCCTTTCCCTATTTTTGCAAATAATTTATGTAATTTGGTATTAATTATTCTTTGAATGTTTAATAGAATTCACTTTAAATCCATCTGGTCCTGTTTTCTCTTTTTCTTTGGGAGTCCTTTCAAGGTTTGTTCAAATTTTTTCTGATATCATGTTATTTAAATTCTCTATTAAAATATCCTATTGATCTGAATATTTTAATATTTATATAAATTACCATTCCTGTCAACAAATTGGACAAAATACTTTCTAACAATTATTTTTATACACTCTTCATTGATTATGATTTCTTTTTCATCTTTGATACTGACTGGTTCTCTTTTTAAATATGAGATTATCTAACAGTTTATGAATTTCATTAATTTCCTTTTTTAAAGAACAGCTCTTAGCAGCCCTGAAAAGGGCTTCTCAAGCCCTCACACCAGAGGTGCTAGTCCTCCTTGAATACCCCATACACTAGTTTACTTTCTATCAGATAGTGAGCTTGACTTCAATTCCAGGCAAAAATTGAGAATATATTCTTAAAAGGATGGTAGTGAGTATTATGGAAAGGAAAACATGAATAACTACCACCAAGTCATTCTTTTCCCTTCATCAAAAACACATCAGACCAGGAGAACTTCCTTTTCTGATTTGTTTTCAACTACATCATCAAGGAAATGGTACAGACACAGATTAGGTATACTTGAGCAAAGGATTTATTCAAAGCACTCTTGCTATTCTTGGCTATGAGATAGAAATATAGTTATTATACAATAGTACACAGGTGAACTCTTAACTGTCTGAAGAGTTGTGGGAAAAGAATAGTAATTATTGATTCAATGCTGACTTGAAAACAGGAATCTAGAGAAGTGTCTCAGGGATCTATGACTGGCCCTATTACTATTTAACATTGCCATTTTTTGGATTTAGGCATACATTTCTTTGGATAAAGGTATAAATTTCCAATTTGCATGACTCAAAACTGAGAGAAATGATTAACACTTTACAGTAGAGAATTCAAAAAGAACTTGACATACTAGATTTTCAGACTGAATCTAAAGGGATAACATTTAATGAGGATTACTGTAAATTCATATATTTGTCAAAAAGTCAGCTTTGCAAACATAAAGTAAGGGAAGTATGTCTACTTGACAGTTCACCAAATCAGTGTTTCAGTTTCTTAATAGAACATCTGCCATGGGAAAGGTAGATAGATTTTGATGAGGGTAATAGAGAAGGAAATAAGTAAAATGTCTGAAACATTTGGCTTTGTGAATCTCTGGGTATTTGGGAGTTTAACCTGTGTTCACTAGGCGTTAGGAAGTAAACAAAAGAATTGAAAGGTGTTAGGGGGTAGAGCATGGGGTTTGGCAGGTGATAAAGAAAAATTTTTTGAATTTCCAATTTTATTCAAAGCCAGATTTGTTGACAAAGAATTGCATGAAGGGTGGATCAAGTATTGAGAGCTAAGAGGAATGTTACCACCCAGTCTAGAGCCCTCATCTTACAGACGGAAAAATTCAGACTAAGAGTCGTAAGATTACTTTTCTAAAGTTACTTAGGCAGTCAGTCACCGAGTTGGAAACCAAACTCATGCCTTTTTATTCCAAACCTAATGCTTTTCTCACTATCTGGTGCTGTCCCTATGACCATGAAGCATTAGTTTGGAAGATTGTTTTCTTTTAAATGAACTTTGACACTGAGGTTGTATTAATATTATATAAAATAAGCTATTTATTGAAAAAACTTTTTTTAATTATCAATTGAGTGAGTTTTTGTGAGTGTTTTCAATTGTGTTTATCTCTGTTTTTTCAGAATTTCTGTTTGTGTGGTTAGAATTTTTTCATTTGTTACTTTTTACTTATCAATTGAGTGAGTTTTTGTGAGTATTTTCAATTGTGTTTATCTCTGTTTTTTCAGAATTTCTGTTTTTGTGGTTAGAATTTTTTCATTTGTTACTTTTCTGGGTTTTGTTAGTTGTATACCCAGTTCATTACTCTGTTTTTAGTTGATTTTGTTCATCAAAGTGTTTAGACTTCTAAATTATTCCCTAACCTGACCATCAATTTAATCTCCACTTCCCTGCTTGGCAATACCAACTCAACTCTCAGTACTCACACAGGATTACGTGCAATGTAACATTTCATCATAGAGCATCCCCTTGATCACTTGGGCCAGTGCCTCTGATTACTATTCTTAAAAGCATCCTTTTCAAACTTAGTCAAATGTCAGTGTCCTTTTCTTCCTTCTGTTGGGAGGTGGTTAAGAACTTTACCTTGTTATTCTCTGCAATCACAGTGTCATCAAATTGTCTACCCAGTATCCACAAACATTAGATGCCTCTTTCTTCATAGCATTTTATCTTTAGGGTACATATGATGTGTTCCCCGTGGCTCAGTAGCATCCTACATTTCTTTGCCTTCATCCTCTGCCTCATCTCTGTGGCATGCTTGGCCTCCAAGGCAAGCAGCAGAAAAGATCTTCCCAAATTACATTTTTAAGAAAAGTTCATTTAAATGAACAGAAGAGGATGGATCCTGGGGAGAAACTTCAGATCTCAGGACACGAGAACTTGTGACAAGAGACATCCTAGGGATATCTAGGTGGTTCACTGAGTAGAGCACCAGCCCTAGAGTCAGGATGACCTGAGTTCAAATGCAGCCCAAGACACTGGACACACTTACTAGCTGTATGATCTTGGGCAAGTCACTTAACCCCAATTGCCTTGCCTTTTCCCTGCTAAAAAAGAAAAGAGAGAGAGACATTCTAGAACATCACTCTGTTGTGAGGAGACAGAGTCTCTACCAACAAAACTGCTACCATGGAAAGGAGTAGGGCATGGCTCAATCTGGAAAGGATTTTACTTAGGGTGCAGTCCCTGGGGAGAGTGTTTTCCTATTTTAATTAATTATTTCATATGGCTAAATACTAAGCTCAGTTGTTTTTGCCTATACATGTTGGTAATGATGAGGGCTGAAGGGGGTTGAGGTCCCACAAAGACTGGAGTACCAAGGTCAGGTTGCCTGGAATGAATTTGCAGACTCAAGTATTGTTGGGGTCAAGGTAAAGATTTTATTAAACTTTTCAGCGGGCAAGAGTTCTTAGGGAAACCATAGCCTTACAAGGGTACAGGTAACAGGATATTCTGTAGTGAAGTATTTACCAAAAATGCTAACTAGGTGATTCAGGGTGGGATTAGGGAGTGGTTAGTTCTTAAAGGAACATGCTGTTTTAGTATCTACTGCATATTTTACCCAGAATTCATTGGGAAATAGCACAAGGGGGTGCTACAGAGAGGTGTGGTTTTAGACCTGAAATGTCATTAAGTCAACTAGGGGTCAGGACTGACTCAGGAAAACCAGGCTGCTCCCATCAATGTCTTGTTAGACAATATAAATGTAAGGGAGTATACATATGTCAAAGTCTAGGATACATATGATTGGTCAGTGAGTAGTAAATGTCGTTATGACCAGTGCATAGCCAGTTCAGCCAGTACACAGCTGGTTCAGACTAATAAATTCTATAGGTGCAACTGGCTACTGTATCAGGAAGGAAGGGAGATAAGGTTGTTGCTGGGGCAGGCTGTGTGTGTCCTTGGACTGGGGAGAAACTGCCTGGGATAGTGTTTTGAGGCTAGGGAGAAAAGTGATTTTAGAATTGGGGCCCAAGCACAGGCACCCAAACACCCCATCAATAATATCCTCAAAATTGGTGGGTTTGGGAAAAGTCTTAGTCAACCAACCCTATCTTTAGCTTTGCATGTCTTAGCCATGGCTCAGTATTATTCTCCAAGTAAGCAAGTATACCTGCCCTGACCCCACCAAACTGCTGTTACCTTTCATAGTTATCCTCCTTTTAGTGTATTGGTTGACTAACAGCTTGGCCCATAAGCCTAAGTCATTGCCTTTGTTGGAACTGAGTCACCAGACTACTAACTGCTGAGAGCATTTTTCCCTAGAGGAGGCCTTCTACACCATCCCCAATCTATCCTGGCAATGCCACAAAGCATTTAAGCTCTCTCAGCTACTTATAAGCTCATAGTTTTAAGACTCATTTTACAGAAAAGGAAACGCAGATGTGGTGGATGACTGGTTTAAGATCACACAAGTTGTAAATAATACAGGATTCAAAATCAGGTCCCCTACTTCCATAGCCAAAATTCTTCCCAACTTTTTCTCTTATTTAGTGACTAATACCCCAAGAACTTTCTTGTTCTGGGCTAGAACTGATTCAAGTTAGTTCAGTGTTCATGCTTGCAGTTGAAACATAATGAAACTCAGCTCCCCTCATATACATATATATATATATATATATATATATATATATATATATATATATGTCACTTTTATGTCTATTTCTTTTGCGTATGCATGTATTATTAATTACTATCTTTGTTATATTATTGTCTGAGAGACAGACTAGAATTGTAGATAGAGAGATGGCCTAGAAGCCAGGAAAAGCTGAGTTCAAATACCACTTCTGTCACATACTAGCTTCATGACCCTGGGCAAATCACTTAACCTCTCAATGCTTAAATCTCTAAGACTATAAATTGCACAGCATATGCTGGTCACATTGCTAGATGGAGTTTCTTTATCCAGGAGTTCCCTATGACAATGAAATTGTAGGTTCAGTCCTTATCCTACTATGTGATCTATAAAGAATATATTTAGAATATCTGCTTTTTTGTTTATTTATAATTTCTCTGGCAGTCTATTTTTGTAAAGGCACAATTTAGTGCAGAGAAATGTGTATATTCTTTAATGTTTCCAATCAGGAAACACGATAAGCATTTTAAATCTAACTTCTCTAATTTTTTTTAGCACCCTATTTACTTTTATGTTTATCTTTCTGTTAGATGTATCCAATTCTGAGAGGGGGATGTTAAAGTTTTCTATAATTACATACTATATTGCTAGATGTCTTTTTATAATTCTATTAACCTTTCTTTTATGAATTTAGGTGCTATATAATTTAGTTTGTGTATATATAGAAAAGAAGTAGATTAGAATGGAGAGATAGCCAGCCTCAGCACTAAGAAGACCTGAGTTCAAATTGAGCCTTTGACACATTATGGCCATTTGTGGTACTTATGGTCACTTAAGTTCTTTGTATCCCAGTAAACTCTTGAAGCTCATTAAGTTACAGGTACTGCTCTGTATTGGTAAAAAGGAGTTTCCTCATTGAGTGTTCCCTATACCAGTGAAATCACAAGTTTAATTCAGAAAAGAAGTAGATATTTGTTGTATGATACTTTTAACATTAAATGATTTTCCTGTTTATCTTTCTTGACCTAAACTTTGCCTAGTCTGATAGTATAACTTCAGTTCCTGCTTTTTTAGAATCTCCTGTTTCCAGTTACTCATTTTTCATTTCATATGTATTTTTTAGATGTGTTTCTCATAAGCAGCACATTATTAGGCTTTTTCCTATTTAAATAATTTTATCCCCTTTATCTTTAGGCAGCACTTTGTCACTATGATTGGTTTTGCATATACCACAGTACACTGATGTCCTTTCCACAAGCTCTCTCCCTTGCCTTTTGCTTCTGTGTGGAAACAAAGCTTCCTTGTTAGTTCAACTGAAAATATTAAGAAATGAATATTTCTCTAGCCTAAAACCCTTTTCCCTTTAGGAAAAGGCTAAGATCCTGGGAATATGAATGAAAGGTAGTAACCAAATGGAGGAGAAATATCTCACATCTCCTTAACATTGCCTTCCCTACCCCTAAGGTGATTGGGACTACTGGTCCACATGTGGGTGTTCCCCTCCTCTCCCATCTCTGAAGGAATTAGAGTATGATTAGATGGAGGAGGCCCTCTTTGTTAGGTCAGCTCACTTGTGACCAAGTGAGGAGAGTGGTCAAAGGGGAGAATCATTCAGCAGGGGTGGTCCAAAAGATTAAGTGACTATTGTTTTATTAGAGGAAGCGGGATATTAGCCCCAAACTGGGTTTTGACATTCTGTGATATTTTACTTATTCAAGATTACTATAAATGTGACTTGGGGGAAAAAGATGTCTGAGAGAATAGGGGCACTATGTCAGTGTGGATATTTCTCTCTCTAAACTAGAAATACTCGGATTTAGAATAACCTTACTAATAATAGCCAGAATCTACACAGCACTTCAAAGTTTGCAAAACATTTTACATACATCATCTCATTACATACCCATAACAACAGCTGGTACCATTATCCCCATTTTGCTAATGAGCCAGGTTCACACCATCAGTGTTTGAGGCAGGATTTGAACTTTCACCTTCCTGACTCCAAGTCCAATGCACTCCTTGTTTCTAACAAATTTGTGCCTAAAATACAGAATTAATTCTGTGAATTAATTAAAACAATTAATATTATTTCTTCAATATTTATCTCAAGTTCTTTCACTTTATTTAAACTAATTTTTTCTTTCCCTCTACTTATTTGTCCATTTCGCTCCCTGTTTTGATTCTACTTTCCTTGCCAAACTAAGTATATGACTCAAAATCTCTATCCTCACACACCTTAGTTTCTTCACACACCCTTTTCTAAGTTTTCGTTTGTTTCACCCTTATTTTTCTTCTCTCTTGTCTATTCTAAATTCTGTTCTCCAAATTCATAAGCTATATGTCCTCTTGGTTATGGGAGCAATAAGTTAATATCCCCACCAGCATCCCATGTAAGTAAGATAACTTATCTATAAAAGATATTGAAACTCTTCTTGAGACCAAATAGACTCAGGGGACTAAAGTCTCTGGATGGACATTCTTCCTGGTTTCCTGAACAGTTCGAAATAGCCAGAGTTGTAGGTGCACTCTGAGGTTTGTCTGGCAGATCACATGGAGCAACTCAAAGGCAGGGTGACTTCACTCAACTGAATAATCTCAATGCATATCCCTGTTAAATATCTTTCTCCTGCTAGGATTATATGAATCTTTTGGTGTTTTTAAATTCAATTTTATTTTATTTTGTTAGCAAAAATCCTGCTCTCCCTCTCTTCTCTTGTCCAGTATTTGAGAAAGAAACAAAATTAAAAAGTGTTGCAAATGGGTAGTCAAGCACGACAAATTTTCTTATTGGACATATCCAAAAAATTATGTCTTATTCTATACTCTAAAACCTTCACCTCTTTATCAGGAGGGAGTATCACATTTGGTCATTGCCCTATCAGAGTTCCAGTCTTTCAAATTTATTTGTCTTTACAATAGGGAAGTGAAGGGAAAGGAAAGGAATGAATATGTACAAAGCATCTACAACGTGCCAGATACTGTGCTAACAGTACAAACTTACCAATATTATCTCATTTAATTCTCTGGGAGGTCAATGCTATTATTCTTCCCCATCTTACAGTTGAGCAAATTGGGGCAAACAGAGGTGAGGGACTTGCTCAGGGTAACATAGCGGGTAAGTGTCCGAGGCTGGATTTGAGCTCAGGCTTCCCTAGCTCTGAGCCACTTAGGTAATTTTTGTGCTCATTGCATAAATTGTTCTGACTCTGCATCAGTTCATAGAAATCTTCCCAAATTTCTTGAAATCATATCTTCCTTATTGCTTACAGTACAATAAGATTTCATCATATTTATATAACATAGCTATTCCCCAAGTGATGGGCATTCCTTCAATTTCCAATTTTTGTCACTCCAAAAAAGAGCTGCTATAAATATTTCTTTATGTTTTTAGAATTTGTTTTGTTCATGATCCAGTCATTCTGGAGAGCAATTTGGAACTATGCCCAAAGGGCTACAAAAACGTTCATACCCTTTGACCCAGGAATAGCGTTTCCAGGACTGTATCCCAAAGAGAACATAAAAATGGGAAAGGGTCCCCCATGTACAAAAATATTTATAGCAGCTCTCTTTGTGGTGGCCAAAACTGGAAACCAAGGGGATGCCCATCCATTGGGGAATGGCTGAAAAAAAACGTAATGGAATACTATTGTGCTATAAGAAATGATGAACAGGAAGACTTCAGAGAGGCCTGGAAGGACTTATATGATGAACTGATGCTGAGTGAAAGGAGCACTTTGTACACAGCAACAACCATAGTGTGTGAGGAATTTTTTTGGTAGACTTAGTCCTTCACAGCAATGCAAGAATGTAAAAAATTTCCAATGGACCCTTGAGGCAAAATGCCTTCCACATCCAGAGAAATAACGATGAAATTGGATTACAGAATGAAGCAAACCATTTTCTCTTGTATTGTGTTTTGTTCTGTTTTGTTTTATGGTTTTTCCCATTCATTTTAATTCTTCTATGCCACATGACTAAGGTGAAAATGTATTTAATAGGAATGTATGTGTAGAACCTATATAAGATTGCATGCTGTCTTAGGGAGAGAGTGGGGAGGGAGGGGGGAAGGAGGAAGAGGGAGAGGAAAAAATCTAAGATATATGGAAGTGATTGTAGAACACTGAAAACAAATAATTTTTTTAAAAATGAAAAAAAAGAATTTGTTTTCCTTAATACCACCCTCCCACTTATTGCCCCCTTTTCTTTTTGTTTCCCTCCTCTTTCCTTTGTTAAATATATTTCTGGAATCAATATATACATATACATACATACACATACACACATACACACACATACACACATATATGTATACACACACCAACCTCACTTTCTTTTCCTGAGCCATTTGCATCTGGCCCAGGATGTGAGACCTGGCTCTTTCAGGCTAAGAGCTTACCACATTCTCACTTTGGGTGAGATACACCCATTCAATGAATAGACTTCTTTAAGTTACTCAAGGGATGGCCCCTTTAATAAAAAAAAAATATATCAAAAAGAGAAACAATGACTACTTAGTTATGACATCCACTCTGTGCTAGATGGGTGGGGCCTTGTCCAGTCTATGAGCTCCAGAGTGAATTGGGTTCAAGGCTTGATCTTTGAGCCAGAAATGTAGCCAATAAACCCAAAAGAAAAAAGGCAGCTTTTGGTCACAGAGTTGACCTTCCCTTGAGCAGAACACCCGAGGAAAGGAGGGGAGGGGAAGGGAGAAGAAGGTGACACTGGTGACCTTGCACAGCCCTCCCTCACTCAGATCAAAGTCAACTGCAAGTCATGCCATTATCTTGATGTCATGGTCCTCTTCGGGAAGGAAGCATAAACCCAACAACAATATACATATGTATGTATGTATTCCCTCCTTTGATAAGTTCAGATGAGAGTCAGATTCAAGTGTCTAGGAGTTCTCTGCTTCTTTATGGTGGAGTGGCTGTTCAATCATATATAATTCTGACTAGGACTCCTCTGTACTTCAAATCTTTCTTTCTGATTACATGCAACATTTTTTCTTTGACTTGGAAGCCCTTGATTTTGGCTATATTTCTGGGAGTTTTCATTTGGGGATTTATTTCAAATGACTGGTGGATTCTTTCTATTTCCACTTTGCCCTCTGATTCTAAAAGTTTTGGATAGTTTTCTTTGTAATTTCTTGAGATACTATGTCCAAGTTCTTTTTCAGTTCACGGTTTTCAGGTCATTCACTGATTCTTTTACATTTTTTTCTTCTTGACCTGTTTTCCAGGTCAGTTTCTTTTTGCTGTGAGTATACCTTAACTTCTTTCAATTTTTATAGTCTTTTGATTTAGTTTTAATATATATGTTTTTGTCTCATGGAGTCATTGACCTTCTATTTGGCCTATTCTAATTTTCAGGTAACTCATTGCTTGGGCAAGGTTTTATACATCTCATGCCAAGTTATTAATTCCCTTTCTAATTCTTTCTTCCACAGCTCTCATTTCTTTTCGATTTTTTCTCCAGAACTCCCATTTCATTTCCAAAAAAAAAAATGTAAGCTCTTTTTAAGAACTCTTGCTTCATTTCTTTCAGGAATTCTAGTTGAATTTATATGCAAACTGTGTTTTTCTTTGCTTATAGATTTAAATTTCTTATGGACTTCAATCTTGAGTGTTCCTATTATAATAGATTTTTATGGTGGAGTTTTTGTTTGTTTGTTTGTTCATTATTCAGTACTACAGTCTATGAGCTTCTGGAGGGAATGTCTAGGCTGACCCCATTGCTGGGTTTGTTTTGGTGTTTTGGGTTTTTTTTTAGGTATTGAATACTGTGTTATTCTAGGATCCTAGGGACAGTTCAGTCTTGGGATCTGCACATTTTCAATTTCCCAAAGTGGTCTGATCCAGGGCAAAGTCTGATTTTAGCCCTTTCCCACCTCTCCCACCCAGTCTGAGCTCTGCAAGGTCTTGACCTAGGTTTGGACCTGAGCAACAGGTTTATGGGCTTGCCCTATTTGGAGTTCCAAGAGACTACTACTGTAATCATTTACAATTAGCCACTTGGAATGCTCTGCTGCTTCAGAGTGCTGGAGTTTCAGACCTTTTTTGATCTGGAATTCCTGCCCTGGTTATCCTACAGGTGAAAAAAAAACCTGTAGCAAAATTAATTCTCTCATATTTATAGGCTTTAAAAAAAGAAAGTGAACTAAGGAGTAAAAGAAGAAATAAAGAGGTACCATCAAAGGATAAAAATGACCTAAGGTACTAAAAATTTATGGTGGATTTAAATCAGAAGAAAGGAAGGAGAAATGGCTTAATTAATATTTCATGTGCTATTAAATCCCAAGAACCTTGATAAGGATATCAAACTTTTGGTGGAGAAGGAATATCATCAGAGGAAGATGCTCAAACAGGGAAAGGGAAGAAGATGGACAGAGAGAAACGAATAACATACCCCAATCTAGTCCGTAGGAAAACAAAGAAGGAATACTAATTTCAACAGAAGGGAAGATGGTGAGAAAATAAGATAAAATCAGTGGATGGAAGGGACTGGGTTGAGGGGAATAGAAAGAAGGACTTCACCACAGAAAGGAAAAGCAATCTCAGCTAATTAAATGGAAGCAATTGGCATAACTGTCTATATCTCTAATTCCAGAAATCCCTCTGGACTGCTGGAAAGAATTTGTCATGGTCCTTTCAAGTGCTTCCGGCAATGTCTTGCACCAAGACTCATAAAATCCACATGGCAAAATTTTGGTTTATCTCTTAAATTCCAAATTAAAACAATAACAACAACAAAAATACCCCAAGAATTTCTTCTGTATATTTCTTCTGTTAGACAATCCTAAAATTCCAGGGATGAGCCTCAAGTTGCATTTTTTCAGCACGGGGGTCCTTCTCTCCTGGTAACTGGCTATTTCCATATACAATTATAGGACTAAAATCAGTTAGTTCATTCAGTCAGGTGGTGTAGTGGACAGAGCACCGGACCTGGAGTAAAGGAAGAGGTAAGTTTAAATCCAGTCTCAGATACTTAATAGGTGTATGACCCTGGGCAAGTCACTTAACTTCTGTTTGTTGCAGTTTACTCAACTGTGAAATGGGGATAATAACTAACATCTACCTTCCAGATTGTTGTGAGGTTCAGTTAGATGTTTCAAAGTGCTCAGCACCGTGCCTGGCACTTAATAAATACTTACTCCCTTCCTATTTTAATTTCTAAAAAGTGATTCAAAACTAGTTTTATACAAATATAGTTCTCTTAAAGTGGTGAGAGGTCATTTTGCAGGAGGCCTCCCCTGAGGCAATTGGATGATAGGGGCCATTAGTAATATGAAGGCATCAGAACCCCCCAAGGATAGAACATAACTTGCCCTTCTGAATTTGTCCTTTTCTAATGAGGGGGAATTTTCTTTCTCCATTCCAAAAAATTCAGTCACTCTAAGGTGCTCTGAAACTACACTGGGTTCTGAAGAGATCTCCTTATAGAACTTTGAAGAGCCTTAAATGCCCAGGTTGCAAGACCCAACAAAGCTGGAGGCCCTAAAATATAGTTTGCTGCAATTATCTTCAAGGTATGCTACTAAAGGACACAGAGCATATCAACATGCCTCTCTTCTTGCTGAATGGTCTTAGGCAGTTTACTCTTTAATTTCCTGGGAGTAAGGGGTGACTCACAGTGAGCAATCACCATTTCTAGAAGCACCATCAGAAACATTAAAGTCAACCTGGGCTCCTTTTCCTCTGACTTTCAATCCTACATTATAATAAGCTCATTCAGTTCCAATCCTACAAGACTATGTGGATTGTTTTGTGTTGGGCCTGACTCAAGAGAGTCCCTGGTAATTTAGGTTCAATATTGGAATGAAATGGGTCACCCCTAGTTAAGAAAGGGAGATTTACTTATTCATAGCAGGAGAAAGATATTCAGGAAGATTAGGTCTTGAGAACCTGAATGAAGCTCCTATCATGGTCCACCAACCAAGTATATGAGCCTATCTGGAGCTCTTTGTGGCTTGAATTGTACTCAGGTGATGAGAAAGGGAGTCAACACAACTGAGTCACCCTTAGTTCCCTAAGCCAACCAAGTCTCAAAGAATGTCTAAATACCAAGGAAATATTAGCCTAACTTTTATGAGGGAGGGATTAGGAGTACTATATTCCTTAGAGAACAATCATAGATTCAAGATCCTTTGTGAGATTGAATCTCTTAGAGAGAGAGAGAGCCCATGAGCTAAAAAAAAAAAATAATAATAGCTACATAGAGTGATCTATGTCTATCTATCTATCTAGACACACACACACAAGCTCATGAGTCCCCACCTGATGTGTCCACTTTTAATAATTAATCAGAGGACTCCCTTGGTTCAAAGCAAAGGTGTTTCATGAAATGGCATAATAAGAAAAGTAGCAATGAAACCGGGTTGATGCAGGGTATATCATCTGGTACTAAGGTAGAAGCAGTACTGTAAAAGCTAAAAAGGTACATCTCTGATTCTAACCGCCACTCACTGACCATTTCCTCATTAATTTTTTTCTGGATTCAAAGTCCACTTAGAGGGTATATTCTGGGATATACTTAGAAATTACCAAAAGATGCAAACCTCTTGTTTTTAGAAATGTCAGAAACCTTTTCCTGGGATATGCAAAAAGCCTTCAATTGAATTACCCTATCTAGTAGTCTTTAGACTTTTGTTTAGAAATCTCTTATCAGAAAATCCTTAGTCCCAGATGAAGGTGCTCCTAGCAGCTAATGAAATCAGACTTAATCTTTTTAGACTCCTGTCCCATTCCTGGACTTTGAATCAATCAATCAGAGACCCCACCCTAATCTATGGTGAACACTCCATGTACCTCCCAATTTTAATCTCTAAAGGCTAGAGTATGAGGCAAGTAAAGGGATACTTGCCAACTAACTCTGAGGTTCAAGGATTCCTATCTTTTGAACCCTAAAGGCTCCTTCAGTCTCCCATGTACATAAATGGGTGGAGAAAAGGCACACAGACTCATGCTCAAACAAGATGTATAGAGGAATACAGAAGATTAAATAGTTACTTTTGATTACATAAAAATGAATGTAATGTAATAAACAAACACAACCAATGAAGTTAAAAGGGAGCCAAGTAACTGGGGAAAAAAATCTTTGTAATCAATTTCTCTGATAAAGGTCTTATATTCAAGGTATATAACTGATTTGAATTTATAAGAATAAGAGCCATTCCCCAACAGATACATGGCCAAGGAATACAAAAAAGCAGATTTCAAAGGAAGGAATCTAAGCAATCAATAGCTAATTAAAAATATTCCAGATCACTAATAATTAGAAAAACACAAATTAAGTATCTTTGAGGTACCACTTCATGTCCATCAGATTGACAAAAGAAGAAAATGACAAATGCCAGAGAGGAAAACAGATATGTTAACGTATTGCTAGTGGAAATTAGAATTGGTCTGGATTGGAAAACAATTTGGAACTATGCTCCCCCAATCACTAAATTGTGCATACTTTCTGACCTAACTATACTATCACTAAACATATACTTCAAAGAGATCAAAGAAAGAGGAAAAGGACTCATATATATGAAGATATTTAGAGCAGTTCTCTTCATAGTTGTAAAAAAAAGCAACCCTGAAGGTAATGGGATGCTCATTAATTGGGAAATGGATAAACAAATTATGACAGAAGAATATATTCCTGACCCACAGCAAATTACGAAATGCATAGTTTCAGACACCTGGATGACTGATGCAATGTGAAGTAAGCAGAGCCAGGAGTACAATTTACACAATGAAACCTTATGAAGAAAAACAACTTTGAAAGACTTCAGCACTTTGATCAAAGCAATGACAAATCATGAATCCAAAGGACAGAAGAGGAAACATATTACTCACCTCTTAAAGAAGAGGTAATAAGACTCAAAATGTAGTCTAAAGACTGACATTTTTGGATATGGCCAGAGGAGGAATTTGTTTCATTTAACTGTGCATATTTATTATTAAAGTTCTCTTTTTCCTTCATTTTCACTTTTTTAGGTTTAGTTGATAGAATACAAGTAGGAGAGAAAATAATGCTTGTTAATTTAAAAAAAAAATTCTTAAAGGAATAAGCATATAGAAGAGCAAGGTCCAGGGACAAGGTTTTTATCTCTTTTACTTGCATAATTGAATTTTTAGTCTGTCATATGCAGATACAGCCAATCTAAAGGCTCACAGCTTTGTGGAACACCCTTATACTTGTAAACATGACAAATATCCTCTACTGTTTAGAAAATTTGAATTTATCCTGCCATTCTTTCAAGCTATTTCTCTACTCCATCTCACAGCCAAAGTCCAAAAAAAAAAAAGGAGCTTCCTCTATTTTCTGACCTAATAATCACTTCCTAATTCTTTGCATTGCGCCTCATAACCTCATCACTCAACTGAAATTTCCACCACCAAGTTTATTAATGATACGCTTCTTTATCTCTCTATAGCATTTGACACTGTTGACCACTCCCTCCTTCTCGACTCTCTCCTTCGTTCTTCTCAGTCTCCCTGGTGGGATTGTCATTCTCATCTCACCCCTTATTCATGAATGCAACTCTGAGCTCTGTCCTGGACTCTTTATTTGCTCCATTTTTTTTTTTTAACATTTTCTCAGTAATTTTGTCAGTCAGCTCTCTTCAGTTAACTCCCAGAGCTATATATCTGTCCTGTCTCACTGGAACTCCAGTCCTACATCACTTACAATCTCCTAGACATCTCCAAGTCAACGTCTTGGACGTATTTCAAAGTCAATATTTTCAAACAGACCTCATTATCTTTCTACTGTACCCCTTCCCTTCCTAAATCCCCAATCTTCCTTTCTGTCGCCCAAGTTCTCAACCTTGCAGTCAACCTTCATTCTTTTCCTCTTCTTCCTCATATCAAATCCGTTGTCAAATCTTGTCAATTCTGCCTCCACAATCTATTTCCTATGGGTTTCCTTCTCTCTACTCACATAGCCACCATATTAGTTAAGGTCCTCATTATCTCTTGCTTGTCCTATCAGAATAGCATACATTAATTTCTCTTTACCCCAAGTTTCTCTTCTCTCTAATCTATCCTTCACACAGCTGCCAGATCAATACTTCTAAAGTACAGATCTGACCGGGTCCCTCCCCCGCTCAAGGAACTCCACTGGCTGTCTCTTGCTTTTAAACAAAAACTCTTGCGTATGACTTTTATAGTTTGTTCCAATCTACTCTTTTGGATTTATTGCACATTCCTCTCTCTCACGATCTCTTATGTTCCAATCAAACCAGATTGCTTGCTGTTCCTGTAGCCATCATACCATCTTTTTTCTCTGTCTTTGTATAGGCAATCAGTTCCTATACCAAGAAAGAACTCTCTCTCCATCTCTGCCTCATTGGATCCATAGCTTCAGTTAAGTACCATTTCTTACAAGCAATCCAGCCTGAGCCTTCTCCTGCGGAAATCAGTCTTTCTTTATTGGAGGTAGTTTCTTTCTCACCTCAAATTAATTATAGAAGGTCTTATTGTGTAATCACAATGCATAATGGCAGTAGTAAATAGGAAATATCTTACAACCTCCCAACAAACGTAATTAACTCCTTAATCAATTTGAAAGGATGACAGAGTTTTGGCCTTTGAACGAAGGTGAGTGCTACCACACAGGAAAAATCTTGTACTTCGTTGGGAGTACTATTACTTTCAAAGAAATAATTCATTGAGTGGTGGAAGACTCTAGAATGCTTTGTGAGGCCAGGTAAAAACATGAACCAGAGGGTAGAAAGGGACTTTTTTCTTCTCCTCACCCTCTAACCACATCCCTATCAGCCAAGTCATCAGAGAGACTGAGACAATAGGAAACAGCACCTGGGATCCCCTCCGTTTTCTTCCGTAGGCTTCAGCAGTGAGCTGGACTTTTCATTGTGGTCTTGTTACAAACCCCTCAGCCATGGATGGCCAGAGATCTGCGATATGACGAAGGGAGCTACCTTCTTCACACGCATGCGGGCTCTTTCCCAGCACCTTTTTCTCTCCTCAGGGACCTTCACCTGAAGAGAATCTGGAAAGGTGAACCTTTGTCTGGGAGAGGAAAGCCAAAAGACCAAAGATCCACTTCTCCCCTCTCAGGCTGTTCTCATCTCCACCCCTCCCACCGGCTGTACCTATGCTCGCTCGTGTTCGGTCTTCCAGGGAGGAGAACCTTCTGCAAACAGCCTGAGCCCTTGGTTTACCTGCCAGGCTCAGTCGTGGTACGCCCCTTTCTATGTACATTTATATCCTCAGCACGAGACCCTGAACAGGAATGCCGAACTGAATTGGCACAGCTAACGAGATCCGTCTACAGGAGCTGCCCGTAGACTGTCGCACAACAAGGGCTACTGACTTCAGTCTACACCACCAAGGTTTCCGATACAAAGGGCTGGGTAATTTAGAGAGGAAATGTTTTTGTTTTTCGAAGAGGACCGGCCGTCCTCTAGCGGGCGGAGGACGAGGGCAGTGGTTCGCAGAGAGCCGATGGAGAAGGCACCGCGCAAGCGACAAGCGCGAGGCGGCACAAAGTGCCACTTAGACCGCATGGCACACCAGGCTTTGTCCGCTCTCCGAAAAATGGAGGCGCCCGCTAGGTCTTTCACGACAAATTGAGCTTCTATCTTTTTTCTACTACATCAAAATTCCTTTTGTTCTCGGCTCCCTGATTACGGAGGAGCCCCGGGCACCGACCCCAAGGTTAGGTCCCACTAACAACACGACAGCCGGCGCATGCCACTGTACGTTTGCTCCCTCAGAGTGGCGTCAGGTCTACTGAGAGGAAGGCGGGGCCGGAAGGCGTCGGAGGGCGGCAACCGCTTTTGACGACGATGATTGGCCGAAAACCAACGTTCGATCTGCAGGCGCACCAGCCAATGGATTTTGAGTAGCTACTCCGTGTTGACGAAGGATCAGCCATTGGATAGGCAGGAGAGAGACCGAGGGCCAATGAGGGCCGAGACCTGGCGGGAGTAGGGGCGGTGCTTCTAGAGAATGGGGCGGGGAGCTGGGTAAAGGGGCAGGAGCCGAGCCGAGGAGACTTAGTGACACATCCGGCGTTGAGAGGAGGAGGTGGTGTGAGTGGCAGGTGAGGAAATGTGTCCTGGATGTGGTTCGAGAGGGAAATCGACCCTCCCGGGGAGAGGGGAAGGCGGCCGCGGCGCAGTCGCGGTGGTTTTTGTTGGTTTGTTTTTAATCGGAGGTCGTTCTCGGTTCTCCGATGGCCCCTCACCTGTTCGCCAGGGAGGCCTACCCAGCTGGGAGGTTTCGGGGAGGGCGAAGACGGAGTTGCGCGTGCGCCGTGGCGTGGTAGACATGGGGGGAGGGGAAGAAAGGACGCGCCCCCCACCGCCCGTCGCCTCGGCCCAGCTCGCGGACTCGAGCTCCCTTTCTTCCCGCCCCACTCGTATCCGGCCTCGGGCCCGACTCGGGGGAGGGTCCTCCCCGCTTTACCCTCTTTGAGACGGGGTGCAGCCCTCTCGGTTCGTCTTAACTGAAAGCGAAACCAGGGCTCCCCAACTGCCCCTCCGGAGGCGGTGGAGCCTCCCTGGGGAGGCGTTGGGAGGTTGTGGGGGAGAGGGGCGGGGATGCAGGCCGGGGCCTAAGCCTGGCCTCGGACGGGCCGGAGCTGCCCCGTCATGGTGGAGGGGCGAGTGATGATGTCACATCCTCTGTGACACCCAGGCTCCCGTGGTAACTTGGAAGCCCAACTGTAGAGGCGGGAGGTGGGTAATAAATACAAGACCGGGCCCTTGGCCCAGCGTCCCGGGGCCCAAAGGGCAGCCCCGACCTAGCAGAATTGGCTACCTTTGGACAGGTGAGAGGCCCCGACCTTCCCTGGGTCGTGCTCCCCGGATCGTGAGGTCGTCATTTCGGGAAGGTTGAGATCGAAGGGTTAGTGACTGTGCCGGAGGGGGGCCGTAAAGGGGGTTTGTGGTGTGGGCTTACTTTAACACCCCACGCTGACCCATTCCCTTCCCCCCACTTCAAAGCTCTGTTCTTGAAATGGTGTAATTGGGACGTTGAATCAAGCAGAAGAGGTGACCGAGTCACGGTCAAGCTCACTTTCGAGATAGAAAATAGTTTTTTCTGGTTATTGATTGATTTTTAAAAACATTCCTCATAGTTACCCGAAGTGTTAACTATCCCGTAAGAAGAAAGGTGGCTTAAGCAGCCTTTGAAGCTAGAAGTAGACTTCTTATGGTCACGGTGGAAAACTTAGACTTGGAGTCAGAAGACCTGAATACTGTTTACCACTATTTGTAAAATGATAATATGTATAATAATTAAATGATAATTTGTAAAATGATAATTTTGATAACCGTACTTCAGAATTATGTTGAGGAAATCACTTCATATTAGCTACAAAGAACCATCTCTGTGTAAGCTTTTTAGTCTCTATTTAGAATATTGGGCCTTTTCAGTCAGAAAGACCTGAGTTTAGAATTAGGTCAAAAGATGCTTAGCTTTGTGACCCTTGTGCAAGTCACTTGACTTCTATTTGTCTTAGTTTTCTCCTCTATAAAATGGGGAGAATAACAGCACCTGTCGAATGAGATTAATAATTGTATAGTTAAGTACTGTATAAATCCTAGTTAATATTATTATGATTTCATGAATATTTGGAAATTATTTTGCCATTTTCTTTTGTTGCATACTTTACAGAAGTTCACATTTCCAGCTTAAAAGGTTTCTTAAATCTTCATTTGATTATATAATGAGTACCTTCTTCACAGCACTGAAGTAGGTAGCATAAGAATTATCTTCATTCTACAGAAGAGAAAATTGAGTTTGAGAGGTTGCTACAGACACATATCCAATTCAGCCCTTGAAATGCAGTTTGTAATTCCATTCAGCCATTTTTCATGCTGTGGTGAAAACATTTCAGTGTCCTGTTTTCCTGGCTATTTTTCAGTCTTCTTTTAAAGACTAGAAAAGGTAAGACACCTTGGTGTGCTAGAAAGAGCACCTGACATGATAACATACTTGTGGTAGAGCTAGTAAATGGTCTAATCCAAGGAACAGTTTTGGAAGTACATTTAAAAATTAACTAAACCAAACCACTCATTTGACTCAGTGAGATCACAAGTCATGTTCCTTATATATATGTAAAAATATAAATAAAAGCACTTTTTATGATAACATGACTTTTAAAGCACAGAAGGTAATTCACCATTCAAGAATGGCTGAACAAGTGTCTGAAAATAATGTAATATTGTACATTATTTGATCACAGTTTTTTCAAGAAATTGTGATCGAAGAATTCAGAGAAAGTTGGGAAGAGTTGTATGAATTGATGCAGAGCAAAGTAAGCAGAACCAGGAAAGCAATTTATGTAAAGTCACAGTAAAGTAAATTTAAACTGTACTTGAAAGACTTTAGAACTCTGATCATTGTACAAATTCGTAAGTGATGGTAAAATGTGCTTCTTGTGGCAAAGTGAGTGGACATAAAGGGCAAAATGAGGCATACATTTTAGACACAGTCACTATTATTAATTGGTTTTGCTTGATTGTACTTTTGTTGCAAGGGAACATTCTTTTAGAGTTGATGGAGTCATTTGGAAATGACAATGATATAAAACATGTGACTTGGAATCGGAAGAGACCAGGGTTCAAATCCACCTCTGACACTTCCTTGGTGTGTGACCATGAGCAGATCACTTAAACTGCTTAGTCTTAATTTGTTCATCCATAGAATTGGGACAATACTTATTGTAATAAGTAAGATCATGAATGGAAAGTGTTTAGCAAACTTTAACATGCCAGAGCTGGAAGGAAGCTAAATGTTAACTATTAAAAGTGAAATGAATTGAAATCTAACAGTTCTTGTTAGCACTTAGATTTTCCTGAAATCGCCAACAAATTTTTTAATGTAGTTTTATTTAGATTCTCATTTATTGATGGGTGTACAATTGAAATGTCAAACAAAAACAAATTTCAAACGAACAACAACAATGGTTACCTGATATGACAGTCTATATCCATTCCATGGAAGGAACCTGAAGAGTTTCAATTTATTTCGTAAACCACTCCAGGGGATTATTCTACCTCTGGGAGAAACTGTAAGGTGTAGGAAAAAAGAGGATTATTGAGGGGGGGGGGGGAGAGGAATGGGATAGCTGCCCCTGCAGCTTAATATAGTGGATAAAGAGCTGGTCAGGGAAACGTGTTCAAGTGCCACCTGTAATACATACTAGCTCATGATTCTGGGTAAATCACTTAACCCTTAGGTGCTGCAGGCAACTCTTGAGATTATAAATTGTAGAGAAGGTGTTGATCTGCTTTGGTACCTCCCTACACTGATGAAATCATGGGTCTGTCAGTCAGCAAACATTTATTAAGAACCTCCTATGTGCCAGTCTTATTGTTTATGATGTGTATTTTAAATTTCCATTTTCAACAGAAATAATTGTTTTCTCTGAAAATTCTCTTTTGAGAAGAATTTCACTTTGATAGAGAACATGGTGGAAGTAGGTAAAAGTCAATTTTGTGACAATATTTTAGCCTACTTTCATGGACTCCTCCCTCCAGCTTTTCAGTTTTTATGTGTAATGTTTTGTTTATAAATTAATGTCTAAATGAAGATAGGGTGAGAGAGGGATTGTTTGATCAATTATTGTAGCACATTTCTGAGGGTAGATATCCTGAGTGGTCAGCTTCAATAAAAACAGCCGTGGTTCTCCTAAGGCCATATATAGAAGGTATGGTTTGTAGCTACCGTTTGTCCTTGCTTCAAAGAGGCCCATGACATCAGGGAGGTGATGCCATGACATGCAAGTAAATTGGATTTAAGTGAGTGAGGGCAGTGCAAAGTCACCAGCCTCACTTTCTCCCCCAGAGCTGGGTCCAGCGGCCAGATATGGATCAGGACAACTGGAGATGACTCAGGATTCAATGGGGGACCGTGGCTTTTTCAATCGAAGGTCTTTAATAGGTTTTAGTTTGGCTGATTCATTGATTAAGGCTTAATAAAATGAGGCAAAGAATGGCCTTTAAAAAAAACAAACAAAAGCAGATGCAGGGTGAAGTTCTCCCTTCTCCCCCATTCCCTCAAGTCCTTGGCTAAATTAACCTTTAGAGCCATTCTAGTGTAAACCAGAACCTTGACTATCCTACATTGGCTTCCATGAGTGGGATCGGAGGTCATGGACTCCTCGGAGTACTGTTCTGGCTCTGCGCTTAAAGAAATTTTGAATTTAGTTTTCTGTTTTTTTGGTGATGCAATGATTATTGTGGTTGTTATTTGGAAGATTCCTTTATTATTATGTACTTTGACAAACATCTTTTGATGTTTACATTACATTACAAACATTAACATTTCTCCCATATAAGAAAGAACAGAAAATTATCATGGCATATGAAACTGAATTTATTGTTGTAGTTACTGTTAATGGGTTAGTGACTGGAATTGAAATTGAAGTTGAAAGAATTTATTGAGAAAGCTGCCTATTTAATTTAGGTTCATTTCCCAGAGGCTGTTGGTTTTGGGTCAACCTTGTGCACTTGACCATATATAAGCCTAAGGAAACTTGGAACAGTTCCAGCTTGTCCTTGGTCTGAGAATATTAGCAAGGAGCACATTTGTTCTTGACTGATTCAGGGACTTGCTAACCTGTAATGACCAAGGCCTAGATTGTAATGAATTCCTTAGTCTAAAGCAGAACTCCACTAGGGTTGTCCTAGAAAGCTGAACTCTTTAGAGATGACAAGGTAGCATTAGGTTCTCAACTCTCAGATTCATAGTCAACCTCATTCACACTTTGGTACCGAAAGAATATTATGTGTGGTACAGTTGTTACAGTAAATAGCCTGAATGCAAAATAGGTATAAAAGGGACCTCAGAAGTTATCTAGTCCTACACTCTCATTTTACAATTGAGGAAGCTATTGTTAATCTCTTTTATAAGAATGTAATGTTGAATATGCAAGTGAGTTCTAGAATGTTCCTAAAACCAGGCCTTTAAAAGGGTCATTATTGGAAACATTTTCAATAAATATGCAAGTGTCTTCATAAGAAATGTATATAAGATTTAATTATTAATACTAATTCACTAATAAGAAATTGTGAAAAACAAAACTCCAAACCAATTTTTTTCACTACAAATTCTGTTCTTTGTAATTTGAGGACATAGCTCTTATAGTTGTCAATTTATTCTTTTAATGATTGATTGTGACAGAGTTTAAGGTGACTGGACTGTCACCTTATCAATACTTCCCAATTTTATCTTTAATGAAAGTATTTATTCAGTTGGTTTTGAGTATCACTAAATGGGCATGTTCCAGGGTGGCTCCTGCTTTCTCTTTTTTTACTCTGTATCATCAAAGGAAATGTTTCTTCAAAAGAAAAACACCACACAATTTGATCTATATAGGTAACGCTGTCAATTTACTCTTCACCACTGAATATTATTTGAGTCCCTACTATAAAGTGGATGATTTGTTTTTTATGGCACCTAGCACCTCTTAGATGCTTCCTATCATTGTATTCAGCATCTGGGATAAAACTATAAATATAAATTCATTTTTAAAAGAACAATCCTATTCATAAAGTAATACAGTATACCTAATCTCAACAGATTTGTTATGCGAGAAGTACTTTATACATCTTAGACAATGTGCATGTGAGTAATTATTGTTAAGGTTTTACATTGCAAGACAAATGAGTAGGGAAGGCGCACAGAACAGTGTAACGAAGGTTTTAACAAGTCACAGTCTCTACTGAAGAAAATGTTTTTCTCCCAAAGCAAAAAACAGACCACATCAATATTTCACTTAAAATCATGAATTCCTTTCACTTAATCTCTAACTTTTTCATCTGGATTTTGCTAGTAGAAACAAACGACATAATTCACAGAATGCTCCAGTAGAACTTTAGGAGAGTTTATATATTTGGAATCGTTCCCGACAAATTTCAGGGTTCCCATATCTCATAAGGATGAAGGTTATAAAGATGAGAAATTTGGAAGTGTATTTCACTTGAGTCTGGAACCATGGCTTTGTTAAATACAAGGTATGTAGATTTCCTAATTGGTGAAATCATAAAACCAAATCTAGTTGTTTTTGCCAGTGGAAAGACTGCATAGATGTTACGTTGTTGGGTTTTTTACAGTATTCTTTGCCTTGTGCTCCTTTCACTATAGATTTTTCTTTTACAAAAAAAAATCTAGAGTTGCAGGGTTTTTGAGATTAGTGGTAGATTACTCTTGAGAGCTAGCCTCTCTATAAGAGTTCAGTTGTACCTGAGGCAAGAACTGGTGGCATTGTGTGAAGTGTGAAAGGTTTGGATCTGAAGAACTCTTAGCTTGATGAATTATGACTGACTGATAATGAACTTGATAAAATAGTTCTTATTTATTTAAAATCATACCACAGTGAGTTTCTTTACTGTTTCCTCATCTTAAATGTTATGTGGTTACTTGTTTTTGAATAATTGTGGTCTTTTGGTCACAAGGCTAAAATTCTTTTTATTTAGTAGCTTCCCTCTCCCTTTGATCCCCTTTTTCAGGCCCCTTTTGAGGTGTGAAATAATTTAGTCTTGTTCAGCTGAGTCTGCATATCAGTGATCACTAAACATAGAGTCCAGTATGTTCATTCTATCTGACAGAGCTTTTAAGAAGATTCGATCTTAAGAGGTATAATGGTATACTAGATAGAGAGCTGGTCTGGAAACTAGGAAGACTTGTGACACATACTGGTTATCTGACCCTTGGTAAGTCACTAGTGCTCAAGAATTCTCTAAGACTTAAAGGTCACTGACTAGGTACTTACATTGGTACCATGATCTCCCTCACCTGAGAATTCCCAATACCAATTAAATCGTAGGTCCAGTCCCTGTTGGAACAGATTAGGTAACATATTCCACTGAAATTTTAGAGGGAGTGTAGGTGTTTCATGGTTATTTATAAGAAGGTTAGGCTGAGTTGAAAGTTGTGTAAATCTTACACCAGAAATTGTTTCTGGCTCAAGAAGAAATTCCTGCTGACCTTGGCTCTTGCTTCTCATGACGATCAGTGTTACAAGTCTAAGGGATACCCCACAGAAAAGAGCCTGTCCAATACTCCTGGGAAGCTCCAAAGAATGAACTGGGAAGAGAGTTGTTTCCATTATTCCTGCCTTCCCTTACAGATTTCCCGGGATGATGAGATCCAGTTATATCAGTTTATTAGAATTTTGATTTTTTTCCCCTTTTAGAAAGTATACCTTGAAGCAAAAATAATATCCAATAAATTAGGAATTTGCATTGAAACTGTAATATGTGACTTTGAAAGCTGCTTCAGAATCCTTCTAAGTTCTATCTAGGGATATCATTAGGAGTGTTAATGACACTCTCCAGATGCTGGATTATGCCATCCTGTAAGAGAGCTCCTCAGGGGACTTTGCTCATCATGGTTATGGAAGGTTATGGTTAGCTTGCAACAGTCTGCAATAATTGCACCATCTAGATCAAGAAAACCCACAGTCCCATGACTTAGAGTTGAGAGTATCAGCGTTAGTGGACTCAGCAGCTGGCAGTATATTCGGCTCTCAAGGATTTTGATCAAACAAACAAAAACATTAAGGTGGGTAGGAATAAAATGAGCAGAAAAAAAGTGGGGGAAGAATGGGAAGTAAAGTGCTTACTGTGTGCCGTGCACAAAACGGTGTTGACTTGTGCAGTGGAGTCCTAGGAAGAACTAATGTGAATATTCGATGAATGTCATCTTTTCTTCTTGCTTCAAAAGTCATTTATTAAAGGAAACATTGGCCCAAGTCTTGGGTTAGTGTTTGCGGTTTTTCAACACTAGTTGCCTTAAATTTGGTTGTTATCCTAGGTATTGATCAGAATCTGTATGAAGTATAATATTTGTGCCTTAAAAACATGTCTGTGAGTGTTTTTTTTACTTAGTAGAGACATTGACTTTAAAACTATAAGGAGCCTTAGAGGTCACCTATATTAATGCCCTTATCTTACAGAAGAGGCAGTCTGGTCCTATAGAGTTTTAAAAGACTTGTTGAAGGTCACATAGGCAGAAAGAGATTTGTTGGAGCTGGGGTTTGAACCCAAGCCTTATGACTCCAAACCAGTACTTTTTCCACTGCCTTAGATTGCATATATCATGAGGCTGAGCTAAATTTGGGAGACTGAGATTTACTATGAGGAGATTATTATGATATAGATTCTGTAATGTATATTCTACTTTTTTACTGGTTACTATGCATAGATTGTGTAGGGAATGTAAAGTATCTTTAAAGCCAAAAAGCCATCATGGAATTAACGATCCTAAGGTGTGTTAGTCCTGATGTCCTGGAAATATTCCAGTTACTTATTATGTTTTCTTCCTAAATGTCTTACATAATTTCATTTTGGAAGAGGGACTTGTGGATTTCTTACTTCCTGTGATGTTTTTTTGTAATTTTTCATATTGGAGTTGGGAAATAGTTGTACCTGGTGACTGAGTTTATTCGAAGTCTTTGAATACATATAAATGCTAAAAAAATGTATATGTTAACATGCTAAAATGCTGAAAATGTGTAAGTACATACTAAATACTATTTCATTGCCCAGCTCTATTATTGGCACTCTTTTGAGTTCTTCAGGTTCACTATATTCTTCACTTTTAATGAATTTCAAATTTTCCAGCACTTGGAAATAAAATGGCAGAAACACTTTATGTTCCCGGAATTAACTCTCGACCCCTTTAACTAGATCACTAACAGAATTTCCTGGAACAATTAATTGATCTTTTGGAAAGGCAGTAGACTGTTGTCCTTTGAGAAAACATTAAGTGATTCTTCTGTGTTTTATGTGTCTTCATATTCTTTAAACTTAACATTTTGTCTTTTGCTACCTGTCTCTTGGACCTACAGAGTGAAGGCTGTGTCCCACAGACTCCGGCACCATGAACATGTTTGATCGGAAGATCAACTTTGATGCGCTCTTAAAATTTTCCCACATGTAAGTGTTTTGACCTTGGTGCTTCTTTTTTTACCTAGTTCATTAACTGCCGTATGCATAGCTAACAGACAAACTAATAAATCTTTTCAGGAGTCAAAGAACCCAGACTCCTCGCATTGTTGCATAATCATTAGAAAGTCTTTTAATTCTTTTAACTTTGAGTGGCCCCCTCTTTTGTGTATCATGGATACCAAATTTTCAGATGTTTTGTGGTTTGGCCTTTGCCAACTCTTTTCTCTTTGCTATTTTCCATTTTTAAGAACATTATCTTGAAGTGTCTTAAAAAATACATTGTGTTTTCCTTATAGCAGCTCAAAATACTTGCGTTATAACTTTTACAACATGGGGAAGTTTTATGTGCAGGAGAAATGGACTGATTTTTCGAGGCTTTTCCTCTGTTTTGATTTATTAATTCAAGAATGGCCTTAGTTCTTTCTGGAGTGACAACTATTATTTTCATTATCATTTAGCTCACCTTCTACACAGCAGCACCTGAAGAAGGTCTATGCCAGTTTTGCCCTCTGCATGTTTGTGGCAGCCGCAGGGGCCTATGTCCATGTGGTCACCCATTTCATTCAGGTAAGAATAGTTGACTCACTGGATTGCTATAGAATTTAAGGAACTTGCTCAATGCAGTGGCTGAAGCTAATGTCCAGCCTTCATCCTTATCAGTAGCTGGGATTATGAACTTCACCAGCCATCAAATACAGGGATATTATGGCAACTATTTGGAGCATATACCAAAACCAGAATGCCTTGACTCTTTAGCAAAGAATGGTCTGTTGCTGATATCTTAAGATAGCTACTTGCTAGTATAGATATATACATATGCTATTACATATAATATATAATATTATATGCCATGATTTTCCTTAACACGTTGCCTTTTTGTTTTGTTCCTTCTTTCTCCCATCTGTACTTTGTCTGCCCAAGACATCATGTGGTGAAGTAATAGAACATTTGAGTTGTAGACACAGGGTGATTCAGATGATTTCATGGCTTAAATATACCTTGGTTCTCAAAATCATGGTATTCAGCAGATCTGTGTAGGGAATTTCAGGTAATTAATTTTTCATACTAGAGGAGAGTTGATGATGAAGCACTGAAAATAGTGTCTGGAGAAAATCACATAGGGTAAAAGTTACGTGGTGCAGTGGAAAGAATACAGGATTTAGAATTAGGAGACCTTAGAATCCAGCATCTGTAAAATGAGGATAATTTTCTATCTAACTTAACACTTGTGAGGCTTATAGAAATGTCATAAAAATTTCTATATGTGAATTATAATTAATAATGAACCTGCTGTAGCTTAACTCTGTCTTTGTTAGGAAAGTGCAAGTAATAAGATATCTTGCCACAAGTGAGCAAGAATTCCCAGGTTTAAGTGTCCCATAAATGCTCTTTTGTGTTCCAGGAATAGGACAAGTTTTCAGGCCAAGGTTCTTGATTAGTCTCACCATGGGGAGAGCCAATGGAGGCTGGGGACAGAGAGAAGGAAGCTACTATAGGCACTTCCTGCTTGAGCATTTTATTACAAGAAAATCATGAATATCTTATCTTTGGGAGCATTTGGACTCAATAGAGTCTCTTGTAAAGAAATTCTTCTTGTACTTCAAGTACTTAATTGTTTGCTTGTTTTGACTCTGACAGGCTGGCTTGCTTTCAGCCTTGGGTTCTTTGGGATTGATGATATGGCTGATGGCTACACCACACAGTCATGAAACCGAGCAGAAGAGACTGGGCCTTCTGGCTGGATTCGCTTTCCTTACAGGTAAGTAAAGTGACTGAATACATTCTAAGAGGATATATTTTTGATATCCCTTTAAAATATAAAAGTGCTCTGGCCTGTGTTTATTCTGTTCCTATTTCCTTCACCCAAAGAGAAACATGGAGTTGAAAAAGCACCAGATTTGAATTAGTCTTGAATTCTACTCCTTGCTTCTACCACTTAATAGTATGTGATTGCAGGCAAATTATTTAACTTTTCTGAGTTTGTGTACTTAATCACAAAATGGAACCAGTCATATCTACTTCATAGGGTTTTCTCAAAGATCAAATGAAATAGGAGAAAGCATTTTTAACTGTAAAATTTTATATGAATGAGAGTTATCATGTCTGACACTTAGTCCACCTTGTTATGAGCCCTATTCAGACTTTTAAAGGCTTATAATTAGGTTTTTAAAATCCTCCCACCTGTTACTATTTTCTGCTGCCTCTCTCCCATTGTTGTACATTGTAGCTCCCAGTTGTTTGGAGGCAAATCTATGTCTAGTCAAATCACCCGCCAAATATGGTATTAACATAAAAACCTAACCAAGGGAGCGGGAGGAAAAAGAGGTAGACTTAATTATATTTATTTAGTCAGCTGTCTGATTTCTTTAAAGAACCATATATATGTTTATTTGCATTTATCATCCTACTGGGAGTTGGCCCTGTGGGTTAGAGGCACCTTTTCAACAACTGAAGGTTAATAATGGATTATGGGATGTTTTTTTTTTTTTTTTAGGAGTTGGTTTGGGCCCTGCCCTGGATTTATGCATTGCCATCAACCCCAGGTAAATGACCTTAGAGTTTTTAATCTGTTAGCCTTTATATGCTCACTATCAATCTGACCACCCTCAATCTTATCCTTTTATTTTGTAGCATCATTCCCACCTCCTTCCTTGGCACAGCAATGATTTTCAGCTGCTTCACTTTGAGTGCACTCTATGCTAGGCGTCGCACCTACCTATTCCTAGGAGGTAAGGAAGCCCTAAACAATGGGAGGGTTTCCCTTGCCCCATATTGAGGCCTCACTGAGACACACCCTCTTTCCCCCACTTCCTTACCACTCACCCTCTTCACTTGTTGAGGATCTTTCATTAGGTTTGATTCAGAGTCTGTCTTGTGCCTTCAGCGATCTTGGAAAAGGAAGGGATAATGGGATCTTAGAGGATGTTCAGGCTTTTCTCAAAAGCAGCTTTTCATCATTAGGTATCTTGATGTCAGCCATGAGCCTGATGCTGTTTTCCTCCCTTGGGAACCTGTTTTTTGGATCTTTTTGGCTTTTCCAGGTATGAATTTTCAATAACTGAATATTATCATTTAGGCTTTGAACCAAAAGGCCTTAGGACTAGTGTTGTTTATTTTTTCATTCTCCAGTAAGCCAGACTAATAGTTTTTTCAGGTATAATCCCTACTATATTGTAAACTCTTTTAGAGGAGGGAGTACCGTTTTTTATTTCTGTCTTCTTCTTAGGGCCTAACATAGTGCCTGGAATATTGCTATATAGGCATTTAAGTATTTAAATTTAATTGAACAATTTTTTTTTGAGGTGACCCTGTTTATACCACCAGTGTAATTCCCTCCAAGTTAAATATCTTTGGAGAGTCAAAGATTTGAATGCTAGCCATAGGTAAGCTGTTCTTTTATTCCAGTAATGCAATTAAGTTTACAGAATTATGTCCCCAAAAAATCATAATTTTCTTTGCAGTTTTCAGTGCCCCCTGATGTTGGAATTAGTTAGAAATATTAGCATTTATTATTTAACTGTTGAGACCTTCAAAAGGTCTAAAACTCTAAATAAGTCCACTGTACTCTGGGGAAAGCTTTGATAGCACATACTATCAGGTAAAAAGTCTTTTGAATTCTCTTGCCTTTCACTCTTTTTAATGTGTCTTCCATTCAGCACATATTGATTGCATGTTCTCATTTCCTTTTCCATTAGGCGAATCTGTATGTGGGACTGGTGGTCATGTGTGGCTTTGTCCTTTTTGATACTCAACTCATAATTGAAAAAGCTGAGAATGGCGATAAGGATTACATCTGGTAAGTATGAGGACATTAGATTGAATTGTCCTTTTAGTTAGTATGAAGGTGGGAAGGGTATGATTGACTTTCAATTCTTGTATCCTTTCCCTTCCACTAAAAATATCCTAGACCCTTTGGGTAACCTTAAATCTAACTTTTAAACCTAAATCTAACCTAGCTTTTCAGTGGTGACTTAGATCTGGAAGTACAGGAGAAGGGATAATTAGCATGGAGCAAGCCTTATGTATTTGTGACATATTACCACAGCTTTCAGTTATTCCTTGGACATGCTAGAATATTGGCTGACTGGTAGAGCATCTTAGAAACTGAGGCCTAGGTTTGGAAAAAGGATTCCAGATTGTTTTGTTGTGTGGCCTTTAGGGCTAAGCAAAATAGCTTATTGACTTCTTGGTTTGGTTTCTCTTTCCCAGGCACTGTGTTGACCTCTTCCTGGATTTTGTCACCCTCTTCCGGAAACTTATGATGATCCTAGCAATGAATGAAAAGGTAAGTGAACTCTTTTGTCCAGCTCTGAAGACAGAATGTCTTTTTAAGGCATCAGCCTATTTACATCTTGAAAACCTTTCATTTGAAAGTATTCATTATGGGTCAGTGGGTAATGCTGGAGAAATATACTGTATTATGTCTAGGATGGGGGATGAACCAGATGATATAAAGGAGACATTTTTTAATAATGGTGGCCAAAAGTCTGAACAGAGAGTGCACATTTCAGTAACAGATAGTGAAAGTTTAGATGTGGAAAAATGTAACGTTTGTGAAAATAGGTATTCCTCAGAAAATGGGTCAGCATATAATATTTACTAGTGACTAGGAATAATTATTGGACTGGCCCGTACAAATTTGCTATCAGAACAGTCTTTATAACAAATATATTATGAAAAATATGGCAGTGGAATGGATGAGGCAAACAGAGGAATGAGATGATTGCCTTTTCTGTCCAGCATTCTGGTTAATGAGGCACAATTGAACAAGACGAGGTAGTGCTGGGAGGTTGAAGGCCTGGTTCTACAGCTGAGCTCTTTAAGAGTTCTGCACAGAAGGAGCATGACCAGGAAGTTCCGATTTTTATCAGTAATCAGTGCTGCTTTGATGGCATCGTGCTCAGCAAGACACACTGTCCTCCCTGGAGGAGTTTATGTCCTTTGCTTTGGATTGAGTCATTTTCACTGAACTAAAACACTGCCCACACCTGTGTTAGAAAATCAGATATGTATTAGAGTGTGAACTCTTGAACTCTTTAACATTCTGACCTTTAAAATAAAGTTTAAGCTAGAGTTATGGTTATTGAGGGGTTTTTTCTGAGTGAAACACTGAGCAAACACTTTCACCTCCCTGAGTTTACTTTCAGGAGCATGTCTGAGTTTGGTGCAGTCAGACAGGGCTGGTAGCCTCAGTAGTTGTGTGTAAGGACTGGGAGTGTAGTTGGGTTTGACTCTGTGATTTTCTCCTTTCAGGACAAGAAGAAAGAGAAGAAGTAAAACAGCTGTTCAGCCTTTCCCTCTTTGGCTCCCTTCCCTCAGCCTCTCCTTTCCTCTTTGCACACATTACAGGTGGCGTGTTCTGTGATAATGAAAAGCATCAGAAAAGCTTTTGTACTTTGTGGTTTTCTCTGTTTTGAGTTTTTTTTAATCAGAAAACTGATTAGCAGATTCTAATTTGGAGTTTGGCTTCACGTTCCCTGGGATTCCATAGCTCTCCTTTGTCCTTCGGCAGTCAGTCCCTGGTACGTGAAGAACAACTGCAGCCAAGCAGAAGGAGCAAGTTTCAGGAGTCTTCTTGATGGCAGTACTTTATTGGTGGATTTGAAGTTTTCCTTGCAAAGCCTCCTCTTCTCATTTAACATTATCTGGGTTTAATAACCATTCTTGTGGGTGGGAGATAAAGTCAGTGTGTATTTTAGCAAGTTGAATAGATACTTCCTTGGAGAATAGATTTCTGAAATCCATAACTCCAGTCTTTAGTTCTGTTTGGACTTGAGCTTCTGCCAGTTCCTTAAGAGATTTGCAAACAAAGTGAACTGGTCTTTCTACTTAAGAAGCAGCTTTGTGGAAGGCAGTTGTACTGCCTCTGAGCCTTGTTGAGTTACTGCCAATCTGGCAGACAAAAACATCTTGTCCCTTACTCTCAAGAAGTCCTGGTTCATGGATGTCCCCTAACTCCTTGCCTGGCCCTAATTCAGGGAACCTGTCCACTCAGATCCTTAAGAGTAGGAGAGTTTTCATTCAGCATGTATATAAATAATAGTTTCATGCAACTCCTAACAGAAATGTTATGCATGTTAAATGGGATAATGTTGAATTCTCTAAACTTCCCCTAGATTCTTCCTGTCAGAAGTGTAACTCAATCTTAGTTGCCCAGTAGCCCTCGCTGAGTTGATTGTCATTAGAATGCCCAAAGAATCTTGGAGTTGGGTCCCAGAAAGGGCTAGCATATCCATGGTGAGCTTTATGGAATTGTTTCCAGCAGAACCTGCCAGCACACCTCCGAACAGCTCTGTGGGACAGAGGATGGTAGAACCACCCTTCCATTTCAGAGGCCCTTTGTCTGACTCACCACAGTTCTTAGTTCCATACTGTCTGGTTCATTCCTTGGCTGTGCTAAGGCAATGTCTTGAGTCAGCAAGTCAGTTTCTGGCAGATGCATTCTAACTCTTGCTGTTTTGTCCATTTTACAGAAATTCAGCCCTGGGACAGTAGCCTTTTTTCATGCAGGCATTGCTCACCTGACCAAACATAAAAATGGTCCTTTTTCCTGTGCCACCTCACCCTGGTTGCAAGTATGTGGAGGATACTAATAGAAACCACCATGCCAGTATCCACATTTTCAACCAGAGTCAGCAGGCATACAAATGAAGGTGGCATTCCAAGTGACTACAGCTCTAAGAATAGTTGTGAAGCTGTACAGCAGGAGGGATGGAATTACTTTAAAGCTTATTGCCAGTAGCCTTCTGTTTTTTGGCTCTCCCTTCCCCTTGACAGCACTGCTGCTGGTGTTAGGAGCTAGGTCTCCTGCGGTATACTACTGCTTTGTTTTGGGGGAAGCTCTTAGACCCTGTGGCATTCAGGATAGCTCTCTCTACTGTAGGTAGTTGACCCTTGATTGAGTGGTTGCGTCTGATCCCAGGGTACCAGACCTAAGTAGGACTCTTTCTCCTTGTATCCCCCAGCAGCCTTTTGTCAGTGTATTTGATGTTGCTCTACCCTTGCTAAGAATTTGACTGTGTTAATGTCTCCTGAAGCCAAATTCCACCTTTTGTGCTTTTTGCTTGGGATAAAAGTTTTTCTTTAGAAACAGTGCCAAGAATGACAAGAAAAAAAATTCTACTTTTAAAGAGAATGCCTAACAAGTTTTTAATACAGTAATCACTGTAACTATCACTTTCTTTTCTAGTTTCTTGGTTTTCAGCTCAGGCTGCATTCTATAACTCATACTGTGAAGACAAAGGTGTTTTTGATTCAGAAATATATAAAATCTACAAAGTCTTAATTTGTAAAAAATAAAGAAAAAATCCTCAGTCCTTCTTGGTGCTTTGTGTATATGTATATTTGAGATTTGAGGTATTGCTCAATTCCCCGTCTTTCCTAGCAAGGTGCATAGACTCTTGTGTCCTGTTGGCCTGCTAGCCTGTGGGCATGTGTAGTCAAGGAGGACTTTGTCACTCTGGGAGAAATTTGTCACTTCACTTGGTCAGGAAACCAGGTACCCCAGCACACAAGAGCATAGCGGCAGTTCCCTCAGAAGACTGCCAGGTTTCTCATTGTTTTTGATGGATTTCAGCTGTTATCAGCTGACATTTTAATTTTTATACTAGAACTCTAATAGGTCATTGTGTAGGAAACTCTGCCATTGCATAACGCATCTGCTGTGCAACTTGGAGAGCCATATCAGAGGCAACTAGTGTGTGTGTCCAGTGACCTCTAACATAAAACACTTTACACATAATAACAGTCCTATGAGATATGTGCTTATGGGGCCACCACCCAAGAATAAAAAGGGAGCAACTGTCTGAGCTTTCCATTTTTTTCCTCCATCCCTGCCTTCCTACATTACCCTTTTTCCCTCGTAGCTCATTAAATAGCTAGTTCCAGAAAGGTGTCTCATAGATGTTAATATCACACAAAATTAATTGATTAATGCAACCAGAGAGAACTAGTTAATGTCTATAATAAAGTCAAGCAAGGCAAAAAACAAGGTGAATTCTTGCTGCCCTCCAGCTGCTCCATTGTAAATGACATTTACTGGATTGCATCAAATCTTAGAATATTGCAGAACCTTCTTTAAAAGAGTCAGAAATACTCAAGTTTGGCTTAACCATGTAAGAAAACTAAATAGATTTTAAAAAATTTCTGCTATACTGATAATTATACACATTATAAAACATACAAAAATAAAAATTTAAGAAAAACATTTGATTTTAGAGTTGATAGGGAGCCACTGAAGTTTGAATAGGGGAGTGATTGAACCATCAGGTCCTACACTTCAGGAAAACAATTTTGGCATCTTTGTGGGGAATGCATAGAAAACGCTAGAGAAAATGTAGGTGTGCAGGTAGAAATGGCAGTATGTGGTAAGTTACTGGATATGTGGGGTTAGGTAAAATAGTTGAAGACAGTACAGTTAGAAGCTTCTGTGACTGGAGTTAGGAATTTGAGAGCTGGAAGAGGTCACAGGCATCTGCCTGTCATGTGCATGTCCAACCCATGCACAAGAGGAATTCCCATTACAGCATTCCTGACAAGTGGTCTAGGCTCAGCCTGAAGGCCTTCAAGGAGGAAGAACCCACAATGTCTGAAAATAATGGCATTCCACTTTTGGACAGCTCTAATTGTTAGTTTTTGCTGACACTGAGCTTAAGTGTGCCATTGCAGCCTCTATGCATGGTTTCATTAGGGCCCCTAAAAGGATGAGCTCCAGTGTAGTGGAATAAGAGCCCCACACCCATCCTCTTTGTGTAGGACAGAATGAGGCTCACAGCAGGCATGAGTGTTTTGTCATGCGTGTTCTAGAATTCATTGTATCATTCATCCCCAAACCACCTCTTCAAAACTCTCCTATAAAGAACACCACCATCCTTCCAGTCACTCAGGTTTTTAACCTAGTTGCTATCATCCACTACTTCCCTTCGCCTCACACGCATAATTTGCCAAATCGTGTGTCTGTTTCCAAAAATGTGTTTTGTCTTCTCTCTATTCACATTGTCTCTAATTCAAGTTCTTGTCATCTCTTGATTTATTGCAGTACCCTCCAAAGAGCCTCCTTACCAAAGTGCTTTTCCTAAAGTGGAGCTCTAGCTATGGTGCTCTCCTACTCGGTAAAATCTAGCGGCTTCCTCTGACAGGATCAAGTATTCACCTCATTCCATTTTTGTCTCTTAAAATGTACATAATTGTTAGTGCAGTAGCAGGTAATTTATAAGTAAGATAATATTGGGTACATGCTGAAAAATGTTACAGTGTTGGAGACCATTGGTCTATACTTATGCACTTGGCTTCTTGAACTGCTTTGTCAGTATGTGGATGTTGAACTAATCCCAGAAATGAATAGCAGGAAAAGAGGAGGCTGGATTGTATTTCAGAAATCATCTAGCATTTTGCTATCTCAGGCTTCTCCCTGAAACTAAATACCTTTTCTGACACTAGCTATGTGACCATAGGCGTAAACCTGGACTGTTCTTCTCCAAGGGTCTCATAGTGTATGCACGTAAGGTGACACAGCCCACAGGTGTCAAATTGTAATTACATTGTAGTATTCTCATTATCTACCACCAGGAAATAGTACTTAAGGTACTAAAGAAATAGGAACATCATCCTTCATTTTCTCACACCCAGTTGTGTCATTTTTCAGTCATGTCCAACCCTTCGTGACCCCATTTGGGGTTTTCTTGACAAAGATACTGGAGTGGTATTATTTCCTTCATCAGCTCATTTTACAGACGAGGGAAAGGAGGCAAACAGGGTTAAGTGACTTGCCCACGGTCACACAGCTAGTTAGTTTCTGATGCACTATTTGAACTCATGAATATGAGTCTTCCTGACTCTAGGCTGGTGCTCTATCCACTGCACTGCCTAGTTTCCCTTCTCATACCCTACAAAATGAAAAATAGAGCAAAGATATTTTTTATCATTAGGTTTCCATCCCTTAAACATAGAAGACACATGATAAATATACTTCCATTTTGAATGGCTTTAATATGGCTTCCCCACCCCCATTTTTGTACCTCCGTAGTTGCCCCACTACCTCTTAAACAAGGAAGAGTTCTCTGTTACTGTAAAACTGATGGTAATGTAGACATGAAAGTACCTCATATCTCTGCCTGCTCCCCTTAACATCAGAGTTAGATAATGTGGGAACACTTGGAGGACAGTTTGGACACAGGTTAGAGGAGTGTTCTAAGCAGGAGTGAGGGAACGTGTTTCCTTTTCTCAAATCCAGGAAGAATTGAGTGACTTAGTTGGATGGAGGAATGATACTGAGAGATCTGCAGCCATCTCTAATCATGTTTGCATAATCTCCACAAGCTGGGAATGCTCACCAAGTTTTTATAATGGGAAAGACTTGCTATGATGCCAGGTTTAAGGATTAGGGATGGGAGGAAGCAGTCAGACACGTGGGGCAGAAGGAAACAAGTTCTGGCAGGAATGAAACAAGATTTTATCAGACTCAACCCTTCCCTAGCCCCTTGACCTCTGAATGCCCTATCCTTTGATTGACTCAATGACCCACACTTTCCAAGAATACATGTTTTTCCCTTTAAATTATACCTACCTATAACACCCTGCTCTTAAGTGTTCCCCTAAAGCTCAGTGACACTGTATACTCATGAAGGAAAATTGAATCTGGATTGAGAAATTTCTGACTGATAACGGTGACAAGAGGAGGAGAGAAGGCTTTTGAATGACAATTAGAAGGACCTTTCATTCCTTTCTAAGCTGTGTTCTGGATCCTCCAGACTTCTTTCTCCACCATGCTTTGGCAGGCTTCTCACCCTGGAACATCCTTCTGCCCCTGAAGCCCCTTGATCTGGCTGGTCAGTTCCTTTCACTTTAAGGAAAGACCCAGTCATATTCACTACTTCATTCTTCTCCAGGCTTTTCTCTTGACTCTCACTGCGCCACGATTCTTCCGTATCTCACCAAGACCTCCTCCATCCCCTTGCTTTTCTGCTTCCTTTTACATATTCTTTCTATATTCAATTATAAACTCCTTGAAGGCAAGGACTGTTTTGCTTTTATTTGTATTCCTAGTGCCTGGCACATAGAAGATGTTGAATAAAATGTTGGTACTACCCACTTCCCAATAGGGATGTGATAGACTCGAGAATGCAGACTTAGAAATTTTTTTTTGGACATGGCTAGGAATTTATTTTGTTCAACTACATATGTTTACAACAGAGTTTTTGTTTTTCTTGTTTTCACAATGGGGTGGAGGAAGAGGAAGGAGGGAGAGAAGGTAGATTTTTATTAACTGAAAATAAACACATGTTGATTAATTACAGATATATAGGGAAATTTGTCACTACAACTTGTCCCTTGATTCCCAGTGTCTGTACCTCCAGAAATTGCTAAGAGCTAACTTCTCAGGTGAGATCATTCTATCCGTGTTTTACCTGAGATTTCATCTCACTCCTGAGGAGCAGGACCCCTTCATTCTTGTGGATTGTGTTGCCTAAACCAATCTGTGTGGTTTTCCAATTTCTGTTTTACGGCTTGCTCTGTACTCTATTTGTAATTATGGTTTGTATAATAATCATTTGGTGACAGAGGGGCTAAGGTGGCAGACTTTGATAAACTGGTGTGTGGCAAGACTACTTCCTACCTGGAATGACCACAGAAAGTGACTTTAATCCCAAATCCCTAAAATATGTGATACTCCTAGACTGGAAATACCTGATATAGAATAGATTTAATTCTAGCTCAATACCACTTTTAAAGATAGTGCAACAGAGTAATCACTCCAACTCCTGCCAGACAGCATTTATTAAGCACCTACTATGTGCTAGGTACAGTGCTTAGCTCTGAGGAGTCAAAGAGAGGCAAAAAGATAATCCTTGCTTTCAAGGATTCCTGGAGAAGGTAGGATTTAAGACTGGACTTCAGGGAAGCCAGAACTCAGAGATGAGGAGGGAGAGAATTCCAGGCATGGGGGACAGCCAATGAAAATGCCTGGTGTTATTGGACTGCAGAATTAGGGGAGCTGTAGGGTGTAAGAAGCGGGGAGAGAAGGCAGGTTATGAAAAATTTTAAAGACCAAACAATTTTATATTTGATCCTGAAGGTGATAGAGTTTATGAATTGTGTGTGTATGTAACATGTTCAGACCTATGCTTCAGGAAGATCACTTTGACAGCTGAGGAGAGGACACACTGGGGTGGGGATTTGTTATAAGAACAACCAACAGGCTGTTACAGAGGTTCAGGTAGGAGATGATGAAGGCTTCCACACTGGGGTGGTAGTAGTGTGAGCAGAGAGAAGGGGACACATACAAGAGGTATTGTTAAGGTAAAATCAACAGATCTTGGCAACAGATTGGATATGGGGGAATGAGAGAGTGATGAGCCAAGGATGACTCTCTAGATTGCAAGTCTCAGTGATTGGGAGGATGGTGGTGGCCTTGACAGTAACAGGAAAGTTAGGAAGAGGGGAGAGATTGGATGGGAAAGATGAGCTCAATTTGGGATAGGTTTAGTTTAAGATGTCTGTTTGAGAAGTACAATAGAAAATTGCAAACCCGGAAGTCAGCAGAGAGGTTAGGGCAGGATAGAGATAGGAGAATTATCAGCATAGACATAGTAATTGAATCCATGGAATCTGATGAGATCACCAAGTGAAAACAGTATATAGAGGGACACCCAAGGTTATCAGGCATGACCTGAATAAAGATCCTGGCTAATAAGGGGCAACAGGAGGATTGGAAGGAGAAACAGAAGAGAATCACGTACCAAAAACCCAGAGAGAAGAGATAATCAAGAATAGGAGGGTAACTAACGGAGAGGTCAGGAGAATGAGGATTGAGAAAGCATCAGTTTGACAATGTGGAGATCACAGGTAAATCTGGAGAGGGCTCCCCACAAAGGGAGAAATCACATTCTCTTGGGAGACTTAGCGGGAAGGCTCTCCATATCTGTTAATCCATATACCCTGGGTCTCCATGTCCTGGTTCAATCTGCTAAAAACCTTTAATTAGACTTTTTACCAATGAATATCCCTTTATCATGCTATGTATACTGTTTATAATTAGAAGTTCATTGGTGAAGGAGGCTTTGCCCCAGAGGGAAGATACAGTAGGAGCTATAGAGCTTCATCCTTTAGGTCACTCCATACATCATGGCCTTCCACCAACCCCTCAGTGTATCAGGGTCTTGAGTCAGTATTCTTCCCTATCCCAAGATGGGTTGTAAGGGTCTAACTTTGGTGGACAGGTTCCGTCCTCTCCAAAGATGACTTTTCCTTGGGTTGGACTATCTTCTTTCAACTGTACTGTCAGTTCTGGATCTGTGTCTGACCACCCTTCTTCTCTGGAGTGTCAAGGCCAGCAGCACCACTAAGGAGGAGTCATATGTGGTGGGCTCTGCCTTTCCTGGCTATGCCACATGGTGGCAGTGCTAAAGTAAAGCCTTCTGCACATAGTTTGACTGTGTTCTCCAGGTATATGTGGATTCCCTGTCCACTTCAGTCCTTGAGGACTGCCAGCTTTTCAAGATTAAGCAGAACATCTCAGAAATAAACACTAAATGAGATGGGCAAAAAAAGTATTCATAATAAAAGAAATGACGTAGCTAAGCCTTTAAAATTAGGTAATACAAGCACAAATAGATTCATTTCTCCCTGAGCGACTCTCAAATCTACATTTACAGCTGTAACCTATGCCTCTCACCCAAACTCACATTAGAGTTATACAGGCTCTCTAAGACTGTGTCTATAAGACAATTCTACCTGCATATTCCCTTTATCATTGCCATAAAATGGCGTAATTGTTCAGATGTAGAAGTTTTACACATTATCCCTCAAAATGGATATGATGACTCACTACGGTATCTCCTGAAAGTGTTAGTTTCAGTTTCATTGGGTTTCTCTAAACTAATATAAATTCAGTTTACTTAGCATTGTTAAGATACTGTGTTTCCATGACAGATAGTTGTCAAATGATGTGAACAGTTTTCAAAAAGGATTGCAAATTATTAATAAATGTAGATAGGATGTTCCAGATCACTAATAATAAAAGGTATACCAAAACAACCTTGATCTTTCGCTTCAGAGTCAGCAAATAGAGATTTTAAAAAAGATGAGAACAGACTATGTTTGAGGCAGGCATACTAAGGCATTGTTGGTGGAGCCTGGTACAACCACTGTGTAAAGCAGTTTGAAATGATGCAAATAAATGTGGCCATACCTTTTGACCCAGAGATTCCACTGCTCTCTATATATGTGCCAAAAGAAGGTCAATAACAAAAATAAACATTCTACATGTTCCAGAATATTTATAGCAGGGGGAAATATAGGCAATGCAAAAAGAAAATGCAGCATTAAAGCTCATTTAAAATATATATGCTGTGTGTGAGAAAATAAGCTGGGTACTAAGAATCTGATGATGAAAGAACAATGTAGTCCTTCCTTGCAGGGTATGGAGGGAAGGACAGATGTGACATGAATTCAAGGGAAATACAGATAAAATATGATCATCAAAGGGACATCCAGACAAGTCTCTAAGAGAAGATAAGGAGGAAGGGCTCCCTTTCAGCTGAGGAAAGATCTGAGAAGGCTTCACGGAGAAATAGAACCGAACTAAAAACTGAAAACGCATGAAAATAAAAAAAGAAGTACTGGGTGGAACCAGGGAGGCTGGCGGCTAAGCTGTCTGTCTGGTCAGCCAAACTTACTGAGAAGACTGGTACAACTCTGTCCCACCCCCTTTCCGTTTCCCTACGAATTTACGGTGCCGCCCTTTGTGGAGATTGTCCCATCCTTGGCGCCCAACTGTGCCTCCCATTTGTAATGGCCTCTATACCTTCTTTCTATACGCTCCCCTCTTTCTCCATCTTCTACCCATAAACCCTTCTTTCCAAAGATGAGGGGGGTGAAATTTGGGAGTCAAGGTCAGCCTTGACATCAACATCGTAAGTACCTTCTCCCAAGTACCTCTACATGTGGCCAAAAGTCCTGTAACCTTCCTCCCTCTAGGCAGCAAGAGTGTGTCTTTTTGGTGACCAAGAAAATTCTGCAGTCTCTTGAAAAACTATCCCAGTATGCTTGCCATTTGCAAATATGCAATCATAAGGAATATTATATGTGACATATATAATATGTAGAATATAATAAAGAGCAACTTTAGTTGTACTTAAAATAACAATGATACTTTCTAGCATCCCAGGTAATTATCTCAGGGTACCCTCTGCAGAAAAGAAATAAGCCTTAATAGTATGCATAATAGATATGGCACAGCACAAAGCATCACTTGACAGCGTGCAAGACATGTTACATGCATATATCACAGCAGTACATTCAAAACTATAAAACACAAGCAAATAAGCTCAACAAATATACACTATATATATATATATACTATAAAATAACAACATGCTTAAATACTAAGATATATAGGAATAAAGATAGAAAAACAATTTATGACTAACAAACAAGTGTAGCTTTGGTATGTGCAAAATATCAGTACGCAATCAAATAAATGTAACTGCCTCCAACTAAGCCTGGAGTCTTTTGCATGCTGCTTCATACACAAAAGGAGATGTGACTCTGGATTGGTGGAGAGAATGCTGAGGCAGCTCTGTATACCTGTGTAAGGGATAAAGTTGGTGTGTGTTTCTTGTGTAGTTCTCAGAGATTTTTTTTGACAGAGACACAAATGGAGAGAAAAACTCTTAGGGGAAATCAGCTCTTTCTATATATTCCTGATTTCCAGTTTGGCTCCCTGGAGACTGGAGAATTTCCCATTAGATGAGATCAAGGCATCTAATTCTTTGGTTGAGCTGAGATCTTATCTTGCTCCCAGCAGAAGAGCTCAGTCACTCTTACATATTTTCTGTCATGTGCCAATCTGAAGAACTTCAATCATTGTTTGTTATGTTGCTTGGATAAAAGGGTTTGCCAACTCTTTACCATCTGTGATGGTAACTTGTATAATCAACATTTGGAGGAAAGGAACAATGTAGCTGAGGAATTAAGTGAAGGGTTATTTTTGCCCTTAAGAGTGACAAGGGAGACAAATTTCCTTCCAAGCCCTTAAACTTCTACCTCTAGACCAGAAATATTTGAAGGGGTTAGATAAATAGAATTCTATGTAATTCCATCCAGAGGCCACTCTTGGAGAAAGGTGGGGGAAAGATCAAGTGTCCAGCCACAGCTTCTTTCCTCAACTCAGAAATCACAATCTCCCTTGGAGAGGGGTGGACCAGATTCCAGAGATAATTATCCATGCTACCTATGAACTGCATTTACAGACTAAATTCATACTTGTTTTGGAGTGGACCTGTTTCAGGCCAGTTTCCTGGTAGTTTATGTTTGATACTGGAATTAAAACGAGATACTTATAGGTCATTCAATAGTTAGCAAAAGGAGGTCACTTAGCCATAACAAGAGAATGATTTGAAACTAGGATATGCATCGAGGATATCCTGAGTTGCTTTAGCTGAGTGAAGAGCCTTTTCTTGAGCTGCTCATTATGGTCTATCAGCCAGGTCCCAGAGAATTCCTGGATATCTTTGTAATTGTTTTATACCCAGAAAACTAGGTAGTGATACCCATAGTTTGCACCTTTAGTCCCCTGAGCCAGTCAAGTCTTGAGAATGGTTTCTAACATTTCAAGGAAAAACTAGCCTAACTTGCATGGGGAACGGAGGTTATTGCTCCCACCACATTTCACCCTTTGGTGGTAAGGTCCTTAAGACCTTCCACCACCTTAGTCAGTCAGCAAATATTTAATAAACACTTATTATGTGCCCCAATTAAATGATTTTAGGACTGTTACAGGTCACCCCTGACCTCTGAGATCCAATAAACCTGATAATTGATAACACCAAAGGAGAAAAGTAAAAATGATAACAGGAACATAGCAACTCCCCCCCCCCAAAAAAAACCTCTCAACCAAATAAAGAAAAACAAATAATTTAACAGCCTAGGAATAATATACTACTTCACTTTGTACCTTTCCCCGAGCATAGTTAAGTAACTGTCCTGAGCTAGATATCCTTAGTCTTGCTGGTAGTGTTGTTTAAGATATCAGGTACTTCTGGATCCCTTGATGAGGGAATTTCCTGCAACAGAGAGAAAGACCACTGACAAGAAGGGGGACATAAGCCATGGCATGATTAGCCAGAATTCTTGGGATTAGCTAAACCATCTCATGTGACAGTTCTTGATCAACTATGGTGGACCCGCCAGGGAGTGACTTCTGGCCTGAAGTACCTAGCTTCAGCAGTCAAGCCCATAAGCAGTGTCCTCAGTGCTCCTGTTGGGCAATATTCTACATAGGGGTGGTGGGAGGAGTCAGGCCTGGGCATAAGGGAGCAATTCTCTAACACAAAAGCACACAATCAGGTGTGACCTGGTGGGGTGGAGTCAAACCCCAACAGCACTAGTACAAAAGTGTTCAGGTCATACAGCAACACACCATCTCAGCGTAGGTGGACAATACCCAACACAGAGGAACAAGATCTCAGATCCCAGGAGTGGCAACTGTCTTTCCCCAGCAGGAAGAAGGCAATAGCATTGGGCATTTGGCAATAGCAGCGTTCTGGACAGTGCTCAAGTACTGGCACAGGGGGCTGGCAGTGAGCAGAGATGAGCCTTAGCAGGAGTGGCCAGTGGGAAGCTGACAAAGGCACAGGCCCCAGTGGCAGCATCCAGCAGGCTGTTATGGGCCCTTCTTTTTGAGAAAGGTCTTTTACACAGGTGCCTCTTCTTCCTTTTCCTCGTACTTTCTTAACTCTACCATTTGACTTTGACTTCATCATTCACCTGAAACTGCTCCCTTGAGAGTTACCAGCAATCTTTTAACTGAAAAATCAAATGGCCTTTTCTCAGTCTTCATCTTTCTTAACCTCTCTGCAGCATCAGACACTTGCTCACCCTCCTCTCTAGGTTTCTGGGATTCTGTCGGTTTGCCTCATTCATCTGACCACATCTCAGTGTCTTTTTTCCACCTTCATACAAATCATGCCCATAAACCATGACTGTCCCTTAAGGCTCTGTCCTTGGCCCTCTTCCCTTTGCTCTCTATCCTGTTTTGATTAGTGATTTCATTGGTTCCCATGGATTCAATGATTGTTCCATTTTCAGCAGCCATCCCTTGTGTCTGGAATTCTCTCCCTCCTCATTGTCACCTCCTGGATTTAACTCTCAGTTAAAATCTCTCCTGCTACAAGGAGTCTTTCCTGATCACCTTTAATGCTAACCTCTCTGCTGATTCAATTCATCCTGTGCTGTGTATGTTGTTTGTACAATTGTCTAGGTCATCTCCATTAAAATTCAAACTCTTTAAGAGCAGGGGCCATTTTTTACTTTTTTATCTCCAGAACTTACTTAGCACAGTGCTTGGCACATAGTAGGTACTTAATGTTTGTTGATGACATGTAGCATCTGCTTTAAAGATAAATTGAGTTCTTAGGAAATCCTCTAGTAAAACTTGGAGGTTTAAATTACTTCTCCAATTTATGCTTGCTATTTTGCGTAGGCAAATGGGTTTATTAGCTGTCACTATTCTTGATGGTCATTTGTATGACGAATTTCAGCACTCCATGAAGGACAGAGCTCTTGGCTTGATGGGACATGCAGTTGGAGGCAAAGTAACATCAGGTGGGCATTGCTGTCTTAAAGATGAACAGTGGAGATGATCAGATTGGAAGCAGAGCTGAGAGGATAACTAGGAAGAGTGAGATACATGCAGCTATAAGAGTCAGGGACAGAGAACTGAGAGCAGCATGTGGTAAGACCGGCAGTATCCTGTCTGCAGCCCCTTTCTTGGCTGGAGTGCTGCCTAAGGAAACTCCAGCTCCCTTTATCTGATTGTCTCTCATCCTTCTACTGTCTGGTGGACAGAAGGATTGTAAAGGAGGAGGTACGGGGTGTAAGAGGAGGTAGGAAGTAAAGAAGGTTAAACCTTGGCTGCAGCCACTGTAGCCTGTGAATGCTTCTCTGTGTTTTCTATGCTGCTTACATTGCTAATATATCAGATGGCTATTAACTAGTGATTTTTTTGTCTTAGTAATGTCTCAAGATTCAGAGAAGGGAGTTTTCTCCAGTTTTTATTCGAACTGGAAATGAGCTGATTAGGGGGAGCCTGCATTTTTGATAATTTCTAGAGCCTAACTATACCTGTTATGATGCCTTTTGAATCCAGACAGTTAGGAAGTGAGCCTATGAGCAGAGAGGGGTGGGGTACTGTGCCCAATATCCCAACGCTTGCTGACATTAGGTGTTTCCTTACACTCAGATGGTCCAAATTATGGACAAGGTTTATTCACACTGGCGGATCGGTAAGGATCTCCACCTTGCTTGCTTTCAGACATTGGTGGGGTTGGAGGACACAGCCACCAGCATACTTGAACAACCAGAGAGATTTCCTGAAACCCAGCCTTAAGAGAAGATGGAGAGAGTGTAGCAGGTTGCTAAGTGGAGATTCTGAGGGCAGGAAGTAGGATGGTCTACAGACAATCAAGATGGCTTTCAACCCAGACTCTTCTGATAGACGGCTTAACAAGTTACTTAGGGTGCAATGAGGCAGTTGTAGAAGCAAGTGACACTGAGGTCTCAGTTGTGTCATAAAATATTAAGAAATACTTTTATGACAGTAAACATTTGTCAAGCGTTTCCTGTGTGCTAGGCACTAGGCTAAGAGGATACAAAAAAGTTGGGAGGATACAAAGACAGTCCCTTGAGGAACTCAAAATCTAACTGGGGAGATAGCATGTAAACAATTAATTAACAACAAAATCTGGAAAACGAAGCACCAACAATGGGGTAAATTGGAGGAAAATCTTGACTAAAGAGAATGTCAAAGGGATATTGACAATAGCAGCTCCAATTGTCCATCCCTTCTGGGAGGAACTGATGAGCTGAATGCTTTCTGCACCTTCTCATAGGCTCCCCTAAATTCTTTTCTATGGGTAGGGTGAAGTAAAAACTGTCCTGTGCCAGGTAACCTATACATTAGTATGTCTACAGGGGAGCTGAGGACCTATAAATCATGTCTGGGGAACCTGGATATGAATTGTCTCTTGAAAAGATTTTTTTGAAGTCCAGGTGGGGATAATGAGCCCATGAGAATGCCTCCTATAGGGAGGGGTCAGGTCAGCTTTTTAAGCTCAGAACCTCCTTGGTGTGAGCAGAGTTGTGGGGAGAATTTTTGGCAAACATGATCCCTTGCACTTATGTGGCTTGGTGGATAAGAGCACTGAGTCTGGTGTCAAGAAGACCTGAGAGGCAGGATAATGCTTATTCTTTTCTCTGCAACTTCCCACTACCCCAAGCTCCGTAGTGCTACCAGTTGGTCGACCCATTTCTCAGACAAGACTCATCTTTCTGTGCCTTCCAATTCTGATGAATTCTCTCCTTCCCAGGGGCTGCCCCTCTTTGCTTGCAGGTCCTTCTTTCCTGCCAGCTCCTCCAGTTGTCAAACCAAGCATGCAGTGGGACAGACACTGTTTATTTTGCCCATTTATTCAAAAAGATGACATTCCAACCTTCATTTCACTACTAATGAGAGCGGCTCTAAAATAGAATAAGTTGCCTGGTGCAGCAGTGAGCTCCCTGTCACTGGACATATTCAAGGAGAAACTAAACAGCCACTTGTCAGGGACGCTATAAAAAGGGTTCTTGTTTTTAGGTAGGTTTTGGGGCTAGGTGATAACTGGGATTGAAGAGACTTGTAAGAAAATGGGTGAAAATGTCTGTTGCCCAGATTCCAACACGCATCTAAACAGATACCTTAGAGTGTATCCAACAGGAGGGCCTCCAGCACTTTGGGTGGACCCTCTGGGAGAGACATGGATGAGAGCTACACTTGATGAGCAGGTATGGATGAACTGCAATCTGTATCACTGGATGAAGTCCTGAATTGATGCGATCGCAGATCCAGCTATTAGTTTTTGACGATTGTCCTTCCTCATTCTGAGGCATTATCAATCTATTATAGAAGAAACTAGGAAATAATTAACAGGACTTAGGAGGAGAACATAGAGTTACCCAGCTAGCAGGGAATGTGAGAAATACAGTCTACCCCCTCTCCCCCTTTTATTTTTAAAGAGGAGGCCTAGAGAGGTGAGACGAGCTTGCCCAGAAAGGGGCGGACCTGGGATTACTTCAGGCCTCCATTTTTTCAACCTCACTCTACTCCCATCATGTGTCTCCCCCACCCCCAAGTCCAAGCCCTCTGATTCTAGACGCCAGGGGCGGAGAAGAGAAGAGGGTTCAGGCTGAATGCTACCAAATAGGAAAAGGAAGACATTGGCACATTGGCTCAATTCTGTCCTGTGGTTCATTCATTGGCACTGTTGTCAGTGTGGCATTGTTGGTGCACAGGCTGCCTGTTACTGGTGCTGTCCAGCCCCCCTGCATAGGAGCCTCCATGAGATGTCACCAGTATATGTAGGGGATCCCCAAAGCTGTAAATGACAAGTGGTGCCTGCTCAGGGTAAGGTGGGGATGGGAACCAGTTTCCCTTTCCTGTCATCTCTAGCTCATTCCTAGTCATCCTCCATCAAAGATGCCAGCATTTCTCCTACCCCAGATGTTCGCCCTGTGTCATCTCCCTAGTGGGCAGAGAGCCCTAGGAGCGCCAGGTCAGAGGAAGGGTGCGTAAGGTCCCCCAGGACACCTTATTCCATGTTCCTTTAGCTTGTCCTCAGCCCCCATTCCTTCTACTTTACCACAAGCCCCTTCCTCTCCTCTCCCAACTAGCCCTCAGTAAGCTCCCGGTTCCCAGGCAGCAGGCTGGGTCAGGGGTGGGGGGCGGCAGTCAGGGAATTCTACTTCATGTTTTAATAGGGACTTGACAGCAGTGGGGATCAGAAGTGCAGCCACATTCACAAAGACAGATAAATTAACCCAAGGCAAGGGGGAAAACAGGAGGGGAAATGGTTTTAATATAAACAAAACAAAACAGAACAACTCTCCTCCCAAACAGAACCCCAAAGATATGGGCTAGGGGTCAGGACAGCACCATCCAAAGAGCAAGGAGGCCCACAGAGGGGCAGTGGAGATGGGGGAGAGAGGGCAGACTCCGGCCACCCCCTTTCTCTGGCTTCCTTCCAACTCCACCAAGAGTTTTCTGGCCCCTCTCCAGGGTGGGTGTTAGGAGACAGCTAAGCAGCCAGATTAGACTGGAGGCCTAGTAGCAAGAGACGACGGTACAGCCAGCGAGAGAGTGGGGGGAGGCCCAGCACCACAATACGGCACCCTTGGGTTTCCAGATGGGGCATTAAGTCAGGGTCCTGTTCTGAGCAAGAGAAAGGATAAGGTGGGATCTCTAAGCTGAGACCAGTTATCTCATCCTTCCAACGGGTGATTGAGGATAGAAGTGGGGGTGAACTGTAATTTCTTCTTCTCCACTTATTTCTCCCCTGGGTATGTGCTTCAAACTGGGTCCCAAGGCAGAGCAACCCTTTTCCTGGTCCATAGAAGTCCAATTTGTTGTCTCCATCTCTGATTTAGGGTGGTGAGCAAAGAGTACTTCCAGCATTTGGTGCCCACCTCAGCCTTGGCTCCCACAAGAAGATAGGGAGTCATACAGGGAATCACTGAGAGATTCTGACGTTTCCAGTCCAGGAGGGCCCCCGCCAGAGGCACGTCCATCCTCTCCCACGTCAGAAGTGCTGGGGGTACGACTGCCACTAAAAGCTGGGCCAGAGGTTGTTGGAGGTGGGGGGCCTCCATCTAAACACTGCTTCCTCTCAACTGGGGGGACCTAGTGGATGAAAGGCATAGGTCAAGGTCGGAAGAGGGGATTTTTTCAATTTCAGGACCCCTGCTACCCAGTCATTCCAGCCCCTATTTCTTTTCCTCCTGAGGATTCTTACCAGAGGGGTCCTGGGAAGCCCTTCCAGTTGATGGGGTGGACAAAGGAAGGGATCAGAAGGGTTGCCACCCGCTCGTGTGTTAGGGAAAGTCCAGTTTTTGGAGAGCTGGATTGGGGGTGGCCGTCCAGGGTGTCCACTGGAATCTGTCTCGGGAACAGATGAGAGGGATTCTTATCAGGTGGCATAAAATTCTAAGACCTTCCAAATCCAGAAAAACATCCTGTACCCCCAGGAGCCTGGATAACCCCATTTCTCCCCTATCATGACTCTGGAAATGACAAAGACTCCCCACTCTTCCTTAATACAAACAGGACTTTCACACATTCACACACACACACACACACACACACACACTTTAGGGAGTACTCAAGCAGAGGAGATTTTGGATGAATAACAGGAGGTGCCTACAGTTATAGCAAGGCTCTTCACTCCTCTACCCATCTCCCTCTTGCGGGGTACCTTACCATCTGTGCAGGCCTTGTGCCCATGGTGCCGAGTGGGGGAAAGCAGGGCATGGAAGGCAGGGACACTTGGGTGCCGCCCACCCACCAGGAGCTCTTCCACAGCAGGCACCTCCCGATCCAGTGTTCTGGCACGTCGGGGAACCTTAGTGAGGGGATTAGGGCGGGCCAAATGCTCTGCGGGGGATGGGTCCAGTCGGGAAGGCTTTGGCTTGGGAGGGTTTTTGCTGGGGGCTCCAGTGCTGCTGTGGTCTGGTGGGGGGAAGGTACCAATGCCACTGTCCAGAGTTCTGGTCAGGGAGCCACAGGCTGAGGATCAAGGCAAAAGCAGGGAAATGAATCAGAGATTTTAGGCTGAGGGACCTCCTCCTAATCCCTTTATAAGGGACCTTTACTGAGACTCCCACTGTTGGTGCCACCCCGCCCCCCCCCACCTCATCAATGTTTTTTTAATTTCATAGGATCATAGACTTAGAATTCAGAGATCTTCAAGTTCATTCTGTCTTTAGGATCAAATAAGAGAATATATACACAGCACTCTGCAAACCTGAAAGCATTATATAAATGCTAGCTGTTATTAGCAAGTTAACTTTACAGATGAAGAAACCAAGGCCTAGAGAGGTCATCTCTTCTGGTTAATTCTCTGAGAACATGTTGTTCTCCCCTGGGGTATAACGTATACTCCTTAAGTTCAACAATCATCTTGATCTTTCTATTGGTGACCTCAGCACCTAGAATCACACCTGGCACACAGTGAATATCTAATAAATACATTCTGATTGGCTAACTACCTTCATTCCCATTCCCCGGTCATTTATTTATTCAGGCACTGTGCTGGAGATACAAAGACAGTGAAACAGTCTCTTCTGGTCGGGGACTTAGTCATGAAGGGAGGAAAGGAGCTGAGCAGAGTGATGGAGGGATGACGGGGCAGGTTAAGCTGGGACTGAGGCTCAGGAACCTGGGAATGGGGGGATACAGAGCGGAAAGGAGAAGCAGAGACCTAACCCCCCTACATCATGTCATCCTACTGACCTGTGAAATTCGGGGTGGGGATGGGTTCGGCGAGGCCATCCTCGGTGGGGGCCGCTTCCCTCTGTGCCAGTTCACTGCTCTTCTGTGCATTTAGAGGACGCGCTCAGGGCCTGTGGGGCTCCCTCTCCTCCCCAGCCCCTCCAACATTTCAATTCTTGGCACTGCCCAGGCCCTCTTTCATGAGAGCCCTCAGACTGGGGGGCTAATCCCGCAGAGTACCCCATAATGCTTCGGCAAGGTTCGGAGGCAGTGGAGCAGCAGGTAGGTTGGCAGGTTATTTCTACTGGACTTAGGAAGCTTGAATGGTTTAACTTGGAGGGAAGGATTAGTGGAGGGACCAAATTTTCCAAAAGGCAAGGTCCAGGACCCCGGAATTCCTGAAGCAGGGTCCCAGCTACCCCTTCCCCTTCCCCCAGCTCACCTTTCCAGATGACTTGTTGGCACTCTGGCCAACTAGGCCATTCCGGGGGCTCCGGAGTGGCTGGGAGCCCTTGGTTTCCGGGAGAGAGGACTGGAAATCTCCGAACTCTGGCTTGGGCTCCTGCCAGCTGTCAGGGGGCAGTTCCTTGCCATCTACCCTAGGTAGGGGTGAAGAAGGAATATCACAAAAGTTAGTGTGTGTATGTGTGTGTGTGTGTGTTGGGTGGGGGATTGCCACAGGGCAAATACCTGGCTCTCTAGTCTTCCTGGTGACCTTCTCCCTGGGTTCTGGGGGAAACAACCCATCTCTATCTCCCTAGGGATCTGTCTGTTCCATAGGTGAGGGGGCTGCTGCTCTTGGGGAAAGCCCGAGGAGAACTACCACAGATGAGAAGTCTTGGGAAAATGGCTCAGGAGAGGAAGAGGGAAGACAGTGCTAAATCTGCAAGGTGAGGGGTGGGGAAGAAGGGTTCATAAGCAGCTGGACAAACTGAAGACAGGCCCCGAGGAAGCCCCAAGTACAGACAAAAGAATGGCAGCCCTGAAATAATCTCATTGGAAAAACTGACCTGGAAAATAGATCCAGGAGAGACAATTTAAAAATTACGGGACTACGTGAAAGTCGCGATCAAGGAAAGAACTTAGACATCATCTTTCATGAAATTATCAAGGAAAATTGCCCTGATATTCTAGAACCAAAGGATAAAATAAATATTGAAAGAATCTACCAATCACCTCTCGAAAGAGATCCAAAAAGAAAAACTCCTAGGAATACTGTAGCCAAATTCCAGAGTTCCCAGGTCAAAGAGAAAATACTGTAAGCAGCCAGAAAGAAACAATTCCAGTATTGTGGAAATACAATCAGAACAACACAAGATCTAACAGCTTCTACACTAAGGGATCGAAGACCTTGGAATAGGATATTCTAGAAATCAAAGGAGCTAGGATTAAAACCAAGAATCACCTACCCAGCAAGACCGAGAATAATAGTTAGGGGAAAAAAACGATCATTCAATGAAATAGAGGACTTTCAGTAAGCATTCTTGATGAAAAGACCAGAGCTGAATAGAAAATTTGACTTCCCAAGACAAGAATCAAGAGAAGCATGAAAAGGTAAACAGGAAAGAGAAATCATATGGGACTTAGTAAAGTTGAACTGTTTACATTCCTACATAGAAAAATAATATTTGTAACTCTTGAAACTTTTGTCAATATTTGGGTAGTTGGAGGGATTATATACATATAGACAGAGGCCACGGTGAGTCGAATAGGAAGGGATGATATCTAAAAAGGTGAAATTAAGGGGTGAGAGAGGAATGTATTGGAAAGAGAAAGGGATAAATAGAATGGGAGCAAATTATCTCTCAGAAAAGAGGCAAAGAAAAGCTTTCTCATGGAGGAGAAAAGGGGAAATGTGAGAGGGGAAAAGTGAAGCTTACTCTCATCACATTTGGCTTAAGGAGGGAATACCATGCAATTTGGTATGAAAATCTATCTTACACTACAGGAAAGCAGGGGAGAAGGGGATAAGTGGGGTGTGAAGGTATGACAGAAGGGAGGGCAAATGGGAAGAGGGGGTAATTAGAAGTAAACACTTTTGGGGAGGGACAAGGTCAAAAGAGAGAACAGAATAAATGGGGGGCAGGATAGGATGCAGGGAAATATAGTCTTACACAACATGACTATTATAGAAGTCTTTTGCATAACTACACATGTATAGCCTGTATTGAACTGTTTGCCTTCTCAGTGGGGATGGGTGGGGAGGGAGGAAGGGAGAGAAGTTGGAACTCAAAGTTTTAATAACTAATGTTAAAAATTGCTTTTACACGCAACTGGAAAATAAGAAATACAGGTAATGGGGTATAGAAATCTATCTTGCCTTACAAGAAAAGAGAGAAGATGGGCATAAGGGAGGTGATGGGTATGACAGAAGGGAGGGCTGATGGGGGGAATGGGTAATGAGAATGCATGGTGTCTTGGGGTGGAGAGAGGGGAGAGATGGGGAGAAAATTTGGAACTCCAAATCTTGTGGAAATGAATGCTGAAAACTAAAAATAAAAAAAAGTAAATTTAAAATTAAAAAAAAAAAAAAAGCATGGCAGCCCTGGAAAGCTAGGACTAGAGAGAACCTGGCTGCCAGGGAGGCTGAGGGAAGGGACTTCAGACACAGGCCCCAGCTCCTTCAGGTCCCGTGAGCCCACTGAGGCAAAGGGGCCCCTTAGAGGGAGGGGCAGGGCCCTTTGCTCTCCATACACCACCAGACTTTTAATTTTTTCTCTGGAGAACTCTCCAATGACAGACAGCTGGGGTGCTGGTGCTGGGCTTTTTGTCTGAGTAAGGAGACCCACTCCCCTTTTGGCTCCACTTACCGGTTAAGTAACTGCTGCATGAAGGTGTCGGCACCCTGGTACATGATGGTGAGCTGGCTCTGTGCTTGGCCCAGCACGACCTCACTGCTGCTGGTGCTTCGAGCCGGGCCTCCTGATCGCCCTCGGCCCTGCCTGCTAAGGTAGGCCTTTTCTTCTTCCAGAGCCTTCCGCAGGTCCTCTGCCTTGGCCATGAGCTTGGAGATGTTAAGACTCTCTGTTTCTAGCTTCCGGGCCTCCTGCTTGCCCCCTTTGCCCAGGGGGGTGCCCCCTAGGCTTTCCTTGTTCTTTCCAGGATCAGCCCGTCGGCTCAGGGCTGGCAGCTTACTCTTCTTTAATCCAAACCAGCTAACAATGCTGCTTGAGTTTCGGTGCTTGGCTTCTGCGCTTGGTGCCCGATCCTGGCCCTGTAGCCGCAGCACATTCTCCTCGATGCCCTTCATGACCTTCTCCTCTATGGCTGAATGGAGCACTGGCCCCTCAGAACTGTGGCCCTGGCCCCCTGGGCCTACTACTTTGGGCACTGGCTGGGAGGGGGCACAGTCTGCCCAAGAAGGGCCCTTGCCCTTCTCAGGCTTTACAAGGTCCTTGGGCACTTGGGGAGATCCACCCCGGGGTACCACCTTGGTGGGCGACTTTGAGGGCAGCTTGGTGGGGCTGCCATGAGGGCTTTTGTTGGGCTTGCCTGGGCTGGGCACTGTGGTTGGCAGCTTGACTGGGGTCCGTGGGGTCTGGGGGCACAGTGCTCCTGCCAGCCGGCTTTTTGCCAGCTCCACTTTGGTGAGGCAGCCACGAGGTGAAACAGGGTCCAGATCAAGACGAGCACCCATAGAGTGAGATGAATAGCAGCGGGGACCTGGTTCCCCAGGAGGCCCATGGTCCTGTTGCTTCAGGCTGCTAGTCCCCAATGGCCCCGGTCCTCGAGGGGGCTCAGGGGGCCTGAAGGAGCTGGGGCCTGTGTCAGCGGTCCCTTCCCTCAGCCTCCCTGGCAGCCGGGCCCTCTCTAGTCCTGGCTTTCCAGGGCTGCCATTCTTGTCAGTGCTTGGGGTTCCCTCGGAGCCTGTCTTCAGTTTACCCAGCGCTGTCAGTCTGTCTCGGAGAGGTGTGAAGCCTGGCTCCCCGGGTCGTCTCCCTACCCCATTGCCTGGCTTTTTAGAGGAACCACCCGTGCCCTTCCAGCCAGCCTGTGGAGACTCTGGTCCTGCCTTCTCACTACCTTTCCCCTGGGGACCACCATAGGGGCAGGGGCTAGGTGGGCCCCTAGGACCCTGGTCCAACGTCTCTGGGACCAGCTGTGGGTAACTGGATGACTGAAGGGAAGCAAGGGGTGGCTCTGGAGATGACCCCCCAAAGGAGCCAGTTGAAAGGTCCAGGACATCTTCATACCGGGGTGTGGTTGGACAAGTGGGGGGCTCAGGTGAAAGAACAGAAGATGGGGCTGGATGTGTGGCTCGAAGCTGGATGGAGTCCACAATGATGGTAGGTGGGGAGCTGGTGGATTGGCGCTGGACAACTATCTCAGGGGACAGTTCACCCCCAAGGCCTCGGGGGGTAAGCATAGGGGAAGGACTCCCATCTGGACCACCATTCCAGCAAGGGATCCGGGAGCTTCGGGGCAACTGGGGACTGAGATGGGGGGTACCAGGGTTAGGGGCCTTATCTGGGGCCAGAGACAACTTCAAGAAATTGAGACTCTTGGGTGGGGAGGAGAAGGTGAGTTCCTGGGTCTCAACAGGGGAAGAGGGGCTAATTTGGAGCTCGCTTTTCACCTGAGATGAGGAATGGGGGTAGCTGGGCCAGGGCCCTGGAGAGGTGTCTCCCCCATCCACAAACACACTGAGGAAGGGGAAGGCCCCACTGCCCTCTGAGGTAGTGCTTAAGCCTGGCTTGAGAGATTCAGATCCTCCCCCACCCCACGATGTTTTGAGGAGGCCTTTGGGTCTTAGAGACTGGGGAAGCCCTTCACTGGGCAAGGGTGGTTGTCCTGAGCTGGGACCATAGGCAGGGGGTGTGTCTTCGCTGTTGGGCCCTCCAGCCCCTGATAGAAAGGCCTGTAGATAAGACTCTGTGTCCTCCAGCAGCTGGCCCAGGTTCAACTGCTTCCGAGCCAAGGCATTGAGAAGGGCAGCTGGTGTCAATGCCTCCCCTGGCTCTCCAGCCTCATCTGAGGAGGAGCTGCTGCTGCTGCCTGGTCCACTGTGGAGGCCGGCTTGTGGTGCTGGGGACCTCTGGGGTTCCCGGCCCATGCCCCAGAGCCTCCCCAGCTTCTCCTCACTCCGTGGGCTCCCCAGGATGGGCTCCCATCGGAGCAGTCCCCCCAAGCCACTAGGGCCCAGGAGTAGGCACGATGCCCAGGGTGCAGGCTCTGGCAGGGGTGGGGTAGACACCTCCCCATTGACTGGTTCTGGGGAACCCAGCCTCTCCCCTGGGCTCCATTTTTCACCTGCCTTGCCCTTCAAGGCATAATCGGGGTGGATGCCAGGCTCCCCTTGGGGGCATTGCCCTGCTGCCCTCCATGAGGCTGTGGTGGGGTGCAGTAATAGGGGATCAGTTTCTTCCAGGCTTCTCAACACCTCGAGTATCTGAGCCTTTTTCTTCAGAAACGGGGAAAGGGCATCCAATGGGGGCCCCAGACTACCCAAGGCCTGCTGCTGCTGTTGCTGCTGCTGCTGCTCACAGCCTACCTAAAGGGAACAGAGATTTTAGGCTTGGGGATGGGATCTGTGACCCTTCTTAGAGTCATTACTAGAACCAGGACCTCAGCAATACAAATGAACCCAAGTGAATGGACACTGCTTATTAGGGCAGTCTTCAGGGATCCTGGAACTAGCCCCTGGCCATCTCCTTTCCCCTCACTTTGGCAGCTGAACAAAGATTGGACAGGGAGACTGATAGGCTAGGAATGGACTCAACGTCCCTCTCCTGATGACTTCAGGCTCTGTGGCCTTCACATGGACTGCCTGTGTTGCATTTGACCCTGCATTCTCTTTTCCTAAGAGGCCTCTCATTCTCTAGTATGTTAGAAATCATAAGCAGTGGAGGATAGGGGGAACCCTGTGGCCAAGGCCTAGCTTAGCTTTTAGCAAACCCGAGTTAGCTCTCCCCTCCCTTGTGGTGGTGGAAGTCTAAGGACCCAGAGAGATGGAAGGTATTTTTCATAAGGCCATAAATGCTGATGAAAAATGCTGTTTTTCTTATCACAACTTTGATTCCCTTTCCGCAGCAAAGCTGCTGTACTTAAGAGAAAGTATGTGTACTTACTTCAGCTGTCACTACAGCAAGTGCTGAGCAGCTCTTGGTCTACTTTTTGTAACCAAGGGCTGAGGTTAGAAATGCACTCAGTACACACTGATAATGCCTGCATCCTGGTCTTTGAAAGCAGGTAACAGGGAAAACCTACAGGCTTATCACAGTAAGAGACTGGGAAAAGTAAGTAGGTAGGGAGCCTAGCCATTGGTCATAAGCAAGGGGAGCTAATTTGAGTCAGCAGTCTCTAGGCTCAACCTTTGCATCTTGGGTTTCTCTTCTCTTTCTTCACTTGATCCTTCTCCCTAGTACCTCTTTTTGTCCAGTACAGGGCCCCATTGGTAGTAAAGCTGCTGGTCCCTCTTCAGCACTCAAGAGTGTGGTGGCTAGTGGCTCTGACATCGGCTGTAGTGCATGTAACGGGAGCTGGAAAGGAAGTGGGAGAGTCAGTAAGAATCCCCTGCAGGAAGTTCTGTGTTTGCTCTGCACCAAATATATGGAAATGTTCACCTTCCCCAACTCTAAACAAGAAACAATAATATGGCCTTTTCTATTCCCAAAGTCTGGGATACCCTACAGAAATTGGGTAGGAAAGCTTGCCTCTCAGCACCAAGGCCTGGTCCCATGTAACCTTAAGATGACAATACCTCTGAAGGACTTATTCTGAGGCTAGTGGCTCCTCTGAGCAGCACCAAGCAGTAGGAAGTCCATTCTATCCCAAATATAATTAACCTTGACTTCTGAATCTTCAAGATGAGATCCCAAAGTTCCCAGAGGAGGGTGTACCTCTGGGTGTCAATACTAGCTGTTGGCACCAGTAAGCTCAGGTCCTCATCCCTCCCTAGCTGAAGCCTAATTCATCTTGGACAAATTGCTTAACCCATCTGGGTCTCAGTTTCCCTACATAAAATCACAAAACAAAGGATGACAGAATTTCAAGAGTTGTAAAAAGGCCTCAAAATCACCTGGTCCAATACTTGCCCAAATGATAAATATAACATCATTGACAAACATTCGGTGTCTGCTAAACACTTACAGATACAGAGGCCTCAGTACCCTCTAAGGCCACTGATTCCATTTTGTAATAGCTCTAATTATTAGGACATTTTCCTTAGGTTGAGCCAAAATCTCCCTCCTATTGGTCCTAGTTCTGCTCTCTGGAGTCAAGTGAAACCTAATCCCCCTTCTCTATGAAACCCATTCAGTTTAATTTCAAGCATCAGAAGTTCACAATTCCTCCCACATCACTTGTCTTCTCTTTCTCAGGCTTCACAGACCTAGTTCCTTTCAACTGGTCCCTAAGTAGCACAGTTTCCAGAGACCTGCCCATCCCTGTCCACCTTCTTTTGGACACACTCCATTCAGCTTGGCCCTTCTAAAATGTGGCACCCAGAACTGAACCCAGCACTTCAGATACAGCCTGACAAAGGCAGATTCTATTTTAGACATTTTGTCAACTGATACCACATGAGCTTTCAGATACATTGAATTTTCGGTCCCTAAAATCACATCTACTTCACATGAATTACTTCTTAGCCATTTCCCATAGGAAAACACAGATTTAGAGTTAGAAGGGACCTGGTCCAGGAGTGCAACTTCCTGTTTTTACTGGCCCAAGGTGAACCAGTTAATAAATATTGGAGGGGGGATTTGAACCCTGTTTTCCTAATTCCAAGCCCAGTGTTCTACTAGTAGAATATGGCGCTATACAAAATTCAATCTTGTTATCTTCAGCCTATTGAGGTAATTTTAGAGCTTGATTCTATAATCCAGTCTATTGGCTACTTTTCCTGGCTTCAATAATCTGCAAATGATCTAAGTATAATATGTATGCCTTCCTCCAAAGCACTGATGAAATGTTAGCACAGGAGCAAGAAGAATCTGAAAGTGGTCTACTATGGTGTTCTTTCCATGTTGACATCAATATATTAACCAAAAGTATTTCAAAGCTCAACCCATTCCATGAAAGGAAACGGTACTTTAGCATTGGATTATGAGTCCGAAGACCTGGGTTCCAATCCCAGCCCTGCCACTTGAAAAAAATATTTTGGCCTCCTGGGTCTCCATTTCTTTGTTTATAAAACCATAGCATTAGACTAGAAGATCTCAGGTACTTTCTAACGCTATGAGTCTGTCGTTCAGAATTCAGATTATAGACATCAGAGGAATATTTATAGCAAAAGTGAGAAGGCATTTTGAAAGAACTTGGGAAACTGATTGGAAGGGGGTCCAGTGTTGATAAATCTAATCAATTCTTAAGATTTGATCAGCCATGGCAAAATTTAGTCCCAGGCTTTTGAGGAACTAGCTCACACAGTGGAGTCAGGGAGACCTGAATTTAAACCCAGCCTCAGACACTAGCTGTATGACCCTGAGCAAGTCACTTAACCTCTATGCCTGAGATTCTTCAACTGCAAAATGGGGATCATAATAGCACATATCTCCCCGAGTTGTGAGGGTGAAATGAGGAAAATATTTGTGAAGGTGCTTAGCACATAACAGGTGCAATATAAATGCTTATTACTGTCTCTTCCCTTAATTACGGAGAACATCCTTACTACCAGGTTGGTCAACAGATGATGAATTCTTTGGCCATGGCAAGCCATAAAGGGAAAAATTCAAAGCGGTCTTTAGTCCTGAGTCCTCTCCCAATTTTTCAGTGGAAGGTAGGTGGAAAATGGGGTAGATGACTCTTAAGACTCAGTTTTTTGATTTTCCATAAAAATTCATTTAACTCTTAGTACTTTACTATAAACCAATCATTCAACATTTATTAAGTACCTACTCCGTGCGAACTGTGGCTAACAAAAAGATGCCCTGAAGCAGCATACAATCTAATAGAGATCTATATGTGAGACCTTCATCCAGTTACTAATAAATGGAGTGGATTACATCAATTATGTCAACTATATCTGTATTATCTTCTTGTTATCAATGAAACCAAAGACAAAAGGAAGTTGCAGCTAAACTGAAGGATGACTCACAAGGTACAAAGAAAGACGAGGCAGTTGGTTTCATGTAGTGCTCAGGAGATAAAAAAGACAACAAACAGATATTTCACCAGACACTTTATCTCTTTTCACAAATGGGGAACTGCAGAAATGAATAAAAAACATTTATTTAGTGCTCACTGTGTGCAAAGCACTTGTGGGTACAAATCGAAAAATAGGATTGTCCCAAGGCTCATGTTTTAATGGGGGAGACAACAGTATATATAGGAAAGGCTTCCCTTTTTCTCTTAAAAAACATATTAAAAATAACAATAAAAAGCCATCACTCCCATGAAGACCTTTCCAGAGTACTTAGTCAAACTTTTGGAGAAACAATACCCTGGTACTAAAATCCTTTCCTCCCTTTAATCACTGAGAGGAAATTGGGTCAAAGTTCAAGAAGACACTCTAAGCTCCCAGAAAATGAATGAGATTGTAAGGACACTTACTGCAGAATCTTTAATCTATCTTCACCCTCAATTGGACTGAGCTTACTTCAAGAAATGACTTTCCAGGATGCACATTTTAAGTTACTATTGTTCTGTTTAATTAGTAAAAGTCTGTTAACTAAACTCTGAACCCTTACTTAAGTCTGACTGTGGAATTTTGTCTTTGTTTCCAAATACTATATAATGTAGGAAGACCTTGGGGGAAGGGAAGGTTTTTAATAGGAAGATCACTGTTATTTTGACACTTCACCTTAAGCAACAATGCTTATAAAATAGTATGCATAAATTTATTTATGACAGACTTCTTTCTTTTCTGCGCAATGTTCGAGATACACATATTTGTAAAATGATGGCCATGAAGAGAACTTGCAACTTGTGCACCAATGTCTGTGGCAAAAAGGGAGGTAGAAAAATTCTGCATGACATGGCTTTCCCAATAAACATTTTATACACTAATATTTGGTGACTTCAGTGTAAAGATGGGCATAGGTGAAAACCCTGAAAAACACGGCTCATGTCTAAGAAAGGAAAGTAGTCAAAAGTTTATAAACTATATAGAGACCTCACACCTATGTAATGTAGATACCTTCTTAAAGAAAAGAGGTGGGGGCTGATACAGACCTAAATATACTGAAATATACTGAATAACAACCCGGAAAGTCAAAATTATTATATTCTAATGGACAAGATATAGTGATGTGACTCATTTCTGAGTCAGTGGCAGAACACGGATTTATTAAGAGCAAAGGTCGAAACCAGTATCAAAGCAGACAAAAGAATACAAATAAGAAGACACGGCTTGCCACTAAAACAGCTCTGATCGGACCCACTTAAAAGATATAGATCTGTAGTCTGGTTCCATGGAAAAGTCCTTTAACTTTCTTGGTCACAATTTTCTCATTCAAAAAAATCGAGTGGGTTAGATTACATGGCCTATAAGGTCCCTTCTACATCCAAATTTATAATCTATATAATCAAACTAGGGAAGCCAGTGAGAAGCAACAGGGAAGACAAGTTTATAGAAAGCTTGGCACTGGATCCAATTAAGTGAAATCACTCCATGATCTAGTAAAGAAGGAACTAGGAGAAAGGTAACACACAAGTGAGAAATACTTTAAGAAATCCATCAAGATTACTATAACAAACTAATATCTTTATCAATGACAGTGAAGCTTCCACGTTTGGACTCCAACATCACAGTCCAGGATGTGATGTAAGGAGGAAGTAGAAACAGTACCAAAGACACAAAGATAGGAAGAGCAAGCTGGAGGATAGACAGAAGAGGTCTCCATTCAGTGTGACCCTGGGCAAATCGAGGAGTATTAAAGGGACCCATTCACAAAGGTAAGGTTATTTAAAGGGGGAATGATAAATGTTTGGGGAAAAAAAAGTCACAGTTGTTGTTACCACCCAAAAAAATGAACCAAGGAAACATCATTAACTACTGAACCCTATGCCTCCTTTACCATCACCATAAAATCTTTAGAAGAACAGCCTACATACATACACAAGACATGAGAAAGGAACAGGAAAGCTCACAAAAAATGTACACTAGCCCATATGATTACTTGCACAATCTGCTTACTGTTTGCTGATTATTAAAAAATCATTTGATTTGTCAGAGTGAAAAAAGTTCTCCAACAAGGTATCTCCCAGCAATATGTTAAAGTCATGCAGAACTTAGCCTGCCCTTTGACAATGCACCAATAATAAATAAATAAATATCATACAGGGCGAAGAAGGTGGAGATAATAAGTTCAGCAAAAGTGTTTGCCACTGTTACAGAAGTCCAGTTCAGAGTCCAAATGGAAGAGGAATTTCCTATAGTTGGCAGCTTTCTCCAGAAGCTTATAAATGACATTATGTTTACACTGGGCTCTGAAATACCACAGAACACTACACCTTCTAAATGAGAACATTAATCTCAAGAGGTTAGCTTAATTCTCCGATGTAGGGAAAACAAAACAAACGCATGAAGAAGGACCATTTTCCAGATGTTTATAGCCTGCTACTGAGCTGACAACCCATAGAGCTCCCTCAGTATTCTTGGACAGACACTGTATAGAGTGAACTGGTCCCATAGCTGAAAAAGTAGTAGACCGCAGGCTGGAATGACCTGAGAAATTTCAGTACTTCATTCTGAGCCAGAGGCCATTTCTTTTAATGCCAATGTTCTTCCAGTGATGCTACAGGGCTGTACCTGTAGCAATACCAATCACCAAAGATTTAAAGTCATGTAAAAGACAGTGGACATGGGCCAGCAAATTACCAATGAAAAATTACACATGGGAAATGGTGTAAAAGATACTATTAAAAAAAAAACAACCCAACACTGACTAGAAAGGGAAAAAATAAAAGGAGAGTGACAGATAACTGATAGGGCATATGATGTCAACAGATTTAAAGGCAGGCTTCCTCATGGTACACAGAGAGGATAGTGGTTAAGAGCAGCAAAGCCTTAGAGCGCATGAAGAAGGTTTGATCTGCAATCCCAGGAGGGTTATTCACATTAGTGAAATACTACTGTTTCATAATTATCCACCCTTTCCTGTCCATAACATGATAGCTTCCTCACTATCACTCATCTTAGGGGACAAACCAAGAGGGAATTCTGCCTAAAAACAAGAGGGAGAATGGCCCTTTTGTCCCAGGTGACAGCCCCTGCTGTGTGTATGTATACTGTGTTTGTCCTTTGTTTTTGAAGAGGACCATGATATCAGGAAAATGATGACATGACTTGCATTTGACTTTGATTTGAGTGAGGGAGGGCTGTGCAGGTCACCAGCCTCACTTCTCCTTCAGAGCCATCTGGATCTAGTGACCTGCTATTCATCAGGATTACTAGAGATGGCCCAGGATGCAATGGGAGACCCTGGCCCTTTTAGGCTAAGGTCTTTTCAGGTACTCATTTAGAGTGAAGTAATGTCCATTTAGTAAATAGGCCTCTTTAAGAAGTAGTCAAGGGATGGCCCCTTTAACTAGAAAAAGAAAAAAAAGTCAAGTTAGGAGAACAAGGCCTTCAGGGTTGCTGTTCCAAAGAGAAACAGTTACCACTGAGATTCACTTTTAGCCAGGAAGGTCCAAGAAGTAGCCATTAAGTGGAGGTTTGGCAGGCACCTATTGTGGTCCAATCTATGGGCTTCAGACTGAAAAAGAAAGAAAAAGAAGAAAAGAAAGAAAGAAAAGAAGGAAATCTAGCCAGTAAACCCCAAGTTAAATGGGCAGCTTCTGGCCACCAAACCATATTTGCATTCTAAATCCAAATAAAAATGATTTTTAAAAAAATATTCTATTCCCTTCTCACTAGCAAATAGGAAAAGCTGACTAATAATGAAGACATAGTGGAGATTAGAATATTGTGCTTTAGGCAAATCACCTACTTCAATTCAACTAGCATTTATTAAGCACTTACTGTGTACATAACAGGGCTCTAGATGCTAGGTGTCATTGAGATACTCAATCCCCAAATCGATCTATGATTTCATCTATTTCAAATACTCTCCAGGAAAACAGATTGCAGCCCATCCTGGGTAACTTCTGTCTATGGACTCTCAAAAGTTATCCATAGACAGTCCACACATACTAGGGGCACTCCTTACTTTCTCCTGACATTATCAGAGGCTGTCCACCTGGCTCCTTATAGAGGGTGGTGCAAATGGCCCCAGAGGCAGCGAGGTAGGGGCATTGTATTGTGGATAGTGTTGGACATGGAGTCAGTAAAAGCTGAGTTCAAATTCCTGTTCGGACACTTACTAGTTGTGTGATCCTGGGCAAGTCAGTTTCCTTATCGATAAGATGGGGATAGTAACAGCGCCTACCACCCAGGCTGCTGTGAGGATCAGACAAGACATTACTGGTGTGAGGCTCAGCACAGCGCCTGGCACACAGGAGCTGGCTACACCAGCTGTCATGGTGATTACTATGACCCCTTGCCTTCACCACATGACCAGCCCACTTTCTCTTCCTATCATTAGTTTCCCTGATGTTCTTTTACTCCTGTTCTTTGCTTTTCTTCCTTCATGGGCTGATGTTCTCAAAACCTGCTCAGAACTATCAAGAGCCTCTTTCTCATCTATTTAGTGATATTAGCTTTAATCCTTTAGAGCTGACAGCTCACCACACAGAAACACTAGCAGCACAGTGGTATTTAAAAGATGAGTTCCTTTCCATAGGAAACCTGGGGTTGTTAAAGAGCTTTGTAGTTTCCTGAAGGCAAATCAGCCTGATCTCTTGCTCAACTCAAGCCTAAACTTGTTGTCCATTCATACTGTCTATTCTAGATATACAGGTTCTCTATCCAAGTGTATCATATTTGGGGCAACACAGATTTGCCATTCAGCAAGTGGTCCTTCCTGCATAAAAAGTCAGACCAAACTTGGGCAGTTACAGTTTTTTTTTCATTTGTAAAAGCCAGCTTGTTCCCTGACCTCACTCGTAGAAACTACTTTCAATTTGTGTATAGATGAGAATATGTATTTAGGTTGTAGCTGTTGATATTCTCAGTTGCCTTTTGGGGGTTTTACAGAATCAGAATTTGAGAGTTCTAAGGGACCTCAGCAACCATTTGATGTAACCCACAATGAAAAGGAATCCCCACTTTATCAACTCTCTTTGAAGATTTCTAAGGAAGGGCATCTGCCAGGTGGTAGGGCACCCCATGCCACTTTTGAATACCTCTGATTAGTGGCACCAGGTTTGTTCCTGCCTTTGGTTTCTTTCCTTCCTTCAGACACTTCATAAACAGACTCCTCATCACGCTCACCATGGCATTTCCTCCAATGCGAATCTCCTTTATGTGTACTTGGCTGATTCAGAGGCTTTTCCTCTCTTTGTTCTCTGTAGTGCTATTTCAACGTCCCCAAGGGCAAAGCTGGGATATGGTATTAGTCGTAACTCCATTTGCCCTTCATGCTGAAAATGGGTCTCTGTCCATAATTGCTTTTTAAAAGATCATGTCCATTTTTCTTCTGTTTATTGTGCTCCTTTCATTTTAGTACTTAAATATCCTAGGGTTCTAGGGTTGATTATTGGTTCTAATGATTATCCATATTTTACAGTTGGGGAAAGTGAGGCAGGCAGAGGTTAAGTTCCCAGAGTCACAGTGACACAGTGTCTGAGGCAAGATTTGAACTCTAGGGCCCACCTCTCCAATGAACTACCTGCTGAGGTCTATTGTCCATTTTTAATTACTAGTTCAAATAGTTCAGGACTCAACTGTTTCAACTGTATGCCACATTCTTTTCTCCTCTAATTCTAATTTCTCCTCATTGTTTATTAATTTTGATCTTTGCTATGACAAGTCAGACAGACATAAGCTGCCTGTACCCAGACAGCTGATTCAAAGATGACTTCTATATTGATAATTGGTTTTTTCTAGTCTGTTTAAAAAGACTCTATTCCATTTTTTTGTGATGCTATTTAGTGTTGGCCAATCAATTCTTTCCTGAAAGAACACTCATGATGGAAAGGCAGGAAACTCCTATGTTGTCTCTAAGTGTTGGGTTTTATTCTTTTCCTAATCTGTGATTTTCAAGATATTTATCACCATCCTCAGCTTTTCCTACTTTTGCAACGAAGTTGTGGAATATCAAAGTATTTAATGAATTAATTTGATATCAGAGGGTTCTATATAGCTCTCTGTAGAATTTCTCTAATTTTCATATCTCACATTATTTTCATGGTGGTCTTTTTGCAAACACTTATGAGTACAGCAATATGGATGATCAATAACCCATGAAATAATGTTTCTTGTAGTGTTTAGACATAAGATAAAACCAATCTTTCCAAGTCCTTCCTCTGCTTCTCCAACGCACCTATAATCCCTCTATCTGCTGTTTCCTTCTTCCAGTTTTGTTTTTATAGCAAAAATGTCAAGATTTTTATCTCTCTGCCCCCCCTCCTTTTTGACACTCTAACATGACTACGGAAGGAAAAGGGATCCCACAAGGAACTAAGGACAATTTTACACTTTTCTTTGTTTCATGGGTTGCTATGGCCAAAATGTCAGTACCGTAATTGTGAGCTAACAAAGGAAAATGTTCCTTCCTGGCTCCCCTGCTGACTTGCTTGCCACTATGGCTCAGCTGTCCCCTCATTCTGGAATTTTCTTCAGATCCCATCAGCCCCTGTGGTGTTCTCACCCTGGAATATCCTTCTGCCATGCTGGCACCCTGTATTCTGTTGGCAAGTTCCTCCTGGGGAGCAGCCCAGGCTGGTCAAGGTCATAGCTTTGTTTCTGATTTTTTAGACATTGACACCATGATCCCACATGGGTCCTATCCTCTCTCTCCCCCCAGTTTTCTTTTTTTTTCCAATAGGATATAAGTTCTTTGATGGCAGAAATTGCCTTTTGTTTTACTTGTATTTGTATCCTCAGTATGTAACACAATGTCTAGTATAACGTAAGCATTTAATAAATGCTTATTGCCTAGCAATGCCTAAACATGATCCTTGGGTCTGTCATCTATCTCCATCTAAAAAGATATAAATTTTAAATGAGATATGGTGCCTCTCTCACTCTAGGCCTTGATTTCTGAAATAAGAGGGGATGGACTAGATTAGATCTAAGGTCCTTTCCAATTCTAACTAATCAAAAAAAAAAAAAAAAGAAAAAAAAGGAAGAACTTTCCTTTCATCCTGATTCATCCTAAAGCTAAGCTCTCTTCCCCTTCATTGCTAAATTTCTAGAGTGTTCCCATGAATTGATACAAAGTGAAATAAGAACCAGAAAAACCACATACACATGCCATTTGCAAATGTTCACTCCTCCAATTTCCTTTTCTAGTCTGACTGCTATAGCCAACATTTCCATAATTCCACCAAATGAAAGTGCTAACAATGGACATCCTTGCCTTACCCCTAATCTTACTGGAAAAGTCTCCATTTCTGCATCACATACAATGCAGTTCATTATTTGAGATAGATCACTTACCAAATTAAGAAAAATACTCTTAACATAAAGAGGTGCACTTTGTAAAAAACCTTTTTGGCACCTGTTTATATGATCATGATCTTTACTGTTTGACATAATTAAAAATAATATGGATATAATCTATTGTTTACAGTTTTCCTAATGCTGAACCAGTCTGCATTCCTGCGAAAAATCCAACTTGGTTTTACTGTTTAATCAACAATTTATGTAACATTGGACTTATTCTTTGAACTGCCTGGCATTCAGTTTCGTTGTTCTTCCATTCATACTGCTGTAATGATGGTATATGATGTTTTTCTGGTTCTACTTACTTTGTATTGTTTCCTATAAATCTTCCCAAAGTTTCTATGGATTCATTATATTCACTGTTTCTGACAGAGTAATAATTTTCCATTACACTCCTCATATCATATACCACTTAGCCATGACCAATTATATGTGCATCTGACTTGTTTCTTCTTCTTTTTTAATATTATTACTTCAAAAAGTGCTGCTTTAAATCCGTTGGTGTGTTGTGCAGGTGTTTCTTTTTTATCATTTACCTTTTCGAGATAGATAGCTAACAAATCTCTAGGTATAGATATTTCATTCACAAATTGGATCGGGGTTGGAACTATGCATAACTTCACTAGTGTCCTAGAATGCCTGTCTCTTCATAAAGGCTTATTCAACTGAATCAAGCATTTGATGGGTTCCAAAGTTCTCTCCAATTCTCCCTGCCACATTAAGGAATCATGCTTCCTTTCCAGATGCTGTGAAGAGGCCAGATCACTGGCAGCAGCAGGGCCTCTTCTAGGAGCCTGAGGTAACTGCTTTTCCAGGCTCCAGGAGGGAATGAGCACTTCTTCCCTATGGATAAGAAGTCAAGCCTTTTTAGATGAGGGAAGATAAGGCCAGTGAGCTGAGGCTCTCCCAGGCAAGTCTTAGCTCCTCTAATTCCAAATTCTTTGTTCTTTCACAGATCCTGGGAATAAGGATGTAGACATTTCCTATCTCTAGTGTTCATGGAAAAGGCAATCATTATGGGCACGTGGGTGGGCAAGAAGCCAGATTTTTGTTTTTTTTAAAGGGAAGGAAAGCTAGTCAACCTTACCTGTGCAAGAGAACCTGCTGAAAGCTGTAACTTCTGCTGAAAGAGAGTGCTCAATGTCTGGTTCTGCCGTTCCAAATCAAATACCCTCCTCTTCAATTTGATGCATTCTTCCCGTAAGTCCTTCAGCATCCAAGGGCAGAGGTTAGAGTGGGAGGACAAAGGGGATAGGATTAGCATAGAAACACATTTTTTTCTATGTCTAAGAGACTCCTGAACAAACCCACTGGCTGGTTCAGCCCTGGATTGCCTCTGAAAGAGACAAGGGCAGGTTGCCCTCCCTTACATTTGCTCTCAGGTTAAAGGTATCCTCAGATTTCCATTATTCAAAAATTAATCTAAACTCTTTTAAATTCTATCTATGTTTTCAGCAATAGTAATAAGGAATAAGTATTAAGTTCCACAAAGTTTACTATATGTTGAAGGAAATTAAGTTCACTTCAGGAACTTTCTTCTCCCCTTGAAAAAGCTTCCCTTTCTTCTTTAAAGTTTTTGGATCCTGGGTTAGTAACCCATGGGCTTAATCTCAGCAAAATTACGAAACTTTTCTACTTCTATGGGACAGATTCAGGACCAAGAAAGAACTAAGGATCCTAGTCATCTATAAGCTATAATCTCTAAGTCATCTGTAATCACTAAGCTTTTTACAAGTATTTTTCTATTTATTATCTTGCACAGTCATTATCAGCTTTGTCCTTAAGAGTCTCACCAATGACACTAGGGACTCCATGTTTAAATACAAGAAAAGAGAAATCAGATGGGACTAAGCAGAGGGATATAGTCAAGATCTATTCAAAGGAATCTAGGGTTGCAAGATACTTAGAATTATCTACTAGAGCTCTACTAAGAGCCAGAGAGCTAGAGTTCATACATCTAAGAATGAGAATGGATTGATTTAGCAGCTAGTGGAAAGGACATCTATTTCATATTCCTAAGAAGCTATTACAGTCCTATTTGGAGTGGAAGGAGTTATGGTGTCTGGTGTCTAATGCAGTGAAATCATATAGGTAAGTCAGGAAGATTCTGTGACACTAAGTTTCATAAGAGCTCTGGGCTGGAGGCAGATAAGCCTAGTTTAAGGGTGTCCAGCCTCTCCAAGCATCTTGTTCATAGGGCTCCATGGCTAAGGAAGTGATGTAGGGAAGAGGCAGAACCACCCTCTAAGTCCAGGGCCAAGACTACCCCTTACCTTCTGATTCAGAAGAGCCTGTACCACATGGTTGGCAACCTAAGAAACAAAAAGATAGAAATGCCAAACATCATAAACTCATTTTTTTCAAATAAATTTTTATTGATAATTTTTTTTAACATCACCTATATTTCCCACTGTATCTCTCCCCAACTCCCATCTCCTCCAACATCTTCAGCAAACTCCAACACACTGAAATGAAGCGATCTGCAGTTTCCACATCCATAGTGCTAAACCTCTGCTAAGAAGTAGGGCATCATCTACTATCTCTTTGGGTCAAGCTTGGTCTTTACAATTTAACCATATTCAGATTTGTCTGTTTTGTTGTTCTTTCCATTTACATGATTACTATCATTGTGTCTAACAGGTAGCTGTAGATGTGAGTCTGGAAATCAGGAGGGAGATTGGGCCTAGAGAAGTAGATCAGAAAATCAGCAGAGAGACGATCATTCAATCAATGAAAGCAGATGAGATAACTAAGTGAAACAGTATGGGGGGAAGAAAAGAGGGCTTAGGACAGAGCCCTAGGGAACATCTACCTCTAGTGGGCATGACTTGGATGAACAGTCTCACCATTATTATTTGATATAGTTCTAAATAAATATTGGCATATAAGAAAAAAGAAGTGGAATAAGCTGAAGAGGAAACTAACATTCAGGTTTACAGATGACATGATGGTTTACTTAGATAACTAAAAATGAACAGAAATGATAAGTTTAGTAAAGTGGCAGGACATAAAATAAACTCAAAACATATTTTCTGTATATTAACAATAAACCCCAGCGGGGAGAGAATACCAACTTTTTGTGTCTGGGAAGTACAATAAAAATCACAATTCTACCTAAATTAATTTACAGATTCACCATCATACCGGTTATCAAACTATTAAAGGATTACTTTACAGAACTAGAAAAAAATTCATCTGGAGGTTAAATAACTGGGAAGGCAATGGAAGAGGGGCTAGCACTATGAGATCTCAAACTATACTATAAAACAATAATCATCAAACCATTTGGTATTAATTTTTTAAAGTTTCAATGGAATAATTATATACACAATAGACAGAGCAAATGAACAAAGCAGTAAAGTGTTCGGCAAATCCAATGACTAATGGGGTAAGAACTATTTGATAAAAAAATGATAGAACTGGAAGATGAACTGAATAGATTTAGACTAACCAGCTCATACCATATTCCACAATAAATGCCAGCGGAACAGAACACCAAGACATAAAAGGTCATACTGTAAACGAAATTAAAGGAACAGGAAAATAGATACTTTTTTTTACAACTACCCAGGAGGGAAGAATTCTTGACAAAATGAGAGATAACGTGGACAATCCTGAGCACACAAAATGGAAAAGTTGTTGCACAAACAAAACCAATTCAGTTAGAAACAGAAGGAAAACTGAACTAAGAAAAGAATCTTGTAGAAAACTTCTGTGATAAGACCTAAAAGCCATGACATTTAATATACACAAACCCGACAGATGTGTTTTCAGGTATGTTTGCCATGTTTCTGGCCTGGGCCCTTCCTAGCCAGCCTGTCTATCCGCTAGATTTGGCTCCTCTCCCAGCTTCTGTTTAGTTTACCAGAGTTTGCCCTAGCTTCCTTGTGCCTCCCCCTGCCTCCAGAAGGTATATATTTCCCTGTACTAGAGTTCGCTTTCTGGTGAACTCTTCTAATTCTTCCAGTTTGGGGTTATATTTTCTTGTAGTTTTGGACTGGATGGAGTTGATTTCTGGTTCTTTTTTGTTTTTTATATCATTAGATTTTCTGAGATCATGTTCTGATATTTTGGGGGGGTTCTAAGTAGAAGAGCTAGCCTTTAGCATCACCTTTCCCATTGCCATCTTAAGTAGAAGTCCTCAGCGTTGTTTTAATCTCCATTTTAAAATTACTTGGAACATTCATTCTTTCATATAATTAATAGTTACAATTCTTTTTGAGACTTATTCACATTCTTTGACCATTTTTTACAGATTAGGGAGTCGGGCCTCACTTATTTTGGCTGTCTGATAACTTGGACTGATGTCAGAACCTGATCAGCAAGACTGATAGAAAGATCTTCCCTTTGGCAACTGCTTCACTTCTTTTTCTAATTGTGTTAACATTGTTCATGCAAAACATGCTTTCCTCCTTGTCTGGTTCAGATTTCACCCTCTAACCATAGCTAGGAAAGGTATTGATCAGCTCTTTTTCACTTTTCTTATGATGCAATCTTTAATATTCAGGTCTCCATCCATTCTGAATTTACTGTGGTCACTGCTGCCCAACGATGGTATAAATTCATTTTCTGTCAGACTGCCTTCCGGTCTTCCAGGCCATTCTTGTTAAAAAGGAAGTTGAGTGAGGTAATTTGGTTTTGGGTTTTTTGTTTTGTTTTTGATTCATCAAAAACTTTAAGTTACTGAGTTGAATTATTTCATATTTTTCCTGGTCTGGCTGACTGACTCTTCTCTTTTTTACCAGTACCATATGATTGCTGCTTTTCAACAGTTTGAGGTCTGGAAGCACCATTACTCCTTCATTCCAAAATGTTTTTTGTTATTTGCCTTGGTATTCTAGATCTTTCATTCCTCTAAATAAATTCTGTTAACATTTAGTCTGGTTGACTAGAATAGATGAGATATAATACTTGTAAAGTGCTTAGCACAAGCTCAACACCTAGAGTTGTCATAAAATAAATGTTTCTCTATCCCCACCCATAAAATTTCCCTTTGGCAATCTGAATAGTGTAACAATCTGTACATTAATTTCAGTAGTGTAGTCATTTTTATTACACTAGCACTCAATTATGAGTAGTGAATATCCTTCCAATTATTTATACTGTTATTTAAGAAGCCTTTAGTAATTAAACAGATATTGAGTTTGCTTTTATAGACTGATTCCCAAGTACTTTGCACATTTTAGTTATTTTTGTTTTTCTTAACTCAGTTGTGTCTGACTCTGTGGCCCCACTTAGGGCTTCCTTGGCAAAACTAATGGAGTGGTTCTCCAGTTCATTTTACAGATGAAGAAATAGATTCAAACAGGGTTAAACAACTTGCTTAAGACTTGGTCACAGAACTAGTGTGTATCTGAGGCAGGATTTGAACTCAGATCTTCCTAACTCAAGGCCTAGTGCTCTATCCACTGTGTCACCTAGTTGCTAACGTTATTTAGAATGGGACTTTTCTTTCTACTATCAACTTCTGAATTTGGTTAATAATATATAGAAATACTATTGATATTTGTGGCTTCTTTTGTAACCTCCAATTGTAATGAAGCTATTACCTCACTTATTTTATTTGCTAATTTCCTAGGACTTGTAAGTAACCATCATGTCACGAGTCAATAGGCATAATTTTTCTCCTCTCCGTCTCACTTTATACCTTTAATTTTCTTCTTGTCTTAATTTTATTATTTCTAGAATTATAGTAGAGGACTTATTAGAAAGGCTTCTGGCATTTCTTCACTGAATGTGAAGTTATTGATTTTGGAAAAAATATTTTGTCACTTAAGAAATATTTTTATTGTTACCCTGTTCTTATATTTTCTACATTTCTCTTTACATCCTTTCCTTTATCTCCTCCCAAAGAGTCATTCCTTACTCCAAATAATTTATTTTTGAAGAGAAAAAAAAAGATAAAATCATCAAAAGCAGTCAAACATTTGAAAAAAAAAATCTTATGTTATATTCAATGTTCCACATCTGTGGAACCTCAACTGTGCAAGAGAATCTGGGGAGGTATTTTCTTATCTCTTCTTTGGGGCCAAACTTATTCTTTAACGAGAAGGGCAAGAGAAGCAGCATTTATTAAATGCTTATTATGTGTCAGGCTCTATGCTAATCATTTTACAAATATCATCTCATGTGATCCTCACAACTGCCCTGGGAGTTAGGTGCTATTATCACCCTCATTTTATAGTTGAGGAAACTTCAGTTTAGGCTGGGGTTAAGTGACTTTCCCAGGATCATACAGCTAAGAGATTTGAACTCAGGCCCAGAGGTCTATCCACTGGACCATCTAGCTGCCTCTTTGTACTTTTTGCAACAATCAGTTTCCAACTGTTCTCCCCATTTAACTTCCTGTGATTATCCTGTTCCCTTATTCAGCTTACTTCACTTTCCATTGGATCATCCAGTTTTTCAGGCTTCTCTGTATTCATCATGTTCGTTGTTTTCATATGACATAGTAATATTCCATTTCATTCATGCCCCACAATTTGCTTAGCTAATCTGCAGTATGGCCAAATCGATGAATGTCCATTTTGTTTCCAGTTTCCGACTGACATGAAAAGTGTTGCTATGAATATTCTGGTGTACATATGGAGCCCTTTACTTTGCTGATGACCTTTTTAGGGTAGATGTCTGCAGTGGAGTATTTGAGTCAAAGGGTATATTTTCTCATTTTATCTACACAATTTCAAACTGTTTCCCAGAATGGTCATATGAATTCATAGTGCCATCAAAAATCGCTTTGGTGTTTATTTTCCAACAATGATTATTCCCATCTTTTGTCATCGTTGCTGATTTGTTGGGTGTGAGATGAAATCTCAGGGTTGCTTTGATTTGCATTTGTCTCATTTTTAGTGACTTGGAGCATCTGTTCACATGGTTAATTGTTTATAATTCTTTTAAGAACTTTGTTCATACCCTCTGGCCACTTCTGTTGGGGAATGGATTTTGGCAAACTCACCTATTTGTTAGCTGACTGTATATCTTGGACAAAAAGCTCTCATCAGTGATGGGTCACACAAAAATTTTTCCCCAGTGAACTCTTCTTCCCTTCTTATCCTAAGTGTATAATTTTATTTACGATAAAGCTTTTTTCAATTTCATGTAATCAAAATTATCTCTTTCATTTATTATAATTGCCTCCAACCCCTTGTTTGGTTAATTCTTGCCTTACTCATTGCTGTGAAAGGTAGATGATCATGGGGTGGGGAGAGGGGAGAGATGGGAAGAAAAACTGAAACTCAAAATTTTGTGGAAATGAATGTGGAAATCTAAAAATAAATAAATAAAACTATATATATATATATATATAGTAGATGATCTGCTTCCCTTCTAATTTTTTAATGAAGTGGTTTATTATGTTGGTCTAAGCCTTGTTTCTGCCCAACTGCTTTACAGTTTTCCCAGCAAATACGGAGTTTATGTTTACAGGTTTGTCAAACACAGGGTAACTCAGTTTAATTATTTCTGATTCTTCCTTGTCTAGTATGTTCTATTGATCTACTTTTTTTTTTTAACCAGTACCAAGTGGTTTTGAGACTACTGCTTTATAATATAGATTGAGCTCTGTCTTAACACTGATTTAGGGAGGTCTGGAATAACGAAGTCCCATACAAGGAAAATCTGCCACTAATGTTGCCAGGGAAAAATCCAATGGGTCCATGGTCTGGGGCCCTTAATTACAACACTGATGTCCAGGAAGCCCTGCCAATCAGACACATTGCTCTTAATTCAGCCCTTGCTCTGTATATTCCCTAAATCAGAACAAAATTATGCATGGCTACCAAAATGATGCCTTGGGGAACAGCTCATGCTTCTTAGGAAAAAACTAGCATGGCTAGCAGCACCTCCTCCTTCCCCCAACCAGGACCCAAAGCAGCATGAGAAGGGAATAAAGTATTTTAAGAAAGCTTTATGCAGAGAAGATTTTCACGTAGTACAGGAATGGGGGTGGGGGGGTGGGTTTGAGAGTCTGTAGGGATCCTGGATGGAGTTATGCACTCAAGGTGGATGAAGTGGGGTAGGTTTTTATATGGTTCTTCTCTGAATAAATTAGAACTAGGAATTAAGGGAAGGAGCACCAGAGGAGCTTGCACCTGGTCAAGGGTCAGGACGAGGGTTAACTCATATTCAAACTCTCCGCAGGCAGGAAAAGAAATGCTGGGCTGTTCACTGAACAATTGCTCTTATTCTGACAGGGTGAAAAAAGTAGTTTCTAAAGCCTCCAGGGGAGGCTTCTTCCTCTTGCTGGTCAGGGAGGTTATGGTATTCCTTACAAGTGCTATTCCCCTTTATTCTTACCTTATTAAATGATTTTCCTGGATAATGTCAATCTTTTGTTTCTGCAAATGAATTCTGTTATTTTAACGAAAGCATCCCTTTGGTAGTTCAATTGGTACAGCATTAAACCTATAAATTAATTTTAGTAGTATAATTTTTATCAAATTAGTATGGTTCATTCATAAGTATTGAATAGTCTTGCAGTTACTTAAGTTGGTTGATTTCGTTCAGGATCATTTTGTAATTGAATCTATGCAGATGCTGGGTGTTTTTGGGCAAAATAACTCAAATATTTTATTCATTTCTCTTCATTTTGTAGTTATTTTGGATGAGACTTCTCTTTCTATTATTGTCTCCAGTGTTGCATTATTATATAGAAATGCAACTGATTTGTAAGAGTTTATTTTGTATCCTACACTCAGCTAAAGTTACTGTTTCAATGTCTTTTTCTGCTGAATCTCTAGGATTTTCATCAGTAAAAAGGGAGTTTTGTTTCCTTGTTTCCTTTATGCCTTCGATTGAATTATCTCATCTTACTTGCATTATCAAAGGACAATGCAAAAAGGGGGCACACTTGCTTCACTCTGTTTATTAGGAGAGTTCTGTTGCATAATGCTTTTGGTTTTAGATGGATATTTCTTATCAAGTTAAAAAAGGACCATTCTATTCTGATAGTAGGGTTTCGTAGTATAAAAGAACGTTGTGCTTCATCAAAGGACTTTTCTGTATCTACTCAAATAATCATATAGCTTGGGAGGCTTTTGTTTTCAATATTATGAATTATATGGATTTCCTCATCCTTGTATTTGTAGTATGAATCAAACCAACTTGTTGATAATGATGCTGGGTTTTTTTTTAATTGCTGCAGTCTTTTAAAATTGCTTTAGTAAAAAAAATTGCTTTAGTATTTAAAAAAAAAATCAATATCTATCAGTGATATTGCTTTACAGTCCTCTTCCTTTATTCCTTCCTAGTTTATAGAGAAAAGCTGTACTTGTTTCATCAGTATGGTAGATTGATTTCTCAATTTCTGGGAATAACTTGTGTTTTAGAGGTATGAATTATTTAAAGTTTGACAGAATTCTTCCGTAATTCCATATAGGATAAGGCTGGATTTTCTTCTACTTTTGCAGTTCCTTTATAGTCAGTTGTTTCCTTTTCTGAGCTTGGGTTGAGTGTTCTATTTGGGGCTATTGTTTTTAAAGATAATGAACTCAATTCTTTTCCATATAACTGTACAGTACATCCTGATAATTCCTTTATTTTGTTAATGTGGTTTTAATCAGGGCAGCTATAGGTCTATTAAATTTGTTAGCTTTTTCAGACTCAGCTTTTAGTTTTATCCATTTTACAATCTTTGTTTTCAACACATCTATTTCTTGTCCAGTTTTCAATATTTCCTCTTTTGTTTACTTGCTGGTTTTCTAATTCTTTAAATTGCATATTTACCTACTTAATTCTCTTTTGCTATTTTATTAATGCATATTTTGGGGGGAAATTCTCTGAGAATTACATTAGCTGTTGCCTTACGCAAATTTTGGTATGTAGTCTTCCTCATTAATATTGTCTTTATTCTTTGATTCACTCATTTAGAATTTGATTTAAATTTACTTTAGGTCTGCCTCTTTTACTTGTACTGTCTCATTGATCTATTACATGATGGTCTGTAAAGAATATGTTTAGTTTGGTTTTTTTTTTACACTTAGATTCAATTTCTCTGTATACTAATACGTGGTCTATAAAAAGATCATATGGTATTTGACTTTTATTGGACTGTTCAGTCCATTCATGTTTAAACTTATGAAAGTTAGGTTTAAAAAAATCCTTTTTCTCTGTTAAAGAGATTCAAGTCCCGTTCTGACACATACTGGCTACGTGATCCAGGGCAAGTCGCAAACTCTCAATGGTCTAGACAACTCTCTAAGACTGGAAGTTACAGAGAAAAGTGACAATCTGCATTGGCTGAGGGAATTTCCTCATCTAGGAGTTCTGTGCACCAATGAAACCAGAGGTCTAGTCTCTATTTTTACTTTGTCCTTAGTTATTAGTCTTGATTAAATTGCTCTAACACAACCTAATTTTCACTCTTACCTCCCAATACCCCCTGCTCCTGTTTGTCAACCCTCTCCCTAGCTTTTAGAGATTTTCTTTTCTTTCTTTTATTCTTTCTTTTATTCATCTATTCCTTCATACATCTTTTCTTCATTTCTTCCCCTGGTTCCTCCTCTTATTCTTTCAGTTAAATGGTTAGCTCACTATCTACCTCCTAACTTTTCACATTTGTTAGTTTTTTCTACATCTTTTTCTAAAAATCTCTGCTTTGTACTCACTATTCTCTTCCAGTCTAATCTGGTTTCATTATGATTCACAGTCTATGCCCTTATTTTCTTCTTCTCTCATTTCCCTGTCTTACTCAGGGTTAAAATTTTTGAAGTATTGGGTTTGATCTATCTCTCCTAACCAATTTCTGTGTTATTGCCTTTGTAAATTTTTCCCTATTGTGCCTCACTACTAGAAACATTAACTCGCAAAGGAAACAATGTTGACTATTTTCAATATAATACTGTCCTTTGATAGAATTCATTCTGAACCTCTGCCTTCCAATTGGCTAGGAACTCTTTTCATGTACTCGTTATAACCACACCCCCTACCCTCTCTCTGAGTTCCAGATGTCCCTACGAGCTCACATGTCCTTTCTCCTAGGTCAAGATGTTGTACATGAGGTATAATAGTATTAGAGAATGCACTAACTCTTCTCCCAGATTAAACCCCATCATGAGGTACCTCACATCTACCGAAGGCATTCGCCTTTTCCCAGAAGAGTATTCTCCAATGAGATACCCCCTACTCCTGCCTTCATTTCCTTCAGATTCAATCCCTCCTTACTGCTCCTTCATTTTCCTGTAGCACCTCTGTCAAGAGACTTAATCATCCCTTCACTATTCGTTCACCTGTGGACTTAAGGCTACACCAACTATTTCCTTCTCTCTTCCATCTCCATTGTCTCCTCCCTCCCTTATACCCCCTCCTCCTATTCTGCAGTTTTATCTCTCAAACTACATTAATTCAGGTGGGCAGCACTCAATCTGTAGTGCTTTAGTTTTGCGCCTTCACTTTTCCTCTATTTCAGTCATTTTGGGTTCCAAAGCTTCAAGTTCCAAAGTTCCTTCTTCCTCATCCTCTTCTTAATCATCTCTTTCTCATGCTCTTTTCTTGCTGGTAATGGTGGTGGGGACTGGGTCTCCCTCTCTTGCCTAGGCTGGAAATACAGCGGCCACTGATGGGTGCAAGTTCACCTCACCGCACAGAAGCTATGACCTGCCATAGTCAGCCCCTTCTTAGGCAGTCTAGGTGCCATGCTGCCTGCCTGGGCTCACGACATTGACTATTAGAATGGAGACACATTTGGTTTTAGTCCTACCGCAATTCATAACTTTTAAAACTCAAGTGATCCACCTGTCCATCCCTCAGAGGTGGGACTACAGGCACGCACCACCATATGCCTGGCCCTCTTCGACCTTTTTAGAGAAACTACCAAGGACTCAATTTTTTCCTAATCTGCTAATCAGTATTTTTTAAAAATTTCTGCTTTGAGAGCTCTAAATTCTGACCTACAGTTATTCCTAATTTCTTTTGGATGCATTGCATTTCTCTTGAACCATTCTGGAATCTCTTGTTATTTTATGCTTTATTGAGAGTCTACAACTTTCTCTGGTTCATCAGGTATTGGCTTTTTTGGGGGAGAAGGGTAATATTTGCTAGGAAAGCTTGCTGGTTGCTATGATGATTTAATATGTTTTCTTCCTCTAGTTTCAAGATCCTGTTGGTTAATTTACCTGTTTGTGGTGTGGGTTTTGAGTTTTCTTCATCTTGAAACCTCTGGTGTTTTAGCCTTTTTTCCCTTATATTTCCCAATCCCCCTTTTCCAAGCTACTTTGCTGGTGTGTGTGTATCTCCCAACATGGGCTGCAAAGTTGCTTTAGACTACTCCTGCACTGGGGGATTTAGGCTTCACTGGCCTGGGTCCTTACCCTGAGTAATCTCTGAAGGGCCCAAGACTGTTCCTAGATAGGTTTCAGTCCCCTTTCCTCTAGATCCAGTGCAGTCACACATCCTGGGCCCCTACCCTGGTTCCTCTCTTGTCTCTCCACCACTCTTCCTTCTTGGTGAGGCAAAATTAGAATCTGCTGCTTTTGGCAGGGTAAAGGGAAGGTGTTGTGGGCAGAGTCTGTATCCTTACAGACTATCTGTGGGGCAGTGCTAGGAAGAAGGCTCCCCGCCTTTCTCCGTTGCACCTGAGTGTGCAGAGAAAGCTGCTGAAGGTGGAGGTGAGGGGGGAGGGAGGAAGAATGCAGGAGTAGAGAGGTAATCTCTATGGTGGGAGATCCAAACATGTGGGCCTTGGATACAAGGCCATGGTTCAGTTTGGGTGTCCACGCTAGGAGTGCGGAGACTAATAGGTGCTAAGTGAACATTTTAGGGGTAAAAGTTCCCCAGGGTTATTTCAGAAGAATTTTACCTTGCGTCAAGATTCTTTTTTATGTACTGTGGAGTCAGTTGCACTTGTTCTCTATCAAGTACACAATTACTCTTCTAGATCGTTCTTTTTTTCAGAGCATTAACTGGGTCTGGAGTAAGTATTTCTTTTGGTCTGTTTCTTCTATACGTGATTAATATGGAAATACGTTTCATATGATTGCACATATATAACCTATATCAAACTGCTTACTGTCTTAGGGATGGGGGAGGTGAGAAAGAAAATTTTGAATTCACAATGTCAAGAAAGAATGCTATAAAAACTAGCTTCACATCAAATTGCAAAAAATATTTTAAAAAGGAAGAAAGTATCTAATCTACTATCCTAGGACCTAAAAATTCCTTAATCTTGTTTCTTTTTTTATTTTATTAAATTTTCATTTTTTTTTAAAGTTCACCTTCTTTTTCCTATCTTGTCCTACCCTTTTCCCCACCAACTGAAAAAAAAAAAAAACAAAACAAAATGCCTATCACAAAAACATACAGTCAAACAAAATAAATTCTCCTGTAAGCCATGTCCAAAACAAAGTCTCAGCCCTCATTCTAAATCTATCATTTCTCTATTAGGTTAGTAGCCTGTTTTATCAAGAGTCCTTTAGAATCATGGTTAGTCACTGTGTTGATCAGAATTTTAAAGTCTTTCAAAGTTGTTATATAAACTATTCTCCTGGCTCTGTTCACTTTACTCTCCATTAGTTCATACAAGTCTTCCTTGGTTTCTCTGAAACTGTTCCACCTTCATCATTTTTATATTATAAGAGTATTCCAATATATTCATATTGTTCAGTCATCCCCCAATTCGTAGGCACCCCCACCTTAACACTGATACTACTGGTGAATACTGGTACTACGAATAGTGACTTAATATACCATTTTTCTGGCATCTGTCATTTTCTTCTTTTGTCAATTTTGCCAGTCTGATAGGTATAAGGCAAAAAAGTTGTTTTAATTCGCATCCAGTTAGTAGAGCACTTTTTTCATATACCTATTTTAATGACAGCTTAGATTTTTTATTCTGAAGAGTTTCCATTCATATCCAACTATTTAAGAGTTGGGGAATAGATCTTATTCTTAATTTAAATCAGTTCCCTTTATGGCTTAGAAATTAGACCTTTGCCAGCGATAAATTAGGAATAAAGATTTTTTCCTCATATTCTTGCTTTTCTTCTAATTTTAACTCCATTAGTTTTATTTGTGCAAAAAAAGTCATAATTTTATATAATCAAAATTATGCACTTTGCTTCCTGTTATCCTTTCTATCTCTCATTTGGTCAAGAACTCTTCCCATCCACCAATGTAACAGGCAATTTCTTACTTGATCCTCTAATTTGCTTCCTGTTATGTACATATCATGTACCCATTTTGAGCTTAGCTTGGTATATGGTTATGAGTTGCTGGTCTATGCCACTTTCCACAGACTACTTTACAATTTTCCCAGCAGTTTTTGTTGAACAGCAAATTCTTGCTACAATAGCTGAGATGATTGAGTTTATCATACATTAGGTTATTATGTTTATTTGATGCTAGACCTTTTGTTCCTCCAGATAAACTTTATTTTTTCTAGTTTTATAAAGTAGCCCTTTGATTAGCACTGAATATGTAAATTAATTTAAGCTGTGTTGTCTTTTTTATTATATTGGTTCAGACCATACATGAACAATTAATATTTCTCCAATTATTTAGACCTGTATTAGTATAAAGGATGTTTTGTAATTATATTCATATAGTTCCTTTGTCTTCGTAAATAGTTCCCTTAACCCCGTTTCAAAGTTGAGATTCAGATGCCAGAATTGACTGCTCCCTGATTTTCCCACCCACCCAGTGGACCAGAATCCTCCTGCCACTGACCTCATCCAGGCAGCGCTCATAGGTTTCTCGCTGGTTCTCATTGGCCTGGGCCAGTGCTGAATTCTCTGCCTAAACAGAAGAAAGGAAAGAACAACAAATTTACGGATTTACATAGTCCTCTAATCTATTCCTACATTTTACAGGAAACCACTAACCTATAGGGGGTCAAGGGGTGGGATTTTAGGGAAAGAGGGTCTTTTCATTTAATGATCTTACATTGCACTGTGTCTTATTCCAAACTCTAGCTCTCCAGTGTCAAGCGTAGGTCCCTCAGCCAAGTAGGTAACTTTAGGAAAGTTTGTTTGCTATAACAGAACCCTGTCTCTGAACCCAGGAAAGTCCATTTTTCTCTAAACTCTAAGCTCTAGCTTAGTGGTGGAGGAGTGGGGTGTTCAAGACTTTTAGGATGGAAGGTGGGAATATGCAGAAAAAGAAAAAACATTACCCCCTTAAGGAGTCCTTAAAGGGGAGAGAACGTAAGACAGGAAGGAACTTCCACAGTGAGAGGAATAGTTAGGGTATAGTGAGACACTCGGCTTAGGTCTGGCTTTGGAGGATGCGAGAAAAAGAGCAGAGAGAGAGAAGGGAGTGGCTCATCCCAGATACTCCTTATTCCAACCATGGAATAAAGTAAAAGAAAGGACAGTACCAAAATGGCTTCTCTGAGGCAATATCACTAGGAGTGAGAGAGAGTAGAGGAATCAATGGGAGAGATCCACCCTTTGGACCCAAGGCGATAAAACAGTGTTAAAGAAGATCACAGATTTAGAGATAAAAGGGTCCTTAGAGTCTATCTAGTCCAACCCCCTCATTTTACAGATGAGTAAACTGAGGCAGAGCAGTATACATACAGGTATAATTATTAAGTGGCAGAGTTGGGATTCCAACTCAGGTCCTCCAATTCCAAACCTAGTACCAGTTAGTTCTTTCTCCCAAGAAATATAAAGCCTGGATATCCTAATTTTTCTGGGGGGTGTGGGTGGATGTGGAAGTATGTGCGTGTGTGACTAAGCATTTACATAGCACCTACTATATGCCAGACACTGAGTTAAGCACTTTTTACAAATATTATTTAATTTTCATGACAACCTTGCAAGGTAGGTGTTCTTATTATTCACATTTTACAGTTGAGGAAGACTGCCCAAGTCACACAGTTAGCATCTGAGGCTGGATTTGAACTCAGGTTGTCTTCCTGATTCCAGGCCTAGCACTATACTCACTGACTCATAGCATGGTGCACCTACACCCAATCCTAAGGATTAAGCTATAGGAGAAACACCAAATTTCTCCTGCCCTATCCATTGCCAGCTGCCTAAATCTGTGAAGCAGCAAATCTCCCCCACCCTGATAACCTTACCTCCAGTTCCCGAAGTCGATGCAAAAGCTCTTGGCAAGTCCCTAGCTCCATGTTACTGCTGCCTCCTGGCTTTGGGACTCCAGGGTCCCCAGCCGGTTCCTCTACTGCATGAGACATCAAGCTCTGGGAACAATAAAAAACTAGAAGAACCTGAACAGGAATTATGGAAGGGAAGGATTATGGCTTTCTATATCACTTTTCTCATATATTCTATATATTACTTATTCTCATGGTTCATATTAACTTAGTCTTATCATCATTCATCAAGTCCTATAAACCAAGTATATGGTAATAGACTGGCAGAATGGAATAGATGGAAGGAACATAGATCTGTGGTCAGAAAATTGAGTTCTAATCTAGGCTTGGCCACCAGTTCAGTTCTTAGAGTCTCAAGTTTCTTTATCTGTAAAATGAAGGAGTTAAGTGCAGTTGAGGGGTCAGAGTACTATTTCCATGGGCTAAATGGTCTATACCTGTAAAAATGAAGTTTTATCATATTTAAAAATGCAAAAGCCATTATTAGCTTGTAGGCCTTAGGTTGTAGTTTGCTGACCTCTGGCACAGACACATGGTTTCCAAACTTTTTTTTGATTATAACCTGTAAGAGAAAAAATTTTTTGAGCATTCACCTCTAATTTGTGTATTATTTATTTATAAATTATATAGTTCTACTATAATGTGCATTAAAAACTTACACAAAGATAGAAATTTAAAGATGAAATAGTATTTGATTCTAGAAGGAAACCATTAGAGTTTAATGAGGAAAGTGACAAGGTCAGACCCATGACTTACAAAAACAATTTCTGTAGCTGTGTGAAAGGCAGACTGGGAAGGGAGAGACTTGATGAAAAGAGGTCAGAGAGGAGGCTACAGCAATAATTCAAGTAAGAGGGGAGGAGGGCCTGAAAAAAAGGACTCAGCATAATTAGAATGAGATATCATGGAGGTAAAAGTCACAAAATTTTGAGACTGTATAGGATGCCAAAGGTGACACAAAAGCTGTGAACCTCATGGCTGGAAGAATGACAGCGCCCTGTACAGAAGCAGTTCTCTAACTCTTTGGCCTCATGACCCCATTGCTATAGTGCAGTCACATCTGACTCTACGTCACCCATGGACTTTGTCCAAGGGGTTTTCTTGGCAGAGACACTGAAGTAATTCGCCATTTCCTTCTCCAGTGTGTCCCCATATGAAAAACTAAAATAAATAGTGGTTAAGTGACTTGCCCAGGGTCACACAGCTAGTAAGTGTCTGAGACCACATTTGAACTTATATCTTCCTGACTGTGGGCCTGGTGCTCAATCTACCACCTACATGCCCCAAGACCCCTTTATACTCTTAAAAATTAATCAGGACCCCAAAGAGCTCTTTTATGTGAATTATATGTATTTATATTTACCATATTAGAAATTAAAACATCTTGCTATTATTACAAAAAGTTTTAACCTAGTAGACCACCTGAAAGGATGAGAGGGACCCTCAGGGGTCACTGGACCATACATTATAGTAATGGAGAAGTTCAGAAGAGGGTGACTTTTTGGGGAAAGGCAATGTAATGCATCTGCTATGCAGATCAAAACCTATCTATGACTATCCTGCACAATGATCTCTGTCCCATCCTAAATAGAAAGAGACAAGATAAAGTTTTTACTCACCAATCACTGCTCAGAATACAGTGGACAACCTCTGAAAGATGCTGACAATGGCACAAGGAGATCTTGGGGTACATATGCTAGGAGGGCTAGGAATGGAACCTGCACAGCTGCCAGGCATATAGGTAATGTTTGGTCATAGCTGCCCTTACAGGAAAATGCCCAGCTCAAGTGTGGAGGCAAGCGTCGGGGAGTAATGAGGGATGAAGAGAGTACTGGAAGCATTCTTGTAAACTGGTTATTGCTTAGAGTATATTCTCCAATTGACTGACTGATCATCCCTTGGGGTGAAGCCAAAGCCTCTACATTAGAGATCATCTAGATGAGGGGTTGGCAAACTCTTGCCTATGTATGTGAGCTAAGAATGGTTTTCACATCATAAAATAAAATTTTACTATATTAGTTCACAGGGAGCTGGCCAATTTGGTCCTCAAGTGTAGTTTGCTCTCCCCCAGATCTAGACCAGTAGTCTCTCTCCAATGTCTTTTCCAACTCTAAATTCAATGCGCTTATGAACTCACTGATGAGATAGGGTTAGGGTTATGCGTCAGGGAAAGAGTAGTCCCTACCTTGGGAACTGATACCAACATCTAAATGAATCCCCATTTCTTTAAATTTTCCAACTGTAGGTTAAATCTTCCTACAAAACCAGGCCAACAGTCAGAAGAGCTGGACTCTTGTCTTGACAGTACTACTAACTTGTGCAAAGGCTCTGGTTCTTGACCTGTTAAATTCAGGTAATGATGCTTTTCCACAGGTCTCATACGTACCAATAATAAGCATTCTATGACATAATAAAATTTTTTTTTGCTTTAAAAATTATTTTATGTTTCCCCAAAATCAGGTGGAGAGTCAGGAAACTGAGTTCTAAGTCAATACAGCTTGTCCTTCCACATACAGACTGAGGTCCCTCTAAATAACCTAACACCCCAATTCCTCAATCTATTGGTTTCCCATAATCTTTTCCTCCACTGTACCTCACTTTCACAGAGATGATGTCCTTGATCTTGTCCTTGCCCACAATTGTTCTATTTCATGTTTATGAGCTTGGAAATTCCTTTATCTGATCATAATCTTTCAACTTTTTAGCTTTTCCTATGCTTTACAACCCCTAATTCTGTTTTTCATCCTAATTGTGACCACTAATCCCTCAACCCTTCAGCTACTTTCCAGGCTTTCCACTCTGCAATGGCTAAATGGCCCCCCCTTCCCTATCTCAACATTTGGAGATCAATTCAGCTCTACACTCCCATAAATCCTTTGGCCCCTTGTTCTCTCACCAATCACACACTGCCAAACTTCCACCATCTACCTCATTTGCACCTATGCAAATGAAAGGAGCCTGAGGACGACATGAAACCATGATGACAGGTCTACTACAAATGTATGTTATGTAATCTTACCTCAGCAAGGAAATCCTCTCCCATCTCCCTCATCACTTATTCCACTAACCACAGCGATTGTTCTAAACTTGCTCATTTCTTCCCAAGCTCCCCAAAACCTCTCCTCCCCTACTCTTTCAGCTAAGGACTTTCCTCCTACTTCACCTCCCTCTTCCTCTCATATCTCTCAAGATATCATCCCCCCACCACCTCCTCCTTCATCCATCTCCAAGAAGTACCCTTCCCAAAGCAAACTTCTCAACATCTACCTCTCCAATCATTTTCAGCAAATTGCTCCCTCTTTCATCCTCATTTTTCTCTAACATTTAACTTCTCCCTAACTACTTGCTCTTTCCCTGCTGCCTATAAACATGTCTGTGTCTCCCCATTCTAAACAACAAAACAAAAAAATCCTGACAGAGCCATGCTAGCTCTGTCATTATTATTCACGTCCTCTCAATCCCATGAAAAAGCCTGGGTGACTCCACTTCTTTCTTCTCTCCCTAGCTAACACTACTTTCTCCAGTGTTACCAGTAATCTCTTAAATGCTAACTCTAATAGCCTTTTCTCAACCCTTCTTGACCTATCTGCAGCATTTGACATTACTGATTACCATCTTTTCTCTTACCTCTGTTCTCTCCTGGTTCTCCTCCTACTTCAGTCTCCTTCAGTGCATCAACATCCATTCAATCACTAACCATGGGTACCCACCCCCCAGGGTCTGTCCTGAGCCTTCTTCTTTTCTCCCTCCACATTATCTCAATTGGCAGTCTCATCAGGTCCCACTAGTTTGATGATCATTTCTGTGCAGATGACATCCAGACCTATATACAGCCTTAGTCTCTCCCTTGGCTCCAGTACCATATCACCATTTGCCTCTTGGACATCTCAAACTGGATATCCATAGGCAACTCAAACTCAAGACATCCAAAACTTAAACACGACATATTCCAAACTCCCCAAACCCTTCCGTCTTTCCAACTTCCTTGTAACTGTCAAGGTCACTACCATGTTCCTAGGCACCCAGGCTCACAACCTTGTTATTTTTGACCCCTTACCTGAAATCACCCCCACATCCAACCTTCATGACATATCTATCCCTTTTTCTCCACTCCTGTAGTCACCATCTTGGTGCAGGCTTTATCACTTCAGGCCTATGTTACTGCAATAGCTTTCTGACTGCTTTTCCTGCCTCAAGTTTCTCCCTATTCCAATCCATCCAATAAGCTGCCAAAGTGATTTTCCTAAAATGCAGATCTGTCCATGTTACTCCCTACTCAAACTCCAGCAGCTCCCCATTACCTTCAGGATCACATATAAAATTCCATTTGACATTTAAAGCTCTTCACAATCTGGTCCCTTCATATATGCTATGATCCAGTAACACTGGCCTGCTTTATGTTCTTCAAACATGACACTCAATCTCTGACTTCATGGCCTTTTCACTGGCTATCCTCCATGCCTGGAAAACTCTTCCTCCTTACTTCTGTCATCCTTTTAAGACTCCGCTCAAATTTGGAATTATGGCCAAAGGGCTATAAAATTGTGCATATCCTTTGATCCAATATACCATCACTAGAGGTCTATATCCCAAATAGATCATCAAAGTGGGAAAAGGACCTACATGTACATAAATATTTAGAACAGCTTTTTTTTTTGTGGTGACCAAGAATTGGAAATTGAGGGGATGCTCATCAGTTGGGGAATGGCTGAACAAGTTATAGCATATGAATGCAATGGAATACTATTGCGCTGTAAGAAATGATGGGCAGGCAGACTTCAAAAAAACCTGGAAAGACTTATACGAACTGATGCAGAGTGAAATGAGCAGAACCAGGAGAACATTGTACATAGTAACAGCCATACAGTTCCATGACTGACTTTGATAGACTTAGCCCTTGTCAGTAATCTAAGACAACTCCAAAAGACTCATGATGGGAAATGCCATCCACATCCAGAGAAAGAACTCTAGAAAGAATGCAGATGGAAGCAAACTATTTGCTCTCCTTTTCTTTTGTTGTTTTGTTTCTTCTTTCTCATGGTTCCTCCCATTAGTTCTAACTCTTCTATATAATATTCTATTCTAATATGAAAATATGTTTAATATGAATGTCTATATAGAGCCTATATCAGACTACCTGCCATCTTGGGGAGGGGGGAGAAAATTCAAAACTCAAAATCTTATGGAAGTGAATGCTAAAAACTAAAAAATAAATCAATTATTTTTTAAAATAAGACAGCTCAAATCCCATCTTCAGTAAGAGGCATTTCCCAGTTCCCTCCACTGTTAGCACCTTCCTTCTGAGATCATCTTCTTTTTACATTGTATATATCTTGTATTACATGGCTGTTTGCATGATGAGGTAGCTCCTCGAGGACAGGGACCTTGTTTTATTGTTTCTTTGAATCTCCAATGGTTACGGCATTACATGACACATAAATGCTTCTTGATGGACTTGGATTTTACTTGGCAATACCACTAAGTGCATGATTTTTGGGTCTTAGTTCCTTTATTTGTTCAATGAGGAAGATAGAGGAGATGATCTCCTGGATCCCTTCCAGTTCTGACATTCTACGAATTCATGGTCCTGGGTTATGGAAGTGCTTCCTCCTTTTTACCTGAATTATGAACCTGAACTCCACTCCCAATTGTGGAGAGGACAACTGGCTTTATTTTACTATTCTTTCATCTCTATATTTACATCAGATTCTCTGCAACAGTCAGTTATAGCTTCTCTATAGCAGTTTTGGAGAGAATTTTTCCTACTAAGTGGAAACATCCACTTACTCCATGATGAGTGGAAAAAAGACTGGGTATAAGGACAGGAGCTCTGGAAGTATAAAGATTATGCATTACCTTCCCATTATTATACTGTATTAGACATAAAAGACTTCATCTTCACTATACTACCTTCCCTTTCCATATTTTTAATTCTTCAGGACAACTTCCCCCTCCAATCAACATTCCAAACCTAGTCCCAACCCCCATACACATGGGAGATTGAAGCCCTTACCTCTCTCTCAGCTCAGCAATTTGGAGATATCACAGCTACAACAGCTACAATGGTCACCTTGTGTCAGTCACCAGGCCTGGAATGGGAAAGCACAGAGTCATGGAGACAGAGATATAAAATCATCTTCTCTGGGGCAAACCAATCAAAACATTGGAAAAATGTGAAAATATATACCTCACATCCCTGCAAAAGAGTGGGAGAGGAAGATTCTTTGTAATTGTGCAACATTAATTTTTGATTGTTTTGTGGCTGTTCTTTCCAATTCTATTCCAATTCTTATACCCCCATCTACTTTCTTTGGACTTCAGTTAATCTGAAGTGGAGGGTAGAGGTGATTAACTAGTTCTTTCACCCAGGAGTTTCCATTTCATCAATTAAGGAAGATCAGCTATACAGTCAGTGGATCGCAGGAGCCAGCCTCCAAAATTCCCTAAACCAAGATTCTTGCTTTTACCTCATTTCCCTGCCAAGGTGCTTACTTTACCTTCATTCTTTTCAGCTAACCCCTCAACCTCAACACTGCTAATAACCCAGACCAGCCAGCATGCTACAGGCCAGACTTTTGGCCAGAGCTATGTCCTGACTCACCCATCCCCAGCTTATCTCTGGGGTCTTGATGGCTTCCCTTTCCCCTACAAAAATACAGTATTAAAAAAAAAAAGCTTTCTGAAGTCACAGAGCAGAGGAATGTTTTATTACACAATCCCTGAGTAGTAAGGAACCTTAAAGGTCATCTAATCTGACTTATATCTGAGCAGTTATTTAAAAAAAATAAAAATAGGATTGCAGTAAAAAAAAAAAAAAGTGAACCCTGCAAACACGACCATGTTGTTAGAAAACAAAGGAATCCACTTCAAAGGCAACTTTGCCATTTACTATTTATGTGAATTTAGGCAAGTCAGTTAACCTCTCAGGGCCAATTTCTTAATTTGTAAGATAAGGAAATTGGACTAAATGACCTCTAAGGACCCCTATGATATCTCCTCCCAAGTGATCATTTGTGGGGAGCAAAATAGAAATTTCAGGTAAAAGGGAAGCACACAATTTAAAAACACCCTTTAGAAAGTCAGTTTGATATTTTAGAGACAAAAAAGGTGTTACATATAACTTGGTTTGTTTATAAAATCATCAAATTATGTATTTAGAAACGTTAAAGGCCCTCAAAATAGAACCTTTGAAAATTTTAGGAAAATAAGGGGATTTGTTTCTTCTGATTTGTTTGGGGGGAAAAACCAAACAATAGAATCTGGATTTTCTTCTCAGATTTTTCCATCTCCTTTCTCTATCCTAAGTCTTCATATTTACAAGAAGGCAGAAAGGTGAACAACTGAATTTGGAGTCACAAAGAGTGAGCTTAAAGCCTTTTTCATTCACTCACCCAACAAATATTAATAAAAGTTCACTATTTAACAACTTTCCTTTTAAGTTCTGCAAGACATATGAAGATGTGTAAGACACAAACAAGCCCTGCTCTCCAAAAGGCACAGAAATAACTACACTAAAATGGAGGTAGGTGTCCTTGGGGAGGGATGAGACCCTTTCTCAACTGACTCCAAGTAACTGTTGCTTACATAGCCAACTTCATTCAGATCTCTGATCCTGAGAAAGGATGATGATGTGCAAGGATCCTACAGGAACCAATGTGACTCCTAGTGAGTCCTATAGTGAGCTCCTAGTGTAGAAAGAGGGAGTAGCACCTCTTCGAGTCATACCTCCCAATTCCCTTTAAAACAACTTGAGGACTAGGACATTTACATCTTTGTACTAGTTCCTAACACGTAGGAGAGATGTTCAATGTTTGTATGAACGGATGCACCTGTCTTTTAGAAGAAAACATTTTCCCTCTGGACAATCTGGGGATGTCCTCTTTCCTGGCACATGGACTCCACTAATCCTAGCCCAAGGGTGTGGAACCTGTGGCCTTCTAGGTCCTCAAGTGCAGCCCTTTAATCAAATTTAAACTTCACAGAACAAATCCTTTTTTAAGGAAGTTGGGAGTCAATCAGAGGACCTACAGGGAGGGTCCAATGTGGCCTTGAGGCCACAGGGTCCCCACCACTGTTAGCCTAGCAGACTCACAGATCTGGTGACAAAGCTGAGGAAATAAGTGACAGTTGACATTTCTATAGCACCTTAAGGTCTGCAAAGTGCTTTATATAAACTGTCACTTGATCCTCACAACAATTCTGCACAGGGCCATACAGCTAGTCAGTCTCTGAGATGTGACTGGAACCCAGTTCCTCCTGGGTCCAATCTCTCCACTATGTCATGCTGCAACAACTCCAAAAAGGAAGCAGATGGGAGTCCTGTCTCTCAGACTCTAGCACCCTACCTCCAGTGATCTGGAACCAGTCTCATCTTCCCTTCCCTCACCACTTAAGATTCCTAGGTAGATAATTCTCACTCCAAAAATCTCCCTCTAGGGTGATCGAGTTTCTTTAAAACTATCCACATAATGGAGTAGAAATGGGTGCCTATTTTTCTCTACCTCTCAAATGCCCCTCATTCTCCCCTTGCCCAGCTGATCTTTCAGACCAGAGTTATAGATGGACATTGCCTTTCCTCCTTCCCCTTCTCCTTCCCTCACCCCCAGCTCATAACAGCTGGTTTCCAAGGCTTGGAAGTATACACACAGGGGATGCTCCAATATGGGAAAGGGGAAAGGACTGTGACTAGTTCCAGATATTAACCAAGGTCTTGATCAATGAGAAGGCACCTCCTGGGACTTCATGCTATTTCTTTCAGAGCCTCCTGGGGATCAAGGCTAGGGACCAGGAGACATGTGGGAGGAAGTGGCAGTAGTAGTGGAGGTATAAAGCTAGGAGCTCTGCAGTCAGGAGAGGGTAAAAAGTTTTAGATAAGAGTAAAGTGATCCCTCTGATAAGAGAAATATCTCTGAACCAAACTGCAAAAACGGCTGCTTTTCTCACTCTCTTTGCCCCACCCCAGCGTATGGAGTTGTAAACATGGCTTGGGAGGTCCCACTGAGCTCCTCCACTTTCCCTTCCCAGCTCAGATAAGGAGCTTGAGGACTCTAGAGACTAAAGATAATACGAAGGCCTCATTCCTCAAGGTGTATCCTGAGTCTAGAGCGGGATACTTTGGGAATTTCACCTTAAATTCAAACCCTGGAGTAGGGAGGAGGGATCCAGGCAATTTAGTTCCCCCTCCCCCTTCCTGACAACTGGTACCACCAGACACAATAGCTCTTTTCTCCTGACTCTGAGAAGACACATCTGCTCTGGAGGGCTGGAGGACTGGCTACACTCCCCTCTGAATCTCCTTTCCATGTGCTTGTGCACATGCACACACGCATCCCACCCTCCCTGGGAACTTGCAGATTTGTACACTGGTGATCTTGCCTAGCTCTCTGAGGTGGATCCAGTGTACATAGTCAGTAAAGGGAGGGTACTTTTCCCACAGCCCCACTACATGTATGCTTCCCTGAGGCTCCAGGATATCAGATGAATACCTCCTCCCCCCAAACATACAGGGTTCCCCAGCTTTAGCACAACCTAAGCAACAAAAATAGCAGCTGCAGTGGGGGAGGGGAATGGAACACCAACACAATGGGTTTATTTATAGGGTCACACGCTAGGGGTTCTGCAGACTTGGCCCCATCCCTGTAAGTTAGGGCTCTTGCCACCTTTATCCAGACTTCAGGGGATGAGCTAAGGGGAAGAATGGACCAAGCCTTTCACACTGTGGCCTACACACTCTGCTTTTATATATCCTCGCTCCATGGAATGCCATCTTTCACCTCTGCATTTCTCAATCCAGCCTCAAGTTCTCCTCCTCCAACAAGTCTTCCTTGACTACTCTAACCCACACGGATCTCTGTCCTTGGTGCTCCTATTTGCACTGATAAGACATAATTGTTTCATGATGGGTGGGTGGGGTTAGTTTTGATTCCTCCCCAGAGGTCTGGAACAGTATTTTTTTGTACATTCCACCAGAGTGCCTAAAGTAGGGGTACATAGTAGGTCCTCTATAAACATAGTCTAATAAGGAACACAGTATGTTCACTTCTACCATCAAGTTTTATCTTAAGAGCTGGAAGCCTCTCTCAATTTCACCTGGAGAAAAGATTGGGAGGTAAGAATTGGGGAGAAGGGGTAAAAATATAAAATAGGCTTGGATGAACAGAGGGGTAACACCTGTCTCTTAAAGGTCCTGCCAGTGAGGATGAAGAGGCCAGAAGTCCTACTACTAAAAATGCGCTCTCTTCTCCCCAACTTTACCAGTTCTAATGTTCAAACTGATCAGGGTGTGAAGCAGGGTGAAGAGGCCATATCCCACAGTGTTTTTCCAGACTTGTCCCTTACACTTGCTATATAGCCTTGAGGAGATTTTCAACAGTTGCAGGATTTAGTGTTCTCCTCTCACAAAGGGAGCTAATCCAACTTTACCTAGAAATGCTCTCCCCACCCTGACCCGTGAAAGTTACAAATCCACCAATCTTCCTGTCCTGAGCCCTTTCCTTTGTCCTATCCCCATGCTACCCCCAACCCCAGAAGAACAGGGAAAGCCAACCCCTTTTGGACCCTCTGGGCATAAGTCAAGATTCACTACAGATCCTTTAGGAACTGAGTCTGCATACAAGACAGTGGTAGATCTGACAGTAGATTGACCCCTAACTGCTCTAAGATGCAAGAGAGAAAAATGCTACAGGTTACCAAGTTGCATCTGAAGGACCAACAGAGCAAAAAAAGGAAAGCAGCTTCTCTCTATCAACCTCAGAAATGTGACATAGTCAGTCTGGGACTCACAACAGGCAGGTACCCTGCTACCTACTTGCCTGACTCCCATACATCTCCCAAGCTTCCATAAATTCAGAGCTCCAAGGTGACCCATGGATGCCAAGGGAACAGGCTCTGGCACGCAGGGCATCCATCTGTGCCTGAGCAGCTCCAACCCTGACCTAGCTGACTCCTCAGAGACCAGCTGGCAGGGTGTGGTATGGAACAGAATGCTGAGGATCTACCCATGTGGTCCACTTTGCCCAAAAGAGGAAGGAGAGAAAGGGAAGGGTACAAGAAGAGCCATGGTACTCCTTCAGGCTCAGCTCTGCTCACCAGCCAGGATCCAGGATCCTTAAACCCTTATTCTGGATCAAGTATGTAACCCTAGGCAAGACCTTAACCTCTCTGGGGTCACAGTTCCCCCATCAGGCCAGAGTGAAGATGAATGAGGTCATGTCTGGATTGAAACAATAACTGCAGCGAAGTAGCAGGATATAAGATAAACCCACACAAATCATCAGCCTTTCTGCATATTACTAACAAAACCCAGGAAGAGTCTGAAAAATTCCACTCAAAAGAGAATACAGAATTATATATAGGGAATTTATAAAATAGTTAGGAATCCACCTACCAATGTATACATGGGACTTATATGGATACAACTACAGAACTCTATGAAATAGAAACCTAAATAATTGGAGAAGTCTTAATTGTCCATGGTTGGGCCATGCTAATAAAATAAAAAGTATAATACTTCCTAAATTAACTTGCTTTTTTAAATGCTAAAACAATCAAACTACTTCACAGAACTAGGAAAAAATAACAAAATTTATTTTGGGGAAAATCTCAAAGGAAATAATGGAAAAAAGTAAAAAGGAAGGCAGTCTGGCTGTGTCAGATCTCAAACCATACTACAAAACAGTAATCATGAAAATTACTTGGTACTTGGTCAAAAAACAGAAAAGATATCAGCTGAACAGACAAGGCATATAACATTCAAAAGCAAGTAAAAAATAAAGAATTTGATAAATTCAGAGATTCCCAACTACAGGACTCACTCACTATTCAACAAAAACTACTGGGAAAACTAGAAAGTACTTTGGTAGAAATTAGGTTTAGACCAGATCAGTCAATACTTAATAATTAATTCCCAAGAATCAGAAAGATCCGAGTTCCAATCCTAGCCATATGATCTTGGGCTTAACCCCTGATTGCCTTAATTCACTGCCAAAGGATATGGCAAACTACATCAGTATCTTTGCCAAGAAAACCCCATGGATAGCATGGTCTATGAAGAGTCAAACATGACCGGACAACAAAATTCACTGTAAGGTCAAATACTGAAGTTGAAGCCTGAAATATTTTGGCCACAGAATGAGAAGATGGGACTCACTGGAAACGACCTGGATGTTTAGAAAGACTGAAGGCAAAAGGAAAAGGGTACGGCAGAGGATAAGATAGATAGATGGGGTCATGGAAACAACAAACATGAACTTAGACTCCGAGAGATGGTGGAGGACAGAGAGGCCTGGTGTACTATGGTCCATGGAGTCGCAAAAAGCTGGATATGACTGAACTGAATAACAACAAATACCATTTGCCAAGACAAGCTCCAAGTGGACACAACTTAAGATATAAAAAAACAAAAAGAGTAGGAGCAAGGAAGGAAACACCTTGTGCAACTCTGAACAGAGGAATTCATGACCAAGCATGAAGAGAAGACCACAGAACATAAGTGGACAATTTTGATTGTATTTCATGAAAACTGAAAAGTGATACACAAAATCAATACAATTAAGATGAGAAGAGAGCATAATCTGGGAAGGGTCTGCAGTTCCAACAAAGACAGGACTCTGGAGTTAGAATCACTTCACTGGGAAGGATTCAGGGTTGAAGAACCGGTTCGCAGTCCATTCAAATGGTCCAGGGTCTTAAAAACAGCATGGTGTAGCAGAGAAAGAACTGGAGTCTGGAAGCCCTGGGGCTTCCTATTTAAATCCCACCTCAGACACTTATTAGCTACATGGCCCTGATCAAGTCCAAGGATCAAAGATTTAGAATCTCAGAGACCATCAAGTCTGAGTTGGTTCAGTAACCCCCTCGTTTTACAGGTGAGAAAACTGAAGTTCAGAGAGCACAAGTGATTTGCCCAATCACATATCTAGGAAGTGGGTGAGGTGGGATCTGAATCTGGGTCTTCCTGACTCCAAGTCTAGCATTGTTTATTATGCACATTACACATCACCTTTCTCGGACAGGTTCCTCATTAATAAAACAAGAATGATAACAGCACCAATCTCACTAGGCTGTTCTGAGGACTTTGCTAGAGGATGAGTCCTGTCTTCTCCATGCCCCTTCCCCACTTGTCCCACAACCTTCCCAAGAAAATGACAAAGAAGAAAAGAGTAAGGGTCAGCAAAGCTAAGACTTCTTATTACCTCCCATTCTGGGGACAGGAAGTGAGGTGCCCTCTACAAAAGAAATGAAGGACAGCTCTAGTTCACAATGGAAGCACAATCAAGTAGGGGCCAGGGCGGTGTGTAGTCTGGCAGAGAGGGTGTTCTTTTTTGCAGATATTAAGCTCCCCAGTTATTAGCAGTGAGGATAAGGGGCCCAGAAGACACCCTGAGATTGAATGGAGGAAGAAGCTACCTCTGCCCAAATACAGGCATTAGTTCCCACATCCTTCAGGCAATGTCAACAAGGGGTTTAGTGTGGTATTACACACCTGGGGCCCAGGCAGTGCCATGGGGTAAGAGCGCTTATGGCCTCCCAAGACTTGTTTCACTGCAGTATTACATTCCAAGGTTAAGGGAAAAGTGGGGATGTATCCTAAACCACCTGAAGGGCTTGGGAGCTCTATTCTTAAGGTCACTCAACGGAGCAGACCTCTTTGAGTTTCTCTTTCCCCATCATCTAGGGCCCAGTTTTTGGTCCTTGGCACACACGCCACTCCCAAAGCCACGAAGCACTTGTAGAATCTTTCCATCACGTGACAGAGGCTTCCAAAGATAACTGTGTCCTTTTAAGTTTTCCCTTCTATACAACCTTGGCCTTTCAAACTAGATCAGGGATGTTGAACCAATCGTGTCTGTCCTCCCAAGAAAGAAGGGCCTAAGGTCAGTTCAAATCTACTAGAATTTCTGTAGATGAAAACAGCCACCCCTACATCCTCAGGTGAACCCAGTCCAGTTTAGATGTCTGAGGGAAGTGGCTGGGCAAGAGGTCCATGGCTGGCTTGCACTGATTCTCCTATTCCACGTGGGCAGTGTGTGGCTCAATAGCTGAGTTGCAGGCACTTAAAGGGGAATATGAGCAGCTGATGCCCATGAGATCCTAGCAGGGAGAAGTAGCAGAACATATGAGGGTGAGTCAGCCCAGTAGAGGTTAAAGCATTTCCTTCCCTTAGAACTGGAGATGACCCTCTCTGTTGGGAGGGGACAGGTTATCCTATACAGAGGGAGAAGGATGAGTTTTATCTTTAGAGGGCTAGGCTAACCAATAATCCGTTTAGGAAGTGGTCAAGACAACTTCTGTCTCTCAGTTGGGTACCTCGCCCATGGGAAAAGATTCTGAAATAGAAGGCTGGAAAAATGGCAACAGAGGCTGAAAATGGTATTGTGTAGACTAGGGAGTGGAGGTGGGGAAAAGAGTTGGAAGAGCACTGGCTCCAAGAGGAGCCTGCGGCTGTTGCAGTCAGGTCCGGAGGGTGTCTCAACAGATCCCCATACCAAAGGGCCAATTATATCCCCCACATCAAGCCCAGCCTAGAGCTATGGTGAATCAGGCCCTGGGAACCTCCACCACTAAATAACTCCAGAGCCACACCCTAAGAGTTGGAGGGGGGCCCCCCACCTAATCCAGAAAAGTCCTATTGTACTTTTTCCCATTCCCACCACCTGATTCTAGGATCCAGACTGTGAACCATTTAACAATTCTAGATTGGGCATCAAGGAGTGGGAGAACTGAGAGAGAAGATGGAATGACAGGCAGAACTGTGAGAAATAAAGAGCCGCTGATTAAACACCTAGTGAGCAGGGCTAGTAACAACCCAACAAGATTTTTTTGAAAATGTGGTAAGGGGAAGTATGAATTCAGGCCTGGCATGGCTTTTTTCACTGTTGCTGCAGCATGGTTTTTCAGAAATTGTAATAACATCAATGATAATTCTTCTTAATAACAACTTGGTCTCCACAGACCCTTTCATCTATACAGCTCCCAGGGCTGGGCAAATGGTAATTAGTGGATGGAGTTACACCCTGATGATGGCATGCTATTAACTCACTGGTACATGCAGGGAAACTGAGGCACAAAGAAAAGATCATCTTCCTTTATTGAACTCAGGACCCCCAAAATGTCTTTTGAATCTCACATCACTTGAGGACTGAAGGCAGAATGATCAAATTGCCCTGCAAATCTCAGGCAAATATTAGGTATAAGGGAAGGGATAGGGGAGAGGCCCTTCCAGAGACATCAAGCACAAGGTTGGAAGTCGGAGGTGGGGTGCTAGCTAAATAAAGGAAGCACAAACCAGCACCCTGTCTCATTCACTTTTGAGGATGGCAGCTAGTAGGTTCTTTTTCCTGCCCTGGCTAAGGAGCTAGGGTTATATAAAATGGTAAAATGAGTCTGACTTCTGGGTACCCCCTCAAAACTCAGGCAACCTTATCTTTTGATCAGCTTAGCCACTGGATGGTAAAATCCCTGAAATAACTCGGGAAGCACTCTATCAATGCCAACTACTATGTACCAATTCATTCAAGCCTGCTACTGCCCTGCTGCCAATTCCAGACATGTCAGGATAGGGAGAAAAAAATGAATGCGCCAAAGAACAGAAGTTTCTCAGTGTCTCTCCTCCTTCTCTTTACCATGGTGGACAAGTGAAGCATAAGGGGAATCCAATTTAGCCCCACAGATAGAAAAGAGTAGACACAGGCAATGCACTCGGAGACTCTAGAAATGATGGAAACAAGAAAATGAAAAGGGTTGGAGATAACCTGCAAAGGTCAGCTTTCACCAGTTCTCCAAGAAAAGGTTTGGATCCAAGATTCCCCCATTTTAAGGCTTCCAAGTGCTTTTTCTAGACATATCACAGATTTGACTAGAGGCTCCAGAAGAAGGTCCTTCCTCATTCTCGGAGTACACTAACTGTATAGAGACCCCAGCACCACCTTTCAGAAACCCAAGATCTCTGGTTATGTGATATCCTCTCTCCCAATTCCATCTCCTATAGTTAGCTGAACCCTCTCATGTGAACTAATCAGTGTGGTATAGTGGAAAAAACCCTGGGTTGGGAACTGCGAAATTCAAGACCAGTACTGAGTCAACTACCAACCAATTATGAGATCTTAGGCAATAACAAGTAATAATAAAAATATACATTTATATACTGTTTTAAGATTTACAAAGCCCTTTTTGCTTGTGAGGTAAGTAGTAGTTATTCATATTCCCATTTTACAGATGAACAAACTAAGGCCCGATAAGGTAGAATGATTTGCCCAGCATCATTATGGCCTAGGAAGGAGCTGGGATGTGACTTCTTTCCACTAGGCCCAGATGCTTCTCTGGGATTCAGTCTCCTCATTTGTGACATGGAGCAGACTAATTTTTGAGGTCTCTTCCAATTTTACATTCCCACATGATTCTATTATTTTGCATTCAGAGGTATGGGTTATTTGAATAAATTTGCAAGTCTGTTTCAAAACCAATCCTAAATATGAAATAAATCTAATCCAATCAATTCATCTTGGTGTTGGGAAGGTAAACTGCTGTAGAAGAGGACACTCTGAAATACTGGGCAGTTGGGATCAATAGGACCACCACAGGGATATCAGGTGGCCTTCCTTTAAAATAAAGATTGACATTTTTTTTTTGTATCATAGACCCCTTGCAATATGGTTGACCCCATGAGTCCTTTCCTCAGAATCATGTCTTTAAATGTGCAAAGGAAAAAAAAAAGTGTAGGACTACAAAGGAGACCAATTACATGGAACTAAAGATGTAATTTTTTTTCCAATCACGTTCCTGGATCCACTAAAATCTATTCATAGACCCCTTGGGAAGGGGAGGGGGATGTATGGAGACTCCAGGTTAAAATCCCTGGGTTTAGGGGATCATTTCATGCCTCTCCCATCTCTCAAGCAAGGTCACCCCTAACCTTATGCTGAAACTGACCTACCCTGAAAAGTGGCTGTTACTGTCTAACCTTTAGTGAATAATTTAACTTTGGGGAGAGGATGTAGGTCAATGGGAATGCTTTCTGACAAGTTGCTTTTATTTTGGGAGGTGACACAATCCATACCAGAAGTCCAGGATAGCCATCAAGACATTTTCCTTCATATCCACCATCAACAACACCTCCTACTAGAAATTTAACCCCAGTGGGCAAATGTGCTCAAACTCAAGATTCCACCATGTCAAGCAAAGTGGGCAGAGAGAAAGTGACAATACACACAAACACTAACATTTCCTAGTACTTCCAACCTGAATTCTTCCCTCTAATGTTCCCTGTAGCATCTGGGGAACCAAGGATAAAAAGAAATAAGAGGGACAGAGGGGCCTCTAGCTCCAAGGCAGAACATGTTCCAACCTGGAGAGCCAGACTCCAGGAAAAGCCCTGAACCCAGGTGGGGGAAAGGTGGGGGGAGTTCAGGAGCAATGAGGTACGGGCTGCTTCATCCTGCTGCCAGAATGGTAAGGCAGGCCAGGTGGGAAAAGGGGAATCTGGGGGGAGGGATTAGGAAATGGGGGAAAAGAAACTTCTGCCAGAGGTCCTAACTGAGTGTAGGGCAGCACAGCCCTTCCTCCACCTTACCCTCTCTCTGTGAGGGAATGGATGAGCTTTCTTCCTGGCCCAGATCCTACAACAAGTCCAAACAGCTGAGCTACAAACTGTCTCCTGGGAATCTGCCTGCCTCACTGTCCTCCTCCCCCTTCCTTAACCCCCACTCAAAGGACCAACTCAAATATTACAAGAGCCAAGGTACCTCAGCAGGGCCCATACTTCTGCAAGCTTTACCAGTCCTGTTGCAAAAGAATAATTCGAAGGTATGAGCTGTCACCTCATCTTTGACCTCCTCTCTCTAATTTCTGAGCCTAAGACTCTGCTGTTTAAAACCAAGCCTCCTAAGTAAATTTAGACATCCAAATCAAGATACTGGCTGAAGTCCCCCGATGCCTCTCAAGTCTCAGTCACAGATTTCCTTCCTTTCCATACTGCCACCAGTTACACTCTACCCCACTACACCCTGGGACTGCTACCTTTCAGGGACAGTAACTTTAGTCCCTTTAAGTCCAGTTGCTTTTCCTGGTCCTCTCTCTCTGCTGCCTTCTGTGTGTAGAGTAGATAGGGATGCTTAAATGACCAAGGTCACCTCACCCTTGGACCATCTGTTTTGAAGACAAGGCCCAGCTGCAGAGGAATATCTGCTAGGGTAAGGATATGTGTAGTTCCTCTGGGTCTGGAAACCCATGGGCTCAGAGTGGGGAGCCTAATCAGAGGCAAATTTTTTCACTTCCCTCCTTGGCAGATATCTCAAAGCACTAGGGAGTCTCCAACTGGCTGGCACAGCATGAACACTGGAGGGACTGCAGCATAGGCTGTGGGCCCTAGTTAATTTTCCTCAAGGTTACAGATTATAGAAAGACCATCCCCATTCCCATTCTCCAAATCAGAAGGCTTTTGCAGTGTCTTGTTTGGACAGAATGGGAGAAGAGAGATTGTCATATGAGGTCTCCCTCTAAAACCAATTAACCTCAACTCCCAGTCTCGATCTTGAGGGGTAGAAATGTCTTACGTTAGCCCCTGGAGAACACCATTCAGCTTATCCTTGGATGGAGCCCAAGACCGTGGGGGCAGGTAGAGAGGGTCCAGGGAAGGGGTCAGCGCGGATCTAGGGTGTGACCCAGGGAAGAGGTCAGCTTGGATCTAGGGTGTGACCCAGGAAAGGGGTCAGCTTGGATCTAGGGTGTGACCCAGGGAAGGGGTCCGCTTGGATCTAGGGTGTGACCCGGGGAAGGGGTCAGAGCTGATCTAGGGTGTGACCCGGGGAAGGGGTCAGCGCGGATCTAGGGTGTGACCCAGGGAAGGGGTCAGTAGGGATCTCGGCGAAGCAGGGGAGGGCTGGACCTTGGAACGTAAAGGAAGGGGCCGGAGGGTCGTCCCGAGCGCCGCACTCCGGGTAGGGTGGGGGCAGTGGCGGGCACTGTCGCATTCCCCGCATTCTTCTGGCACTGAGGCCAAGAGCCCGGGCCCACTTCGGTGAAGGGGCTGCCTAGGCCCCACTTCCTGCGCAGCCCACCCCGATTCAGCCTTTCCTCATCCTCCATCCTCCCCTCACTCCACCCCACCCGCAGGGGATTCTGAGCCCTGGGAGGGTTCCGGCCCCTCACCGTGGGGATGGAGATGGGGTGGGGGGCAGGACCCCACGCCTGCAACGCTGGGGGTGGGGGAGCTGGGCGAGCGGGACAAGGTCAGAGACTCTGGAGCTGGGAGGGGGCCGGCCCCGGAACACCCCTCTGCCCCTCTAGTTTTCCTTCCGGGGACACGGAGCGTGCGCGGAGATGGCGAGGGGGGGGGCGCCAAATGGACCGAGCCGCGGGCGGGAGGGCCCCCAGGGAGGAAGAAGCCTGGGGTGGGGTGGGGATGGGGGGTCGGGGCGGAAGGCTGGGCTGCCACGAAAGCGTTAACCCTCCTGGGCCAGGGCTCCCGCCCACCTTCCCCAGCAACATCTGTGCGCTGCCGAGACTCACCGAGGCCTCTGGCCGGGGCCGGGCCGGGCCGGATCCACTGCGTCCATGGCGGCTGCGGCTGCGGCTGCGGCAGCGGCCCGGGAACGGGGGGCGGAGGAACGCAGGGCTCGGGCCGCCGCCTGATGTCAGGGCTTTAAAGGGGCCCTCCGGCCCCGCCCCCTCCCCGCTAGTCCCCGCCCCCGGCCGCCAGCACAGCCAATCCGCGTCCCCCTGGGACTCGGGCCCCGCCCCTCGCCTCTGCCAGATGTTCCCGGCCGGAGTTCGGCTCTCCCCCCAACCCCCACCCCTAGCCGCGCGAGCCGCTTCCGCCCAGTCACCGAGACGCTGCCCGCTATCCTAACCGGCCTGATCCACCTTTTCTGTGCGGGGCGCGGTGGCCTCGGGCAGGGCGGCGGCTGGGGGCCGGGGGCGCCTCCAAACCTAGGCTGGGCTCGCGGAGACGGATGCGCACCTCTGTGTGCGCACCTCTGGGCACACCTGCGTGCACGTGTCTTTGTCAGCCCAAGTGTTCGTCTCCGCACCACGACTGGGTACGGGCACGGGGGTGATGCAAGTGCGGGGAGGGTGCTCCGTCCTGGGCTCCTCGTGCTGACGCCGCCGGTTTAATTTTTTGTTACGTGGAACCCGGCGGATACCAGCCAACATTGCCGTATAGAGAGCGGTGAAGGAAAATTCGGATGGGGGACGCTGGTCCGGGAAGCGGAGCGGGGACCGCTAGGTTATGTCTACAGATTGTTGTGGCTGGGGCACATCCAGAGGCTCACTCCCCTGCCAAGCGCTGAATTGATTTATTTCTTGTTATTCTGTCCTCGGAAGATGTTTACAAACATTCTCGTGCACGTATGTAAAAAGGAGGATTTTATATGAGACGACAGGAAACGGACTAAATGATCTCCCAAACTGCTTCTGGTGGTCTCCACTCCCCTCCGCAGGACTTTAATTTTGTTGTATTCCAAAGTTAAAATAACAACACACACTTCCATATACTAAGAACTGAAAAGAGGATTTCCATCATGTCTTAACTTCATTATATTGTGACTGTGACCCCACTGGGGGCTCCCTTGACCAAGGTACTGAAGGCCTTGGCCATTTCCTTCTCTAGCTCATGAGGCAAACAGGGTTAAATGGCTTTCCTGAGGGTCACTTAGCTAGTAAGTGTCTAAGGCCTGTTTTGTACTTAGGTCTTCTTGACTCCAGGCCCAGCTCCATCCACTTCAGTCATCTACCCCTCCCCCCCAGAAAAGGTCCTTTGATTCTTTTTTCTTGGTAGTGGGGGAATTGGGAAGGAGAGAAGGAGGTAGTGACAGTGATTCCAAAAAAAGAAAGGAGGGAAATGAAAAAGAATGAAAGAAACATTTTTTTAACTTAAATTCAAAAGCTGTCCTACTTGTCCATGTTTCCCTCTGAACTTTGTTCTCTCTCTCTCTGTATACACACACACACACACACACACACACACACACACACACATATGCCAGAGTTCTTAAAGCTTTCAAAGTTTTTCTTTATCAAACTTTATGGCACTGCTGACTAGGCCACAGGGGCTAGGGTACTCAGTCACCCTACTTTCTGTAACCAGGCATGAAGCTCTGACCAGTTTTAGCCCCATGGAATATGACTGAAAGGGGCCGAAGTTTCCTGCTTTCTCTCTTTAGCTCACTAAAACTCCTGGCCCAATGCAATAGGGATGATTCTATTTATATCTATGGCTCACATCTAAGTTTTGCCAAAAGCAGGGAATAAGGGGGTGCGCAGAATTGGATAGGTAATTAATTCCTACATATTCAAGAATTGCTAGACATGAATGAATTAAACACTATTCAGTAACTTAGTTCTGCCTGTTGTTATTTAGGTCAGCTAGGTGGCACAGTCAAAGAACATTGGCTTGGAGTTGGGAAAATCTGAGTTGAAATTCGGCCTCTAAAACTAACTCACATGTGACTTTGGACAAGTCCTATCCTCATTTGCAAAATGAGGAAATGTAAATGGCAAAACACTCCAGTATCTTTGCCAAGAAGAGTCTAACATGACTGAACAACAACAAACTGTTATCAATCTGTTGCAATTTACAAGACTGCTAATTAGGAATTTTACATTTCACCTTGTACTGCATTGTCTAAATCCCTTCTGGGACGCTGATAAAATGGCCAGGCCTGAGCCAATCCCCGTGCTAATGTTCATCTTTTCCAAAGGACAAACAAACCAACTTGCCTACAGCAAGTTTCATTCAAACTCACAAGAGGAAGCTAGTACAATCCTAGTCACATTCATCTTTAGAACTGTATTCAGACACTCACTTAGAGCCTCTGAAGCAAACATTTATATAATAAAAGACAGTCATGGGCTCAGATAAAAACTCATCTATTTCATTGAATACACCATGTAGAAAGAGCTTTTTCTTCTTATATATTTGAGTAAACTCCTAAAGTCTTGGATACTAAACTTTTATCAGATAAATTTTCTGCAAAGATTTTTTTCCCCAGCTAAACTTCCCACCCAATTTTAACTGCAATGATTTAGTTTGTGCAGGCTTTTCAATTCCATACAATCACAATTGTCCATTTAATCCTGTGATCTTTTCCATCTCCTCTTTGGTCAAAAACTGGTCCTCTATCCATAATTGTGAAAGGTATTTCCTTTCCTGCTTTTCAAATTTATGATTTTACTTTTATATCTATCTTTCATTCAGTTGGAGTTTATTGTGGTACATAATGTACAACGTTGGCCTGAACTAATTTCTTCCAGACAGCATTCAAGTTTTCCTAGCAATTTTTGTTAAATAGTCCTTACCTTAGTTTTGGAATTTGGGAGTTTATCAAACACTATGCTACTATGTTCAATTGCCTTTGGTTCTTGTGAACCTAATCTGTTCCACTGATCAACTTCTCTGTTTTTTTTAACCATTATCTGATAGTTTTTGGATGTTTTCTTTTTTGGATGATTTCTTTTTTGTAGTAAAGTTTGAGAACATGAAAGAAAAGCCTAGAAGTTTAGGTCTAAATGATGGGTAACAAGGAGTGTCTGTAGGAAAACAGCGATGAAAACATTCAAGGACTGTTATTATAGTTGCTATGTATAGGGATAAATTGGAGGCCATGAGATGCTATCTCTGTCAACTTTCTCACATTTCTTCTTCAAGACTGAACAAGAGTGGCAGGTTTGAAACCTTTGGCCTTTATTTGATGCTGTGTACATCTACAATGAAAATCTGTTAGACACTTTTTCATAATATTTGAATGTTTCCAAATAACTACAAACTTCCAGCACATTGACAACATTTCCATACCTAAATTCTTACTTCTTATAAGGATGTTTGTTATTTATACACAGAGTATTGTAATTGATAGGTTGCTAAAATTGGAATCTAGAAGACATGGGCTCAAATTCTGCCTCTGATACTTATTAGATTTATGGCCATGAGCAAATCACTTAATTTTTTTGAAACTCAGTTTTTTCTCATCTATAAAAAAAGGCTATCATGAGATTCAAATGAGGTAATATATGTAAGTTACTGTTCAGTCATTTTAGTAACATTGGACTCTTTGTGACTCCATTTGGGGTTTTCTTGGCAAAGATACTGGAGTGTTTTACCATTTCCTTCCACAGCTCATTTTACGGACGGGGAATCTGAGGCAAACAGAATTCAGTGACTTGCCCAGGGTCATACTGCTAGCAATTGTTTGAGGCTAGATTTGAACTCAGGAAGATGAGTGTTCTTGACTCCAGGTCTGAACTCTATCCACTTTATCACCTAATTGGCAAAGCCTATTGCAAAATGTAAATGTCACTTATTATGATTAAAATTCAATATCTCCCTTTTTTCCTTAAAAATTTCAATAGTTATGATATTAGGTTCTACCATAGAAGTTCTTTGAAAATAACTTGATCTTTCTTTATTGTTTTGAATCCTTATACTTCCCAATGCTTCCCTTCCTTTCCCATCCAAAGAATCTTCCTAAGGGGCTGAAAGATGTTAATAACAGACAAGTCTGGTGGCATTATTTAAATGAGGACATTGTGTCCATGATTGTTTGGTAGATGGCATCTCAAGAAGCTACCCACTCACTTCTGTAAATTGTACAGATAGGGTTTCCTGATTCCATAGAACTACTTGCAACTCATTGTCTAGACAAGAGTTCTTAATCTGGGGCCTGTGAAGTTATATTTGTTTTTTAAATATTTTTCCTAACTGTATTTCAATATGATCAAATACCTTTGTATGTATTTTATTTTAAGTATTTAACATTATTCTGAGTGAGATGTCCATAGGTTTCACCAGACTGTCAAAGAAGGCCTAGGACAGAGAAAAGAATTAGGACCCCTGTGTAGGAGCTTGACATCTTGACCATGTAGATGGTGTGGATACCATGTGACACTGTTTGATCATGAGTGTATCTCAGGTGGAAAGACAGCATTAGGAAGCAGAAAAACATGAGATTAGGAATCCCGAGACTTGGGCTTAAGTCTCATCTCTTTCACCACAATCTTGTGATATGATCTTGAAAACAAACTCATCTTTGAGGGAAGCTCTTTCCTCTCTGAAAAAAAGAGGGAGAGGAGGAGGAAGCTTCTGGTATGAAGTGTAAGTGTTATTATCCCATTTTGTAAATGACTAAACTGAGGCTTAGTTCCACTGCCAAATGATAGAAGTGGTTCATTTTAGCACAAGTAAGTATATGAGGGAATTCTTGATGTCTTTCTCCTTCAGGAAAAAGAAGGGTAGAGTGATAATAAATATGCTATTCACTGCTTTTGACAGATACTATCTTTTCTTTAGACTGTTAAAAATAACCTTTTTGAGGCTTAAGTCTTCTGTGTGCCAAACACAATGGACTTTGAAATGCAATTTCAAGCTAATCCTACATCGTTTATTCCAGTTGTACACGTAACTGTGGTTGGAATGAGGTATGGCCATTGTTCCAGAGATCCATGACGTAGGTAGTATGTGATGGTACTGCTGTCACTACACATGTCAAGCCCTGCAGGTCTAGCATGCAAAATGTTATCTTGGTTGCTTTGCCTAGAATTTGGGTCAATTGCCTAAGTGGAAAGAGCGATTCCCTTACAAACTCACAACAGTTATGTATCATGCTACGAAAAAGGATATTATACTGTCTATCTACTGTCCATCCAGGAAACTTCGGAGTCATTTAAGAACCTGGAAATACTTCCAGTTCACAGACTGTTTATCCAATGGTGACTCTAGCATTATGGTAGGCTTTCAGATGGGACATATTCTGAAATGAAAGGTTGCTCTTTGTCCTGTACCTAGAAACACAAAGTGGAATGCTCTGGATATTTGAGGAAGAAATATATTTTCTTGTGTAGACCACAACCTGCCCCATGGGGAAAATACAGTGCAATACAGATGGCATAGTTAGTAGGACAGGACTAAAATGACCTTGTGACTAATGTGGGGGAAAAGGCAATGCCAAAGGAAGGGAGAGCCATGGGAATGTTGATTTTGGTATTGTCTAAGAATGGCTCTTTGTGTAGGACTTAGGAGGCCATTAAGAACTATGACATGTAAACTTTGTTGAGACTTTTTAATGCTAGGCATAGTGGGAAACACTTGAAAGGACAATGCTTAAACCTCAACACCTTTAGTGAACTGAATGGAATTGTGGATAAGGATGGATGCGCCAAATGTACCCTGTGGATTTGCTGAGGGGAGAATGTTATACTGCATTTGTTGGAAAGGAAAGATAGCTTCCACTCTCACTGCAGGACAGGTGGCATATGACTCTCTCTCTCTCTCTCTCTCTTTCTCTCTCAAGAGTTCCCAGTGATGAGTGGGAGAAGGAATCCATTGGCATAGCACAGGGGTGGGGAACTTGTGGCCTTTAGGCCACATATGGCACTCTAGGTCCTCAAGTGCAGCCCTTTGACCGAATCCAAACTTGTTTGTTCTGTGAAGTGTGGATTCCATCAAAGGGGCACACTTGAGGACCTAGAGGGTCACACATGGTCTCAAGACTGCAGGTTCCCCACACCTGGGCACCTACCTCAAACTCCAGCAGAAATTGCAACACATCCTTCAGGCTTTAACAAGCTTGTTTCTCCTTTTTACTATGGTTGGCAGTCCTTTTGTAGTCATACATCTTTCCTGTTTAAAAAACAAAACCAACCTTCATCTGACCCATTTCTCTTGAGTTTCATCTATTTTTCCTTCTTTTTTAGCCAGATTCTTCAAATATTTCTTCCATATCCTCATTATTCCCATCTTCCTTAAGTTCCTAGAATGTCTTCTACTCATCCATCCAATTAAAATTGGAGTCTCTCAGATGACCAATGATTTCTTTCTCCCTAAATACAATGATCTTTTCTTAATAAATTATCACTTTCTCTGCTACGCTTGACCCTGTGGACAAGTCTGCAGTGATTTCACATTTAGTACTAAGATGCATCTCACAGTATTCCTCTGAAGTGCTGAGATGTTTTCCCTGTAAACCTTTACTACAGTTGATCCTGGAGAAAGAGGGAGGGGAAATCTAGGGTACCAAGTCTGGCTGCCACCTTACATTTGCTTGGTACTTTACATGAAATTCTCTCCCCTGGTTTCCATGACATTGTCTTATGAGTCTATTCCTTTCTCTCTGACCAGTAACTCTCAGCTTTTAAAAATTCCCCTCCCTATTGTATTTCTGATGCTCTTGGACTCTGCCACCATGACTCCGGAGCTTTGTCACTCTGGAACATCCCTCTGCCATGTCAGCCCCTCTTCTCCTATTGGTGAGTCCCTTCTGAAGGCCTCCATTGTGGGGACAGGCCCAAACCGGCCATTCTTTATTCCCAATTGTGTTTCTGACTCTCTGGACTTTTTCACTTCATGTGGGTGCCTTTTCTACTTCCTTTTTCCTTTTATGTATTGTCTTCCCCCATTAGAATGTAAGTTCCTTGAAAACAGATTTATCTTCTTGCTTTTATTTTATCTGCAGGGCTAAGCAGTGTCTAGGACACAGTAAGCACTAAATAAATGCTTACTGCCTGTGTACCTGCCTAATGGATGTTCTTCAGTTTCAGGTCTTAGTCCACTGCTGTTCTGTCTCTACCCTCAGCCCTTTAGGAGTTCACCTACTTTCTGAACTTTCGCTATTACCGTTTTGTTGTTGACTTCCACATTGATATCTCCAGACACAACTTATCACCTAGTTCTTCTGCTGTCTCCTTGGTTCACTATGTCAATGAGTCACCTGATCCTGCTGAGTCCTCCTTCTTAATGTCTTTTGGATTTCCCACACTGTTTTCACCTTAGCTCAGGTGCTTGTCCCTTCATACCTGGATGATTCTTCTCTAGTTCATCACTTTTTCATGTCTATCAACTACTTAAGAACTTGCAATCCTTCAATTCAAGCTGTTCAACCTGTCATTCAAGAGTATATATACTCTGAGCCAGGCTTAGCTCAGGTCAATACAGCAATTCAGGGTCTGCCTTAGAATGCAATGAGATCTTTGTGGACCATAAAATGTGATATAAACAAAATTTCTTAAGTTTAAAAAGGATACAATTCTGATGGAATGTTACCTTTCTGCATCTGTATTCACTGCAGCAGTGGCCATGGTAAATCAGAAAATTGTGTCCCTGCAGGACAGTGAAAATTCTACTAAACCTTAGCACTAATTCCCTTCAACTCCTTATAGGATGGGCCTTTATAGGTGGCAAGGAAGCCAAACCAATGATAATCCCTAAAAGTAGAACAGCCCTGCTTCCAATAAACAAAAGCCACTCCTACCATACTACAGCTCTTGGTAACAAAGTCCCAATAATTTTCTAGAGAACTTTTCCCCACTAAAATAATCTTTAAAAAATTCTGACTTCAGGAAGAAACTTAGGAGGACAACCATTAAAATACAAAACCAATCTTCTAAAAGGGATCATTCATACAGTAGGGTTAATGGTAGGGGCAGTGCAGTATGATATGAAATTGATGACCACCCCGGAATATATTAGGCCCACAGTGCAGATGTTTGTTTCCTCCAATAACATTGATGGTTCAGGTCCAGGTCATTTTTAGCAAGGTAGCTAAGTGATCATAAGCCTCTTCCTTGAAAACTGTCCTGGGTCCCATAATGCCACCCACTCAGTGTTTTCTGGCCTGGAAGCCAAAACCTCTGCTTCTTTGGATGATGTAAAATTCTGGCCCCTTTAGAGACTTCTAATTCCCTTATTCTGTGAGTGTGTGTGTGGTGGTGGTGGTGGTGGTGGAGTACTGGATGAAAACTCACCTTTACCTTTATCCAGGGACTCAGGATTACCATTAAATCAACTAAAGCAGAGGTACCAAACAAAGAAACCTCGGGAGTACTGCCCAAACCAGATTTAAATGTAATTGGTATATATTTAACAAACTTAATAAAAACATATTAGAACATAAGTAATATTAATATGTAATTTTCTAAGTCATTATGAGAAGCCCATAGGGACCCTCCTTTTTTCATGTTTTTATTTGAGTTTGACATCAATGACCTAAAGGATCACCTTTCTTCTGAGTGAATTCCCAAGGACATAGCATTAAAAAGCAAAGCACCTCCCAATAATTCCAAACCCTATTAAAAAAGTAATTGTCTGAACCATCACAAGGGAAAGGGTTAAATAAAGTATCTTTCCAAGGGGGTGCTGAGTAGTTTGTTTGTTTGTTTGTTTGTTTTTTTGTAAAGGCTAAATAGGATTGGGAACCTCTGATCTAAAAGAGGATTTGCTTAGCCATAGCAGAGGAAGGACATTCAGCTCAGGGAAAGAATATTCAATGAGGATATGGGTAGTTTTGTTGGGTGATGCTTTCCTGGGCAACTGTTCATCATGTTACTGGTTGGTAGTCCAAACACTAAGGGAGGAGACCCAACCCCTCAAGTCCCAGGTGTTTTTGTAATCAGGTGACCAGGAAACTGTCAAAGGGGACAGCTTCTCCATGAACTGTGCAATGCAGCCATACTGTTCTTCTTGGTTTGCCTCACACACAAACCCTTTATTTCTAATCCATCCACCACACAACTGCCACAGTGCTCTAGCTAAAGCACTCTACATCTAATGCCACCCCTCCGCTCAAAAATCTCTTTCCTCTAGGATATGGTACAAATCCCTCCGTTAGGCATTTGCAGCACTTCACAATATGCCTCCTGCCTTTCTAGTCTTAAAATACACATTTTATATTCCGTTAAAATGACCTACTCACTGTTCCTCCTTACACTGCATTCCACTCTCAGCACCTTTACCTTTATACTATTCTTGTGCTACCCATGCTTGCAATGTTCTGGCGGCTCATCGCCACCTTCAGGTGGCATTCCTTCAGGATTCAGCTCAAATGTCACCTTCACAGCAAGCCTTCTCTTAAAAGTATCTTCTATCTTTGTGTGTATGTACAGGTTGTCTCTCTTATTAGAAGGTGAGCTCCATGAGAACAGGGGTTGTTTCTGCTTTTTTTTCATATTCTCAGTGCCTGGCACAGAAGAAACACTCAATGAAGGCTTGTTTATTGACTGATAAGATCTACTATAAATATTTGTGTATATAAGGGACATTTACTTCTATTATCAAAACTCCACCAATAGTGCAATTAGTGTGCCTCTCTTCTCATACCCCCCTTCTATAGATAGATTCTGATACTGTTCCTGTCTGCATTAATTTACTTGGTAGGAGGCAGGGAATTTATAGAAGACTTGATACAGATAGGATGTGTAAAGGATGTTCCTTGGTCCCAACTATAGTTGTGACCACTGTTTAATCCTGACCACGGCAACTATAAATACCATCTGCTCAGCCAGGTCATAACATTAATCTGACAAGCCAACATGAAGAGACTGTCTAGGCTGCATACCTAGGAGTGGTCTGAATAGAAAGGACTACCTTAATTAGGCTCTTTGAAGCCTCTATCTGCATCAATCCCTTGATTGCACAAGGTTTCCCTAGGGGCAGTCATTTTTCAGGAGTCTTAAGTGGGGCTTCCACCTGCTGCTGGAAGATAGCTTATCCTCATTCAATAAAATGCTGCCATGTTATGGATCTCTCTGTCCTGGTCCTGTCAAGCTCTCCTTTATCTACTTTCACTCTCAAAATTTCAATTAGTTGTGAATGATTGTAATTTTCATATCTAATACTGATCTTCTACTTTCCCTCCAGTCAAGTGTTTCCTGTTGACTGAGACATCTCCTCTTTTAAAGAGCGTTTCCCTCATTTTTATCAGAACCTTTTCTTTCTAGTTCATATTCATTTCCAAAGGTATGCCTCCCTCTCCCTTGCACAATGAGTCAACCCTTGTAATAAAGATTTGAAAGGAGAAAAAAAGCAATTCAGCAAAACGAACAAACACCATGGACTGATGGGCTTCTCTTTGAAGATGAGGTGCATTTTTTCAACTCCTCTCTGAGGCTTTATAATTATAAATGAACACAGTGTTTATTCCATCTATATTGTAGTCAATGCGCATATTGTTTTCCTGATTCTGCTTTTCCCCCTCTGCATCAACTCATTTAAGTCTTTCCATGTTTCTCTAAATTCTTCATATTCATCACTTCTTATATCACATATCCACTTTTAAGGTCTGACATCATAGCTTAAATTTAACATAACTCTTCCTCTAAGTATTTTAAGTCCAGGTCTCAGTCACCTTCTGCATGCATCTCCTTCCTGGTGTTGATGTTTCTTCCTACTCTATACTACGCATAGCAGCAAGAATCATTTCCTAACATTATTTTGATCAGTTTCCCCCTGATACTCAGAGATTTGCAATAGCTGTCTAATAATCCATGCAGATTAAAAACTCCTTATCATAACTTACTATTAAGGCCTCCACATATATTCTCCGTCTCAATCTCTCTTTTTAAATAAATGTCTCCCTTGTCCTCCTCCATTGTGTGCTTCAATCTTCCTGCCTCCATGTTCTCAGTTTCTGCCAACTTTTCAAAGTGGAATTCTTGTTCTCAAACAGGACCCTCACTATTCAGTGCAGGAAAGACTACGTTGTATATACATAGTTGTTTGTACATTGTCTTCTCATTAGAATGCGAACTCTTTGAGATCAGGGACCATGCATTTGTCTTTCTTTGTATCCCTAGCACTTATCACAGTGCCTGTCATTAAGTAAGCATTTAATAAATGTTTGTTGACTGAAATTAAGACTTGGAACTGAAAGATTTTAAAGGGCTAATCTGACTCCTTCATCTATTTACAAAAAGTTTCATTGATGTCTTTTTTCATATCACAGTCATTTCCGGATACACACCCTATCCCACTTAGGATGCCTTTCTAAGTTATAAAGAAAAATAATTAAATAAAACCAACTCAAAAAAGTGACCCAGGCTGATAACGTATGCATACATCATTTGGCATAGTTACCCTGCTTCTCCAAGAAAAGGAAGGAAGTTTACTTCCTCCTTTCTTCTCTGGTGTTGAATGGTCATTCTAAATACACAGTGTATAGTTTCAAGTTAGGGGTCTTTTCCTTTATATTACTGGATATGGAGCTTTTTGGATTCTACTTATTTCAGTTTCTATGTCCATACCAGGCCTCTCATGTTCCTCATGTTTTATAGTCATCATTTCTTACTGCACAATAATTCTGTACTACATTCATATAATATTTGTTTGACCATTTCTTGATGGACACACTTTTATTTTTACAGGTTTTAGCAACCACACAAAAAATGCTACTATGAATACTTTCATAAATACTTTCTTTACATCTATGATCTCCCTGGGATATATATCCAACAGCGAAATCTCTGGGTCAAATATAAGAATTTCAACACCCTCGTTTAATAGAAAAGGAAATTATAGATGTCTGGAGAGATGAAATAACATATCCAAGATTACCTGGGTAGTAAGTGGCAGAAACAGATTATTCAAAGGCCATTATACCATGGTTACCCATTCTTTCCATCACCCAAACTCGTTGAGATTCAGCTCCTCCATGAAGACCTTCTCATCTGAAAATCTCTGGCTCTAGTCATCCTAATCCTTGCTATTTTACATCTGTATTTCTGTGTAACTGTTATGTCTGCATTTATGTACATACATTACCTTTATATATCCTTTAGACTCTCGTACTTATGTGTTTTGGAAGTGACCATTGGACTGGGAGAGCCCCAGTGAAAGAGTATAACTGATTATAGCTAACCCTTCTCTATAACTCATAGACACACTGTTCTGGACTGAGTCAACCTTATTGATATTCTCTAGCTGAGAAAGTTGGGTATTCCCTTAAGACATCTCAGGATCTCTTTTCACTCTTACCCATTTAAAAAAAATTCACATTTTAAAACAAAGCAAAATACATTATTTTTATTGATTTACATGTTGATTTTGTAATCTGTGTTTATTGGTTTTGCCAGGGCATGCACATCCAACTGATTGCATTTGTGTGGCCTATTCTAAATCTTTGAATATTTTAGACCTGGCCTTTTTGAGACAGATAAGATGGCTTTTCTATAAACCTTTATTTTAGCCAGGTCAGTAAGTCTTCATTCCAGATTCAGCATGATACCTAGGAATACAATGTGAAAATTGCTAGTCTTTTTTCAGTCCAGAGGACCCACCACCCTCCCGCCAAGAAATTAGACCAAAAACCAAATATGATCAATTCATTTTAGGGTAGGCCAGGTTCCAGCTCATCCTCCTTTGAAGAAGTCTCCCCACCCCCTCACCCCAAACAGCCTTTGCACCATGTCCAAACTTATAATGGACATCCCTGTATTCTACTTTAAAAATCCCAGGGCTTTGATGATTTGGGCTTCTCCTATTTGTGATCCAATCCCCAAGCAACAGGGAACAAGTAACATTTATCTTGACCCAACATCTAATAACTTCTATTGGGTTTTAAAGCTAACTTGTTAAAATTCAAGGAGAGAATAAACCCAGAAATTTTGACATTTTCTATTAATCTGCTTCTCTATCCTTGCTTTGAGGAGATCAATCTACTCTGTTCATTATGTTTCCTCCTGGTTACAGGGATGGTGTAGGCTCTGATGACTGGTTTGCCCTGAAGAGCAAGAGACTTCGGTCCCAACTAGTGCTGCCAAAGCAGCACACCAACTCCATGCCATGGTCATTGGTAAGAATCTGAATGATACGGTCAGCCATGTCACCACGAATGGTAAGAGAACGAAAGTGGTCAAAGTTATGGCAGCCTAGCTTTCGAAGGCGCCTGGCAGCTGCCCGGTAACACTTCCAAGGCTGTGGTTCAACCAGGAGGTAGCGGCAGAGAGAGGCAAGATGGGCCAGGAATGCAAGTAGGCCATTGTCCCCATGGTTCAGATGGATCCACATGGTGATGGACATACAGAAGACTATATCAAAGGTGGAGCGGCCAAACTGGTTCAGAAAGGAACTCAAAAGGGGCTCCCGGGTATGGGGATCCATGATGTCCAATGTAACAAAGGACATAGTTGCAGGGAAGGGACAGTCTTTCTCAGCTCGATCCACCAGGACAGGGTCAATGTCACAGCAAAGAAAGCGGAGGTCTCTAGAAGAAACTGGACAGATCCTTCCCTCTTCAAGTGAGAGGAAGTGTCTGTATAGAGCAATACTCAGCTCCTGTGGAAATCCAAAAGAGCACAGTCATTTTTCATCCTCTCTCTAGTGAGTGGGACAAGAAGAAAACAGTTCTCCTTTCTCTAGGGCAGATCAACCTAGTCACCATTGCATTTCATTGGAAAGGAGAGTAAGATTTGTAGCCCCAGAGGCCAGAATTAGCAGCAATAGGGGAAAGTTGCAGACAGGCAGATGTTGGTTAAATATAAGGAAAGAATTCTTAACAAGCAGAGCTATCCCAAAGCACAAAGAAGTGTCTTGAGAAGTTAGGTATTCTCTTTCACTAGAGGTCTTCGAGTGAAGGCTGGACTAACATTCTTTTAGGGTGTGTGAGAGGGGTCACATAGTCAGTATTGGATGGATTAGATGGCCCTTCCACCTCTGAGATTCTGTGAAATGATTCTAGTGTTAACCAATTTACCTGATCTTGGGGTATTACTAAAATATTTTCCACACTTGCAAATAAGAAGTTAACTATGTTCAGCAAGCCATGGATATTTTAGAAGTGACTTACTGGTCACTAACCCGAACTAGAACTAACCCTAAGCTAAAACTTGAGAACAGGCATCAGTGCCCTCCAGTGGACACAGGCTGTCATGAACTGCCTATTTTCTGAAACTGAGGTTTAGGTTCTTTAGGGAAAGAGACCCAACTAGGCTCCACCCAAGGGGTGGAAGGAGATGCTAAAAACAGCAATTCATGTTTACGTAATGCTTCAAGTTTACAAAAACATTTTCTTCACAACCAGCTAAGGAGGTAGATGGTACAATATCATTGCTGTTCAGTATTGTCTGACTCTTCCTGACCTCATTTGGGGTTTTCTGGGTAAAGAAACTGGAGTGGTTTGCCATCTCCTGCTCTAACTCATTTTACAGATGAGAAAATCAAGGGAAACGTAGTTAAGTGACTTGCGTTGGGTCACACAGCTAGAGTAACTGTCTTAGTTCACATTTGAACTCAGACTCTAGGCCCAGCCCTCTATCCTCTGTGCCACCTACCTGCCTCAAACAGGCTTAGAAAAGTTAAATGATTCCTTAGTGTTAGCAGGCAGTAAAAGTCAAGTCGGGGACTTTTCTACTACATTTTGTACTACCTCCCCACCCCACTACTTGAGACAAGTGTGGCTCCTCATGAAATGTTAGAACTGGAAGGAACTTGGAGCTGACCTCATCCAACCCTCTCCTTTCACAGATGGAGGCACTAACATCCAGAGAAGTGAATGCTATGCCAAAGGTCACACAAACAGGAAATAGCAAAGCCAGGATTCAGATCCCAATTAGGACAAATACAACATTCTTTCCATTGCTCTCCCACGATCATCTCCATTAAGTACCTTTACATTCTCCTTCATCCCATCACTTTACCTCCTTCCTAGTGAAATCCAACAACTGGTGGGTTTTAGACATCTTAGTGTTTCTCAGGCCTTGCGAATATGGTCTAAGATACACATACTGATAGATTGGCTCATTCATCTTGATTGGCTATCTTCCCCATTAAATCATGGCCCTGTAGAGCCCTACTTTGGGCTCAATATTCATGGGAGACAACATGAGGGAAGTAGAAGAGTTGGCTTTGGAGTTGGAGAGGCTTTGGTTCAAGTACCAACTCTGTCATCTTGGCCATGTCTTTTCATCTATCAGGAATTCAATTTTCTCCTCTGTAAGGAAGGGGTAGTAACACTTGTACTACTTGCCTCCAAAAGTTATTAGAATTAAACTAGAGAATGTCTATAGAAATGTTTGCAATCATAATGCACCACAAAATTATGATTATGGCCAATTAATTCAAGTGCTGTAACAATACTTTCAACATTAGTCCCTTTCCCTCCAGAAACTGACATCCTAATGACCAAACTAATGACAATATATCCTCTGCACCATTTTTCAGATCTCTTCATTTTCAGTTATTCCACTGGCCGCAGCAACAAGGTCCTTATTCTCCACTCCAGGTGTCAAGTATCACAGGCCCCTCATGAACCAGATTAAAATGTGATCTGGGAAATACTTCACAAAATAAACATACAATACAATGTAGATAATATTACATTTTAAAACTTAGTCAATCTGTGGCCTTCAGAGATCCCTGTATACAGATTAGTAGTCTCCCATTTCTGTTTGAGTTTGACACTCATGTTCAATTCTACACTATACTCTGTTCTGAACCCTGGGCTTCTCAAATACAAACCCTTTGGCCTATGTCCCAAGACCTTTTCATACACTGTACTCTGGTTTAACCTTTGTGTTTTCATACATATCATTCTTCCTGCATAGAGTTCATTCTCTTCTCCCCCCAACCCCCTCATCTCCTCCCCCCTACCTCCTGCTTCCACCCTTCTACAAGTTATATTTCTCTTGCTTTCAAAAGGCAAATGAAGGTTTCATTTTTCTCTTCATGGTCAAGTAATTTGGAGTATGTATTGAAATAAAGAGGTGGCAGGAGAAAATGACATTTTGGGAATGTATGCCTGTGATATCATATGTTCTACTACAATTTTCCCAATGGTAGCAATATATAGTTTTTTAAAAGGGTCATGAATGTATTAGGGATATGATTAGAATAAAATTATACAAATTTCAGGGCAGCTAAGTAGCATAGTGGATAGAGTTCCAGGCCTGGAGTTTGGAGGACCTGAGTTCAGCCTCACACTTATGAGCTGTGTGACTCTGGGCAAGTCACTTAACCCTGTTGGCCTCAGTTTCCTCATCTGTAAAATGAAGAAGGAAATGGCAAACTATTCCAGTATTTTTGCCAAGAAAACCCCAAATGGGAAGACAGAGAGTTAGACATAACTGAAATGACTCAACAACAAATCCTCACTTCAGGGCTTCCCTAGCAAAATTTACAACCACTCACGAGTTTGGCCTAACCATATTCTTTATCCAAGTGGATGATACAGTTGGATAGACAATTAGTCCACTGAAATAGTTTGTCAATTCATGTATCTTGGACAGACACTGCAGAAAGACAAGTCACTGGGCCCAGAACTGAAAAAGAGGAAGAGAAGGGGTAAACAGGCTGAACTGCCCCTGGGAAGTGACACAGCAATGACAACAATCCTAAGCTGCTCCCTGAAAAAACAAAGATTATCTTGTTAACATTAGCATTCTACTAATAACTGCAAATCATGGAACACCACAGCCACTTAATGGAATCAAAATTTAAGTGACCCAAAGGCCTGCGAAAACACAAGGAGGTATGACCAGAGGACTGTGGATGACAGGCCACAGTGATACCTCCAGCATGCCACAGAAGACACAAGAACCCAACAGGGAGAGAAGCCAAGGGCAGGTTATCTCCTGGCACCACTGGAGAGACCGCATGGGAATTTACAACCGAAATGTGGCCACTCCTCATCCTCCCTGCCACTTCTCACAGCTTCAGCCCTCCTTCCATTTCACTCGGTACTATTCTCATACAATATCACGCCAGAAAATCCCTCGTGCTCCCCAGTTTTCAGCACAGGTCATGAGCTGTGCAGCAGCCCCGTTACTATACTCAAGATTGCATCCGGGCACCAGACACCCCGTAAGCGGCACAGCTGCTTCCTGATGGCAGGGAGGGTGAAGGTCTCTGCCTCCCACTCAGCGGCCAAAACGGTCTCAGAGCAGGGGTCCTCCCACCCTCCCACCGCTCTGGGACTTTCTCCCTTCTCCTCCTGCCCTTAACCCGGTCGCCTCGGTGGCCACAGGAGGCTCCTAACACCTGCTTGCCCCTCAATCAGTAAGCGTCTGATGAGCGCCCGGAGGTGCCCGGCGCGGGGCTGAACTCTGGGGACACACATGGGCCAGGGAAGGGTCTGCTCCCAAAGACCTCGCGATCTCGGGGCGGCTGCGGGATGGTCTTTAAGAAATACTTGCTGGCTTGTCTCCAAGGGATTCGGAAAGAAAAAAAATCTCGGAACTCGATGGTCCCCCCGCCCAGAGGCACAGGGCAGCCCCTTCAAGGACCACGACACGTGGTCCCGGCAACGCCTCGGGCGCCTCTCCTGCCCAGCCCAGGGGAGGGGCCGAGCATGCGCAGAACTCACCCCGGAGTTACAGCCCACGTCGAGCGCCAGCAGAGGCCGAGGGTCGGGGCCTCCGGGCGGAAACAGTCTCTGCAGCAGCGCCGGGGGCAGGAGGCGAAGCCGCAGCTCGGGCGGGTGGAAGCGGGAGTAACTGGGGAAGTTTCCGTACGGGGCGGCTCCGGGCTGCGAGGAGCCCGCTTCGGCTGTCGCCGTTTCCTCGTCGCTCGCAGCCTCCGCGGCCGGCAAGATGGACGCCGCCATTGGCTTCGGTCCGTCGCGGTCGGCTCCCGGGGAAACCGGAAAGCGTGCCACTCTAGGACCGGGGCGCTTTCGTTCCGGCTGCGCAGCGCGCAAGCGCGTGTCCTGGTGCGTGCGCTCCTTCCAGCTGGAGCCTGGGGTTAAGTTACATCGCGGAAACAAAGTAGCACGCCGTGGAAACAAAGTAGCACGCCGTGGAAACAAAGTAGCACGCCGTTAGCCCTAGTTCTGATGCCGGTCATCCTTCCGCGAGCCCCCAGGCTACCTCCTCACGGATGGAGGGGTGGATGGATGGCTTCGGTGTGTACCTCTCCTGATCTGTTATTTCAGGGAGGCCTTAGTCGTGTTTATAGTCACTATTCCTCAGCCTCATAGGGAAAAATAGAGTTAATCTGGAAGGTGAATGAACTTCAGATACTCTAGTGGATTTATAATCTCATCAGTTTGGGAAATCCAGCACCATGCTTGGAATCAGGAAGACTCACCTTGTGAGTGCAGATCTGGCCTCAGGGACTAGTTGTGTGACTTAAGTCATTTAACCCTGTTTGCCTCAGTTTCCCCATCCGAAAAATGAACTGGATAAGGAAATGGCCAACCACCCTTTGGGGTCACAGACATGCTGAAATGGGCTCACCAACACACCAAAACGACTCAGTGACAAAAACTTATCCATACCTGAGAATCCTGAGTAATAATAATAGCAAAGATTTATATAGTGCTTTAAGATTCTCCAAATGTTTTACACGTTATTAGGGTCTCTAAGCTACCTGTTAGGTATGTGTAATTATTCCCTCCATTTTAGAGAGGAAGGAATCTGATGGTCGTTAAGTGAGTTGAGTAGGGTCACGTAGGTCATAAAAAGTGTTTAAGTCGGGGCTGTTCTAATTACAGCACTTATCTGTGTGATAAGACTCTTGCCACATGCCCTGCCATAAATTCATCACAGGAGGCCCACCTGGTGTTCTGGAAGCCTTCTTTAATATTTGTAGCACAGAGGTGAAGCTTTCTGGCAGTCCACTGGTCATTTCTTGCTCTTATAACATGACCAGTATATACCTTCTTATTATACCTTTCCCTGACGACATATTTTACTCCTGTTCTTTCTCTTTAGTTCTATATTGCAACTTGCATACCCACTGTCATTCTGTAGTATCTCTATATCATAATAATTTTTAATTCTTCAGAGATTTGTGTTCCTTGTCTTCCTACCAATGAGGAACACCTGTAGAATATTGTTGTATAAAAGATAGGCCTTTGTGTCCAAAGGAAGTGTAGAGTCATTAAAAAAGTTTTATAATCTTCCAAAGGCACTCCTGCCTGTCCTCCACCTGGAATTATGTCCAACTATAGAAAGAACTCGTTGTCCATCTGTACTGTCATGGACGTACAGACTGATGGGCAAGCTATGCAGGTTTTATTCAAATACTTGTCACAATCCTTCCTGTAACTACAGGAACTCACCAACCACAGAGAAACTCCTTTTATCTTGGAATATGTTTCAATCTTCATCACAATAGTAAACAATTTTGGCAAGTACCACATGACATATGGAATGATCTCCTCTAGTGTTCCAAAATGGAACAAGATATATAGATTACAGTGGGACCTACAGAAAAAGTGGAGTATAAATCCACAATGTGATACCTCGGGTCTCATACCACATAGGATCTCACACCTCTGGGGTCCCATACCTCAAACATAGGCTGTGAGTGACCTTCAGTCATTCTTTGGGTTTAACTCATTCCTTCAGTGTGCTCTCACACTAGCAGGTCTACATTCTCAGAAATCCACCAGCACAATCAGCACCATGTTATGTTCTGTTGAAGAAAAATATACTTCCCCTATTAATTCCTCCAGCTCTTGAGTGCCCATCCAATGATTTTGATCTATATAATCAGCTCACAAGGCTGTGTGATATTTACATAACTAGCCATCCACAGTAATTACCTAGATCTTAAACATAACCGTTTACTTAAATGTTAAACAAAGATAAATTAAAGCAAATGTGTAAACAATAAAATACATCACAATGCATATAAACTCCGATCATGCTCTTCTACCAGTGCACAGTAGCTACGATGAGGTAGATGCATGTGATGAGAATAACTCATGATTCTAGATCACATGTCAACATTATCAGTCCATCCATGATCATCTGCACCACACTAAAAGTGCTTTTCTGCTTTTTGATTCTCACCACTCTCTACAATTGAAGAAATCCTTTTCTCTGCTGGAACAAAACATTAGCTCAATGTGAGTAGCAGTTCTCTTTAAGTCAGACAACTGCCAAGCTTATCCATCTGGCTATCTCTGGAAGTGTATAGACTAGGCCAATCAGATACTCATTTACCTTCTGCCTAATGAGAATGGAATTCACAGCAACACAATTCAGGTTGCCTCTTAAAGCCATAGAAATTCCAAAACCCATCTCCTTTTCTTTATTCTAGGTGTGATAATAGACAAGAAACGCTTCTGAAAAGCCTTACCTTTTTCTACCTGTGGGTGGTGCTATAGGGCAACAGCCAACAGTGGAACTCCTGAAATTGATGGAATTCTTTGTTAGGGAAATCATTTCTCCTCTTTCCAACCAATCAGGAATTGCTCATCCTGAAGCCACCCCTTGGTGACTGTCACAAACAGTAACATTCTTAGAGCAGCTTTTTGGCATCCTCTGCTGTGTTCTCACCTCTGCATGGGTTTCTCTACTTCCTTTGCTACAATCCCTTGCCTTATGCTTAGTGGCTTAAATGAGAGCCTCCTGACTCTCAGTGACTCAGTGTTTTACTTAAAAAAGTCACAACTCCCCAGTTTTCTCCTATTAAGTCAATAGTCCTTTTAAAATTATACCTCAATCTTCAAATATTTATAGGTTTTAAAAAAGTTTTACCCTTGTTAGTCCTAAAACATCTAAATGCAAATTAGCCCACACATCCTCATATTTTACAGTTCTATGAAGTTCTCACTATGATCCTATCTCTCTGATGACCTTGAAACTGTATTTCTTTACCTGCACATTTCTCAGATTTTCAGCAAAATGTTATTTACTGCCTCATTATGACATTAATTTTCTTCCCATGCAAGGGAGGCCTCTTGTTAACCACAAATTCAGATGATTTTCTCTCTCAAACTGTCCAAATCCTATCTAAAAGTTGTTTCCTCCTATGCCTATTTTAGCAGTGTATATTAAAACAGAGTTCTCTTACCACTCACACTTCAAAATGTTCATCTACAACCATAGCAATATCCCATACCCTCTGATAATTAATACAAATTTCATCATTTACATAAAAATATTTTTCTTCCTTTTTCATCATTAATTATTCCTTATGAAAAGGACTTAAAGAGAGGGTATGTTGTACGAGCACACATGTCCCTGTTTTATCCCTCATCAGAGGGTGACAAAATCATTGAACAAGAGTTATTTCTGTGTCTGTGTTTTTCAAAGAATCTTAAATTATTTTTTATGTATGGATAGGAGACACCTTTTTGGAAGTGAGTCTTTGAGGAGCCCTTTTACTCTAGGGAATCAAATGCTTATTCATAATTAACAAATAGTAAACACAAAGAGATCTTATATTCTTTCTATCTTTCTGTCAAATGTAAAATGATAAAGATGTGATCCACTGTTGAACAGCATTTGTGAAAGCCTGCTTGTTCTGTAGTAATGCTTTCATTGAGGATGTCCTTAATTTGTGTGTACATTTCATATGGGTGGAAGAGTAGGCATATATTACTTGTAGGTAGTTGTTGGTGTTTTCTCAGTCACTGTTTTGTGGCTCTCAGTAAGGTCAGAGGTTCCCACTTCCCTCCGCCCCAACCCCCAGCTACCTTACCCTTCTTCAGATACCTTGAATATTGAAATGTCTAGTTCTTTCACAATTGTGTCTCCTCCAGCAGGAATGTTTTCTATATTCACTTAGACCAGTCCATCTTTTGCCATCCTTCCTATGGGCATGGGGATTATGCTCAATTGGATTTGAGTACAGGCAGTTGTACAAACAACTGTATGTGAATATAGTGACCCTGTACTTGCTGTGGATGGATTAATTCAAGTAGATTTGGTTGAAATAATATATAGCCTCTCAGAGTAATCTGTTCAGTACCCAGATTCAAGTTTTTGCAATAATGATGGGGTGCTTGTGCTTGGACCCCCACCCCTAGGACCATGTCTCTCCCCAGCCCAAAGACCTTATCTCTGGTAATAACTCATGGGTAGGCCCAGAGGGGCAAACTATCTCCCTGTTACAAGAACAAGCTGACTTCTCTGTACTAGCAGAATTATCATTTATTCATTCCCACCGTTATAGTATATAATCCAAATGTCAATTCCCAAGGCTATCTTGTCACAGATGTAGATGTACAGACCCCTTAGAAGTGGCCCCATGGGTCCGCCCCATGCCAGTAATGAATGATACCTGTGCCCAAGGTATGGAAACTGTATGTTCACCACCTAATTAGCATCCTTGCCACACAATTCATTGTACTTTTTCTGTATAAGCTTTGGCATTGCTGCTATTAGGTTGACAGTTCCCTGAGGAGCTCTACCTGCTGTATTAGCATTACAATAAACTTTTTGCTACTTGACTGGAAGATTGCTTGAGGGTCCTAGAATTCTTTCCAGACAACTCTGACCTGAACCTTGGTATTTTGGGGTCCCTGCTCTCCTAAAACCACATCAATAGTAGATCCTCATACAGATTTTTGATGTTCAAGGATGTTAGTAAGAGTGACATTTACTGAAAAATAATGACCCAATAGGTAGTATAGTATAATATAATAGAAAGTAAAGTATAATAGAAAGAATAACAGACCTAAAGTGCGTATCCAGTCTGTATTCAGTACTTCCAGTACTTACTAGCTATATAAACATGGTTTAAATGCTTCCTAAGTATAAGATAATACAATTAACTCCTGTGAGCCTCAGTTTCCATATCTATAAAATGGGGATAATATCTCTTACATTTACTACCCCCACAGGATTGTTGGGTGAAAGGGGCTTTGTAAACCTTTAAGTGTCATATAAACTATGAATTATTAGGAAGAGGAGTATAGAGCTGTTTTAGATTATTATGGTCAACATTAATTGACAGGCTCTTATTAAGCACCCACTACATTCTTTTTCAAACTGTCCAAATCCTATCTGAAAGTTGTTTCTTCTTAAACATATTTTAACAGCATATATTAAAACAAAGTGCTTTCCTACTCACATAAGACATGAAAATGTTCATCCACAAATGGCAACATTCCATTTTGACAATATAATTTATTTATATATAAAATATATATATATATATATATATATATATATAATATTTTTATAAAACACTTTTTCTTCCCTTTGTTCATTATTCGACAGTATACTTTTCTTCTCTCAGCAGATTCTCTGTAGGTACTTGCCCTTGAGTCTGGGTGCCCAGAGCTGATCTTTTATTTGATCTGAAGAAATTAATTCAGGCTCTTCACTGGAAAGTCGAATACTGACGTTGTAACATGAATACTTTGGCCACATAATGAGAAGACAGGACTCATTGGAAAAGACCCTGATGTTGGGGAAGATTGAAGGCTAAGGGAAAGGGGGATGGCAAAAGAGGAGATGGACAGGTGGTATCAGGGAAACAATGAACATGAACTTGGACAGACTGGAGAGATAATGAAAGGGCCTGGCATTCTGTGGTTCATGGGGTTATGAAGAGTCAGACACCACTGAGCTATAACAAAAGCCTACACATGGGAAGGTGTCCTGAGTTTTCCCATTATTTGCAGCTTAGAAATTTCTCATAAATTGATTTACTGTGTCTAGAAGTGGATCACACTTTGAGGACTTTTGTTTTTCCTTAAGACCAGTTAAGCATGCTTGCAGTTCTTGGGGTGATACCTTAAACCCTCAAATTCTTGTTCTAGTTTAGCCACATTTGCTTCCTGAAGTTTTATCGCTCTCTCTATCGGTCTCTGCAATTGATTCTCTATCCACATTGCTGTAGTCTTTCTGGGGGACCACCTCGTACATTTGTATCCCCATGGACTGGAACATAACAAGACTCAATAAATTCTTGTTCATTAAATTCCCTACTGGATAAATGATCAAATGAGAGGAATAACATAGCTTTCAAAAGAATTGAAAATGATTAACAACTATATGAGAGACTGTTCCAAGTCACTTAGTACTGAGAGAAATGCAAATTAAAATAACTTTGAGGTTTTTCTAAATTGCTCAATGCTCATGGTTCTAAGGAATTCGTAGTGGTTTTCAGATTGTAGCTGGAAAGAGCAAGGTCATATTCCATAACCCAATAATCTAGCTTGTTCTATCTATTTATATCTATTCCCTTAAAATGAACAAACAACAACCACTGATTAAATGTTCTTTTCACTTTGGGCACTCCATTAATCAATATTTTTTAGGATTTATACTCAATTCAGGTCATATGAATTTACACTTGTTAATATGTTCATTTATAAATGCTTTCATGTTTTATGTATGCATAGATAGTGTTTTTTATTTTCTTTGACTCTTCTCTGTCTTGTATAGTAGGTACCTAATAAAGGTTGCTATCTCCCAATCCTTTCCCCTTTTACCATTGTGCCCTGACCACCTGATGATTTCCCTACTGGAAAACTCCCTAAGGGAGATCTCATGTTTTCTTTTTGTACATCGCCTTACTAGGTAAATGTGATGTGGTAGAAAAACCACTGAGTTTCGGAGTTTTAAGACCTGGGTTCAAATTCTGTCTCTGGCAGCAAGTAGTTGTGTGACTGGGGACAAGTCACTTAATATTTTCAAAACTCAATTTTTCATCTGCAAAATGAGATTATTGCTATTTGCATTACCCAACTCTCCAGATTGCTGCAATCAAATGAGAAAACAAATTAAAGTGTGATTATTGCTACAGAACTTTAAACACAAATATATTCAGAAGTGATGTACATACATATCATTCTCATGAGGAACGGCTGAATTCTAGGATCAGTAGGACCCTGCAGGTGGAGATAGGCCTTTTTCTCTTTCTCATAATAATAGTTGAAAACAAAAATAATGCATTCGCTTACAAAAGCACTGTTGTGAAGCCAAGCTACTTGAAAGTGAAACATCCTGTGACTGTGCCCTCCTCCTCCCCACATTATCCAGTAGCTGAGGTAAGAAATGGAGAGCATTACAAATCAGCCAAGAGAAAAAGACTTTGGGAACATAATTGCTTTTATTCTTGCCCCAGGGGCATTAACAGCCTATGGGAAAAAATTTAGGCAAGTGAAGGGAACAAGTGTCAGCCACTGGGTAGACATCAGAGGAATTCAGGCAAAAGAGAAACAAACGTACTCAAGCTAGAGTGATTTGTGGCAGAACGGTCCTGATTCCTGATCCCAGGTTCTTAATCCACTTTCCCAGTGCCATTTCCCCTCAAGTGCCACATGGGGGCAGCAAAGGTGCCCAAACCCATCCCTTCTAAGTGAGAAACCTGAGATGCTGATGACTTTCATGTGGGTATTGGGGAGGGTGAGACAGCAGCTTTTAAAGTGTCTTATCAGTAGGAAGAGATGGGGGAGGGGAATGGTGGAGAAACCTAATCAAGGAAACAGCATTCCTAGGGTCTCCCCTGCATGATCCTGAAGAAATCAAGATCTGCTATATTTTTAGCCTTTATTCAGCAAGATTGGACAGTAATTTATGCAAAGGATTTTGGTGGGAGTGACATCGGAGACTCCCATGAACTCTGATCTCCCTTTCTCCTCCTCTCTCCACCTGGCTCTGGAAATGTAGTTCTCTCCCTCCCCTGGTTGGGCTGGATCCTTGCCCTGGGTCAAGTTCTCAGATACTTCTTGGTCTTGAAGTGTCCTGTCCTCAACTCTATTTTTCACCCCCAACAAAAAATGTGAAGTACAAAGTGGGGGCAGGAATGGCCCTCTTCCCTCTCCAGTCTGTGGCACCTGCCCAGTTTTGATTTCTTGTAATCCTGCATTCCTGCTTCCTCACCCTTTCTCCTCAAAAGACTCATCCAGGTGTTTCTGGGGCTTGTCTTTCATGACTTATGCTTCTCCAAGCAGCTCCTGTGTCTTCCCCGCTGGAGGAAAAGAAGCCTGGGAGGTGGGCTATCTGCATCCTTTCTCCCTAATCTCGTGAACTTGACCCCTCCCTCAGTTTCTTTTCCTGAAATGCTGAAATCATTCAAAGCTTCACACTCCTTCCCAAAACACATAAAGGAATCAAGCACGTGATTTTACCTCAACAAACACAAAGAAAGGAACTGCAGTGGTTCCCGTGATTTCTACCGGTTTCTATATCCTAGTCACATTCTGATAGGGTTTTGTTTTTTTTCTTAAACAGGATAGACTGGGATCTCTCTAAATGTTGAGAACTCAATTCTGGAAAAATGTTTTGCTCCATTTTTCACAGATTAATGAAGCAAGTGGATTCTGGGAAGCAGCGAAGATTTTGGAAGAAAAGAAAGTTAGACATTAGAAGATTCTTTGGGGGGAGGCTTAAAACATGATGCTGAGGCTGAGGGGTAGCAGGGAAAGACCCCAAAAAAACTAGCTGGCAGGAGGCACGTAGCTTAAAGATGGAAAAGAGGTAGAAAACAGCCACCAAAAAGTGACTGTAGGGTCAGGAACAGGGAAGAGAAGACTGAGAAAGGAGAGATGTCCCTACTAGCTGCAGCTACACGACAAATCTTATTTCTAAATCATTTCAAGATCCAAAATTTCCTCATATCTATCGTTCTGATTCCCAGCACTCTACCCTTTCAGTCTCAGATTCAGAGGCATAGAGCATGGAGAGGACTTGTCTAATAACTAAGATCGAATCCAACCTCAGGCAGATCAGGCTGGGAGATCTCTCTGAGGGAAGTAAAAGGGGTATTAGAAGATTTGGAGCAGCACAGAAGGCATCAGTTTCCCCAGTGTTCCTGAATGGGGAACATAGGTTCCCCAGGCTACATCTCACCAGCCACTCCGACATTCTGATTCCCAGAGCTGTAAACCACATTTTTTGTACCTGGATCATACTTAGCAAAATGTACTTAGGGCAAACAGAATTAAAAGCATCCAGGTCCTTGGAAAGGTAAAAATGAAACTCTAGGACACCTCAAGGCCTCCCTGCTTTAGGGGCCATAGTTCACCTGGGTACCTAAGGAGGAAATACGCCTTCGGGTAGCCTTCTAGTTTAACTGTTCTTGCTCCTTAGGCACTAAGCTCAACCTGCTGGAGAAGTATAAATGTTGTGAGGGGGCCTCTAAATTTGTACCGCTCTAAGAATCCCAGTCACCCCACTCTAGTTACAGCTCAGCTAACTGCCTCCTGCTCTAGTTGACAATTTTCGTTGCTCCTAGGGTACTCAAGATAAAATTCAATTCTTTTAGGCTTTGTCAGGTGAAAGTACAAAGGGGTGGGAGTCAAGGGGCACTATGGGGAAATTAGTATATCCCACTTCCTTCCCTAATTGGAAAACCTTCTCTCAGCTATAAAGCCCAGGGAAGATCTTGCTCATGCAACAGGCATGCTGTGCAGAATGAGCATGCAAAAAGGAGACTGGAAGGAAAGGTGGGAAGAAGGAATGCTAATGGTTGGGGCAAGGGGCTTCAACACTTCACCCAGTACTTTTCCACTGCTGCCAGAGCCACCACAGCATGAATGAACAGCGAGCTTCTTCCCTCTCCACCCCCCACTCCCCTAGGCCTCACTGAGTCCCCTCCCATATGTAGGCTACACTGCCAGAGGCTAGGTGGCTGACGCACACGCACCTGCCCAGGATCCCTGCCGGACCGCCCAGGCGAAAAGGGGCCCCAGCCTCATCACATGGACCCAGTTCTTATCAAGGGCCTGGTTGAATTAGCCATAGGCTGGCCAGTTTCCAAACTGGGGAGATGGGAAGATAGAGAGGAGCACACTTGACCCCTCAGAGGAGGTTGGGGAAAGCAGCTAGTTGGGGTGACCTGGACTGAAGAGGGGAGAGAATGGAAGTTGGGAAGAGGGAGAAGTGTCTTTTCTTTGGGGTCTGTAGAGATAGGCTCTGACTTGGGTATTTAAGACCTGGGCTCACTGTTTGGCAAGGCAATAAGCTAGGGAGGCACTTGGGGAAATGGAGTGCAGAGAGGTGGCCACCCTGGGGCAAGGAGAAAGGGTTCCCCTGCTGGGGAACTGGGTATAGGAAAGAAGTCATTCTATCTTCCACCCAAACCAATATTTTTCTTTTTAAGGCTCTTCTCTATTACTCAGCAGAGGGTAGCATTCCTTCTCTTTGAGGGCCCAGGAACCATTTCTACTTTGCACTATTTGCCAATCTCAAGCCCTCTTCCGTCCCTAGAATCTTAGGAGGACCACTTTGGGATATGGAAGGGAAATGACTCTCAATTCTTTTAGCCAGCTCTACGTACATCAAGGGCTGTTCTACATCTCTCAAATATCCCCTTTGATTGGGCGTATCTGGGCACTGATTTGTTGTTTCTTTAGACTGTGATCTCCTTCTGATATGTGACTCAGCTTGGTTCCTCTGTTTCCTATCTCACTATCAGAGACCTCAGAGCAGACCTTTAAACAAGACTCTTAGCAGGGCTCACCTCTCCATGCCCCTGCTACCCCAGGTTGCCCAACTCTACACACGCATCTTTTTAGCACTGTGTTGGAAATGCTAACACAGATCTAACATAAGCTCCCATATGGACAATGAGGGGCCATTTTAAGGATTGCTATCCTTTAAACAGCATCCCTCATTCTCTTTCCCCAAGTATAATAATATCATAGACAAGCTCATAGCTTTGGAGCTAGAAAGGACCTCATTTTATAGATAGGGTGCTGAGGCTTAGGGAGTTTAAGGGACTTGTCCAAGGTCATATACGTAGTACACAGCAGACCCAGGACTCAAACTCAGGTCCTGTGACGCTAAGTACTCGACCATGCTGCTTCTGTATATCTTCAGGGTATGAATCTCCATAGACTATGTTACCCTTCCATGCCAACTCACCCCCTTCCATAAAATACTTCAGTTTTTGACCCAGGGAAAGGTAGGGATGAGGGAAGCAACAAAGAAGGAAAACTGTTTTCTCCCAAATTACACAAAGCTTCTGGAGTTCAGGATTCAGCTCACCCTTGGGTCCCTCTGTTGATATCTAAGCTCCTAAATCATAGTCTGCCATATCCCTTGGACTCTTATACCCCAAAACTAAGGTGGGAGATAGGGAGTACACTGGATTTACAATCTCACATTTAGAAATGGAAATGAGAGCCCTGATGAGCAGGGAAGCAGGAAATTTAGTGACTCCAGTCCTTTAGGCTCCCAGAATTCCTCACATATATACAACCTACACAAAACAACTCCAAGGTTGATACTGTAGAAGGAGTATAGTCGGCAGAGGGATGATGGCTAGGATGATGCTTAGTACTATATCTTAGGGGTTGGGAAAGAGCAGGGGATGGATGTTACAAGGGGACAAACAGATTGCATTTCTTGGAGTTGGAAAAAGGAAAGCCTTTTCAATCCCGGTTGGTGCCAAAAAGCTGCAGAAAGAAGGAGAAGATGTAGACGATGTCCAGGTAAATGTTGAGTGCTCCAAAAATATATTCCTCTGGGCTCAAGGAATAGCGCCGGTTTCCCATCAACAACTGTGTGTCGAATGCCAGGAACTAGAGGGGCAAAAGAGAGAGTAATTACTGTCAGAGACTGTTCTGAGAAGGGTTACCACTAGGGTATGTTGAGGTCAATCTTTGGTGTCCATCAAAATTCTGCTGAAACCTGGTTGCTCAGACCCACAGACCCATCCATTGGGCCCTTTACCCTCTACTCTAAACCATTTCTAACCCTTTTCTCATATACACCAATTCTGAACCTACCTAGTTTCCATCTCAATCTCTCAGACATCTCTCTACAAGATAAATTAATTTAGTTTATGCATGATTTCACCTGGACCATATTTGCAGGAGACAATATAGCATCATGAAAAAAAGGATATTAGACATAAGAACCAAAGGAATTGGATTCAATCTCTTTATCTGCATTGTATGTATCTTTAAATACGTATTCTCTCCCCCAATAGAAGTAAGGTCCTTGAGGGTAGGGATTCGTTTGGCTTTTTTTTTTAATTTTTTTTATTTATCAGCGATTTGTATAGTGCCTTTGACAGAGTGGGTTGACTGTATGAATCTGGTGGAGTTATTGAGCTTCAGTTTCCTCATTTGTATAAGGAGAATAACAATCACCTCTCTGTAGAGAAAAGAATCCTTAGTGGGCAAAGGGCTGTGCTTGGCCTGGTTGGGTGTTTTGTTTTTTTTTAAATCATATGCTCAAACTGTACAGTCTGGAATCCCAAGCTCCTGGAGCAGCTGCTCCTTCTCTATCTCCCCTAGGATCGCTGACTGAGAGCTGGAAGGGACTTCAGAGGTTACCAGAGGTTATCTCTGGTCCAACTTGCTCATTTTATAGAAGAGAAAACTGAATTGGGGGAGGGGGGAGTAGAAAGGAGAGAAAACAGATTTTTGTTCATTAAGAAAAAAGTAACTAAAATAAATAAATAAAAGAACTGAAGATAGAAGAGAAATGATTTGCCCAAGTTAGCATAGGCTGTCCTTTGCCACCCCAAAGCATGGACAGTCCTCCTTCCTTCCCTTTTCTATGTGTAAGGCCCAGGTTGCTTTTTCCCCTTTTCTTTTCTAAAGCACTTAACTCCCACCAAACCTCTGACAACCAGCCTTCAATCTAGGTCCTTGATCAGCCTCCCAAGGTCCAGGTGGCTGCCTTCTGTTTCTGCTGATACCTGGTTGCTCAGACCCATAGACTCATCCACTGAATCTATCTGGTGTGACTTAAGGGGGCACTTCATGGACAGGAATGCCTACCTCAATATATCAATGTGACTGCCTGATATTCCCTTTCTATAATTTTCTTCCTTTGAGTTTTGCAAGAGTTTCCTCTTAAAAAGCAAATACCCTTGGGTTAAACCTAGGTGGATCAAGCACTAGGGGAGGAGTCAGCAAGACCTGAGTTCGAATACAGCCTCAGACATTTACTAGCTGTGTGAACCTGGGCAAGTCACCTAACCTCTCTCTGCCTTAGTTCCTCCAACGTAAAATGGGGACCATAACAACAACTCCTAAGGCTGTTGTCAGGATCAAATGAGAGGATATTTGTAAAGCATGTAGCACAGGGCTTGGCACACAGTAGCGTTTAATAAATGCTTATTTCCTTCTCCACCTTCCTCCCTTAAACTTTATCAACAGACCAGCTTAGCTGACAATGACTTCAGAGCAAGACTGAAGAAAAGGGGCAAAGGATAGATCTCTGATGAGGGCAGCAAGGAGGAAAAGAATCCTGATTGGACGGTTGACAGTGAGACAAGTTTTTTGACTTCACATTATTAATTAGCGTTGACCCTGATCACCATCATGCTAATCCCACCCTCAGCTGAGCCCGGCTTGATTCAGTGACGGTTCATTTGGCACAGTGCCTGCCCTTACCTTAGTGCTTTTCCAGGTCAGAATAGGAGGGTGTGACCTCCCAGAGGGTAGGAGGTGACCTTATCTGGGTGACATTGTCTAGTAATAATACTGATGATTATAGTATCCACAAAGCTCTTTAAGGTTTACAAAGTACACATTTTATTCTATTTGGTCATCACGATAACCCGGGGCTGTTACTCTCCTCATTTTACAGATAAGGAAACTGAGGGTCTCAAAGCTAGAAAGTGTCTGAGGCAAGATTTGAACTCAGCTCTTCCTCACTCCAGGGCCAGTACTCTATTTCTAAAGAATTTTTAGTTTTTGATCAGTTTATGGATTGATGGGGAGGGGGAAGGCAAAGAGGTGGAGAGATGGACAGAGCTTTTAGAGTGAGATCCTAGGCTCTGGGAGTTTCAGCACCAAGAAGAGGAATCTGGGAAGGTGGCATCTGTGGAAAGAAGTGGGAGTTAGGGGTGGGAGTTATGGTACAGACAGAATTTCTCCTCTTATCTTGGCTACCATAAAGCTCTGGGTTTTCTTGGAGACAGGAGAATCTATGTGCTATCAACATAGGCAAGTGGTTGCATAAGGATCAGAAAAATGCTAAAGCAGAGTTACTCATTCTGCCTCTTCTATTGAACAGAAAATAGGAATTCCTTTCCTGCCTTCAGTTTTTGAGTCAGTCAGCCAATAAGCAGCTAGGTAGCTCAATGGGTAGAACTCTAGGCCTGAGTTCAAATCCTGCCTCAGACATTTTCTGGCTGTGTAATCCTGAGCAAGTCATCTAACTTCTGCTAGCCTCACTTATCTCATCTATAGAATGGGAGTAGTAGAAGTAACTACTTTCCAGGATTACAGTGAGAAAAAAAAATTAGATAATATCTGTAAAGTGCTTTGAAAATTTTAAAATATTATGTACATGCTAGCTAGTATAACCTAGTAGGGGTGTGCTCCCAGGCAAGTGAATAATGAAGTGAGAGCTAAAAATAGTTGGATTCATTCCCAGGACATTTGAGGTGCAGAGTAGGCAAAGGAATCTTGGAGAAAGAGAACCTAGCAGATTTTACATTTTAAAACACTCTAACACTTGTATAAGATTTTAAGGTTTGCGAAGCACTTTATATACCATCTTTATCCTCATAACAATCTTGGGGGAATATGTACCATGGTTTAATATATAGTCAGCCTAAAAAAGTCTCAGAAGAAAGAAACTCTAAATCTAGAGTAATTAAAAGTAAATCTTCAAGATGAGAAGACAGAAATACAGTAGGATATAAAAAGCTCATGAAATAATAATGGAGAACTTATATACTTAAAGCTCCCACTCACCAACCCAACCCTCAGCCTACCATGTGCTCTGGGCACAGGCAGCCTGCTCAGGCAACCTGGCAAACTTCTATTTAAAGGTCTCGTTATAGGGGATCCTGCTTGGTTCTCCGACGGTAGTGAATAAATCTAAATCCCCTCTCCCCACCACCTCCCTCCTAGGCCCTACTCCATAAAAGTAAGAGGACATTAATTTTGCCCAGCCATTTGAAAGAAGGGGATTCTAACTATGGCAGGGGTTGGAAAATTTGGCATTGTAGAGCAAGTCAGAAGGGAAGAGGTTCTGGGGTCAGGCCTTCTCTACAGTTGACTTTAAGCAGGGACCTGTCCAGATCCTCAGAACCCCTAATCTAATTAGGCTGAGGATGCCCAATATCAAGGGATCTGTGCAGAAGCAGAAAGGGAAAAGCGTCGGAAGAGATAGGATGGAAGTCAAAAACAAACAAGTGGGAATAAAAGGAAAAATCATGAAAGACAAAAAAATCTAAGAGAGAATGGTTGTGTATAAGCCAGACCCTGAACAGATAAAGTAAGTGTTACTCAGAAAGACGAAAAAATGAGCAACAAAAAAATATTAAAGGCTATAAAACACAGTATAATAGTCTATGAAGGAAAGTGAACTAAAAATCCTCAGTGGAAAAAATAATTCTGTGGGCTTCTTAAAGAAAAATGGATGGCTCAAAAGTGAGATATATTTTTTAAAAGAAGATATTAGATAGTCATCCATACTTTCTTGTTCATCAAAATACTTTGAAGGCCAGAAATAAAGATATTTCTTATCCAGGAAACTACAGGCCATGGACAGGGCTTCTGCAGATTTCTGGAAAAATGTTATCCTCAATACCAATCCTACTCTAAATACTATCCATGGATTTTCAAAAATTAAAATACAAAAAAACCACAAACAGTACTGAAACTGAATATAACTGAGCAATTAATATTTCTTTGACGATTATGAAGGCACTTCAGGAGATTGTTGTGGTTCAGGATAATTATTAGTGATAGGATGTACCTATTAAAGATTATTTGTTATTGACAGAATTCTAAATAAACTCGTTTTTAAGGTATTTCTGTATTAGCACATTCCCCTTCCCATATACCTAAGAAAAAGAGAAAGACTGGAAATCAGAGTTCTCAAAGCTGAATTAACAAAGGCAAAAAACAGGATAGAAAACTTAGAACACACAATGGAAAGATCTCCAAAGAAGTAGTGATTCTCAGAAAGAGGATGAGAGGTTTTGAACCTTCAAAATACAGAAGTGGAAGCAACTTTGGCAGAGAGAAACAAAAGACAATATACTGCAATGAACCGAAGACATTGACTTGAAGATAGGACAGGCAAATGTAACTTGAGAATAGCAGGATTCTAAAAAGAACTTAGTAGAATTTGAAAAACAAAAACAAAACACCTGAGTGCTATATTGCAGAGGAAAGAAAACTACCTAGAACTTCGGAATATAAATAAGAAATTATTGATTGAATTTACATATGGTGGCTATAGAAAAAGCTCATGCTTGAAATTTCAAAGGGCTTTTGAGGAAAAAATTGGAGGAAATGCAGAGGCAAAAAGGAAACTCTATGATCATTTTTAATATACCTTTCCCCTTTTATCTTTCCTTCCCTTCCCTTTCCTCTTAACTCCTGTTTTTGGCCTCTTGCTCTGGAAATTGTAATCAAATCAATATTACCAGTGCTTCTGAAAAGGATGCTCCCCCAGGCATTAATGGATGTGGAATTTGAAAGAAGCATCAGTCATTAATGGATAAATACTCAAAAAGAAAAGCACAGATTTTCTAAAAAAACAAAAACAAATCACAAATAAATAACGATGATGCTAGATCACCAATAATAAAAAGAATGCAAATTAAACCAATTCTGTGGTTTTGCCTCATATTTAGCAAATTGGAAAATATGACATTCTAATATATTATTGGTGGAGTTGTGAATTGGTCTAACCATTCTAAAAACAAATCTGGAATTATGTGGGAAAAAGTAATTAAAATGGTCATATCTTTTTACCCAGATATCTTACTACTTGGCATATACTTCAGGGAATATGAGGACAGAAAAGTCCCACATATATCAAAATATTTATTCAGAGATAGTTGCACATTTTGTGGTATCTAAATCTTGGAAATGAAGCAGATACCTATCAATTAGGGAATGGCTGAACAAATACGAATGCAGTGTAAGATGACTGTGATATAAGAAATGACAAAAGGAATTTTTTTTTTCAGAGAAACTTGGGAAGATACAGGAACCACTGTAGAGCAAAGTGAGCAGAATAAGGAGAATGGTTTATACAGTATACAAACAACTTTAATTTCCATCAACGCAATGACCAACCCAGATTTCAGAGGTCCAGGGATGAAGCATGCTACTCATCTCATGGCAGAGAGATGATGGACTCAAGGTGCAGAACGAGAGACGGTGGAGTTCCGGCCAGGACTTGGCAGAAGTCTCCCAACATACCCCTCCAAACAACCTCAAACAATGGCTCAAATCAAATTTTAGAGCAGCAGAGCTAACCAAAAGTCAGAGAAAAACATTTTTTCCAGCCTAAGACTACTTAGGACATCCATAGAAGAGGTCTGTAACACTGGAGTGGGCATAACAGGAACACCAGCTGTGGGCTACAACAACAGCAGCAGCTTTTGGAGCTCTCTGCCTAGAGATATAAGGGGGTGGACAACTGATCAGAAAGAGATTACAAGGACCCTTGGTTGGCACTAGATGCAGCTGGCACTTGTTGCTCATCAGCAGCTCTGGATGGCAGTTTCAGGGTGAAGAGGAGTGCTTGTGTTTGGTTACAAGAGAGCAGGGGTCCTAGTCACAGTTCCAGGGCCAAGAGAAGCCCTGACACTTGCAGTTGTGGGGGAGCCTTTCCTGAGCAAAGATCAAAGAGGAGACCAAAAGAGCAGTGATTACACTATTCCCAGAATGATACCATCTTGGAAGCACTGAAAACTCACAGACCCACAGAACTAGCCATGAAAATGGCAGTATAAAAATCCTCAAGTTTGGCACAGTGTCTCCCTATCCTCAGGTGAGTAGAGCCCAACTTTAACATAAAGATCAAAGTGAAGAAACAGACTAAGAAAATGAGCAAACAACAACAAAAAGAACCTGACCGTAAAAAGCCACTTCAATGGCAGGGAAAATCAAGACATAAACTGAGAGAAAAAGACAATAATGTGAACGCCTTAAAGAAAATTGGTAACTGGACCTAAGTCCAGCAAGAATTCGTGAAAGAGACAAGCATGGCAGAGGAAAAATTGAGAAAAGAAATGACAGTGATATAAGAAAATTATGAGAAAAGGATTAACAGGTTTGTAAAAGAGGAACAAAAAATACTGAAGGAAATAACACCTTAAAAAACAGAACTGACCAAATAGAACAAGAGGTTCAAAGCTCACAGAAGAAAATAATTCCTTAAAAATTAGAATTGGTTAAACGGAAACTAATGATTCCACTGTACTTCAAGAAGCAATAAAACAAAGTCAAAAGTATGGGAAAAATAGAAGAAAATGTGAACTATTTTTATCAGAAAAGCAACTGACCTAGAAAATAGATTGAGGAGAGATCATTTGGGAATTACTGGACTACCTGAAAGTCATGATCAAAGAAAGAACCTAGACATCACATTTCAAAAAATTATAAAAGAAAACTGCCCCAGTATCTCAGATCCAGAAGGTAAATAAAAACTGAAAAAAAATCTATCAATCACATCATGAAAGAGACCCCCAAATGAAAACTCCCAGGAATACTACAGTCAAATTCCAGAACTCCTGGATGAAGGAGAAAATATTGTAAACAGTCAGACAGAATTCAAATATTGGGGAGCCACAGTCAGGATCATGCAAGATTTAGCAGCTTTTATGTTTCAATAGCAGAGGGCTTGGAATATGATATTCTGGAGGGTAAATGAGCTAGAAATACAACCACGAATAACTTACTCAACAAAACTGAGAATAATCCTTCAAGGGAAAAAGTGGATATTTAATGAAATGGAGGCCTTCCAAGCACTCCATAGCTAAACAGAAAATTCAGCATTCAAACCGAAAACGCAAGAGAAGCATAAAATGTTAACATGAAAGAGTAATTGTAATTGACTCCATAAAGTCAAACTGTTTACATTCCTATATGGAGAGATGATGCAAGTAATTCCTAAGAACTTTATCATTATCAGAGCAGTGAAGGAGTCTACATAGATGGAGAGAACAGGTATGAGTTGATTATGCTGGGATAATCTAGAAGAAATGTGAGAAAAAGGGACGCTGACATAACAGAGGCAAGTAAGGAAGAGTTTTTATAGTGGAGGGGGAAAGTGGGTGGAGGTGGCAGGCCATGCTTGAACTTTACTCTCAGAATTGGTTCAAAGAGGGAAAAAAAAAAAAAATATATATATATATATATATATATAATGTATATATATGTACACATATACACATATATGCATATATATGCATGTATGCATGTATGTATATACATATATACACTTATTTGGGTATAGAAATCTATCTTACCCAATAAAGAAATAGGAAGAGAAGGGGATAAGAGATATGTGGGGGGGGGGGGTGGGGGTGATAAAAGGGAAGTTGGGAAAAGGGAGGCCGTGGTCAGAAGCAAAACAGACTTTGAGGAGGGACAGGATAAAAAGAGAGAGAAAAGGATAAGCACAAGAAAATAGGATGAAGGGAAACAGGGATCATAATTATGAATATGAATGGGATGAGCTGACCCATAAAATGGAAGCAGATAGCAGAATGGGTTAGAAACCAGAATCCAACAATATGACCACAAGGGATCCACTCGGAACAGAAAGACACACACAGAATACAAAAAAGGGCTGGAGCAGACTCTATTATGCTTCAAAAAAAGCAGGAGTAGCAATCATGATCTCAGACAAAGCAAAATACATCTAATTAAAAGAGGTCATCAATTGGGAAATGGCCGAATAAGTTGGGGCATATAATTGTGACAGAGTCTTATTGTGTTATAAGGAATGATGAGCAGGCATATTTTAGAAAACCCTGGAAAGACTTACATGAATGGATGCAAAGTGAAGGTGAGAAGAACCAGGAGATCATTGTGCAAAGTACTGTTAAAGTCAATGTCAACGGTGAAAGACTTGGTCACACTGATTGATCCAAAACAATTTAAAGGACTCATGATGAAAACAATGCTAGCTGCCTTCAGAGAGAGAACTTATGAACTCTGAGTGCAAATTGAAGTATAATTTTCTGACTTTATATATTTTTTGTAATATGACTAAATTGGAAATATGTTTTGCATGATTTCACATGTATAATTGATAAAATATTATTTATCTTCTCAGTGGGGAGGGGTGGGAGGAAAATTTAAAAAGAAAAGAATGTTGAGAATAAATAAATAATTTTTAAAACGTATGAAATGAGAATTATGTTTATGAACATGGTCAATGAAAGAATTTGTTTTGCTTGATTACATATATTTGTTATGTGGTGTTTTTTCCCCCAAGGGGAAGATGGCAGGAGGAAGAAAAAATAAAATTTTGTTAATTAAAACAATTAAGAAAGAAAAAAGGAAATAAGCATTGATTATTAAATAAGCTGTGAATTGGTTCAACTATGTTAAAAACATTTGGAGAGAACCTAGTTCTAGATATATTCTCCAAGAAATTTGAAGAGAGAAAAAGTCTCATAAGTAATAAAATATTCATTCATAGCTGCCCTTTTTGTGAAAACAAAGACTTGGAAATTAAGTGGGTACCCATCAACTGGAAAATGACCAAAAATTGTATTTGATATTAATAAAATATTATTATGCTCTAAAAAGAGGAAGAATTCAGGAAAACAAGGAAAGTGTATGAACTTACACTGAATGAAGCAGGCAGAATGAATTAAACAATACACACAATGACTACAACAATGTAAAACAAAAGAACAATGAAATAAACTTGAATGTTATGTAATTGTAATAAGTAATGAGCTCTGGAGAAGAGAAAACTCATCTCCCCATCTTTCATTGGAGATGTGGAACAATGAACATGTTGTCACATGAGGTTAGTGTGTTGACTGGTTATACATATACATGTCTTCATTACAAGAGAAGGCTCGCTGGAGAAGAGAAGGGTATATTTGGAAATGATGCTATATAAAACAAAAAGCAAAAATAAAACTTTAAAATAAAAACAAAATAGCAGTCCCATTTTTTACGAGAGGCTGCTAGGAGGCAGAGTGAATGGTGGTTGGCAGGAGGCTGAGTTGTTGGGCCTGAAGTCAGGAAGACCTCATTTCACATACTTACTAGTTATGTGGCCATGGGCAAGTAAATCAATATGTGTACATGTGCATGTTAATCTGACATATATGTATAATTAACTATAAAAATAAAAATAAGAAAATAAGCCAATAATAAATATAAAAATAAAAATAATAAAATAATAATATGTAAATTAAGAAGCAAACTGAAGCTCTCCAGGTTGTTTATAAGTAGAAAGCCTGGGCCTTTTACCAAGCATCCTTCCCCTGAGGGACTGTGAGTCATCTATATGGCTCTGACTAGGCAGAGAACAATATCCCAACCCTTCAACCTGTGTAGATGACTTTATAGTCATTCAACTATCTACATGACTAGCCATCTACACTCCCAACATTTCTTCTAAAAATCCAGACTGAAGCATTCTTTAGAACCTTTGGGACTTCTTCCTGATAAAATGTTGATTCAGACCTAGTATATTTCCTGACTCACACCTCCCTGAAGCTGGGGTGTGTCCCTCACTTTCAGTTAAGCTGCCCTGACCCTCTCAAATAGAAGAAGGTGTTAGTAGGATTAGCATTTAGGTTATTAGCATTAAGAAAGTGTGAGTGGGGTGAGGTCAGGGATGGGGAACGCAATGCACTTTCACCTTCTAGGGAAAATAGCCTAGTCAAGTAAGCCACCCCACCCTTCATAAGCAATCCTCCCAGTGTGATCCTGCTCCTACCTATCTTTCCTGTTCTCTGAAAACTCAGCCCCTTTTGCTTCTCTGGTCGTGGAAAGGGAGAAAGAGAAAATAGGCTGCTTAGCTTGACCAAACTCAGAAACATATCATTTCTTCCAGATTGCAGCAAGAAGGACTTTGGTTAGATCTCGGGAAGGATTTTGGGCCAAGGGACCCAGAATAGGGGGATATTCTTGAGTATCTTTTAGTTTAAAGATGAGCATCTGTGCAAAAGAACATGGGCCCAAAGGACCAAGAGACTAGGAAGAAATAAAGGTAAACTTTAAATAATAATAAATATTATTGATTTAGGGTTATTTGAAAGCACAGTGGATAGGCTGTTGGACCCGGAGTCAAATTTAGCTTCATCTATGTTTGAGCTGTGTGACCCTGGGCGAGTCACTTAACCTGTTTGCCTCAATTTCCTTATCTGTAAAATGGGTTGTGGTGAGGATCAAATGAGACAAAAATTGAAAAGTACTTAACATGATGCCTAGCACAAAGTAAGTGCATAAATGTTAGCTGTTACTACTGTTATTATTGACAATACCACCTTGAATTTGCATAATACCTTAATTTTCAATGTGCTTTCACATATATTATCGATATCCGTCAAGAAGGTAGGACAGGTATTATTCTTCCAATTTAAGAAAAGGTCCCTTCCCCTCTAAATCTATGGTCCTATAAGGAAAATGAAATTCAACTAAATGAAGAGATTTGCCTAAAGTCATTAACAAATTCATGGAAGTGAAAAGATTTGCCCAAAGTTACTATAATGAGTCAGTGGCACAATGGGCTAGACTAGAATCCAGGTTTCCTGATGATCAAGACTCCCTCTCCCCACAGGCTACCCTGCCTCTCAATAAATGAAGGAATTAAAATGCATTTATTAAGTGCTTACTGTCTGTAAAGCACACTGCTAAATGCTGAGGAAATAAATCAAGGAACAACTTGTGCATTAATGACATGGAGACATCAAGGCCTACTGGAAAGAAGTTGAGGTTATCGCATAAGTGAAAGCTGGCTTCCAGCCCCAAGACAACCATTAATTAGTAGATGTTGGGAAACTCCTTGAACCTCCTGGCCTCTCAATTTCTTCACTGACAAAAGGAATGGTTTGGATAAGAGAATAAATAATTCAAAGTCCCTTCCAGCGACAAAGTGAGATCAAGCATTTCATTGCTGCCATCTTGGACCTTGACTTCCAACAGTGCTGCCTTATTGGTGTCCACCCTCTGGATCTTTCCCATTGTCTGTCTCTCCTAGGACTACAAAAAAAAAAAATCATTTTTGAAGTTTGACTGGAATCTTACTGCCCAGCAATTATTCTGTTCAATACTTGTGGTTGTTCAAAACCAGTGCTTCTTAAATTGTGGGTAGCAGCCCCATAGCACTGAAGGGGCTTAGAGTTAAAAAAAAGTTTAAAAAGTCCTGTTCACACCTTTTGACCCCTTTAACCCACCAAACCCTCCTTCATTCCTGGTATATCACCTCTGGCCCTGTGTATGAGTGCCACAGAAATGCAGAAAGAGGGGCTCAAGGGAATGGCTAGGGAGAGTCCATTTCTGATAGAACCACCACTTAATTTATTTCCTAGTCTTTGGGAAAAAGCTTTTTTTTTAAAATGTCATTTTAGCGATGTAGAGACCTCTGTCCCATCCAGAAAGAACCAAAGGATTGGGCAACTCATCTTCATAGCTTTGGGCAGGGTTCCCAGAGAAGCTAAGTATCCTGCCCAAAGCCACAAAGTCTATCAAGATCATGGGCTGAGCCAAGACTAGAAACCAAATGGTCTATGGCCCATCCCTGAACTCTCCCCTCTCTTCGTCATATCATACTCCTTCTGCAACATTACCTCCTGGGTTCTTCAAAATACCTTAATAAAAAGTACACTGGAAAAACAAAGAGGAATGAGGTTCATGCCAGGGCCAAGCTCCAGAGTGATTTACTCATCCACTTTCATTGACATTTTGGTTCTTGTGCCCAAGAGCTCTGAAATCATTGGTCAGAAACTAGGTTGAGGCAATGGATTAGGGGTGAAGAGCAGGTTATCCCTAACCTGGGAGAGACAAGGAAGATATGGATCTTAGGGTCCCAGAGAATACAGAGTGCCTCGAAATTTCCACAATCTCTCAATCATACTTTACCACCTGTCCATCCTGAGACCTAGTAGTCCAGTGCAGAGCACTGCGGGAACTTGAGAAATGGCTGAGATTAGAAGGGGCAGAGACCAGATACTGAAGCTGAGGGAGTGGGAAGAGGGAAGCAAAGAGCCTAGCAGGGGTGCATTTGGCATAGGGACCTCAAAGGAAACCTTTGCTGGTGATTCAGGATGGAATCTCTCATCAAAGGAACCAGGGACATGGAGCAACTATGAACCCAAAGAGCTCTCATAGTCTTGACCTAGCTCTGAAATCTCTCTTACCCCCTCTGGCTCTCTACCATCCCTACTCTGTCCTATCTTACTTCTTGTATGTCTTATTCCACTCCCACATTCATAGATGGGAAAACTGATGCTAATGAACAACCTCATCTGGCGCGGTAAGAGAAGCAAGATAGTAAGTCAGGCAGTACATATGGCCCAGGAATCCAGTATACCTTTTCCTGAGCCCCCACATGGAGCAACTTTGCTTATGATCCTAGAATATTAGTGCTGGAGGACACCATTACAACCACAAGAACCCAAGCCTATCCAGGAAAGAATACTGAAGTTGAGTGAGTATTCAAGTGACTTGTCTAAATAGTTCTACAGTCAAGTCATATCACAGCTAGCTAGGGCTGGCACTCAGCGCCCTTACCTCCAGGTCAGTGTTCCTTCCAGTGACAAAGGGAAAAGGTGATTCACAGAGATAGTATTTTACAAGGAGAAGGCACAAATTTTATTTCCTTTGCCCTGGACACAAGTAACCTGAAGAGTTATCCTGGCCAAGTCTATTCAGAGAAAAGTTTCTTAACCTGGGGCCCACAGATTCTGTTATCTCTCTTCCACTCCCATGGTCTATGGATAATCTGGGGAAGGGAGGTGTCTGTGAACTTGAATGGGAAAAAAATTTACATCTTTATTTCAATATGATTGACTTCCTTTATCATCCTAGGCATTTTATCGTAAGCATTTAAAAACATAATTTTGAGAGGGGGTTTTTCCAACCAGATTGGAGGTTTGGTGACCAAAGTGTTCCATGACAAAGAGGATTAACAGTCCTTGATTAGAGGTCTAATTGTTATTAGTATTAGGTTATTACATTCTTATATATTATAATTATGAAGTCAGTCATAGAAAAGACTGGGGACAAAAAGATGCTATAGTATCTTTATGTACTATGACTCAGAGACACATTTAATTTATCATCCTGAAGCTTGACAAAGGAAGCTATTAAATCAATTTCCCAGCTTGAGTTTGGCTCCCATGTGACAGCTGTTAAAACTCCTTCCAAATTCTGGGAGTTATTCAGAATATGATGAAGCCAGTGGATAGGACTGCAAAGATAGATTTCTCCAGGAACTTCTACTCAATCCCAGGGGAAACCAGTATTCCCTGTGAGGTACCAATATTCTTTATAGATGGCAAGGCAAGAGACTAGGCCAGGAACACACTGCCAGACCTGTAATGGTGCTGGTGGTAGTGGTGATAGTATGGAAGCAGGAGAAACCAGGTGAGCAGGAAGTTCCCTTGGCAGACAGGCTTTATGGTTTTATCAACCAGGAGGGCCTGCCTCTGAGGTTTCTGTTCCCACAGCCACCATCCTAGAAAGAACCTTCTGCATATAAGTATGGCTACAAAAGTATCCATGCCTTCAGTCACTCTTGCCACACAAGGATTTCCTCTGATAACATTTGGAGAGATCTATCTTACTCAGATGCTTACTGTGGCTCACTATTACCTCTTGGGAGTCAATTAAATTCAGATTTATTAATAAATTAATTAATTTTTAGATCAACTTCTTCCCTCAGACCTCATTTGGGTTTTGTGCTCCAGCTAGGTAAAATATCACTTCTTTTTGACTAAATTTTTGAATTGACCTTGCCTGAGATATCCTCTTTCTTCTTTTTTCCCTCAGCCCTATCTATTACTTTTTTTCCCCAAACCTTCTTCCAAAGAAGCACTGTGTAATAAAAATAAATGCATTAAGAGTCAAGAAAAAGTCAGTAATTTCATAAGGATACCTGTGGACTCAATATTAATTTTGAAAACCACGTACTAACATTATCTATGTTTTATTGAGGTACATATCTGACCCCTCTGACAGAACTAGATTTGTTCTGACTCTAGCTGGTTGGGACCTTCCTCTGTCTCCAGCACTAAAACTAGATTTCTTTCAGTTTCCGAAAAAATTCAATAAAATTAATTAAAAATGCCCCCTACAGAAGTATCACATTTCTTACACTACAAACTCACATTGGCAATATATGCTAAGTAACCTGTAAATAACAGTAAACATTCAAATATGAAAAGAAATGACTGACTGGTGATGTTTTCTTCAGGAGAGGACTTCCCTTAGAACCTCCCTCAAAGGACTTAACACAATTTACACTGTATATAGTCATTTGTTTACCTATGTTTTGCCGCTCTACTTAATTTTAAGCTGTAGGAAGGGTAGAGGGAGGAGATGGTGCCATAGTGCATAGAGGGCCAGGCCTAAAGTCTGGAAAATTCATCCTTCTGAGTGCAAATCTGACCTCAGACATTTAGTAGCTGTGTGACTCCTGCCTCTAAACTTCCTTCTAGGCTACACTGAAAGCTCCCTCCAAGATGTCTCCTTCTCATCCTTCTCATAGTTTAGGAATTCTCCCTCTTCTTGGAAGCCTTCCCAGGTTGACTGACAGTTTTGGGAAAGGCTCCATTTGAATGACTTCCCTGGATCATCCCATCTCTCATTTCAATATCACAGTTAATTTGCCTTCCATTCTCACCTTTGCTCACCTTGATTTAGTACTTCTGCTGCTTATACCTTTCACTTCTCTTGTATCTATCTTACAGACTACATCTGCCACTCACAGGTACATGATGAATAATGGTGAAGGAAGGAAGAGAAGGATGCTTCATCATTGCCCTGGTGATGGTTGTGGAGAAGGAGGCTGAGTACGTATCAACCAGAAGACAAGAGAAATTATAACTCAGGCTTCATGGCCCCTGTGCCCTTTTGGGGCTCAGCCAGACTCACCATTGTAAACACGATTGCTCCCAGCACAGCATAGATCCCATGAAGCCAGGGTACCTGCCAGGACAGAGATACAAACTGATGATACAAACTCAAATTACCTTGTATTTACTTATCTGTATACACACTGAATCCTCCCAGGAGAAAGTAAACTCCGCCATGGAAGGGATAGAATAATTTTTGGCTTCATATCCCTAGACTCTGGCACAGTACATTGCACTTGGCAAACACTTAATAAATGTATAATCAAATGACTCTGGAGAAAGGGTGGGGAGTAGGGTTAGATGGAGGGAGCTGGCTGAACAGACAAAGGGAGGATAATAGAACCTCAGAAATGGAGGGGCCCTCATCTAGTCTGATGCCTGGGGTAGAATTCCCTCTTCAACATCCTATACAAGTCGTTCTCTAGCCCCTGTTGGAAGTGATGGAGAACTCACTCTAGGCAAGTCATTTCACCTATGTTTGCCTCAGTTTCCTCCAGTGGAAAATAGAGACAATCATTGCACCTGCTTCCCAGGGTTGCTGTGAGGATCAAATGAGATAGTATTTGTGAAGTACTTTGCACAGTGATGGCACATAGTAGGTGCTACATAAATGTTTGTTTCCTGCTCTTTTGCTTCTCCATTCCCACCCAAGTACACTCCTTTGAACATCTCTATGCACTGTTCCTAACTATCTTTCCTGAACTCGTTTTTCAGCTTCCTTCTGTGTGTCGTCTCTTCCTGTTAGATTATAAGCTCCTTGAAGATTAGGACTGGGTTTTTCCCTCCACATTTATATCCCCAGAGTTTAGTTTAGCATCTAGCACTTAGCTGGTAAATGTTTATTAACTGACACTAAATGTTAGGAGGTTTCCCCCTTTATGTCGAACTAGAATCTTCCTGCCTGTAACTTCCACAAGGAGGTAGAAACAGCAAATAGTCTGTCCTTGGTTATCTAAAGTCTTTTGCCTAGGTGATTGAAATGGTTAAAAGTCTTGCCTTTTCCAAAGATGAAGCCCCTAGAAAAGTCATTTATCTCCTTAATTTCCCTGCTGCCCAATGTGGGTCTGAGAGAAGTAATCAAAAGAAGTGAAGGGGCTGGATTATACACATTCGGGCTCATCGACCCCTGGAAAATAGAGAATTGGCTGCCTTGGGATCTTCAGATGAGTCTGACTTCCTCTTCTTTCAACATGCAACTCCAGAATCAGGCTGCATTTGACAGTATTGTGCATTCGATATGCATAATTCAAATGCTCACCTTCCACACAACATACAGTTTCCATCCCAACCCTTTCCCACCTCCAACCTTTTCCATGAACCTGGGGATGATGTACTCCCTCCTTCTCTTCCAAATCTTGCTTCAGGCTTCCTCTTAGTCAGGTAACAGTAAGCATCCTCACTCTCCATTCCTGGAAGCCTTCCAAGATTAATTCTACTTGTTTTCCATCCTCAAAATCTTTCTGCTTGATTACATTATTTCCCTGTGTCTGTTTCCTCTGAGGTTACCATTGTCTTCATCAGACTTGGGAGTTCCCAGATGGCAAGCACTGCGCATCCTCTCCCTCTGGCATTCTCTCTCTCTCCATTGTAAAGACAGTGGAGAGAAGAGTGGGAAAGGGAGAATGGACTAGATGAGCGGCTTGGAGAACAGGAGGGAGGGGATGATCCCTGAAGGTCCTAAATGTAAGAGATTAAGACTGCCTGGGCAGTCACTCTTCAGATGATGGTGATGGTTACTTCTTATTTCTTATATAGTTAGATCCCTCCTTTGCCTTTATCACATTCCACATTGTATCTAACTTATTTGTATACAGGTTTTCTCCCCTTTTCATTTTTGTATCATCAGTGCCTAGCATACTACGTTGAACAAAACAGAAATTTGATCAAGTTGCCACATTTTAAATAGAATGAAGAAGTAGAATCTAATAAGTCAGAGGATTATAGATTTAGAACTAGAAGGAGCCTTATAGATCATCTGATCTACCCTTCATTTTATGGCTGAAGAAACTGAGATTGTGATTTGCCCACTGTTACATGTACAGGAAGTGGCAGAGCTGGGATTGAAGTCCAGGTTTTCTGATTCTAAATCGAGGGCCCTTTGCTTTCTCCTAATAATCTTCCCTACCAGGAATCTCAGTGTAGGGAATATTCTATTCTGTAGGACTACATTCCTTTCATCTCTTTCCTGCTCCTATCCTGAGCTCCCCACTACTTAACACTTCCTAAGGTGGTAATATCCAGCCCCCTACTGAAACCTAGCTTGCCCTCAATATCACATCTGCCCCACCCTCCTCCAGGCTCTGGCTGTACAGATCCTTGGAAACACAAAAGACCTGCTTGACCAACTAAAGGTCAACAATAGACTCCTTGATACTATGGGGGCCCCTTCCTGTCACTCCTGCCCTGCTGCCCTCAGGGGCCCCAGTCTAGCTCCAACCACTCCCTTGATAAACAAGATCCAGGGAACTGCCAAGAAAATAGAGGGGGCTCTGAACTGATTGAAGCCAACTCTGTGGCAAAAAGGGACAGGGTTAGTGTTTTAAGTAGACCTCCCCCCACCTTGATCTTTCCTGCTGATGCCTTCCCTTCTCCCCTAATCTTTCTGGTGGTAGTGGGAGCACATCCATGTTTGGGTATCTTGGCTAGAGGCTGGGGGAGAAGGATGCTGTGACTGCTGTCAGTAGGGCCTCTCCCCACAGTTCCTGGTGCCAAAACTGAAGAGTGGCCAAGTATGTGATAGGAGAGGGGAAAGCAAAGGAGGAAGAGACACCTTTGTGGAGCTTTCCAGCCCGTTATCCTGGGGACTATGGTATTCAAACCCCAAGTTATACCTCACTTTCCTAAGCCTACTCTTTCCTCTCCCGGCTCAACAACAGCAGCCATGGAGGGTAATTACATCTCTTCCCTTGATCTGACTCCACTCTCTTCAGTGGCAGTTTTACTCTAAAAAGCTGAGGATTTCATAGTCCCAGCAGGTGGATTCCCACACTGCCCCCTCAAACTCAAACAAACAACCCTTTTGTACTAGTTCTTACACAGATATTCCAACCCTTGCTTACTGTCTGTTTGATATCCAGCTGACCCTGGAACCTCCCGTGTAGGGTATCTCTATTCAGTGCCAGTCTGACCTTCCAGATGACCACTTTGCCCCCCCCCTGCCCAATCTACCCTCACTGTGGTTTCAATTTTTCTTCTTCCCTCAACCCTCCATGCATGAGAAACGTGAAACCGGATGTCAGCTGAGGAGTCAGGCAGGTGCCCGTACCTGCCAAAGAAAAGCCACCTTGTTTGCCCATGGTCTTTAGCTTCCAGTCCTGCCAGTACACTTGGTATTCACTGCCAAGCCCAGGGTAGGGCTGCTGGGTGATGACACAACTACCTCCTAACTAGTCTAACTGTTGCCACCAGGTTGGGTCTTCCCTCCCCCCACCAACTCCTTGTTCCCAATTCATGCCCAAAGTTCAACGTCCCTGCCCAGAGGCCAGGGGAAGAGCAGGGACCTGCCTGGCTTATCTTTGGCCTCAAGTCCCTGGGACAGAAGGGGATGGAGAGGGGTGGAAAAGGGCTGGACAGGGATGTGAGCATGGGGGTTTGTGGAGGGAGAAGGTGACTCACGTATTGGAAGGGAAGGATGATGGCCAGAAGGATCCCGCTGAAAAACATAACCATGAGGAGTACAAAGAGGATGCCTTGGCAGGATGTGAAGTCAAACTGTGGGGAAGAGAAGACAGGAGAAGGGCATCACTTTGGATGTCCTCTCACTTCCAGTCAACAGCCTTCATCTACTTTCCAAACCTTGCTCGATTCTGCCCTTTCTTCTCCTCAGTTCTCCACCCATCCTCCAGATGTGAACTCCAGATCACCCTTCCCCTTGGTCTCCTGTTTCCAGATAGCCCCAACCCTGCTGATTCCCACCAAGCCTGTGGTCTCCCCTCACCCACTTGGGGTCCTTTGACTAACCTTGGTCTGGAAGCTGAATAGAGTCACGGAGAGGCAGACCAGGGCAGTGATGCCCAGACACAGAAGCACAGACTTGGTGTTGTAGTAACTGTGGAGCAAGAATCTTTGTCACCTGGGCAGGCAGGACCTGGGGCCCAGGATTAGGTCATCTGGTTTGGGGCCTCATCAAATGGAAATTATCTGCATCCCACTGATCTCTACCTTTCTCCATGGTTAGAATCAAAGAACTCCTTTTCTCCTGAATGGAGTCTGGAAGCCTTTTCTTAGCTGGGGTTCCCCACTTCCTCCCTCAGTAGAAAGGACAAGATGATTAAAGAGATGTTTCTAGGGCTCAGTTTCCCCAGGGAAGTTCCCAGGAAGTTCAGCTGAGGGCAAATCACCCCCTGGTGTCTAACCATCAGACATCTATGTTTTTGAACATGGCTAAAAACTGGTGAGTGACCTTCAAGGGAAATTCTTGTAAGGAGTCACAAAGGGGCAAGGTGTAACCAAAGAGAGGGTGTACACTGGTGTCCGTGTGTGCATGTGTCTATGTATGTGAAATTTTGCCTTGGCAATATCAGGAAGTTTAGGGACTGATTGAACATGTATATAAGCTACTTGATGGGGAGATATAGAACTGATTAGGTTTGACTCTGGCTGCCCTCTCCCCTTTCAGAAAGGATTGATGCAGGTAGTTGTAAACTGAGAAGTCAGCCTAGAAAAGGTAGACCAGGTTCCTCTGTTCCCCAGAATTACAGTTCTAGCATCCCCCACTTCCTCCCTTTTCATTACCTGGACAACATCCCAGTGAGGTAGGCCATAGACAGAGTCTGCAATGAGAAATAAATTAGAAGGGAGAGCCCTAGGAGATCAGATTTTGGGGACACAAGCTCATTTTATTTGACTCTTGTTCCTCACTCTTTCCTCCCACTCCCTAATCCTATTCCTTAGCCTCTAGGAGGGATGGATGTCATTAATCTCTGACGTAGGCTAGTGTTCTGGGAATTGAATTATCCAGTTAAAGGTCCATGGTGATCTCTGCCAGAGGTCAGGTGTGGAAGACAGAGACATCAATCCTATATGAAAACTGTCCCAGGTCCAAAACTACCGTAACTTTCAGGAACTGGTATCATTTGTCCAGGTGTTTTCTCCTTATAATCATCTTGTCTCTACTTTTCAGCCCATCTCTAACTTAAATTTGTGCCCCTCACCTCCACCCCAAGACCCTATCCAGCTCTTCCCCATACCTACCTTAAGCCCAACATCCCTCTTAGATTATTTTTTATAAACCACTGTATAAGGAATTGAAAAGGAGGCACAAGAAACTGTGTGTGTATGTATATGCATGTGTATGTGGGTTAGGGGATGGTAGGAATTGTGTGTATGTATAAGAATGCGTATGTGGGACAGGGGATGGTAGGAATTGTGTGTATGTATGTGCATGTATATGTGGGACAGGGATGGTAGAAACTGTGACTTTTTTAAAAAGAAGAATCAAGATAGCAATAGCTCTGTCCCAAAAGCTGTCATAAAGGAAACCCCCAATCTAAAGACCTCTTGAAGTCTCAACTCATTCCCCTGAGTGGGAATGTTCTGGTCTTGATGGTATCCTGCTTCTAAATTTTAGAATCTCAAACCTCACAGAGGTGGGAGAACCATGCCCATATCTGAAAGCTGCTCAGTCTTTGTCCCAGCCCACCCTTAGCCCTCGCTTCCTCACTTACAAAGATGCTCAGGAGAATCAGGTTCCAGGGGAAGTATCTCCTGTAATCCAAATTACAGAGATCAGTTAGGCCCACAAATTTCCTGGTGCCCTCTTCACTTTCTATAATTTCACTCACATCTCAACTCTTTGCAACCTGGCTCCTAACTCATCGCTCAACTGGTCACTTTTAGAAATCTTTCAAAAATGCTATCCTGAGCTTTTGTAATACCAACAGATATGAACATTTCTATATGTAAAGAAAAAATAAAAACTACATATGAAACAGCAAATCTCTATTGTGGACAGCTTGGTTTTTAAAGAGTTTACAATAACTTGGCCTCTTGAGATGCAAGACTTTCTTGCTTGTTCACCTCCCTCTGAACTTCCTTCCGTAATCTTTTATACATTTAAAAAATGTTTCAGTGATCCCTTTTTTCTCTTTTTCTGATATCAATAATTGTTGACTGACCCTTTTACTCTCCTAAGTCCCTCACCTCAATTTTAAAATAAAACCCTCTCTTGTAATGAATAAACAAAGTCAAGCAAAACAAATCCCCATGTTGGTGGTACGTGCAAATATGTGTCAGAGTCTACACCTCTAATCCATCATCTCTTAGTGAGGAGGTGAATGACATACTTCATCATTGGTTCGCTGGAGCTAGTTAGTCTCTGTATTGATCAAAGTCCAACAATCTCTCAGTTGCCATATCTTTTCTCAGTTCTCATTCTTGTAGACCTTTCTGTAGCATTTGAGTATTGACTCCTTCTTCCCTTCTAAACACTCCTCTTTTATGACACTGTACTCACTTGATTTTCTTCTTACCTGACTACTCCTTCTCAGTCACTTTTGCTGGAGCAATATCCACATCACATCTTCTAATTGTGTATACACGAATGCTGTATCCTGGTCTTCTCTTTCATATCTATACATTCTTACCTAGTAATCTCATCAGTTCCTATGAATTCAATTGTCATCTATCCCTATGCACATGATTCTCCTCTCTCTCTGTCTCTCTTTCTCTCTCTCTCTCTCTGTCTCTCGCTTTTCGGTCTCACATCACCAACTGCCTGTTAGATATTTCCAATCAGATGTCCTGTAGGCATCTCATATTCAACATGGCAAAAACTGAACCTAGTCTCTTTCCCTTCAAACCCACTTCTCTTCCTGCCTTGTCTACTTCTGTCAAGGGCACCATCGTTCTTCCAGGCTCCCAGGTTTACAACTTTGGCTTCTTATTATCCTTGGCTTTTCCCTCTCCTTCCCCCTTGCCCCACATACTTATTCACTCACCAAATCTTTTCATTTTTACCTTGCTAACACTTGGTACTTTCCCCCTCCTTTCCACTAACGTAACCACTGTCCCTAGTTCAGGTCCTTATCACTCTCCCATATATTACTGCGAGAGCCTTCTAATTTGTCTCCTGTCATAAGTCTCTCCTTTCTCCAACTCATCCTCCACACAGTCAACTACCAAAGTGATCTCCTTACATATAACATATATGTCACTCCCTTATTTGGTAAACTCTAGTTGCCCACCTATTGTCTCTAGGATCAATTATAAACTCCTTTGACATTTAAATCCCTTCCCAACCTGGTCACAACCTATCTTTCCAACCATATTACATATTACTGCCCTTCACTCCCTCTGTGATCCAACCAAACTGGCTTTCTTATTCTTACACATGAAACTCCATCTCCCATCTCTATGGCTGTCTCCCATGCCTAGAGTTAACTCCCTTCTCACCTCTGCCTCTTATAATCCAGTATTTCCTTTAAAACTCAAGTGCCACCTTATAAAGAAAATTTTCTTGACCTCTTAGCTGCTAGCGCTTCCCCCACTGCCCTTTGTATATACCACATATATGTATCATACATAAGTTTACATACAATGTGTATGTGTATATGTATATGATATCTTCCCCTATGGAAGGTAGACTCTGAGGGCATAGACTGTTTCGTTTTTGGCATGGTATCCCCAGTAGTCTAGTTCCTAGTACCTACTAGGTGTTTTATAAAATGATTATTGACTGAGTGATTATACCAGAGGACTAGATCCCTGATGCTTCCTCAACTATCATACTATTTCCTGAAGGCTCTGAGCTGCCTCTCCCCCTCCACCCACTTCTCAAGTCTATATAAAGAAAAGATAAAAGAACATCTTGATGGAGATACAGAACAACTGGATCTTCAAAGGACTGTACAGTATATGGGTCCCTAGGGTTCCAAATTCCAATTTCTTGCTCCACATTCCATTTTTCCTCTCGCTCTGGCTTAAATAACCATACCTTGGTCCAGAACAACAGGCCAGGACTAGATAAGTCATGAAGAACACAGCACTGAGGGAAGGAAAAGATACAAAGCATTATTAGCCATCTGGTACCCAGAGCTAGAAGAGTGAGCAACTGTCTCCCTTCCCTCCCCACCCCACACCTTTCCCAAGAGGGACAACTTTGATGGAATTAAGAGAACTATGTGAGGTGAGAAAACCCCGGAACTTATTCTTGATTGTACAGAGAGCTTAATATTGTAGCATTTAAAAGTAGAATGGATCTTAGAGATTATCTAGTTCACTATCCACCCCTTAATATTAGTTATTAAGTAACTGGCACTCAGAGAGGAAGTACAGAATCTTATAAGCAGTAAGCAGCAGACCTTTCCACTATACCATGGAGCCACCCATGACTTCCATGTAATTCAATTCAATAAGCATTTATTAAGCACCTACTAGGGCCAGGCACTCACCTAGGTGAGGAAGCAGTCCCTGCCATGGCGGGGGGGGGGGGCTTATATTCAACTAGGTGAAGGAGGGTGGTAGAAGGGGGAAGTGGTATAAGTAAGGTAAGTAAATATAAGATTGTGTGTGTTTATCCTTCATTGCCAAAGAAGACCATGCCTTCAGAGAAATGATGACATGACTCGCACTTGACTTTGTTTTGAGGGAGGGAGGGCTGTGCAGGTCACTAGCCTCATTTCTCCTCCAGAGCCATCTGGATCTAGTGACCAGATATTCTGGAGATGACCCAGGATGAGGCAATTGGGGTTAAGTGACTTGCCCAAGGTCACACAGCTAGTGAGTGTCAAGTGTCTGAGGTGAGATTTGAACTCAGGTCCTCCTGACTCCTGCATTGATGCTCTATCCACTGCACCACCTAGCTGCCCTAAATACAAGATAGTTTAAGGATGGAGAAAGTGCCAACAAAGGGGTTGGAGTGCAGTACCCTTTGAGAGGGCTTTCCCAAGAAGGTGCATCTGAGCTGAGCCTTGAATAAGGGTCCAGGGCAGCAGAGTTGAGGAGGGAGTGTCTTCCAGGGATGGAGGTGACAGCATCTTCTTCCAAGGCGAGATGGAATAGGAGATAGAATACTGATCTTGAGTAACAGGAGATTAGTTTGACTTGAGGGTAGGGTGAATGAAGGGGATTTATGTGAAATAAGTCCAAGAGAGTAGACTGAAATGAGATTGTAGAAGATCTTACATGCCAAACGGAGGAGTCTGTACTTTATCTGAGGAGGATTCTAAGGAGCTACAGAAGAATTTTGATTTAAAGAGTGATATTCTCATTCCTGTGCTTTGACTATTTTGGCAGCTGTATGGAGAAGGGAAATGTTGGAAGCAGGGGCACTAATTAGGAAATTACTATACCAGGGGACAAGAAGAGCCTGAATTAGGGTGGTGAAAGATGCTATGGAGGTAGGATCAACAAAATCTGGCAACTGACTGGATAGGGTAGAGAAAGGATATTGAAGAGTCAAGTATGGCACTCTAAAGTTGTAGAACTGGAAAATGGAAGAGAATAATTATTTATTAAGCACCTACTATGTATGTACCAGGCACCCTACTAAGTATTTTTTACAAATATTTCATTGGATCCTCATAACAACTCTGCAAAGTAAGTACTATTATAGTCCCCGTTTTACAGTTGAAGGAAGAGGGCATACAGAAATTAGGCGACTTGTCCAGGGACACGTAAGCTAGTAAGTTACTGATTGACGTTAGGCACATTGAACTTCTCAAAAACACTCCACTTTCCAGGCATTTTCACTGACTGTCTCTCAAGCTTGAAATTCTCTCCCTCCCTAACTTTAACTCCTGGTTTCTATCAAATCCCTTCCTACAGGGATCCTTTTCTGGTTCTCCCCTTAGTTTGAGCACTTTCCCTCTCTTGATTATTTCCAATTTACCCTATGGATAACTTGTTTGCACATGGTTGTTTGTCTCTCCCATTAGACTGTAAGGTCCTGGAAAGCAGGTTTTCCCTTTCTTTGTATTCTCAAAAATTAGTACAATGTCTGGCACATAGTAGGTGTTTAATAAAAACTTTCTGACTGAACTGAGGAATGGCAAAATTTGGAGGATTGTTAGATTTTGAAGTAAAGATAATGACCAAGATAAGAGTTTAGGAAATGTTCAGTTTGAGATGTCCATGATATATTCAGGTGGGGATGTCCGATAGGTAGCTGGTGATATGGAACTGGAGCTAAGACACTAGTATTAGATATAGAGATTTGGGAGTCATTTAAAAAGAGGTGATAATTGAACCCATGGGAGCAGCTATATAACCAAGGGAGGGTGAAAAGAAGGCCCAGGATAAAAGACATAATTAAAATTTATTGTATTAAAAATAGTTTGAAGGCAAGTGTTCGTAACTTTTTGTGTGTGTGTGTGTTTCATGGACCCCTTTGGCTGTCTGGTAAAATCTACAGACTTCTGGGAATAATGTTTTCAAATGTATAAAATAAAATTGCAAGATTGAAAAGGAAGCCAATGATATTTAAATACAGTTATCAGAATGTTGATTTAAAAACCCCTGCTTTAGAAAGCAGAGGAGGAACTAGAAGAATTATAATTAGAGAGGATAGTCTTAGAATCTAAGTTAATGGAGGTAATATGAGGGCTGGGAAATGGTGTGATCCAAGGTAGAACCATCCTTGGGGGTAAATGAAATAGAGTGAAGATACAGGAGTTGAAGGGTTTGATTGTCAGGTCAAGATGTTTGAGGGATCATTAACACAGATACTGAGGGCAGGGGATGAGGTAAAGAGTGAGGTGAATGCTAAAGTCCTCAAGAAAGGAGGGAGAATGACCTGGAAGTCAATAGATGGTAGCAACAAGAATACAGACTGAGTGGTATAGATGGTACAGATGTGAGGGGAGTGACTCTCAAAGGAGGAAGGGTGCTTAAGTGAAGGTGATGAAAGGAGAGCAGAGAAGTAACAGTGAATAGTTAGCAGTCAATACGACTTTTCTTCCTCCTGTCCTGAGGTGTTGGTGAGCATGAAAGAAAGGGGCATCCTGCTCTAGAAGGCATGACCAAGCATGTCACTAGTACCTTTTAGAAGGCATACTAGAAGGGCAAAGTGGAGGAGAAAGACTAGGGAGGCGGAAGGCTGACCCAAGAGTAATGACAGGGGAAGGTTTTAATCTGGCAGATGGTGACCAAATCACAAGGCTTAAGGAAAGAGATGAGCGTAGAATAGAGTGAGGCTCTCAGTCAAAATCTTTAACGATCCTGGCATCTGAGTGGTGATTAGTTCTAGGGTCGGCAGTAGGATGAGAGGATAGAAGGGCAGCCTAATCTGGGTATGTACCTTAGTACCTAGTCTTTGTATCACCTTTTATCTTGTCTAGTCTGAATAAAAATGTACATCCCTACCTCCTATCTCCAAGGGTGCGTGCGCGCACACACACACACACCTACACCTCTGAAGAAATCCCTGCTTAGATGTGAAGGAGGAAAAAGTCACAGACCCCAGGGTTTACCTCAACTTCACACTTAGCCCTAGGAATCATCACTTGGTGGACCAACCTTTGTGAGTCTACACAGTGACATGAACCGATGGAGGTGTGTGATACTACATCCTTAGTGCATAGCACGGTGTCTGGCATATAGTAAATCTTTGTTGATTGACTGAAATCTTGAGCTTGCTTCACAGCTCCTGTGGTACTTTCTATGTGAAGACTTTTCTCCTTATCTCCCCAGCTACCAGTGCCCTCCCCAATTACTTTGTGTATTTATCTTGCCTACTTACTTTTCACGTATATACCTTGATAGCATGTAAACTCCACGAGGCAGAAACTTTTTTTCCCCCATTCTTTTTTTGGCTTTGTATCCTCAGCACCTAGCATGGTCAGTGTCTGGCACATTATGTCCTTAATAAATGCTTGTTGATTGATTAATCATGAATAGTTGATTCGATTCTCTCTCATATATATTGTATATTTATTATGTATTTTTATATACTCTGATATGTATGTATGTGTATATATACTCACATATATGTATGTATGTGAAATATGTGTGAGTATATATGAGCAATATACACAACATATGGATACATATATGATATACATGCATATGTGTATAAATACTCATATATGTACACACACATATATGGCCCTTAGCCTTCTGTTATCCAAGCTCAATAGTTACCTACTCTTTTACTTTTTTCTTCCCAAGGACTATCCACACATACATTTTATCACACTTATAACCTTCCTAAAGTTATCTCATCCCCCAGTATCTAAGTAGTTTTGAGCTAGATGAAAGTCTCTTGTCTCTTTTCAAACCCAGTTCAAGATTCTTCACTTCAAAGAAGACTTCCTTGTCCAACCCTGAATCTAGGATCCAGTTTTGTCCAACCCCTGAATTGTCTGGAATTCTGTCTCAATATTTCTAGTGAGGTTATTATGCACTGCTAGGCACTGTGGTGTATACAAAGAAACATATGAAGTAGACCCTCTCCTCGTGGAACTCACAATCTAGAAAGTGAAATAAGATATGCAATCATTTATAATGTAAAGCAGTAAAGGCAATACAAGTATTATATGAGTAGTGGAAGCTAGGTGCTACCAAATTACAGAGGAAGGATGGATCACTCATGATTGGTGTAACTTGGAGGTGGCATTTGAGCTAGGCTTTGAATGAGAAGGGAAGGGGAAGGAGGAGGAGTAAGAGGGAGGAGGAAGGGGAAGTGGGAAAGAGAAGAGGAAGGGGAAAGGAAAGAGAAAGGGGAAGGGGAATGGAAAAGGGGAAGGGAGGTACTTCCAGGTAAAGAGGAGCAGAGACAAAGTCTAAGAGGCAGAAAAGCAGGGGACACATAGGATTAATATATAGTCTAGTTTGACGGTTCTGGAGGTTTTCTGTAGGAAGAGTATGTGTGAGAAAGACAGACTGGGGTCAAATCAGTGAGGTCTTTGAATGCCATGCTTAAGTCATTTTTAAAAAATTTTTTTAGCTTCTTTTTTTCATGCTTAGGTCTTTTAAAAAATAATGTGATAACAACCCATGGAATTTGAGGAATGGAGTGGCACGATCAATGTATTGCTATTGGGAAAGTAATTTGGCAGTCATGTGGAGGATGGGGCAGAGAGATAAGGGAAGAGGTCCAAGGAGAAGGCACAAGAACTGAAGGTGGGGGAGTGGAAAGAAAGCGACACATGCCTTGAGATGCTCAAGGAAACCTTGCAGCCTTGATTACCTGAGGGGCTGGGATAGAGAGATGATCCAAACTTTCTCACCTGGATGACAGAAGCACACCTAACAAAAACTGGGAAGTAGGTAGGAGGGGGCAAGTTTTATTAGTCAGGTGATAAGTGCAATTTGTTCAGTCATTTCAGTTGTGTCTGACTCTTTGTGACCCCATCTGGGGTTTTCTTGGCAAAGATACTGCAGTGGTTTGCGATTTCCTTTTCCAACTCATTTTATGGACAAGGAAACTGAGACAACAAGGTTAAGTGACTTGCCCAGGGTCACACAGCTAGGGAGTGGCTGAGGTTGGATTTGAACTCAGGTTTTCCTGACTCCAGGGCCTGTGCTCTATCCACTGCACCCTTAACTTCCCCTAAGTGCAATTTAGGACATACTAAATCTAGGATAGTGTTGAATTTAATATCCACCAGGTAGCTAGAAATCTGGGTCTGGAGATCAGAGCATCTTGGCTTTAGAGCTGGAAGGGACCTTAGGGTCCCCTTGGTTTACAAATGAGAAAACTGAAGCACACCAAGGTTTCAAAGTCATACAAGGAAGTAGCAGAGCTGGGGATTTGAACTCAGGTCCTCTAAAGCTGTTTTCATTCTCTTCCACTACTTCTTTTATGCTTTTGGGGAATCTTCCACCTATATGTGGGTGATATTTAATGCTGTGGGACTGGAGAGTGCCAAGAGAAACTGTATGGAAAGAGAAGGGGGCTGAGGTGATAGACACCCAGATTTTAGAGGAAGAAGAACCAGTGAAAGATCCTGAGGAAAAGAACAAGGAGCAGGATCCTGCGATACTAGGAAGGCGAAGGAGGATGGAGCTTCATGTAAGAGGGCCAGATGTTGCACAGGGGCCACAACAACCCTTTTCCAAAAGGTGGGGTCATTGCTATTGTTTTGTTTTTGTTTTGGGCTGACCTAACTCTGCCACCGCTGGACACCCTGGCTTTCCACGACTCTGCAGGATTTGCTCCGGCAGGGAGAGGAAGCACAGAGAAAGATGGAGACTGGAAAAAGTCAGGACAGCTGATTGGGACTTTAGCAGGGAAAGCATCATTCCTCAAAGTAAGGAGGTGGGGAGGTAGGAGGAGAGGCTGTCATCAGGTTGGTGAGAAGAGCGCCAGGTGCATTAGACTGGATCCCCAGGCTCAGGCTGAGTTCCTAAGTCTCAAGGCTGTTTACACACTGTTGGGAAAGGAAAATTCGACTCCCCTGAGGCCAGCAAGCAAACTGAGGCAGCCAGGTGCCTTTGTTAGTCAGCCTTCTCAGTGGAGGGTCCTGGGCATTCTGTGCAAACCGAGATAACAGACCCTCACATGCCAGGAACTCAGGCAGAGAAAGCAAAGAAAAATGAAGCGCAGCCTGCCAATGTTCTGGACAGCGTTGCTGGGGGTCGGGAGGACTGAACAAGAGTAGAGCTCTGGGGAGGCGAGCCAGGCAAGCTGCCTGGAGGAGTTGGGGGATTGTGCCCTGGATGGCGACTCCAGGTTTGGGCCGACACAAAGAAAATTAATGCTTCACTCCTTTTTCAGCCCTGGGTTTTTCTCCTTTCTTTCTTTTCCATCCCTGTCTTACTACACACACACACACACACACACACACACACACACACACACACACACACACGCACTATAATTAATGTCTCTTTGTGCCACCCAGTACCATCCCTTGTAGCCAGGTTTCTGCAGTCATGTTCACAGAAATTTTCCTCCTGCTACCCAGTCTGTGATGGCCATATGCCTATTTCCCAAGGTTACATTGTCTCCCTAAACCCCTCTCAAAACTTCCCCCATGGCCTCCTTTCACTTTGCCCCCAAACCAAGTTGGATCAGAGAAGCACAATTGAAGTTGACAGTCTCAGAGTCTTTTCCTAGACAAAAATTCCCATAGCAACTCATGCAGAGGAGCCTGAGAGCTAGGGCCAGGAAGATTATATTTCTCATTGGACTTGATGCCTCATTTCCACGCAGCCCTGGTTATGTGGGCCAAAGCTTATTTTCTAGGCTGGTCCAACACAGGATGCTGTGCATGACAAGGGAACCATGCCAACCAGACATGCTGCTGGTCCCAGGGAGACCTCATTAGCTTTAGAAGCACATGCGGGAGGGGAGTACCCCTTAGGGCACTTGTCCTTCCCTCCTACACACACACACACACACACACACACACACACACACACACACACACAGAGAACAAATCCCCAGGGTGATATTTCTTCCAAACCCTGCTCCCTTAAGACAGGTCAAACAGTTGGAATCAGGGGAGCATCTTCAATCTGGGTTTCAGTGGGAGAATCTTCCTTATCAATCTAGCACTCTTGTAAGTGATGGGGACAGAGTTCTGGTTGCTTTGAAACTCTTGGGAGCAGATGGATCTACAGGAGGGGGCTACTCTTAACCTAGAGCCCATGACCTTTTAAAATACTTTTATAATTATATTTCAATATAACCAAGTTACTTGGCATTTTTGCAAAAATTTTACAAAAAATTTGTAAGCAAATTTGTATTTTTTTCCTTTTTCCTATGCTTCTAAAGAACATTCTTCTGAGAAGGGTTCCGTAGGCTTCACAAGTTTGCCCAAAGGTCCAGGACACAAGAACTCTTGTTCTTGACAATTTTTTGTCATGCCAGTTGAATGTTATTGCATCCCATATAGTTTGCCACTGTTTTCTAGGGTAGCTCAGAGGTCCAGTTTGGAGCAGAATTGCCAATCTGTTCCCAAAGTAAATTAGTTACCTGCCTAGGGCTCTATCCTTGTGTTAGTTTTCCAAAGGGGGAAGGGGACAAGTGGATGATAACATCATCTCTTGAAAGATGGAGGACACTGCAGGATTGAGTCCAAATTTATAATCCACTACCAACCTGCCTCTCCAAATGTGCTGCTCTCCCATGTAAACTAACTCAGCATGGCCTAGCAGAGACAAAAAACCTGGGTTCAACTTCTGCTCTTGACATTAATCATAAAACTTTGGCCAAGTCACTTAATCTCTGCCTGTCTCAGTTTCCTCAACTGTAAAATGGGGATCATAGTAGCATCTACCTCCCAGGGTTACTGTGAAGCTCAAATGAGATGGCATTTATAAAACACTTAGCACAGAACCTGGCACATAGTAGGTGCTTAATTAATGTCTGTTCTCTTCCTACCTAAGGCTCAGGGAAGTGACTCATTCAGGGTCACACAGCTAATAAGTATCTGAGGCCAGTTTCGAACTTAAGGCTGTGAACTTAGGCACACTATCCACTCCACCACCTAAATGCTTTAGTTTTCACGGGTAAAAGGAGGTAGTTGGACCAGACGATAGACTTTGAACTCTCTTCCCACTCTGTATCTATGATCCTGACAATGCTGTGGTCTGTTCAGACTGGCCCATTCACTGAAGCCTGACCAGACATTGAGAATTCCCATCTTCGGGGCTTTGATCCTCTGCCTGGAATATCCTTCCTAACTTTGTTTTCTCTGCCTAGCTACTCTTTAGTGCCCATCTCCTTCAGGAAAGCTGCCCTCACCCGGCCACTCCCCCTTCTTCCTGTGAACTCCCACAGCATTAAATGTCATTTGGCACTAATCAAATATTTCCTTGTATTTCTAGTTATCTTTCTCACATGTGATTTGTTTCTGTGACGAGGTTTCAAGCTGTTAAAGGATAATGACCCTATCAGGCACCTCTCCTTTATCACCCACCTCTGCCTAGCAGAGGTGCTCAGTAAATACTTCCCCAATGATTACGATGGTGGTGACTGAATTTCTGTTCTGGGGCTTTCCCCTCCAGCCGTCCTCCGTCACCCAGCAGCCTCCTCAGCCCTGGCCCCCAGTAACTCTCAGAGACTAAATATACATGAGCAAATTGTTTACACAGTTCAGAGAACAGTACAACTTCAGTCTACCTGGATAACTCAGGCTAGTGTGTATGTTTTGGCTGGAATTTTATGGATTCTTTGCCTGCAAAGATTGGGCCAGAATTACCCAACAGATCCAAACCCATTCCCCTCATTTTACCCACTTTGTTTCTTGAAGGAATAGGATATGTTTGGAAAGTTAAGTATATAGCTAGCATGGGATCACCCCCAACATTACTATTGTTGTTCAGCATTCTTTCTTACAAACATGGACCCCATGACCAGGGTTTCCTTCTCTATGTGGGTTTTCCCTTTCTTAAGGGAATGAAAAGAATCCCCAAGGAGTAAAGTTTAGCTTTGTTAACATCTAAGTATTATAGAAACGTGATTTGTCATAGAGGAGAGTCAGGCGAAGGAGGTTCCCAGGCTAATGTCTCCCTTCGACAGGCCACCACTCAGGGGTAGGGAGCTTTAAGTCCTAGGCCTTTACACATTTCTGCCCTCAGAACCTCTCTGAGGACTTTGATTGCTACAGTCCTCTCTGAGGAGAGGGTCCAGGCCCTCTTGAATGGCAGAAGTCATGGGATACTCCAGAGGATATGTATGTATGGGCCAGAAGTCTGGTTCTCTGTGTCTGAAACTGCTTAGCTAGCAGGAGGCAGTTTGGGAGTCCCTGGGGGATCAAGGTCTCTATGTCTAGATCCCCTGGGAAATGGTTTCCTGACCCAACTGAGGAGCAGATCTGCTTGTTATACTCACTAGGATGCCCAGTACCATGCTGGGTTGCTCTGAACATACGCCTTGACTGGTTCACTGCAGGAGAGAGAGAAAGGATATGTGTTATATTTTTTTCCTGTCCCAAGCCCCATGAAAAAATACCCCAAGTATTTATAGAGATCTCTAGATGATATTTTTCAAACCTGGCTGTCCTCTATAAGGAGGTCTATTGCTTGAGATGCCTAGTATGGAGATGAGTCAAAAAGCCCGAGTCCTGGATCTTTCATTTAGGTCATTCTGGGGCCAGGAGAGATCTTATCCACTTTTTTTCTCTCAGGTCTTTCTGCTTGGACCTCTAAAACACCCATGTCCCTTCCTTTGGCACTAAATTTGGATGAGATACACAGAGCTTCTCCCCAGAGTTCAACAGAACCAGCTATATATTTTAGGCCTGTCCCATGATTTCTTGCATATTGCCATCTAATTTCTTGAAGGAGGCTGCTAGGTGGCACAATGAGTACAGTGTAGGATTTAGTCAGGAAGACTCAAGTGCAAATTCTGCCTCTGACATGTGACCCAGGGCAAGTTGATTAACTTCTTACAGCTTCAATTTCCCCATTTGTAAAATGAGGATAGTAACAGCGTCTTCCTTAAAGGGTTGCTATTATTGAGATAATACATGCAAGCCTTAAAGCACTATGTAAATCCTAGTAGTTAACATTATTATTCAAGATCCAATGCTCTTTACTGCCTTGCGTGTGAGCTCAACCAGCCTATGTGTCTGCGGTAGTGGCCAGACTCACCAGAAGGTGAAGAGGGCTACAACCCCCACAGTCAGCAGCAGCTGGATCATTAGGATGGAGTAGACCTGTTAGGAAAGAAGGTGGAAGAAAGAAGAGGTCCTCAGAAATAGGGAAAGAGCTCCTCAGGACCGGGTAAGCCTAGGCCCTCTCACATGGGTTATAGATGGGAGTCTAGCTTTCCATGCTGTCTTATGAACAGGTACTCAAGCCAAGATCTAGCTGGACTAGATAAATTCTTACTCTTCTGGGAGATACTAGAAAGGAGTGGAAATGGAACCCATCATAGGAAGCAAAAAGCAACCAAGTAAAGGGGTTGAAAAGTGGAGCCCACTGGTCAAAGGCTGATCTAGCTTGGAGAAGGCAGGAGGGCTCACAGAACATTAAATATTCAGGTTTTCCCCAAAGATGTGGATGGAAGTAGAGGGAAAGGGGCTACTTACCTTTCTGACAAATACTCTTCTCACGTTAGGATCATCCCAGCTGAAGGTGGTGAAGATCTCAGGATCTCCAGAGTACCCACCACTTCCATAGCCAGGGCTGCCATCTGTAGAAAAGGGTATCAGATCATGGAACACAGTTGGCTTTGTCCTTATGTCCCATGCTTCTCCATCAGCCCTATCCCTGAACTTTCAAACTGGCTGTTTGTTCCTGCTCTTTGAAACCCTTTATTTATAGGTTATTTCATGCGCCCCTCTTTAAGAACCTTTCCCTGATTCAACATTCCCCAGATTCTCAAGTTCCTTCTGCTTAGTACTGATGTCCAGAGCCCTGCTTTACAATTGCTTGATCAGTCCAAGTCTTGCTGTTCTGTGTCCTTGGTACATCCTACCTCCCCCAGTAGACTTGGACCCATCACTTTTATTCAAGTGATTTCCAAATCTATAGCCTTGATCTCACTCTTGAAGTTAGATCAACAAATATATTAAGCACCTACTATATGTCAGACCTGTATTTTCCAAAACCATCTCCAGCTGTATATGCCAACAGGTCCTCAAATTCAACTCATTCAAAGTCAAGCCTTTTCTCTTTCCCCTGTAAATTCCTCATCACCCCTTCTAATGGTTCTTTTGAAAAAATCACTGGTACCACCATTCACTCAATTTCTTGTGCCTGTAACCTTGGGGTTATTTTCAACTCTTCTCTTTCCTACATCTTTCATATTCAATCAATCAGTTGCCAAGTTCTAAATGGATAGAGTGGATAGAGTGCTGGAGTCAGGAAGACCTGAGTTCAACTCTGGCCTCTGACACTAACTAGCTCTGTGACTCTGGGCAAGTCACTTTACTGTTTGCCTCAGTTGCCTTATCTATAAAACATGGATATTAACAGCACTTATCTCCCACGGTTGTTGTGAAGCTCAGGGAAGATGATCATTGTAGAGCACTTAGTATAGTGCCTGGCATATAGTAACTTTTATAGATAATTATGGGCTGTGGGTTCAGAGCTAGCATATGTGAGTCTTTCTACTCTGCCATCTTGGCTCCGCCCCCCCATAACTTTTATATAAATGTATTATTTTTATTTGTTCTTGTTCAGTTGTGTCTGACTTTCCATGACCCCATCTGAGGTTTTGCCATTTCCTTCTCTGACTCATTTTCCAGATGAGGAATTGGAGACAAATAGGGTTCAGTGACTTGGTCAGGGTCACACTGCTAGAAAGCACCTGAGGCCAGATTTGAACTAAGGAAGAGGAACCTTCCTGACTCCAGGCCCAGGGCTCTATCCACTGTGCCTCCAGCTGCCTTCATTATTATTATTAAGTTCTGTCAATTCTGTTGGCTTCCATATTATCTTTCTAACCCCTCTGCCCTACCCCCACCCATAAGGACTACTGTAGTAGTCTACGAAAAGGCTTTCTGCCTCTCTTCTTTCTCTTGACTAAATCTGTCCTTCCTTCTGTATCCCTTTTTTGTGCCCAGTGCATACACATTAGGCACTAATTAAGACTGCTGATTGATCAATCTATTCATGTTACTCTTCTGCTCAAAAATGGCTTCCCACTGCTATGTCCTGGAAGTCTGAACTCCTAGTTTAGTTCCCAGGCTTTCCAATCTGGCTCCTTCTACTCTCTGGAGCCAGTCTTCCCTCAATGTTATGCTTCACTCCAGTTAGATGGTACAGTGGACCATCCCTGAAGTGCATTTTCCCATTTCCAGGCCTTTATCCTCCCTTTTCCTTATGCCTAGAATGCCCTTCCTCTTTTCACCAACCCAAGTGCCAAAGATGTCTTCCCTAATCTTGAGAGACAATAATGAACAACCTCCCCCACCTTGTACCTAAGATATCACTTTGTTTGCATTTCTCTATCATTTTTTATTTTAGTTATTCGTATATGGGTTAGGTCTTCCTAATAGACCACAACTTTCATGAGGGCAGGAACTTTGTGAATCTAAATTTTGCACTCCTTCACCTTACTCCAAACTTCCTATGATTCAGTCAGTCTTCAGTGAGGAAAGGTGCCAGAGGTGGATGAATACTACATTCTGATCTCAAAATTACCTTGATTCCCCTTGTGGAATTGAAGACCAAAAGAAACTCCTAGTGGGTTCATCAGAAAAAGAGAATGCCTAGAGTATGGTCAAGGTCATAGGTCAAGTAACTTGGTTGGGTAGGATCAACTCAAGGATTGAGTGATTTTCAAATATGGGCAGCATTCTTTCTAAGCCCCAGGAGGTCCACAGAAAGGTTGGGGTAGGGATCATAGGTCATCCAACTTTGCTGGCCTAATGGTTCAGAAGAAAGTGGGCTAGTTTCCTGGCCCCTTTCTGCCTTGCCCATTCATCAAAGGTGGACAGCTAAAGCTTCTCTCCTTGTAATGGTCTTGGGGAATATCCTGAAATAGAAGGGTTTAAAGAACGTGGGTCTGGAGGGGACTCCCTGTTACTCCCTTTAGGCAATTAGTCCTTAGAATCTTAACTTCTAAGCCTCTCTACTGTCCTCTATTTTTCCTCCAGCAATGAGTAGAATCAGAAACCTATATTCCTCACTCTTAGGTGAGGAAGGGATTCTTCTATACCCATTCTTCTGCACTCAAGCCAAGACAGAAAGTGTGTCTGGGATCAGGAAGACCTGGGTTCAAATCCAACCTCAGACACTTACTAGCTGTGTGACCCTGGGCAAGCCATTTAACCTCTGTGTGCCTTAGTTTCCTCATCTGTAAAATGGGAATCATAATAGCACCTATCTCTCAGAGTTGTTGGGAGATTAAATGAAATGATATTTGTAAAAAGCTTTGGATGGTGCCTGGAACATAGAAAGCTTTTAATAAATGCTTGTTTAATTCTTTTCCCTTTCTCCCAAATCCTATCTTTCTCCTGAACCCTCAACACCTTTAGTTAAGACTGGTGATGAGGGTGGGAATGGTCACAAAAAGTGGAAGAAGTAGGGAGGAGAAAGAGTTAGTGAAAGTCCTAGTGTCTCTATGGTGTCTTTTATGCATATCCAATGTATTGGATTGATTCACACTGAGGTCCTAGGTCCCAGTTTTCCCTTTACACTGAGTGGAGGACATGGGAAGTCTTAGGGAATCTCTAGGTACTTTATGAGTCCCTTTCTCTCTATTTCATGAGTCTGGGGCTGAAGCTGTGGATAGGAAAGAATAAGGTAAGAATCTAAAGAAGAGCAGGGCACAGGAGAATGTTACAAAAGGGAAAAAGAAGCCAGGGCACAGATTGGGTTGCAGAACTCATTGAGTCCAGAATGTTGAAGCTGGAGAAATACCAAGACTTCTGTCAATCCCGGTGAAATGCCCTTTATGGGAAACAAGACAGAGTTGGATATGGGGAATTCAAAAGAAAACGAAGACATTAAGAGATGTCACCAGCAAGTAGTTTAGGGGACCCTTCCCAGGCCCGTGTTCCATCTAATCTAGATAGTTAACTCGCATGACTCCTGATTCTGCTTTTCCCCTCCAACCACTCAAAAGCCCAGGCACATACCCATACCTTATCCATTGCCACCTCCGAGTCTTCACAAACCATTACCCTTACTTATGATGGCTTCTTCTCTCTTTTTGACTCATGAACCCCAGAATTGTTGAATGAACTCCTCCTCTAGCTTAGAAAACCATCCCTTCTCCCTCTTTCCTCTTCCCTTCCCCCTCCTCACTTTGGATACAGATTCTGGATCCTGATCAGTAATTTCTAATTCGGTCCTTAGTCCTGTCAACCTATGTTGCCCTTCCAATCAGCCTTTCCAAGAACAGAAGTATTTGTGTTCCCTCCTTCTTCCACTACCATAAAACTGAGGAACTGAGGCTGACTAGTTGGTTATCATTACAATAGTGATACAGGAGACTGCTTCCATACTACTTCTTTCTAAGTTTTTCATCGGGTCTCATCATACCCCCAAAGGTCCAAGCTTCTAGGGTTGGGGAGACTCACTTGGGTCCACGTAAGCCCAACTGGGATGAAAGGGCACAGTTGGGGCTGGTGGAGGGAAGGCCCCAGCCTTCAGCCCCTCCCCTGAGGTAGCTTCCTCATAAGTAGGAGGGGCCAAGGGAGCTGATGGAGTTTCCTTCTTCTCTCCATTTGCCTGTTGCTGCCCCTCTGTCCCAGGGGCCTTGTTAACCACTGAAACCTGTGGAAAATGAGCAGAGAGTCAGTCATTAAGGAGAAAATGAGAACCATGTCTTCACACACACACACACACACACAGCATTTAATTCTTATGTCACTTAGTTCTCTGGGGAATGAGAGGGAGGGGAAGTAGGCCATTTTCTTTTTCTATTTCTTTTTTAAAAAATAGTATTTTATATTTTCCCCCAGTTATGTTTAGAAAATTTTTAGCATTCATTTTTACAAGCTTTTGAGTTCCAAATTTTTCTCCCTCCCTCCCTTCTCTCTTCCGTAAATGGTAGACAGTTTGATATAGTCTGTCCATGTGTTATCATGCAAAAATATTTCCATATTAGTCACAGTGGTGAAAGAAGAAACAGATCAAAAGAGAAAAAAAGCCACATGAAAGAATAAAGCAAGTGAAAAAAATATTCTTCAATCTGCACTCAATCCATCAGTTCTTTATCTGGATGTGGGTAATATTTTCCTTCCTAAGTACTTTGTACCTGCCTTGGATCACTGTGTTGCTGAGAAGACCTGAGTCATTCATAGTTGATCATCACACAGTGTTGCTGATACTGTGCACAGTGTTTTATCAGTTCTGCACATTATACTTTGCGTCAGTTTATACAAGTCTTTCCAGGTTTTTCTGAAATCTGCCTGTTCTTCATTTCTTATTGCATGAAAGTATATATCATTACATTCATATACCATAGTTTGAGCCGCCATTCCTCAGTTGATAGGCATCCCCTTGATTTCCAGTATTTTGCCACCACAAAATGTGCTGCTATAAATATTTTTGTACATAGAGGTCCTTTTCATTTTTTTTTTGATATCTTTGGGATACAGATATAGTATTGGTTATTGCTGGATCAAAGGGAATGAATAATTTGGTGGCCCTCTGGGCAAAGTTCCAAATTGCTCTCCAGAATGGGTGAATCAGTTCACAAGTCCACCAACAGTGCATTAATGTCTCAATTTTCCCACCTTTTCTCCAGTATTTATCATTTTCCCTATTCTGTCATATTAGCCAATCTGATAGGTATGAGGTGGTACCTCAGTGTTGTTTTAATTTGCATTTCTGTAATCAAAAGTGATTTAGAGCACTTCTTTACATACCTATTGGTAGCTTTAATTTCTTCATCTGAAAACTGCCTATTCGTATTCTTTGACCATTTATCAGTTGGGGAGTGGCTTGTATTCTTGTAAAGTTGACACAGTTCTCTACATATTTGAAAAATGAGGCCTTAATCAGAGACACTTAATCAGAGAAACAAAGATGTTTCCCATCTTTCTGCTTTCCTTCTAATCTTGGTTGCATTGGTTTTATTTGTACAAAAGTGTTTTAATTTAATATGATCAAAATGATCTATTTTACATTTGTAATGCTCTCTATCTTATGTCTGGTTATGAATTCTCTTCATAGATTTAACAGGTAGACTATTCTTTGCTTTTCTAATTTGCTAATGGTGTCACTCATTATGTCTAAATCATGCCAAAAGTCTGTTATATCTAACTTTTCTAATATTCTATTTACCTCCTTACTTTCTTTCTTGTTTTTTTGGGTTGGATTTATTGAGTTTGGAGAGAGGACAGTTGAGGTTCCCCCAATAATACAGTTTTGCTCTCTATTTTTTCTGTAACTCACAACCTTTCCTTTAAGAATTTGGATGCTATACCACTCGGTGCATATATGTTTAGTATTGATGTTGCTTTATTGTTTATGGTATCTTTTAGAAAGATGTAGTTTCCTTCCTTATCCCTTTTAATTATATCTATTTTTGCTTTTATTTTGTCTGAGATCAGGATTGTTACCCCTGATATTTTTACTTCAGTTGAAGCATAATAGATTCTACTCTAGCTGCTTGCCTTTATAAATTCTCAGTGAGTATCTCTCTGCTTCAAATGTGTTTCTTGTAAACAACATAGTAAAGAATTCTGTTTTGTGATCCCTTTGCTATCTGCTTCCATTTAATGGGATAGTTCATTCCATCTACACTACAGTTATGATTACTACCTGTGTATTTCCCTCCATTCTTTTCTTTCTCCTTCCTGTTCTCTCCTTTCACACTTTCTCTCTTGTTGTTTTTCTTCTGTCTACCACCTCCCCTGATCTGCCCTTCCTTCTGTCAGTCTCCCCAACCCCTCTCCTTTCTTTGATCTTCTCCCTTCGTACTTTCCTGTCTGGCAAGACAGATTTCTATATTCCACTGATTGCATATATGATTCCCTCTTTGAGCCAATACTGATGAGTGTAAGTTTCAAGCAATGCTCATTGCCCACCTTCCCATCTTCCCCTCTGCTGTAATAAGTCTTTCATGCTTTTTCATGTGAAATAATTTACCACATTTTACTTCTCCCTTCCTTCTGTACTTATTGTACTCCTCTTTCTCATCCTTTAATTGTTTTATGTCATTCCCTCAAATTCACCTTATATCCATACTCTCTATGTATGTTCCTTCTAGCTATACTATTAGTGACACAATTTTTAGGAATTACAAGTATCATCTTCCCATGTAGGGATGTAAATAGTTTAGCTCTACTGAATCCCTTATGTTTTCTTATCCCATTTTATCAGTTTATTCTTCTTGATATTGGAGGTCAAATTTTTGGTTTGGTTCTAGTCTTTTCTTTAGGAAAGTTTGAAGTTTTTTTATTTCATTGAATGACTATTTTTTCCCTTTGATGTATTTTGCTTAATTTTGCCAGGTAAGTGATTCTTGGTTGTAGTCCTGGCTCCTTTGCCTTCTAGAATATCATCTTCCATGACCACCGATCCTTTAATGTTGCAGCTGCCAAGTTCTGTATAACACTGATTGTGACTCTCCAATATTTGAATTGTTTCTTTCTGGTCATGTGGTCATGTGGTACTTTTTCCTTGACCTGATAGTTTTGAAATTTGTCTATAATATTCTTTGGAGTTTTTATTTTAAGATCTCTTTCCCAAGGTGATTGGTGGATTCTTTTAATGACTATTTTCCCCTCTGGTTCCAGGACATCAGGGAGACATTTCCTTGATAATTTTGTGAAAGATGCTATCCAGATCCTCCTTTTGATTATGGCTTTCAGGTAGGCCAATAATTCTGAATCTCTCCTGGATCTATTTTTCAAGTCAGTTGTTTATCCCATGAGATAGCTTATATTTTCTTCCATTTTTTTCCCCCACTGATGGAGGCTGTAGGGGTCTGACAACGTACCTGGTCTTGACCTGGAGTCCTAGTGGTGGTATCTGGCATGTACTGATGTTCAGTGGGGTGTTTCTGTCTTACCCTGGGGCTACACTGAAGCATGTGGAGGTCTGGCTTACTTTCTCGTCACCCTGTTTGCTCAGTGCTATACAGAAGCACATGGTGGTTCTCAGATTTAGAGTTTGCTGATTCCCCTGGCTATACTAAGGCACGTGGGGGGTTTTGGTGTTACTGTTTGCCTACTCTATCATATTTGGGCTCAGGATCTTCCACTGGTTTGCTGGGATTCTTCCTGTTCTGGAAAGTGCTCCCCTTTTAGCCAAATGAGGGAGACCTTTCTTATCAATCTTCCAAGTTTGGGGGCTAAAATATTGTTTCACCCCATCTTTTTGATAGCTCTTCTGTTTTAGGATTTGCTTGGTGGAGCTATTTTATGGTTTTTTGGAGGTCAATATGGTAGAGTTACAGTGATTTACTGCTTACTAAGGAGTCTGTTCTCAGCAGAACATTTTCATACTAGATCTGATCATATAGTAAGACCTAGAAAGGAACCTGCAGATTAGCTAAATTCATCATCTCCTAATTTTACAGATAAGAAAACAGAAGTCTAGAGATGTTAGGTGATTTGAGCAAGGTCACACATGTTGCAGAGACAAGATTAGAAATAAAATGTTGTTTTGACTCCAAATCTGATAGTCTTTCCTCTTTGTCACAAGAATTTTCTAGTTTTATAGATGGAGAAATAGAATTCAAAGAGAGTCAGGTCAAACTATCACAGAGTGGAACTTGGAGAACTCTGGGTGATCTGGCTTTCAGTTTAGTGTTTTGTCTACAAGGCTGTGAAATGGGGGGATGATAAAAGAAGGAAAAAGAGGGGAAGGAAAAAAGGAAGAGGACAGAGTGAAAAAATGACTGGAAAAACGACGGATTGTCTTTAGAGTAATGAGTTTTCTGTTCAGCAGAGGATGAAAGACCACATGTTGGGATGCTGGGAAGAGGAGGGATCCTTCAGGTATGGGATGGGTCTGAGGTTCCTTCCAATTCTGGGATTATGGGATTCAATAATGGGAGGAAGGAAAATGAGGGGAATAGGGAGGAGGAAAAATACAAGAGAAGATGGGAAGAGAAAAAGAAGAAAGAACAAAGAGGTGAGTCACAGAAGAAGAAGAGGTAGGAGTCAAGAAAGATAAGGAGGAGAAAAGGATCATAGATTTAGAGCTGGAAAGGACCAGAGTCCAACTACTTTATTTTGCAGTTTGGGAAACTGAGGTTTGAGGAGGTTAAATGATATGTCCAAGGTCACACATGTGGTCAACATCATGGGTGGGATTTGAACCCAGATCTGACTCCAGTATTGGAACAAACTCCCTTTCTCTGAGGCCTCATCCTTCCTCTGAGCCCCAAGAAATTACTTTGTCCCTAAGGCTCCCTTAATTATTCTTCCATGAGAACCTCCAGAGAAAAAGGTAGGGAAAGTACCTCAAGTAAATTCCAGAAATTCATTCGCTTTAACCCAAATTTACTCCTGCAATAAAAGAGCAGGCCCAAGGGTGAGTGATAAGATATATGAAGAAAAAAGAAGTGGCTGAATGATTCAGCTCAGAACACTCAAGATTTGGGGAGAAGAAGATAAAAGACCAGTCCCCAAACTATCATCAAACCTCTGAAGAAACCACTACAAGAGGAAATAGGCTGAGAAGCTACAGAACAAAGAACTTAGGTTAGACAGAAAGAGTTTCCTAAACCAGAAAGTTAAGAACCCCTTCTTTGGAGGGTCTTAAGCAGAGCTGGAGTTCTCAGTGACAAGGATGGTTAGGTAGAGGTTTACGCAAGGCAGGCAGATGAATAAGATGAATTCTGATTCTCACCTGGAGTGGAAGATGCTAAAACTGGTGGATTCTATCTCTCCTGGAGACGGAGGGGAACTTGGCCAGAAAAGCTCCATCATGGAAGCAGAGAGCTAGAGGAAACTGAGGCTCAGGTAGGTTACATGATTTGCCCATGGTCACTAGGGTAGTAGTACTCAATAGTGTCCCTTAAATAACCAGTCAAGACTTTAATCCTCCAGTCAGAGATCTGAATCTGTATCACTTTGGTAAGGAGGAGAACTCTAGACACTTTATTTAAATACGTAAGCAGACTCACTTGGGGGAAAAACTAAAAGAGACAGGATGAGAAATTTATCAGTAAGATATAGAACAAAGACACAGCTGAGCACAGAGCGAGGCAGAGGGGAAAAAGCTGCTGGGCTGAAGAGAAAGGGGACTAAAAACTCAACTAAAGAATAATCCCATAAGGGATCCTGCCAGGCCCAAACACCCTTCACACTGAGGAAACTGAAGAAGTATAGCCTAGAAAGTATACACAGCAATGGAAGGAGCTGAATGGGACCCTACGGGCAAAGAGTGAGGAAGAAAGCTGGAAAGAATATGTTGTACTGGGAATACAAGAAAAGGTTGTAAGACAAAATGTCCAAGTGAAAAAGGCTTATGTAGAGGCTTAGCTCCTAAAATAATTAAAGAGACCATAAAACTCAAACTGAAGAAAAATGATCAAAAATTAAAGAAAAAAATATTAGCAAATATTTATATAAAACTTTAAGATTTGCAAGGTCCTGCAATAAACCTACGAGATTGGTGCTATTATCCCCATTTTACAGAGGAAGAAACTGAGGCACATAGAGGTTAAATGACTTGCCAGGGTCACATAGTAAGTTTTAAGGTAGTATTTGAACTCAGGCCTTCTTGCTGTTTAGAATTCTAGTCACTGCATCACCTAACCATTTCAGTGCTATAAGACATTGTACCAAGTGTAAAGAAAAGTGACTAAAAATCCCTAATGAAGAATAATATTTTTCAGACTTCTCAGAGATTATGGAATAAGTGTAAGAAATTCTAGAGTAGTCTGAAAGAGAAATAAATCTTTTAAAAGAATATGGATGGGAAGTAGGTCAGACTTTCAGTTAAGATGATGCTATAAAAGGTCCATAGAGAAGTCCAACTCTCTCATGTACACTATGGCAAAGATCTGAAAAGGGCACCAAATTACAAAATGATCAAGACATCTAGAGAGAAATAGGAGCAAGCTCCTTTATTTAGCTTAGGACTGCTCGGAAGAAGCTTGTGATCACTGAGAAAGGACTGCCAGTGACTAATACTAATGGACTCAACCAGAAATCTAACTAGAGATCCTCCCAAAGTTCCTGAAGCCCGCTGAGCTCTATTCCCCAAGGAAGGATGGGTACAGAAGACCCAGATGGGGAAGCTCCAGGGAGGTTAGAAACCATCAGCACTCAAACCATAGATCTGATCAAGGCATACCCCTAGGATGTTAGAAGTCTGAGACACTGTGACCTTAAATGTTCCAGAGAGCCATGGAAATCACAAGATTATGACCGTAACTGACATAAAGGGGCATAAAAGCTATCCCTTGAAACCGAGTGCAGAACCCCTTGGTCTGACAACCACAAGTGTAGGAGAGGTGTTATGTAACCTGGCTCTAGCACAAAGCCCCAGTTCAGAAATTGAGGATGGAGACATGGCCAAACAGAAGACACCACCACTTGAAGGAATTATTATAGATCCAAAGATGTAAAAGAATCCAATCCAGAACACGTACTAGCAGGACCTCAGGGAAAAAAAATGAAAAAAAGAAAATGCCTTGCCACAAGGATAACAAGAGGATTTGGAAAGAAAAAAAGGTTAAAAAAAAGAAACAATGAGTGAAATAAGAAACAAGAAGAAGGATTAATACTTAGGGTAGAAAACATGCAAAGAGTTTGGTGCAGAAAAAACATTAAATTCAGCAGGAAACAAGTAAGGACAGAGAGAAGGGAAAAGATGTTTTCAGAAGGAGAATATTTCTTCCCAAGAATCTTCCCAAGCAAAAGAAATGTCATCATCAAAGGGTGGATTATAAAGGGAGAATGATAAGTAAAGAAAGAAAAGATAAGAACCAGTGATCAGTTTCTGGGCAAGGGGAAGAGAGGAGGGGCAGTGGAATGGAAACAGATCACTTCAATTACAGATCACCAGTGTTGATCACATTTCTTTCTCTTTCCAATTATTTTCTTCTTTGTAAAGGGAGGGATAAAAGAGAGAAAAAAATCTAAAAAAGATAGGATGGATGGAAGTGTACAGTTAACAATGATATCCTGAATATGAATGGAATGGACTTATCCATGAAATGAAAGAAGGTAGCAGAATAGATTAGAAAACAGTCCAGCAATATGTTGTTTACAAGAATCATACTTGAACCATAAAAATTCACATAGAGCTAAAATAAGGGGATGACTCAGAATTTAGTACGCTTCACGTGAACTCAAAAAAGCAAGGATAGCAATTATGATTTTAGACAAGGCATTTTAACCAAGTAGACATGGTTAAAAAAAGATAAACAGGAAAATTACCCCCTACTTAAAGAGAACATAGAAAAAATAATATAAATATTAACACATGTTAATGGAATAACATTCTAGTACTTAAAGGAAAAGTTAACTAAATTACAGAATCAAACAGACAGAAAAACTGTAATTTAAGGACTTCAGTGTATAACTTTCAGTATGTCTGAATGTCAGTATGTTAAATCATATAAAAAAATAAATAAGAAAAAAATTAAGGACTTGAACAGAATTTAAGAAAAGTTGGTTGATCTTTGGTGATTACTGAATGAGACTAAAAAAGGAAAATACATATTTTTCATCTGTGCATGGTAACTTTACAAAAACTGACCATGTGCTTGGCTTCCCAACTTTTTTCGTCCCTATACCTCCTATTCAGTCTGAAAGGAAATAAATTCTAGAGTCTATCATGCACTATGACATAAAATAGACTAATTAATTTTCAATACAGATATCTTTATTCAGAACATAACTACATTTTAGTTATTCTCTATTCTACAATTTTTTCATTAACACTACTACTGTTTGGAATATTTCAATAGGATAACATTGTTATTCAAGGAAGGAAGTTTTTGGCAGTTATTTATTAAATATTTTCTTCCTGCTTTCGACTATCTTCTCATCCCCCTAAGATTACAAGTACTCCATGTTGTGAAACCTTGTGTTGGGATTAAAATCTCAAACTAATTAAGAAAAGCAGATATATGGAAACCAGCTTTTGTTGACCCATATAAGACAATATACATTTTAATAAAGGATCTTCATAGGAAGGATTAGAATGTAAATTAGGCCAAATAATTTAACCCAAAATAATTGGGGGGGGGGAACAAGAACAAATAACAGGAACAATAGATAATTTCAAAGAAAATGACAAGAACATAATATACCAAAACCTTTGGGATGAAGCCAAGGCAGTCCTCCGGGGAAAATTTATATCTCTAAACACGTTTAATCAACAGAAAGAAAGAGAATAAATCAATGTGAAGTATGCACTTAAACTAGAAAAGCAACAAACCAAAAACAAAAAATAAAAATTCTGAAAAACCAAAGAAATATAATTAAAACAAAAAAGATGAATAAGTTAAACCAGGAACTATTTTATTTAAAAAAAAATTAACGTGAAATAAAATATTAGCCAATTTAATAAAAAAGAGAAAGATGAAAGCCAAATTGCCAATATAAAAAAAGAAAGAGAATTTCCAATTAATAAAAAATAAATTATGAGAAAATTTTGTCCTATTATATCCTAACAAAAACTTCTAAGTGAAACATTTACATTTACAAAAATATCAAATAGATTAAAAGAATAAGAAATAAAGAAATTAAACAGTTTAGTCAAGGAAAAGAAATTGAATAAACATTAACTTCCAAAGCTGGGGGAGAGGTCAAACCCAGGAGAAGTTGGATTTTGAACTGACTTCTGTCAAACATTTAAAGTACAATTAATTCGAATGTTAGTCAGAAAACATTTATTAAATGCTGACTTTGTATCAGGCACTATGTTAATCACAGGGGATATAACAAAAGGCAAAAATACTATTTTTTTTCAAAGAGTTCACTTTATAATAAGAATAAATGAAAAAAAAAACACTTAAGGTCTTATTATGTACCAAGCACTCGGCTAAGAGTAGCAGATACAAATAGAAAAAGTGAGACAGTTCAGGTTCTCTGGTAGCTCTCAGTCTAATCAGGGAAGACAACATATAACAAAGAGTTTGGCTTCAGGGGGAAGGAAAAGCTTAGAAGTCTTAAGGGTTCTGGATGGGGCAGATAACAAGGCCCAGGGAGCCTTGCTGGTTTGTTGGAGGACAGTGCTGAGGGTTTGTAGGGCAGTAGATTCAGGGAGGATGCTAAGGTAAGGACATTCTTAGGCTACAGTAGGAAAGCCTAGTGATTTTCCATTTTACTTGAAGGAATGGAGTGAATGACTCATGACTCATCTGAGCTGTATGAGCAGTGAAGTAGCCCACATGGGTTGTAGGTATCACCAGGCCATTCTGGATGAGTTCCTCTGGCAAGAGGAAAGAAGGAGAAAAGGAAAGGGGTGTCACCTATGTTTGTAAAAATAGAAAAAGTAGGTATCCTTCCAAATTTCTTCTATGATTAAAATAAGATCTTAAACCAAAACCACAAAAAGTAAAAGCAGAGAAACAAAATTATAAATCAATATACCTTAACAAATGTCTACATAAAAATTTTCATGAAACATAGGAAAAAAGCTAAGAAGCTAGAGATGATATTTCAAAGAACATACTTAGATCCATGGGCACTGCTCTGTCCAGTCCAGAAGTTTAGGTGGGTTACTCTTATTACCTGGCAATACATTTTGGCAATAAATTTTGTTTATGTAACATTCATAATATTATAAGTATAGTATTTTATAAGTATAGTATTTGCTAAATAAAATACTTACCTATTACATATATGCACCAATCTCAAACACATCAGACCTTGACCTCAATGTCCATGGCTACTCCTGTTGAGGGGAAATTGTTCATGCATGCAATACTCTCCCAAGTTTCATCAACTTAAGCTCTCAGAGTACCATGATCCCTTACAATGAAAGATAGTGTACCATGAGCTTTACTTAAAAAGGTTTATTTAGCCATAGCATTTCATTGCATGAAATCTATGTGCTAAAATTTTTTTCGCCATTTCCATTGTTTCCAGTTCTTTTTTATAACAAAAAGTGCTGCTATAAAAATTTTTGCATATATGCGTCCTTTGCCTTGGTCTTTGACCTTTATAGGATATATGCCTAGCAACAGCATCAGTGGGTTAAAGGTTATATAGAGCTTAGTGACTTTGGGGATAGATTGCTTCCCAAAATCATTTTACCATCTCACAGCTCAAACAACAGCACATTAGTGTGCCTGTCTTCCCATATCCCCTCTGACAACTGTCATTTTCTTTTTGTCATCTTTACCAATCTGATAGATATGAGATACCAGAAGTTGTTTTAATTTGCATTTGTCTAATTGTTAGTGACTTAATGATTAAAGATTAGCGATAAAACATATTATGTCCAGTTTTGTCTTGGAGAATATAAACAACACATTAATTGAAAAGCTGTCCTGCTTGTTGATCTCTCTAATCTCTTCTGTTTTTTTGCATTAAAAAAATGCCTCATTGATGCTATTTCCCCCCCTTGCTTCTTATTCTTTTTTATCACTATTGCTACCCCTCCCTTAGAATATTACTTTCATTAGAGAGGTTTTTTTTTATTAACTTTCCTTGTAACATCCACACATTGAACAATCCAAAAATGTATGCCTGCATTCTGTACCTCTAGTCCTTCACCACTGTCACTATAGACACACTTTATCATCAGTCCTCTACAGTTGTTTTTGGTCATTAGATTGATCAAAGTTTGTAAGCTGTTTAAAGTTATTTTTCTTATTGTAAGTTAGAGAAAAGAACAGAATAGCATATTCTAAAAAGCAAAGGAACTCAAGGGAGGCCACATGATATGGTAAAAAGAGCACTGAACTTACAATCACACACCTGGACCTTAACACTTGATTAACCACAATGACTAAGGTTCTTTCCTGCTCTAGACCTGTAATCCTAAATTTCATCCTTAAATAAAATATCCTGTAAACTAGGCCTACTCATTATTGGAGAGTAGTCTTTTCTTCAAGAAAAAGAGATATTTGAGTCATTCCTACAAAAAAACAAACAAACCCAAGACAACAGCAACCAATAATAATCCAGAAGTGAAAGAAATATTTAACTTGCAAATACTCCAAACAAAAAAAATAAAAAAAGGTAAATAAGTACAATTATCAAGAAAAGATTAAGCAAAGAAATAAATGCTCTCCTGCATATTATATTTTTTAAGAAATTGGACCAATGGGTAAAAGAAAGAACAGAAGTGCCATCAAAGAAAAAAATACCTAAAGAGACTTAAAAGAAGCAGGAGGGAAGAAAGAAAAGCTGAATGAATATTGTGGGGATTAAGTCCCATCCTTCCATATAAGTGAATGTTCTACGATCGGGATAACAGAGTAGAAAGTTGCCTGAACAAGGAAAGGGAAGGCAAGGAACAGGGGAGAATTAGAGATATACCTCCTAAGTTGATTCTGGTGAGAAGAGAATGGATAATAACTTATTTAGTCTCTCAATAATAGTTCGATGTGAATTTGGGTGTGGGTGGGGTTGCTGTAAGGAAAATAGTATAAGAGCAAAAGATGGAAAGGACCATCAAGGGAGGACTGGTCTTTCCCAAGAGGGGACAATGAAAAAGTCTCATTAAAATATTCCCATGAAGGACCAATAATGGAATTCATCTAGGGGTAATGGACATAATAATTGGAGGCCACCTTCTCCAAAAAATGCTTGTCCTTCCCTCAACTGGATCAAACCCTAGAAGAGAGGATGTCCTCAGGGGCAGCCAGCTCCCACGGTGGTAGGGAGCTCATAGACCCAGAGTGACATGATAACTTAGCTTTCAGTGTTGTAATGTCAAGATACGACCCTGTGATGTCATTGGTCTCTTTGAAAACGAAGGATGAACAGCACCACCATAAAGTCAAGAGGTTAAGACTAAGCTTCATGGCCTAGGACAGAATGACTCCAACCACATGACACAGCTTCCTTCATTAACTGATATTTCTATAAGTGAGACAAAGAAGGAAAAGATCTCATCCAAAACAAAATAAAAATTAAGAGCATGCATACACATCTAATGAGGGTTGCATAGAACATATAGACAGAGATTCTCTGCCTGCTACCAGTAGATCCCATGTGTTTGACTTGGTACTGTGGGGGCTTATCCTCCCCCCAACCTTTCTTGGGAAGTCTACTGACAGAGGAAACTATTATTCAAACATTAGAAAATTGAAAGAAGAGAGTGGGCCCCAAGTTATATATCCTTTTTTAACTGACACAGCGCCATGCCCACTGCAGCAGTACGGAGAGACAACGCAAGGTTTTCTGCATTATACCAGAGCAGTACTGAACCACTCATCATCCCCCACCAAAGCACAAGTGGTTGTCTGGAAACAATCAGAAGTCCCAAGCACATGCTCTATATAATGCCTGGTCACACACATACAAGTACAAAAAGCAACAACACAGATATTGGATGGAGTGCTCAACTGTGGGACTCCAGGAAGTTTACCATCCCAAGGGATATAGAGAAAATAGAGAAAGTACAAGGAAGCACACGGACATAGGCCTATATATTTCAGAAGAGACTAGAAAGGGACAAAAATATGGAAGAGGGCAAAATAAATACAGTTTTCTTGGAAAAGGTTACCATAAAACATCTCATTAAGTTGAGGGAAGGGGAAGAGTTAAAATAGGGGGTCTAATGAAAGAAAGGAAGGAATAATCTAAGTAAATTCAAGGAACTTGGAGTAGGAAAGTTAAATGGGAGTGGGCAGGGTAGGAAAAGAAGCTATGGGAAAAACCTAGCACTAAACTATTAGAAGTAAAACTAATCACAGGTATGAAGTGATGATGTTTTTCAAAGAGGAGATAAAAATCAAAAGAAATGAGGGAAGGAAAACATAATCCTAGCATTCATGTTCATTTCAAATGTGAAGAGGTTATACCATTTGATTATTGCTAATGAATAGACTAGAAGAGAACAGAAAGATGCTAACAGGAATAAGAAAACACAACTCAACAATTTGCTGCATAAAATAAATATCTAAAAATACAGAATGAAAAATAAGAAACTGGAAAAAAATCCATTATACATCAGATAATTCTAAAAAGTAAGGAATTACAATCATGTTATCAAAGGAAAAATACAAGTTCAAAATTTAAGAGAGATAAATAGAAATACATTAGAATCAAGGCTGCTAAAGACAAAAAAGATCTAGGATGAAAGATTGAGAGGAAATATTTAAACATGAGAAATTTCAGAGAAAATGAAAATACTTATATGAATTGATGAAAAGTAAAATAAATAGAATCCAAAACCTATACATATATATGTATATGCATATATGTATATACTACAAGAACATATACTAAAAGAAAAATAAATTGAAATTGAACAATGATAATTATGATGACCAAGGCTGACTCTGAAGAAATGAGAAAATGCACCTCCCTCCTTTTGTTGGAGATGCGGGGTACTATGTGCCTGGAATGTTGCAGATGCAGTCAGTGTGTTCGTTTTGCTGAACTGGGTTTTTTTTGTTTTTTGTTGTTGTTATTTTTTAAAGCCTTTGTTAGAAGAGAAAGCTCTCTGGGGAAGAGAGGGGGAAAGGAAATATTCAGAAAGTGATGGAGAAATAAAATGATTGAAAAAAATTTTAAAGATGGGTAAGAGGAAGTGTATTGATTAGTGGGAAGGAAAATTTGATTTCCATTGGGCAGCCTGATGCAATGACAAGAAAGATGGATTTGTTATTAGATCATCTGGTTAGCATCCTTGTTTTGACCACCTGTGTGACCTTTCAGGTACTCAGTGTCCTCATTTGTAAAATGATGGGGGAGGGTGTGGAGAGTTGGAATAGATAACTTCTAAGGTTCCTTCAAGTCAGACTATCCTATGAATTGACTCCTATCCTTTGGGAATGAGGTCCTAGGAACCCCAAGTATCCCAAGCTGAGCCCTAGTACCAACAAATTAAGGCTCTGATCCTTAGCTACAGATAACTTCCTCTTACTTTCTGCATCCTCATCCCCTCCTACTGGTTCCAATGAATCTATTCCTCCTTCTCCAAAGTCAGAAGGATCACTCCCAGAACGAACTAAAGAAGTCCTCTTTGCCCAGATTCTAAGCACTCACCAGAGCACTTTAGATAGAGGAAAAAATAAATCCAACAATCCATAATTACATAACATCCATTTTGTCCAGAGCTAATTCTCTCCCCGCCCCCCCCCCCCCGTAACTGCTTTCTACCATATGTATCTGAGCATCACCTAAACTCTAGCTTCAGTTAATCTGAGGATCCTCATAAGCCTACCTCCCCAATAACAGGTCGCACAATGACATCATCTGAAGTCCCGATGAGCTCAAAACTAGGACCAGGGCTAGAGGGTAAGGTTTTGTACCTGACAACAACACTATAGGTCCTATTCATCATTTGGGAGAAAAGGAGGAGCCTATGGGTTTTGCCGTTAGGTCTATTTGTCTAGCCTTCATCAATCCTGGACAGGAGACTAAATAACAACGCACCCATTTTGCCATCCCTGGTTGTATAACTCCTGTAGCAGATGATGTTACATAAACCTGTTGGGGAGGGGCCAAGACTCTGAGCCCCTGATAAGCCTGAAACTTAAATCTAAATTAAGGAAAGAAAGACATTCCATCCAGCTTCCTCCCCGCCTTCCCCAAAGACCCCCAAACAAACTATTAACACCTGACCCGCCTAATGATGACGACAGGCAAGAGATCTATCAATATTCCCTCCCCAGCCCAGAATCACACACAGAGGCCTCCAGATGGGAAATAATAGGGAGGAGGGTGTGTGTGAGAGAGGAGAGAAGCATATAAAGTGGCGTAGTCCTGGTAGAGGCGACAGATGGCACTGCCCCACGGGGTCCTCATTAGCAAACATACAGCTGAAAGGAATAGACTGGGGAGAGGGTTTGGTGGAGGAGAAAGAAAGGAAGGTGGCAGCCCCCAGACAGCCCAGTTTGGGGGTACTACATCTTCAAATGGTTCATTTCATCTCCTCTCCATTCTTACATCCTCAGCAAACAGCTGTAGTGAAGATGTTTAGAGAAGTCTAGAGAGTCTGGCTCTCCGTTCCCAGAGGATGGGGAAGATTTGGGGATGGGGGCCGCAAAGTACCTTTCCCTGGGTCATGGTGCAGTCTCGACCGGAGCCGTGTCCCTGGGGCCAGGGAAAGCTGCCCAGGTCACTGCAGCCGCCAGCTCAGTCAGTCTTCGGCGTGGGATCTAGCAATATCCACTGCAGCTCAGGGTCGAGACTGGGGAGCGTACCATGTCTGTACCAGAAAGGGGGTGGGGGTGGGGGTGGGGGTGGGGGTGCAGGTCTGGGGATGGATCCTAGATGGTGAGAAATTGCAGCTTTGGGTATGGGGAGGGAAAAACAGTGATGTTTGTCCCCCCCGTTACTCAGAATGATGCAGTCTACCCGCTCCACCCCCTAACCCCCCCTGTAAGGGGGAAAAGCACCAGACATCAGAGCAGCGCAAGTGGAAGCGGGGGTGGGGTGGGGGGGAATGGAGGGTAGCTCCTAAGGGTAGAGGGAGGAGGAGCCAGAGGACAGTGAGAGGAGGAGCCAGGGATAACGTTCCCCCGCAGCCACAGAAAGTAATTCATTGAAATCGAATCAGCTGATGTTTGTCTCTGGCTATCTAGCGCGGTATTGCGGCTCTTTATCTCGTAATCCATCTCTACGATCTGTGGCTCTCTTTATCTCTATTATCACTGTCGCTGTCACCATTCCTGTCTTTGTAATCTTCATCTAGTCTCTTTCTTCATCTCTAGTGTCTTCATCGCTGCCTCCATTCCTTCAATAAACATTTATGGCACCCCTACTCAGCGCAAAGCACTGTGCGCACTATGCTAGGTACAACGAACCATGCAGATAACTATGACAAAGGCTCAGCCCTGCAGACTCTTAAAATCTAGTAAGGGAACAAAATACATTATATTAAGTGCCTAAAAATCATAGGAGAAGTGGATTTAGAGAGGGAAGATCTAGTCTGGCTCATTTTTTAAAGTTAAAAGCTAATTAAAATGAAAATTAAGCTCTTACTATGTACTACACACTGCGAAAAACATATTAAGAAAGAGGACAGCTCCTGCTTATATTCTAAGAGGAGAAGGCAATGCAGTAGAGGACTGGACTGGTAACCCAAAGAGGGAATTTGTTCTGGGGAGGTAGATGGAAATAGAGTACCCACTATGGGTGGGTACCCTATACAGATGCCATCAGTGGATGGCTGGATGGGTTATAGAGTTGAAGCATGATCCAGTGTCTAGGGCTAGCCAGTAGATATAGGATGATCATGAACTAGTTTGAACATATATTAGGTTCAATCACATGAACCTGATGAGAAAGCTGAGGCCTGGGGAGGTTAATTGATTTGCCCAAGGTCAAACAGGTTGTAAGAGCTACAAAGCTCTTCAATGACTGAAGAGACCTCTAGTTAGGCAATGGGGTGAAGATCAAAGAAGTCTTCCTGAGGGAGATGACATTTAGAAAAGATGGAGATGGTTGGGGGGGCGGGGAAGACCTTTCAGGGTCTAGTGTGAACAAAATTACAAAAGTAAAAAATGGAGAGATTAACTTAGGGAATGGTGAATATTTCATTTTGATTGGTGCTTAGAGTACATTAAGGGAAATAGTATACTACAAGGTGGGCAAGATTGATTGAAGCCAGATTATGACTTGAATGACTCACACGTAAGTCTGATCTTGATTCAATAGATAATAGGACATTATTGAAGATTTTTTAACACAAGAATGACACTATCTTTTAGAAAGATTAAGCTGGCAACTATGTATAGGGAGGATTGGAACAAGGAAAGAGTGAAGGTGAAGAAATAATTAGGAGGCTATTACAATAGTTCAGAATCTTTGACTGAATCCAAACTTCACAAAACAAATCCCCTTAATAAAAGAATTTGTTTTGTAAAACTTGGATTCAGTCAAAAGGCCTCACCCAAGGACCTAGAAGGCCAAATGTGGCCTCCAGGATGCAGGTTCTCAACCCCTAGTTCAGATGATCTCTTTGTTGCTGTTTACCCTTTGTACTTGAAGAGGACCAATGACATTAAGAGAGTGATTCCTTGCAAGTGAATTGGATTTAAGTGAGGCAGAGCTGTGCAAAGTCATCAGCCTCACTATCCTTCAGAATTGTTGGAGTCCAGTGGCAAGGCGTATCTTAAGATGACTGTCAACGGCCCAGCACCAAGATCTCTTTATTTATACATGTGATGACCTTTTCAAGATCGATCCTTGAAGAGGGCACAAGCTGAACCTGGTTAGAATGAACTTTCCATAAACCTCTCTGCCTCATTCAACATTGACCACCTTCTTCCTAGATGATCTCCCTTCTCTGGGCAGTGAGGTAATATGTAGAATGAAGGATGATGTGTGTAAACAAAGCATAGAAACTCCACCAGGAAGAGATGTGAAGGGGAGGCTTAGTTCCACAGAGTATGGATATTCCATAGGAGGCTGGGTCTAACCAGGCTCAATTTCTGTTTGCTTCAAGGACCTATCTTGATTACATCTAGGGGTACGTATATATATATATAAAAAAACAACTATGACTGCTTCAAAACTCTCTTGTTTATGGAAATGTGCTTGCCTAGAGATATGAGATCAATACATTTCTCTTGCATAGGGGAGTTCTGAATGACATTGTGTCTCAGTTCACACAGAAGCAAGGATGTATCTCCTAGCTCCCTAAAGCAACTAAAACCTGTCAAAACCAAAATCAGTCTGGTCTTGGTTTCTCTTTTTATCTCTTCTCTGAGCTGAAAGCAGGGTGGGGCCAGTATTAAGGGCCAATGTCCTGTTACCACCAGAGTCCAGGAGAGAGATAAGGGAGTCATTTTCTAGAAATCAAACACATCTACTGTGCTCTGGGATGAAAGATGGAGCACCTTCCAGTTTTCATTTTCCCAAAAGACTTCAAAGCCAGTTTCAAAAAAATCAGTGAGTAAATTGGTGAACTCTGGCTTGCAGTAATTCTCTACTTCTGGAGTCTGATGGTTCTATAGCAATCTAAGTAGGGTAGGGACCCCAGGGAGCCAGGATTACACATGGTACTGCTCTCAACTCTCTTTCTACATGTCAGAATATTACTTTGCTGATCATCAACACCTTGCCTCCTAAATATGGGCATATGGGCATACCCTAAAGTTTTCTCTAGAGGGCCCTCATCTTTACATCTTCTCTCAGTAATCTCATCATCTCCCATGAATTCTTGTCAAATTAAATCAAAAAGAATTTATTAAGTACTCACTATGTGCCAGCAACTGTGCTAAATGCTGGAGGTGCAAAGAAAAGCAAAAACAACCCTGCCCTCAAGGAGCTCAAATTCTAATGGCGGACAAAATATGTACATATAAGATATAAACAGTTGAAGGAGGTCATCTCAATGGAGAAGGCACTCATAGCTGGAGGGGACTTGAAAAGATCTCCTGCAGAAATTGAGATTTGAGCTGAGGCTTGGGCCAGGGAAACTAAGAGGCAAAAAAAAAGAGGGAGGAAAATTTAGACATGGGGAACAGTCAGTTTGAAAGCATATAGATGGATTATAAAGTGGCATGTGTTTAGAACTGAAAGTGGTCAATATAACTGAACCATAGAGTGCATAAAGGGGAATAAAGTACAAGACTGTAAGAGTAGGAAGAGGCCAGGTTGGGAAGAACTTTGAATTCCAGAGAGAGAATTTTATATTTAGTTCTGGAGGTAATAGCCTCTGAAGTTTATTAACGGGGGGACTGGTAGAAGTGGGGATATGGCATGGGTAGACCTACACTTAAAAACAATCCCTTTGGCAGCTGAGTGAAAGATAGATTGAAGTGGGGAGATGAGAAAGTTCAATTAGAAGGTTATTTCAGGTTATTTACAATTTGGTAAGGGATTGTATATGTGGGTCAAGAATGAGGACCTGAGGATGACATTGAAGTTGTGAGCCTGAGTGACTGAGGGGATGTTGATACCCTTAATAGTAATAGAGGGGAGTAGAAAGATAATGAGGTCTCTTTTGCATATGTTAACTTTGAGATGCCTATGGAACATTCAGTTCAAGATGGTCAAAAGGTGATATGGAGCTATAGCTTGAGAAAGAGCCTAGGATGGGAATCATCTGAATAGAGCTGTATCCCGTATCTACATATCCAACCTGAGTCTCCCTCTTGAGCTCCAGTCCTACGTCACCAACTGTATGTTGGGCATTTTGACTCACACAGAGCTGTGCTGATAAATGTTTACCTACCATCTTCCCACCCCCTTTCGATCCCCTTCTCCCTCACCCCCCACAAATGTATGTAGGACATACTTTTAAGCTTAATTTACATTACTAACACTTTCTTAAGTCTAGAGTATAGAGTCCAAGTTTACAGTACAAATTCTTTTATTAAGGAGATTTGTTCTGTGAAGTTTGAATTCAGTCAAAGGACTTCTCTTGAGGACTTAGAGGACCACATGTGGCCTAGAGACCTCAGGTTCCCCAACCTTGGTCTAGACAGTCAAAAAGATAACAAATCAAGCCCTGACTTGTAGGTTGCTGATTTCTAATATGAAAATATAATGAAAACTTAACATTCACTTCTCCAAAACAGAACTCATCTTCTTCCCCTCCTAAATCTCTCTTTCTCCAGACTTCCCTATTTTTATCCTTCTAGTCACCTAGATTTGCCATGTAGACTCTTTGACTCCTCCCTCTCCTTCAGCCCTCATATTCAACCAATCACTAACTCTGATTCTACCTCCACCTCGGGTCCTTTTTCTCCATTTACATGGCTACCACCCTCATCAACTCTTGCCTAGACTATTACACCAGGCCTCCTCATTGATCTTTCAGATTCAAGTCTCTCAAATTCATCTTTCACATGGCAACCAAAATAATCTTCCTGACCATGTCACTCTCCTGCTCAAAATCTTTCAAGGACTCCTTGTTGCCTGTAGTATAATATAGAAGCTCATTTGGCATTTAAAGTCTTACAATCAAGTCCCAGCCTTCTAAAACATAATCCCCCCAATTAACAACCATTTATTTTCCTTTCTTTCTACCCTTCCATATAAAAAGAAAAAAATAGAAAATCTTTGTAACAGATACACATAGTCAAGGAAAACAGTCCAAAAATACGGGTCTCATTCTCTATCTTGAGTCTGTCACCTTTCAGTGAAGAAAAATATAGTGTGCTTTTATCATTAGTCCCTTGGAATTGAGGTTAACTGTTGAATTGATCAGAGTTTTTAAGTCTTTTCTTTATAATATTGTTATTATACAGATTGTTCTGTTGGTTCTTCTCACTTTAAGTCTGAATCAGTTCATGGAAGTCTTCCTAGGTTCTCTGGAGCCATCCTATTCATCATTTCTTAGAGCACAAAAGAATTCCATTGCATTCATATATCACAATTTGTTCAGCTACTCCCCAGTTGATGGGCACTCCCTTAATTTCCAGTTCTTTGCCACTACAAAAAGAGACATAAATGTATTATTGTACATGTGAGTCTTTTCCCACTTTCTTTGATCTCTTTATGATAAGGGCCAATTGATGATATTGCTGGATCAAAAGGGATCCACAATTTTGTGGCTTTTGGAGCCTAGTTCAAAGTTGTTTTCCATAATAGCTGAACCAATTCATTGCTCCTCCTACAATGCATTTCCTTTCCTTTCCTTTCCTTTCCTCTCCTCTTTCTTCTCTCATCTCCTCTCCTTCCCATTTATTTCCTTTTCAGCATGGCAATTACAGTTAAGTGACTTACCCAGAGTCACACAGCTAGTAAATGTCAAGTGTCTGAGGCTGAATTTGAACTCAGGTTCTCCTGACTCGAGGGCTGGTACTCTATCCATTGTATCACATAGTTGCCTCTTGGCTGTTTTCCATTTTGTCTTTGTAGACCTATGGCCTAGCACAGTTTCTTGCATATTTTCTTTTTTCTTTTTTGGGTTCCTGAATCTATGACTTTATTTTTACTAGGAATTCTCAGTATGGATATCCCTCTACCAATGCAGGTCAGCAACTAGTCTATTATTTGTAGTATTTTTTTTTAAATTAATATATTATTTTCCCCCAGTTACATGTAAAAATATTTTTTAACATTAGCTTTTTAAATTTTTTGAGTTCCAAATTCTATTCTTCCCTCTCCTCCTCCTCCATAATGGAGAAGGCAAGCAATAGGTTATACATGTGTAGTCATTCAAAATACATTTCCAAGTTAATGGTGTTGTGAAAGAAAACAGAGAGAAAAAAACAACCAAGAAAAATAAAGAAGGAAAAGAAAGAATATACTTTTATCTGCATTCAAACTCCAGTTCTTTCTCTAGGGATGTGTAGCATTTTTTCTCATAAGTCCTTCAGAATTGTCTTGGATCACTAGATTGCTGATAATACTTAAGTCATTCATATTATATTGCTGTTAGGGTATACAATGTTGTCTTGGTTCTGCTCATTTCACTTTGCATCAGTTTATGTAAATCCAGGTTTCTCTGAGAGCATCCTGCTCATCATTTCTTCTAACACAATGGTATCCCATCACAATCATATACAACAACTTGTCCAGTCATTCCCCAATTGATGGTCATCCCCTCAATTTCCAATTCTTTGCTATCACTAGAAGAGCTGGTATAAATATTGTGTATATATAGGTCCTTATCCTTTTTGTTTTTGTCTCTTTGGGATATAGATGTAGGAGTGGTATTGCTTGGTCAAAGGGTATACATGATTTTACTGCCCTTTGGGCATAGTTCCAAATTGTTCTATAGAATGATTGAATCAGTATACAACTTCACTGACAATGCAATAGTGTCTCAATTTTTCTATATCCCCTCCAATATTTGTTATTTTTCTTTTTTGTCATATTAACCAATCTGATAGGTATGGGGTGGTACTTCAAAGTTGTTTTGATTTGCATTTTTCTAATCAATAGTGATTTAGAGCATTTTTTCATATAGCTGTAGATAACTTTGATTACTTCATTTGAAAACTGCCTGTTCATATCTTTGACCACTTATGAATTGAGAGATGGCTCTGTTTTCCATAAATTTGACTGAGTTTTCTGTATAGTTGAGAAATGAGATCTTTATCAGAGAAACTTGCTATAACTTTTTTCACAGTTTGACTACTATGTATTTCCCTTTATCCTGTTTTCCCTGTTTATTCTACTCTCTCTCTCCTTTCAACCTATCCACTTTCAAAAGTGTTTTGCTTCTGACTTTTACCTCCCCTAATCCACACTCCCTATCAGCCACTTATCCCTTTGCTTATCCCCTTCCTCTCCTACTTTCCTGTAGGGTAAGATGGATTTCTATACTCAACTGAGTGTGTATGTTATTCCCTCTTTGAATCACTTCTGATGAGAGTAAGCTTCACATGCTCTCCCATACCTCCCTCATATTCCCCTCCACTGTAAAAGCTCTTTCCTGTCTTCTATGCCAGCTAATTTACCCCATTCTATCTCTCCCTTTCCTCTTCTCCCAGTGCATTCCCCTTTCTCACTTCTTAATTTTGTTTTTTTAGATAATCATTCAATCATATTAAATTCATATTCATGAACCCTATCTATATATTAACTCTTAATAATGAGAAAGTTTTTAGGAGATGCAAGCATAATTTTTCTATGTAGGGATGTAAGCAGTTTAACAATGTCTCTTAAGATTTCTTTTTCCTATTTATCTTTTTATGCTTCTCTTGAGTTTTGTATTTGAAAGTCATTTTTAAAAATTCTACTCTGGTGTTTTCATCAGGAATGCTTGAAAGTCCTCAACTTCATTGATTATTAATTTTTCCCCCTGAAAGGATTATACTCAATTGTGCCAGGTAAATGACTCTTGGTTGCAATCCCAGCTCTTTTGTCTTTTGGAATATCTCTAAGCCCTCCGATACTTTAAGGTAGAAACTGCTAAATCTTGTGTTATCCTGACTGTGGCTTATTTTCTCCTTGACCTGGGAAATATTCCTAGGCATGTTCATTTTGGGATCTCTTTCAGGGTGTGATTGATAGATTCTTTCAATTTCTATTTTACCCTCTGGTTTTAGAATATCATGGCAGTTTTCTATGATAATTTCTTGAAAGATGATGTCTAAGTTCTTTATTATTATTGCTATAGCTTTCAGGTAGTTCAATAATTCTTAAATTATCTCTCCCTGATCTATTTTCTAGGTTAATTGTTTTTCCATTGAGATATTTCATATTTCCTTTTATTTTTTCATTCTTTTGATTTTGTTTGATTGTTTTTTGATGTCTCATAAAGTCATTAGCTTCTGTTTACCCAATTCTAATTTTTAAGGAATTATTTTCTTTGGTGAGCTTTTGTACCTTCTTTTCCATTTCATTGACTCCACTTTTTTTAAAAAAAAATAAGTTATTTAATTTTAGTTTTCAACATTCACTTCCATAAGCTTTTGAATTTTAAATTTTCTCCAACTCCCTCCCCATCACTAGAAGGCATGCAATCTGATAAAGGCTCTGAATGTACTTTCTTCTTAAACATATTTTCACATTAATTTTGTTGTAAAGAAGAATTAGAATCAATGGGAGAAACCACGAGAAAGAAAAGCTAACCAAAACAAAAAAAAGAGAAAGCAAATAGAATGCTTTGTTCTTCATTCAGACTGATTCTACAGCTTCTCTTGAGTAAATTTTGTTATGTCTTTTTCCATTTGGCCAATTCTCCTTTTCAAGGCATTCTTACCTTCACTGGATTTTTGTGCTTCTTTTACAATTTGGCTTATTCTGTTTTTTTAAGGAGTTATTTACTTCAGTATATTTTTCTTCCTCCTTTTTTTGCTCCTTCAACAAAGCTGTTGACCCTTTTTTCATATTTTCTTAGATTACCCTCATTTCTTTTCCCCATTTTTCCTCTACTTCTTTTACTTGATTTTTAAAGTTATTTTTGAGCTCTTCCTTGGCCAGAGACCAATTCATATTTTTCTTTTTTTTTAATAAATTTATTTAACTTTTTACATTCATTTTCACAAGATTTTGGGTTCCAAAATTTTCTCCCCATTTGTCCCCTCCCCCCTTCCCGATACACTGGACATTCTAATTACCCATATCACCAATCT
>CM053770.1:177635612-177693630 GCA_028658325.1 Potorous gilbertii
TCTTTACCTGATGGTAAGCATATCTCTTCATCGTCATCAGAGACGAATGGCGGAATTAATTTCTCAAGAAAATAACCATCTATGGTCTTATTTTTTTTCCCTTTTCTGGGCATTTTCCCAGCCAGTTACTTGACTTTTGAGAGTCCTCTCCACCCCCCTGGTTTAGATCTGCTGAGCTAGTGCTTGGGGTCTGGGATTCAAATGCTGCTCCCCAGCCCCAGGGCTTTTGGCGGCAGGCCTGAGTGCTCTTCAATGGGGGCTTATCTGCTGGTTCTCAGGTGGGGGCAGGGCTGCCTCTCAGGCTCAGTTCCCTCAGGGGGTTTATACAGAGATCCTTTGTAGTGGAGCTGGGGTGGAGCTCCAGCCCGCTTTGGGAGTCTCTGGCCGAACTGCTTCAGCCTCTGCCGCAGCGGCCGCTTCCCAGGAGGTCTGAGTCCCAGAGATCCCCCACTCCCCTCCCAGCCCGTCTCTCTCACTGACCTGTGAGTCTGTGGGTGGTGGGACCTTCGCGGCCACTGGGAGATTCAGGTCCCTGACTCCTGCTTGGGTCTGCTGGTTCCTCTCAGTGCTGTGTGGCTGGGGCGGGGGAGGGGAGCGCTCGGCAGGACAGGACTCTGCTCCCGTCTGGGGCACCCCTGCGGTCGGTTTTTCAGGGCTCTCTGCAACGGAAATCTCCTTCACTGTGTTGCTGCGCGGCTTCCACTGTTCCAGAAATTGTCAGGAGTTCTTTTTACAGGAAATCTATGGGCTGTGGGTTCGGACCTAGCATAGGTGAGTCTTTCTACTCCGCCATCTTGGCTCCGCCCCCCAATTCATATTTTTCTTTGAGACTTTGGATGTAACAGTTTTGACTTTGTTGTCTTCTTTTGAGTGTGTGTTTTGATCTTCCTTGTTACCATAGTAACTTCCTACAGTCAGAATCTTCTTCTGTTATTTGTTCATTTTCCCAGCCTATTTCTTGACTTTTAACTCTATGCTAAAGTGATGCTCTGCTTCTGGAGTGAAGAGGACATTCTCCTAGGATGTGGGTATTTTGTGCAGCTGTTTTCAGAGATAATCCTGAGGACCTGTAAGTTTTTGGTTCTTTTAAAGTGATGTGATCTAGCAGAGGTATATTTACTGTTTTCCTAGTCTGTGCTCTGGTGTGTGAGAGTGACCACTCTTTCCTGCCCTTGAACTGTGACCAAGGTCCCAACTCCCCTGTGCCAACAAGCTCTGGTTTGTTAGTGCTCCTCCTTGCCCTGGGACTGAGACCCAGCACTGTAACCCAGATCCAAGTCTGGGCAATACAGTAGAGTCCTACCCCTGGTGCCAATATAGGGCCTCCTATTATCTCCTTCTGACCACTTGTCTGACTTCATTACCATCTGTGGGATGAGAGATCCAGAAACTGACACTGTTGCACTGATTAAGTTGCCCCCAAGGCTTACTTCTAGTTTGTTTGGGCATGACCTGCTCTAGACTGTACTCCATTCTTGTGCTGGTGCAACAGACCTTTCCCGTTGACCCTCTAAGTTATTTTGAGTTAGAAAATTGTTTCCTTTTGTGAATTCTGCCACTCCAGAATTTGTTTTGGGGGCATTATTTAGAGTAGTTTATAAGAGTTTTGAGGAGAGCTTAGGTGACTCCCTGTCTTCTCTCCACCATGTTGTCTCCATCCCCTATACCTTGTAGTCTTAAAGAATTATCAGGGACCCTAAGAAGTCAAGATGTCACTCAATAAACGTTTATTATGCACTTTCTATGTGCCAGGCCCTATGCCCAAGTATTGGAGATACAAAAAAAAAAAGGCAAAAGACAGCACCTGTTCTCAAGGAACTCATAATCTAATGAGGGGAGAAAACATGTAAACATAAATTATACATATACATGTAAATATAAATTATATATATACATATATACCTACAAATATAAAAACATGTAAATATAAAGCAAGATATATACAGGATAAATTGGAGATAATCAACAGAGGGAGGGAACTAGAATTAATGGGTTTTAGGAAAGGTTTCCTGTAGCAGGTGGGATTTTAGGTGAGACTTGAAGGAAAACAGGAAGCAGAGAGAAGGAGAGAGAACATTCCAGGCACGTAGGGCAGTCAGTGAAAACACCACTGGGAGATGGAATGTTTGTTTGAGGAATAGCAAGCAGGCTAGTGTCACTGGATCAAAGAGTGTATATGGGGAAAATGGAAGGGGTTGTAGGGCTATAAGATATAAAAGGTTATTAAGGGTTCTGAACTCCAAACAGAGGAGATGATAGATGGAACAAGATTCCAGAGGAGGCAAACAGGGTTATAGGGTTGATGAGAAAAGTTATCTTAGAGAGGAAGAGTATCACATCTTTCATTCACATAAGAGGAAAGGAGAAGTCTGACCTCTCTATAGAGAAGCTCTCAAGTATGGGAAAAGGAATTTCGAGGAGCTTATTTGAGATCTCTTGCATCTTCAGTAAAATAGTAGGCAAATTAATTGCTGAAAATGAGGGATAGGTCATTAGAGTTGGGTTCTTGAAGAAAGTGGAAAAAGTTGGAAAGAAGTATTGCTGAGAATTTGATAAAAGAATAAAAAAGGATTGCTTTTTAGCAATGTGGCTCCAGATAAAAATTATAAGCTTCATGAGCGCAAATGTCTTACCTTATCTAATTTTTTTCTATCTCCCTCAATGTCTAGCATAGAGCTCTATACCCAATGGCCCTACATAAATGTTTGTTGCATAAAAGGAAGAATGACTTTGGAGTGGACCAAATCAACATGGATCGTCACTTTCTCTAGCAACACTCCATGGTTTAGGAACAGAGCAGAGAAGGGAAGGAACGGGGGAAACGATGTTAATCTAAGAAGGGAGGTACATGAAGTTACAATGTGAATGGTGAACTGGTGCAAAGGTGTCTAGATAGCTGAGATACAGTGTGGATAAAAGGCTGGTTCAGTTGGAGTGAGGGGTGTGGGAGAAATGGAGAAATCAGAACCTGTGGTCAGAGAAGGGAAACTCAGAGTTCAAGATCTTGGAGGTGCAGTAGTTTCAAGGCATGATGATGTATGAGGTGTGGCCATTCAGACGGGTGACTAAGGTTGAGTGAAGTTGTTTAAGGTGAGGAATGCTAAGACTCATGGTTTTAGGAATGATCATTTATCTCTAGTGCTTTTAAATTTGTCACCTTTTCTATTTACCTCCATTTCTGTCTTTAACCATTTTAAAATTTAGATTTCTGTCCCTATGTTGGTCTCTCTCTCAATGTTGGAAGTGTGGTATAATAGGACCGACTTCTTGGATCATCCATTTCATAATTAGCTGTATGATTTTGAGCAAGTCATTTAATAAGATTTCTATGTCTTAGTTTCTTCCACTGTAAAATGGGGATAATAAGGCCTGCTCTACTTGTTTTACAAGATTGTTATGAAAATAAAATGAAATCATGTGCAATCACAGTGGTATCTATGTCAATTTTTCCAGTTGTCTGTGTGTAGCCTTCTCTCATGACTATCTGATTCTGGGTTTCAATGACTTTGCTTCTTCCTGTCCCTTTCCCTCTTTGTTTCTTTTGTTTCTATTGACTTGATTTCTCTATTACAACTTTTCTATTTTCTCCTCATTTTCTCCACTATCCCCTACTCAAGGTTCCACATGCTTCTTTTATTTAATCTCTCTGTATCTGTCTTTCTGTTTCTCTGTCCTTATCTTTCCATTTTTCTTGGTCTTCCTCTTTCTCTTTTTGTCTCTTTCTGTTTCTTAACAAACATTTATTAAGTACCTATTATTTGCCAGGAATCAAGAAAAAAAAAATGAAGCTTTCAAGAAGCTGACAGTTTTCAGTCTTGCCCTTGAAATATATCCTTCCTCAATTAAATATGTGACTTCTGATAAATCTTTTCGCCTTTCTGGGCCTCAGTTTCCTTATCTATAAAATGAGTGGATTGGAATAGGTAATACCTAAGGTCCCTTCTAGCTAGAATACTCTGTGAAAGCGATACCACCTTACATTTCTTGTCCCTGATGGTCACCATGCCCTTGCCCCTGCTCAGGGTGCCAACAATGGTTCCTCCCTCTTTCCCCTAGAGCTAAGCAACCTTTCCTTCTCCCCTTCTTTCTCTCTAGAATCTCCCCAACTCTCTGGTCAAGCTAGCTGTTTTGAACCCTGAGGTGCAACTAAAGAACTGAGACCTAATCCCAAGGAAAAGACAAGAAAAAGATGATGGCCTATCACCAGTGCTGATGTTTGCCTTATCCCCTTGGCCCAACCACAGCTGTGTGTTGAAGTGGGAACTCCTGGAGGGCTGTGAGAAAGTTTGCACCTTTGAAGCAACTCTTTCCCTTAGTCCTGAATTGAACTTCCTGAAGTCAATGAACATTTATTAAGTATCTATGTTCAATGCAGTGTGCTAGGTATTTGGGGGAAGATATAAAGATAACTAGGACAAGTGCCTATTGCCCAAGTCTAGTATTTATAGTCTAGTACAGATGACAAAATATACATGCATAGATAAGTGTAATACAAATTATGCTATTATGAGGGTATAGTGGAATATGAAGTGCCATGACATCAGATGAAGGGATTGCTTCCATGGAAATCAGGAAAAAAACTTCATAGAAGATGTAGCATTTGACCTTGACCTTGAAGGATGGGTAGAATGTCAATAGTCAAGGCTGACCCAATTTTGACAGTTTTGGAAATTCTTCAAATTCTGACCCAATATGTGTGGTCAGGACAATCACAAAACCACACACACACACACACACACACACACACGCACACACAGGGAAAAAAAATCAAAATCCCCAAACCATCCCCTAAACACCTCCCTTATCGACATACTTATTAATTTCTAATTTACCTTCTAAGTGAATCTACTCAGCATCCTAGGAAACAAGACCCTTCCTTCAACCTCCAGGGTTTTTACCTTGATGATTTTCTGAATTTCCCTTATCACTGAACACCACAGGAAGGGGCCCCTTGTACCATCTTAGGCTCTGAACTCAAACCTTAGATATGATTTACTCTTCTTCCACTGTTACTAGTTCTTGAAGTTTCATCCCTGGGTACATGTCCCAGAATCTCCGAGTTGGAAGAGATCTCAACAGTCCAGCCAGCACTTGAGGGGGGATTCCCTTGTAGTAAGAATGAGAACAGTATCAATAATGACGATAACAGTAACAAAGTAACAAAAAAAGTAACAAAGCTTTAAGCTGTACAGAACGTTTGTATGTAACATAGCACTCTAAAGTCTTTCAAAGCACTTTACGTACGTTATTTCACTTGATCCTCCTTTGTGAGGGAGGTGTGATGATCCCCAATTTACAGAGGAAGAAATGTAGGGTTACCTGAACAGTAAGCAATTTAATTTCTTCCTCTGTAAAATGGGGAGAGGGACAGCACAAGGGTGACTTGTTGAGAGTCACATGGCTAGTAAGTATCTGAGGAGGGTTTTAAATTGAGATCTTCCCGACTCCAAGTGTAACACTGTCCAGCGGGTCACCTGACAGGTATAACATTTTTCATGTATGTAACTCTTTTGGGACTGTCCCATCTCATATAAGCCTGTTACACTCACAAGTGATCATCTAGTTTTTATTTGAGGACTTCAGTAAGGGAAGACTAATTATTTCCCACTTTGGAATAGCTCTTATTGTCAAATCCTTTTATCTGTTCTTCTATAACTTCCACTAATTACTCCAAGTTCTGTCCCCTTGGGTCAAACAAAGTCTGTCTAATCCTTCTTTCACACCACCGCCTTTCAAATACCACCAAATCTCTTCTTCAGAATTGTTTTGTTCAGTTGTGTCCAACTCTTCATGACCTTGTGGTCCACAGCATGCCAGTATTGTCCATCGGGTTTTCTTGGCAAAGATATTAGAGTGGTTTGCCTTTTCTTTTTCCAGTGGAGTAAGGTGAACAGAGATTAAATGACTTACCCAAAGTCACACATGTAATGAGTGTCTGAAGCTATATTTGAACTCAGGTCTTCCTGATTCCAAGCCCAGCACTCTATCTAGCTGTCTCTTCTCCAGGATTACCCAGCTCCTTATTTATTTATTTATTTTTGGTGGGGAAGACCATCATTTTTCCAATCACCCAGTTTGATAATGCTTCTCTCTCCTTTATCACTCCCATTTCCAATCAGTTAAGAAAATCTTGTCAATTTTACTTTCCCAATATCTCTCACATCTATCTCTCTCCACTCCAAGGTCAATCATACAAGTTCAGGTCCTTATCATACCTTGTTTGGACTATTAAAAAAACTTCCTAATTGGTCTCCCTGCCCCAAACCTCTACTTTCTCCAATCCATTCTCCATAGAGCTGTTAAATTAATATTTATTAAGCACTTGCCTGACCTGCTCAATGAACTCCATGGGCTTCCTGTTTTCTGTAGGATAAAAAAAATTGTGGGCAGCTAGGTGGTGCAGTGTATAGAGCACCGATGCAGGAGTCAGGAGGACCTGAGTTCAAATCTCACCTGAGACTTAAGACACGTGACACTCACTAGCTGTGTGACCTTTGGCAAGTTATTTTACCCCAATTGCCTCATCCTGGCTCATCTCCAGTCATCCTGATGAATGGTCACTGGATGGTCACTGGTCACTGGATGGTCACTGGTCACTGGATTCAAATGGCTCTGGAGGAGAAGTGAGGCTGGTGATCTGCACAGCCCTCTCTCGCTCAAAACAAAGTCAAGTGCAAGTCATGTCACCATTTCTCTGATGGCATGGTCTTCTTTGGCAACAAAGAATGAACACACACAGGATAAAATTTTTAAAACTCTTCAGAGTCTAGATCCAACATAGCTATCCAGACCCTAAATATCCACAGTATATAAATACCAACCAAAAGAAAGATTTGTATCCCATCTCTGGACCTTTGCACAGGCTGTCTCCCCAACTTAAAATATTCTCATTTCTCCCTCCTCAACCTCTGTCTCTTGGAATCCCAAGCTCCGTTCAAGGATCAACTCAAGTACTACTTTACTTATTTCTCCAATGGTTAGTGGTCCCCATCCCCCAACTCATCCCAATTACTTTGTATTTACTTCTATATATTTACTTGTTTGTATGTATTGTCTTCCCAGAGTAGAAAATAAGCTCCTTGAAGTACCCGGAACTTAGTGGATACTTAATAAACACTAATTAAATTCTTATTAATTCTTTCAACCTAGCCTTTTGTAGCAGTTTCAAGAATGCTCACATCCTACCTGCCTTTCTTTGGATGCTTCCCAAATTGTCAATCTCCTTCCCAAAATATGGTACCTTGAAATAATCACATTATGCCAGATGTGGTCTGCTAAAGCAGAATGCAGTGGAATCTTCAGTTCTGGAATTACATCACTCACTGCCACCAAAGCTTTTTGGACAAACATGATGTCCTGTTGACTTTCATTAAGCTTATAGTACATCAAAATCCCACATCTGTTGTTTAGCCATGCCTTGCCCCTCTTGTTATTTGTGAATCTGTTTTTTTAACCTCAGTGTAGAACTTTACATTTATTTCCATTTAATCTTATTGACTTTCATCCGTAGCTCTTGTCATGTGAGTCACCATACCTATCCGACCCAATACATACACTTAGTGTAGGAAGAGTGCCTATCTACTTGAGTCAGTGCTCTATCCTTGCTGAATATACTTCTCCATGCTAGGAATAAGAAAAATTTCTTTTGTTAACTGGAATCTCATTGTCTTCCAATTCTGAACCTGAACCACTAGACCAGCCCAAGTCAGGCTTGTTCTAAAACATTTGACAATAGTTTTCAGGATAGGATCATATTTCTTGTGGTTGAAGTGAAGGAAGGTTAATTTGAAGGAAGTAGAGCTTTGGGTAAATGTATGATCAAATATAAGAGCCTAGGAACTTCACAGCTTCTGCGGGTAAGCCCTTTCAGTGGGAAAGAAAATAACTAAAGTGTCCATACCTTTTGAACCAGAGATTCCACTGCAAGGCGTATCTTCCAAGAAGTTCAATGATAAAATGAAAGGCACCCTACAAGTTAAAATATTTATAGCAGCAAAGCACCAATGTATTTATGGTGACTTTTCTGATAAAAAAGAACTGAAAATAAAGTAGATTCCCATCAATTAGGGAATGGGTGAACAAACTGTGGTATATTAATAGAATGAAATATTACTATGTTATAAGAAATGAGAAAAATAAAATGAATACAGAGAATTATGGAATTGGTATAAAGTGAAGTGAACCAGGAAACCAGGAAAATAATATACACAATGACTATGGCAATGCAAATGTTTCCATTTACATTCTATTTCCATATAACAAAAACAATTAAAATTGAATGAAATCATGTTCATCAACTTTGCTCTTAAAGAGGAGATATGAAAAGATATTTCTCCAAACTTTTTTGAAGAGGTAGGGATTAATAGTTGTGGAATATTGTATATAATGTTTTTGAAATGTTGGAAGGTTTTGTTGAATTTTTTCTTCCTCTTTTAAAATTATTTATTGTAAGGAGTGACTCTCAGGGAGGAGGTAGATGGAAAGAAGCAGTCAAGGAAATATAAGTGGTGTAAAAATAAAAGTAAAAATCTCTTTTTACAAAGAAACACATGTAAAAGAAACATACTCACTTGTAGACTGCATGGCTCCTAAACTTTTAAACTTAAGCCTTATCTAATTCTCCACAGATATAGTATGGTTTAGAATCCTTTCAAAACGAGGTTTGTCGTGATTTTTTGTTTCCTTCACAAGAAAATGTCTTTCATCCTAGAATCTTTTCCTACTCTACCTCTCAATGACCCTTGCCTTTTTAGCAGGTTAGGAGGCTTTCTTATTGAATGATGGATTTTTATTGTCTGATCCAATTTTATTTTGAAATCATTTAGCTGAATAGCTTTTCCTCTTTCTGTCACAGCTGAGAAATAGACTGTAACGTTTAGACCTATTATCTCAAAGTATTTGGTACCCCCAGAATAGCCAACCAGATTCAAGGTATTCCTTGGGTTTCAATTCATTCAAAACCACAGATCACAAACCCTATTGTATGTGTTTATTTTTTTTTCTTTTTTCAGGAGTAGTTGAATAAAATACAAAGACATTTAATCAAATAAAATAGCAAGAACAGTCTCAAGGTAAATCCTGCCCCCTCCATTTTCCAACATAAAATGAGGGCACACTTTCTGGCAAATACACATATTGTTCGTTATGGGGGAGAGTGCATGCATAGCGACCGTGTATAAAGGGCATGTTCATAGGGGACAAACATGGAGGAGTTACTCATGCTTCTAAAACTTCAGGACCACCAGTATACCGGGGTGATGCCATTGTGCTACCTTCACTTGGCCTGGTGGGTGGTGCTCTATCAGTCCCCTGCTAACTGGTAGTTGCTAGGTGGGAAGTTCCTTTTGGACATTGTTCTCTGTTACCAGCTTCTAGGATTATTTCTTCAGGGCCACTACTGACTATCTCAGTTGTCTCTTAAGAAAGTGACCTCTGAACTTATCCTTATCAGTAAAAATTTTTGAGCATCCACTCCAATATGATGTCTTTTTTTGACTTGTGCATAAATTGGATTTAAGTGAGGTAGAGTTGCATGAAGTCATCAGTCTCACTCTCTCCTCGAGTCATCACAGTACAGTGACAGGACAGAGTCAGGATGACTGGTGATGACTCAAGATACGATAGATGACCTCAGTGCCTTTGCCTCTGTAAGCGCTTTCTACACCACCTGCTACAACTGCCTTCATGGCCATTGGAATAAATTGTTCTCATGCACCCATTCCACCAGAGGAAGTCTTTGCATGCTTGGGGTAGACATCCCCCTAACTCACCAATGGGTTTGACACCCCTCAGTTATCCTGAACCTGATTTAACCCATCTGCCAAAACGGTTTCCCAGAGTGAGGCTGCTGAGCAGGCTACAGTTTATTGGAACCACACGTGAGAATTAGGTGGAACAAGTGGACACCAAAGGTAGAAAGGAGCCCTGAAAAGGGCTCAGCAGTCATTACATCAGAAGTACTAATCTTTCCTGCACACAGCCTACACTCCAATATATGTATTTTATATGTATATATATATATATATAATACTTTATATATGTATAATATATATGTATATTATGTTATACAGTACTCTACTATCCTTTTAAGTTGTATTTAATTTTAAAGTATTATATTTATTATAAAGCCTATACCAAAAAGTCAAAGAGGCTCCTTCTTAAAAGAGGTTGCACCCTCCTAAAGGAAGCAGCCTGTTAAGAGAGACAGCCCCCTAAGGGAAATGCCCCTTAAGGGAGATGCCCCCCCTAGCAAGGAGAAGCTGGTGATTCTAAAAGAGGAAAACCTGCTATAGGAGGGGAGAAAGGTAATGGGGGACAGGAAGGTGAGGTAACCAGGGACACTAGACAAGGGGGCAGGAGAACAAAGTTTTACACATATCGAGGCACACTATTATTCCAATGTTCAGAACCATTTGCCCAGAACAGAGGGGCCTCTGTTACTTTCTATATTTCATTGACCAACCTATTTGACTCTCATTGTCTCACTGACCAGTGTATTAGAATGTCACTACCTCATTGACCAGTCTATTTGAATCTCAGCATCTCCAGAAAGGCTTCAGCTAATCTCATCATAACCGTGATGGACAGTGAGGGTCCCATAGTCGATCAATGTTTAATAATATACAATTTATATTTAATAATATTTGTAAAGCTTGGTTTGTTTCTTTTGTAGCACAATATCTTTTACAATTTATAAATTTACTCCTCCAACCCATGGGAAGCATAATTCCCCCATCCTCTCTTGCACCACCCATTTCTGGGGAGAGGAACAGGACCTGGTTCATGGTTTAGCTTGGTTCCTATAAAGCACAGTTGCAGCTCCAAGTCCGAATTCTCTCCTTGAATCCCAGGCACCCTGTCTTCTCAGGGTTTCCATACTGGCCCTACCTGCAATCCTGGTTCCAAGATTACCACAGCTAACTCTCAGGTCCTATGAGATAACCTTTAAACTAAGGAATACAAACAACACAAAACAGAAACAAACACCCCTAAGACAATTTCTCAGAGCTGGGGTAAAAAAAGAGGGAGCAGGTCCCCTTTCCTCAACTCTGTTCATGACATCCATGCTGAGAACAGAAGATAGGCATCATATAAAGGACTGAAGAGAGATAATGACTCTTAAAAGTCTTGCCACTTAAAAAAATTCAGACAGTCAATCAAACCTGCATTGTAGCGGATACATTGGGCTTCATGATAGAACTGGGCATTTTTTTAAAGATGAAAAAAATTAAAACAAATAAAATAATTCTAATATTTTCTTACTGCACTCCAATAGATTGTTTTTCTGCACCCTACTTTGGAAACTCTGTGCTAGGACACAAGATTAGAATCTTTTTCTGTTAAATGAAGGCTGACTAATATTTAGTCATAGCCACCATACTTAGATAATAAAAAGCAGTCAGGGTACCTTAATGCTGAGATGAAATCTTTCAGATTCTTGAGAATGGAGTGAGCTCAAAGTCCTTGGTTATAGATGACAATCTGATTTAGGGTTAGACATTCCCAAGATCTTCTCCAGTATGGCAGGCAAGTGAATTTGAGAGAGAAATAAAGGCAAGCTATGGAGGCATCAGTTATTCACTCATTTGCTTCCCTTTCTTGTTTTTAGCATATGTATCTGTCGGCAGAAAAGTTGCTCTCTTTACATTAATTAGAGGAATTCAACCCAATACAACCAACCTTCCAAAGTTCACACAAGATGAGCTTTTCCTTCCAAGATTGTCTCCAACTCCAACTATGCCAAATAATTCCAGGTCAGCAGAGTTTGGGAGGACCTTGAGGTCCCCTAAACCATGATAGAAAAATTGAGGGAGGTCTTCTAAGTTATAGGGTGGAGGCCATGTTCCAGGATGGATCACAGTTCCTGAACCTTCAGGTTACCTTGTGTAAGATACTTCTTCTTACATCTGTAAATAGTTTGGTTGTGGAAAGGGACAAGAAAAGAAGCTTTTGGGTTAAAGAAAAAGGATTAATCTAACTTGTGAAGAAATGTAGTCTTTCAAATAAAATTTTAGGGAGAAATAGATTTTGGGAGGATCAGATAGAGATTTTCCCTAATGAATAGAATGAGAAGACTTTGTTTGAAGGCAGAGAAATGTCTGAGGCAACCACGGTAAGTAAATGGGTTTAGTGGTTATAACTGACAGCATTTTAAATCAAATAACTGTTTAAAGATTATGGGAAGATTAACGAAGGATTGCTGAGTTTGTGACAGACAGAAAGGTATGTTTTATGATCAAATGAGACAACATTTATAAAGTGCTTATCACAGTACCTGGCACAGAGTAACTATATAAAGGCTTATTCCCTTCCTCTTTCATGAGTTTTATCTCACAAGATAAAAACCAATCACTGACTAACAGAAAGCTCTGATTTAAGGCTTGGGAGTACAGTGAAGTAACTAAGCGTGAAGAAGCTAGGAAGAGAATAAGCTGATAGGATTGTGCTAACTTCTTGACTGGGAGCCTGCTGGTTAGAAGAGATGCATTGCTTTGCTGATTGGCCAAAGGAAAGGCTACAGTAGTTGCTAGGAAACTCATGAGGAAGGAGCTGAATTCTACTACCATTTTAGCTTATAGTTTTTGGAAGGGGAAAACCTAGAGGTCCATGGATGTTCTCCACTGTCCTCTCTAGTCTGAGAAGAAGAAACAGCAGGGAAAAAACAGATTTTGCATCTGTTTTAAGTGAGAAGAGGCTTGACTGGCTGAGGAATGATTGAGCAAAGCAGAATCCTATTGAGTGAAGAGATAGCTAACCTTGTCTATATTGTCTGAAGAGCCAAGTTAAGGAATTTTACAGTTCTCTTGCTTAAGGAAACCACACGTTACTACAGTAGTGTAAGATTTTCTATTTGACTGTGTGTTAAAAGTTTGGCACTACTTCATTAACTTGAGAACAGAAGAGGAGCAGATTTGTTCAGTAGTAAAGTGTTAAGGACCAGAAGGGGAGCGCCTTTATGTGGTGAAGGCTGTTTCTGAGGAAACCAAGGACATCAAGGTCTGCAGGCCAGATTTGTGAGCTGACCAGAGCACACGGGTTTCCCTAATCATGTTTTTTTCCCTGGTAGTTTTATACATACATGCTCACTCTCCTCCATGGGTACTAAATACATCAGTGGAAATGCTTGATCCAGACCCATGGGTGGACTGTGATTTTTGATTATTCTTGAACTTTCTTTAGATTCAGTAACTGTGAATTTATGATTAATTTTGCTTTGTCTCATCCTTAAGTAAATGTTTTATTTTTGAAAGTTAATGATGTTATAGAGACTGATTTTATGTAAATGGGAAGCACAGTAGTAGGGGTGCAGGAGCTACAGTGGCATGCTTGGGCTAATGGAATACCCTCTTAGTCTCCTTCACTTCCTTCTTTCCTCCCTTCAATCCAACCTCCATACAGTTGCCAAAAAATTCTTCCTTATGCACAATTCTGGCCATATAACTACCCTTTAAAGAACAACAACAAAAAAAATCTTCCTGGGCAGCTTCTAAGATAAAATACAAACTTTGAATCTGGCATTTAGAGTCTTTAATTCTGACTTCCAACGAACTTTGGAGTCCTTTGGAAAAGGAACAATTTTTCTTTGCTATTTATTGAGTATTTTTACTTTCTATTCTTGAAACTGTATTGTAAAGGCTATCCTCATGTCTTCCAATTGTGTCGACAAACCTTGCTTTTCTGTGCCTTTGCATAGGCTGTTCCCAATATTTGGAATGGACTTCCTTCTTCCTTCTACTTCCTAGAATTTTAGCTTCCTTCAAAGATCGGTTTAAATGCCACCTCAATCAGTTCAAATATCAGAGGCCTTTCCTAATTATCCGCCCATGGATGGGTATGTTCCCCAGTGGTTAGATAGCCTCCTCATTATCCTTTGTATTGTCTTTGTGATTATATTTATCTTATCTACATACACATACTGTACATATATACATATATACATACATATATGTATGTGTGTGTACACAAACTTTTTTGAGGTGCTTTCTATAAATAAATACATACTATAAATATGTATGTATTGTCTCCCCACCCCCACCTTCTAGAGAATGAGAGCTTTTCAAGGGCAGGCAGTGTTTTAGTTTTGTTTTTCTATCTTTTGAAATTGACTTAGTTCCTTGCACATAATAGGCACTGAATAATGTTTATTGATTATTGCTGATGAATCTGGAGGGAGGTGCTAATCTATGAACATCTTTAGTCATTCACTATGTTGCTTTTGTTTACATCTATTCAATAAGACTTTTCCTTTTCAATGCTATCCACATCTAAAGAAAGAACTATGGAATCTGAATGCAGATCAAAACATATTACTTTCACTTTTTTTTTCTTCCTCATGGTTTTTCCCTTTTGTTCTATTTCTTCTTTCACAACATGACTAAATGTGGAATGTTGTTCATGAAATTATGTTCAACATGATGACATATTTATAACCCATATCAGATTGTTTGCTGTATTGGGGTGGGGGAGAAAAGGTGGGAAGGAGAAAAATTTGGAACTAAATCTTACAAAAATGAATGTTGAATACTATCTATACATGTAATTGGAAAAAAATATTAAGCGCAAAAAAAAAAGATTTTCCTTTTTTAGACTGGAAGAAGCTAAAAGAGGGCAGGACTTCAGAGCCAAGACAGACACTATTAAAATAGAATCAATGAAAATAATTCTAGACTTTGTACATTAATGATCTTCACTCACTATTTCTTAAAAAAAAACTTGGGCATATACATACATACACATACATTATGTGTAGATATACATACAAATGCACAATGTATAACTCAATGTGCATGTGTGTGTGTGTGTGTGTGTGTGTATTTATAGTTGCCTCATATAGTTCTACTGGCTTGTATGTGGCATGGATAGATACATGATCTGAGATTTAGCATTCTGCGTCTCCAAGAGAGACTGCACCTTTGAGGAGAATAAGAGGAAGACTGTGATAATATTGCTGGTGGTCCTTCACTTTTCTCTTTTAAAAAGGAAGGACACATTTTTAAGCTTTCTTTAGGGGAGGCTCTGTGCTAAATACTTTACAAATAGTATCTCATGTGATCCCCACAACAATCCTGGGAGGCAGGTGCTATCATGATTATCTCCATTTTATGATTGAGAAAACTGAGACAAACAGAGGTTAAATGACTTACCCAAGGTCACACGGCTAGGAAGTGTCTGAGACCAGACTTGAATTCACGTCCTCCGGACTCCAGGCCCAGGAGGGTCCTCAATCCACTTTGCCATTCAGCTGCCTCTAGACAGTTTTTCCCTTGTCTTTCTTGCCTGCTCTCTCATTGTTTTTCATATGCAAGTCTCATGTTTATATTTATCTTTTCCTGTTTCAATAAGCAAATTATTGGGTTTTTTGGGTGCCTAGACTTAAGAAAATGATGCAAAAAATTTAATTATGCCAATTAAACTTAAAAATGTATTGTACATGCAATTTTTTTTCTAGTTAGTTGTTAAAAATTTACCAGGATATCTGTACATAAATATATGAATCTCTAATATGGATAACTTTAAAAAAAAAGCATATATTAAGTTTAACATGATATTTCCAAGGATCTATAGCTCAGCTTGTTCTGTTCCTTCCTAACTTCCCTCCATTCTCTTTTGTGTATTTAAAAAAAAGTTTATTTTTAGTCTGAACTTAATAAACCATAAATAAAATGATCATTTCTATATCCAGAGTAGAACTGAAAAAGAGGGTTTTATATGAAACAATGAATCTCTATCAATACAGATTGCTTTAAAAGTACACAATAAATTCATTACGTAACTTTCAAAGCTGTCCTGTGTATCTGGGATTCTTTTTGGCTTTTTCTTCTGTGCATTAAAAAAATGCTCACATGATGTTTTTCTTTCTTATTTTTGGCTACCCTATTCCTAGTCCCTTTAATTCTGAAATCCTTGTATCATCGTATAGTCCGTTCTTCTGGTTCTGCTTATTTTACTCTATATCAGTTCATATAAGTCTTCCCAGGTTTCTTATGAAAATAATATTTTATTAACACCATAATGCGTACAATTACTTCTCAACTGATGGAGATCCACTATTCTTTATATATATATTTTAACATTTTTATACATACATGTCTTTTCTCCTTCCTTTAAAAACCACTCTTCTTGAGGTATATGCCTAATAGTGACTTTGGGGTATAGTTTCAAATTACTTTCCAGAGTGACTGGACTCCTTTCTTTATAGCTCCACTAGCAATGCATTAGTATGCTTATCTTCCCGCAGCCCCAGCTGCCATTTTTCTGTTTTGCCAGCTTTGAAAATCTAACACGTATAAGATGGAACCTTAGAGTAGTTTTTATGTGCATTTCTCTTATTACTTGTGGTTTGGAACATTTTTTTTCTTTAACATGGACAATTTTATTTGAGCTGCTCTTAAGTTGGTGAACAGGTAAAGCTCCTCCTTTCCCCCAAATACTGGCACCAATCTCATTGAACTCCTGGGGTGACTGTTAAAAACTTTCATTCATCTTTTTGTTGGGGGGCCTATATAGAGGGAAAGGAGCAGGGCCATTATGGCTCTGAGTATTTTTTTTAAGGAACAAGAATTAAGGCAGAAGATACAAAAAGTTGTTTGTTTATTTTAGGATTATATAATTAACATGTAAGCGATCCTACTACCCCCGCCCCCCCCAACCTCCTTCCTTCCCTGTCTAGATTTATGTAATTAATTCCTTTTGTAGAGCATGGCTGCCTTTAGGGAGTCAAGTAACAACAATGCCTTTTATAATATTTGGAATGGCTGGGGTTTTTTTAATTTAAGAAAACAAATGCAAAATCAGAATCTTGAAGATGCACTCTAGAACCCTGAGGATGTTTGCCTCCAACATACTTAGACAGCTCATCACTTTCATTGTTCCAATTTTTAAATCCTGAGTCAAATGTCAGAACAAAACAAAACCAGACAGTCACACCAATCTCATCTCTTTCAGATCACTTATCATGTCACCCCCTTTGACAAGAAAAACAAAAACAAAAAACCTAGTCCATTTAGAAACATTTTTGGTGGACAGTGCTGGGCCCAGATTCATCATACTTGCTGACTCATATCTGTTGGAAAGTAGACAGAGAGGGGCAATATGTACCTACCCTCCCTCCAATCTAGACAGTGTACTCCCCATTCAGGGAAGGCAATGATCTTGATTTTCATTGTGCTGGGGCATGGGACTGCATTCTGTCACCAAACCCCTGGTACCTGGTGACACCACCAGAAAATACAGTATTGGTCCTTGAATTCTTATGGATGTCAGCATTACCCTTCATTATTGAGTTGAAGTTATTTTTTACTACCACCACATACACTACCTAAAAAAAATGGTTGGAAGGAAGTTTTTGTGGACCTGAACCTTTTTGCCAATTGTTGATAACCTGACAATCAGGGAGCTCATAGTTCTTTTCCACAGAAGAGCTAGGTGCAACAGTAGCTATCTTTTTCTCAAAGTCTAGTGCAGCAGTTCTGAAACTTTTTGTTCTCAAAACCCCTTTATACTCTAAGGATTTATTGAGGAGCTCCCGCAAAGAGCCTTTGTTTATGTGGATCATACCTATTGATATTTACCGTATTAGAAATGTAAACTGGAATAATCTTAAAATCTTAAAATTAAATTTTAGCTTTATAATTTTAAAATTCAATTTTAATTTTGTTTAATAAAATTTAATAAGTTTATTTATTTATGAATAAATATATTTACATATAAATGAATTTTATAAATATATTTATTTAATAAAATTTAAAAATTACAAATTACTAATTCATTATTAACAAAAATAAATATATTACATATTAATATGTGAATGCAGGACTGTTTTCAAAAGATATTTACTTCCAAAGGTATAAATACAAATACACAAACTTACACCCTTAACATACCCCACAACATTTGGGGGCATAATCTCTCCTATACCACCTCAGTTTCTGGGGAGTAAAAGGGTGTTGGATTCATAACTTAGCTTGGTTTTTAGTGAGCACAGTCCTATTTCTAAGTCCAAAATTTCTACTGGGCTAGAGTCCCAGGCACTCTGGGCTCTGAGGGCTTCCATGCCAGGCAGGCTGACTGCACCATTCTGCCTGCAATCCTGGCTCCAAGATCACCTTGGCTTGGACTCCCAGACCCTGTGGGAATAATAACCTCCTCTGCTTGACACTGAGGACAAACAACGCAAAATAGAAACAAGCTCCATTGGAACCATTTCTTGGAGCTGAGAATAAAGAGAGGTAAGCAAGAGAAGGAACGTTCTTTCCTTTCATTGGTTCAATTAATAAAATCCATGTACTGGCCATAGTAGATAGATGTCACTGAAGAACATAGCCAAAGGATGGTGGGAAAATGAAGTGAATGGCTCATGGTCACTAGTTTTAAAAGCAGAAGTAGCCAATCAAAGGAGGCCACCTCTACCCATATGGTATAGGACTCAGTAGAGTCCATGTTAGACTACTGACCATGCTCAAAAGGGACCCCCCTCCCCCAGCCCCTGCCCCAGAGCAAGGAGGCTTGGTGTCAGAACTGGGCATGCCCAGAAACCTAGCTTATATATAAATACCATTTTTAATGATTAGTAATTATATTTTCCAAAGCAAAACTGTGAGAAAAATGGCATTATTTTACATATTTTTGCAAATCTCTTTAATGTCTAGTTTAATGGAAGACATATGTATTCTCTTCTCTGCTTCTACATTCAATCTGTTGTGATATTTGTTTTGATTGAAGTAGATGAAAATAATCCATCCTCAAATATATACGTATTTGGAAAAGGAAGGGATATTTTAATAGGCAAATAATATCTTTGAAAATAATGAAAATAACTTTGACCTCTCAGAAATATCAAAAAAATCTTGAGGAGTCCCCAAAAGTCTGCAAATACTCTTTGAGAAACTCTGGTCTAGAGCTTCTTGGTGTCATGTACGATTTCTCTCTCACATGAGGTAGTGCTGTCATAGCCTCTCCCAAGTCAGGATCTTTATGAGGTAGCCAATTTGGTCACAGATAGGGATTAGTTTGGGAAGGGCATAGCCATAGATAGGAACTGTGTAGGTCACGTCATCACTGGAGTGCATCACATGACTAGTGGTACAACCTGAGACATACAGTATGGATGATGATGTTTGGGGATGCTGCAAATCTTCAATATTATCCATGCCATCTTTTCTCTGTTGGCTTTGAAGTTCATGGGGGCTTCTGTGAACAGCATAGTATGATCTTTATCATACTTTAGGGGCCACACAGAACTCACTACCTCCATGCTGTCCCAGTTGGTGACAATGCTATTTTCAATAAGGTCCTTTTAGGCACAGAATACTTCTCTTTCTGGCCAGTACTCACCATGCCTAACAGTGGAGTGGAAGAGAGTTTGAAGAAAGTTATCTCCTGCAAAGCCAGCTTTGCACATTTTGGAGCCACTGTCAATGAAGAGGGCAGTGATGTGTTCATGCGTGGCCAACTTTGAAGTGGAAAATTTAAATGCCTAAGACATAAAGACGATGGTTAGGCACCTGGAAGCAGAAAAGTACAGCCAGAGCTGTGCTGGAGTCAGCTCAGACTGGCTTGCCAGAGCCAATTTTTCTAACACTGACGCCTTGGAAATTGGCAAATGTTACAAATCAAGCCTTGATTTAATGCTTTGTTGATTATCCAGAATTAAGAAAGCAATGGAGAAGATGTTAATAATGCAGATTAAATTGAACTGCATATATTTTTTCTAAAAGCCAATTTTTAAACATTTAACTCATCCTTCCTAGGGGAGGAGGTCACATTTTTTTCAAATAGCTATTGATACATTTAATGGAGTTGTAAACTGATCCAACCATTCTGGAGAACAATTCGGAACTATGCCTAAGGGTTACTGTTTGCCCTTCATACTCAAAGAGGACCAATGACATCAAGAAGGTGATGTCATGACTTGCCAGCCTCTTACTCTTTCCTCCTGAGCCAACTGCACTCAGGGGCAAGATATGGACCAGGACAACTGGTGATGGCCCCAGCTGCAGCAGGGGACCATTGCCTAAAGGGCAGTCAAACTGTGCCTACTCTTTGATGCAGCAATACCACTTCTAGGCCTGTATCTCAAAGATATCATAAAAAAGGGAAAAGGGCCTACATACACAAAAATATTTATAGCAGCTTTTTGTGTTGGTGAAGAATTGGAAATTGAGCGAATGCCCATCAATTGGAGAATGGCTGAACAAGTTGTGGTATATGAATGTAATGGAATCCTACTGTGCTCTAAGAAGTGATGAGCAGGATGCTTTCAGAAAAACCTGGAAAGACTTACATGAACTGATGCAAAGTGAAATGAGCAGAACCAAGAGAACACTATACACAGTAACAGCAACTTTGTAACGATAATCACATGTGAATGACTTAGCTCTTCTCAGCCACACAGTGATCCATAACAATTTTGGAGGACTCCTGATGGAAAATGCTATCCACATCCAGAGTCTGCATACAGATTGAAGCATACTATTTTCACTTTTTTCCCCATAGTTTTTGCCCCTTTTGATCTGTTTTTTTCTTTTACAACATGACTAATATGGAAATAGGGGTAGCTAGTGGATAGAGCACCAGTGCAGGAGTCAGGAGAACCTGAGTTCAAATCTCTCCTCAGACACGTGACACTCACTAGCTGTGTGACCTTGGGCAAGTCATTTAACCCCAACTGCCTCATCTTGGGCCATCTCCAGTCATCCTGATGAATATGTGGTCACTGGATTCAGATGACTCTAGAGGAGAAATGAGGCTGGTGACCTGCCTCACTCAAAAAAACCAAAATCAAGTGAAAGTCATGTCATTATTTCTCTGACAGCATGGTCTTCTTTGGCAATGAAGGATGAACACACAATATGGAAATATGTTTTACATGATTGTAGATATATAATCTATATCAAATTGTTTACCATTTTAGGAAGGCAGGGAAAGGAGAGAGAGAAGGAGAGAAATTTGGAACTCAAAACTTTTAAAAAATTTAAAACTGTTAAAAAGTATTTTTACTTGTAACTGGAAAAAAGTAAAATACCATTAAAATAAAACAGCAAATGGTTGTTGATAGTTTGAGTTTCTTCTTTTGAGAATTGCCTGTTCATATGGGGTCTATTCTAGGTATTCTTCTTTTTTTATTCTTTTTAATACCATTAAAATAAAACAGCAAATGGTTGTTGATAGTTTGAGTTTCTTCTTTTGAGAATTGCCTGTTTATATGGGGTCTATTCTAGGTATTCTTCTTTTTTTATTCTTTTTAATACCATTAAAATAAAACAGCAAATGGTTGTTGATAGTTTGAGTTTCTTCTTTTGAGAATTGCCTGTTCATATGGGGTCTATTCTAGGTATTCTTCTTTTTTTTCTCACCATCAACTGCTTTTTGGACATCTCAAACTGAACATGTTAAATGTTTGACAGTTTTTTGTCTGATATTTAAAGTACTTCACAATATGGCCTCTTCCTCTTTCCAATCTTCTAATATTCTATGCCATTATATACACTTTATGATTCAGTTATTCAAGTCTATGTGCAGTTTTTGGCATATGACCCTCTATCTTCTTGCCTTTACACTGGCATTTACTATGTCTGACTCTAAACTCCTTAGATTCTTCTTTTTTCAGCCAAAGAAAAATGAAGTTTATTAAAAATCCACCATATTGACTAAACTCTTAAGAAATTTCAGTATTGACTAGACTCTTAAAAGAATCTGAGAGCCTTCATGGAAACAAGATAGATCTAATATACAGAAAGACTGAGGGAGGGATCTAGGGGTGACCAGGTAGTCTGGGGTGACTAGAAGAGGAGTCCTAGGGAGGATCTTTATGGGATTGGTCAATAGACTGGGATGACTAGAGGTCAGAGGCCAGGAACCAAGAGAATGGGGTTTTAATAGGACTGAGGGTGTGAAGTAGCCTAAAGAGATAATAGCCAAAGGAGATAAGGAGATAGAGATCTGAGAGAATAGACAATGAAGGGATAGGCTAGGTTAAGCATAACAGAGAATTGGGCTGGAACAATAAATGAAAGACTTATAGACTCAGGTGAATGCCAGATCAAGTGGAAAGATTGAAGCAGAGTTCAAGGGAGTTCCTAGAGTCTGTACCCATCATCACCACGATCAAGGCATGTGTTTCATTTTTATGTATTTTAGTTATGTTTTCAGTAGTGGTAGTGCATTTATAGTGGTGACAATTTTGGAAAGCCAACTAAGAATATGATCCTAAGCTAGATAGAGTGGGGGATTTATTTATTTATTAAATTTTTGAAAAATTTGTTTGTTTTCAGTTTTCTACAATCACTTCCATAAGTCTTAGATTTTCTCCCCTGCCCTCCCTGATCCCTCCCCAAGACAGCATGCAATCTTCTATGGTTTCTATACATACATGCTTACTGAGCACATTTTCACATTAGTCATGTTGCATAGACGAATTATAATGGATGGGAGAAACCAAGAGAAAAAAACAAAACAAAACAAAACATAACACAAAAGAAAATATTCTGCTTCATTCTGCATTCCAATTTCAGAGTTCCTTCTCTGGATGTGGATGGCATTTTGCCTCAAGAGTCCTTTGGGAATATTTTAGGTCCTTGCATAGTTGTGAAGGGCTAAGTATACTAGAAAAATTACTCACACACTGTGGTTGTTACTGTGTATAATGTTCTCCTGGTTCTGCTCATTTCACTCAGCATCAGTTGATATAAGTCCTTCCAGGTCTCTCTGTAGTCTTTCCATTCATCATTTCTTATAACATAATAGTATTCCATTATATACATATACCACAACTTGGTCAGTCACTCCCTAATTGATGGGCATCCCCTTGATTTCCAGTTTTTGGCCACAAAAAATAGAACTACTGTAAATATTTTTGTACATGTGGGACCCTTTCCCATTTTTATGATCTCTTTGGGATACAATCCTAGAAGCAATATTGCTGGGTCAAAGGGTATGCACATTTTTGTAGCCCTTTGGGTGTAATTCCAAATTGCTTTCCAGAATGGTTGGATTAACTCATGGCACCATCAACAATGAATTAATGTCCCAACGCTCCCACATCTTCTCCAACATTCATCATCTTCCTGTTTTGTCGTTAGCCTATCTGATAGGTGTGATGTGGTACCTCAGAGCTGTTTTGATTTGCATTTCTCTAATCAATAGTTATTTAGAGCATTTTTTTCATATGACTAAAGATAGCCTTAATTTGTTCCTCTGACAACTGCCTGTTCATATCCTTTGACCACTTGTCAATTGGGGAATGACTTGTATTCTTGTAAATTTGACTCTGTTCTCCATATATTTTAGAAATGAGGCCTTTACCACAGACATTAACTGCAAAAATTTCCTTCCTAATCTTGGTTGCATTGGGTTTGGTTATGAAAAAACTTTTCAATTTAATGTAATCAAAACTATCCATTTTGTACTTCATAATATTCTCTATCTCTTGTTTAGTCATAAATTTCTCCATTCTCCATATATCTTACAAATACACTTTTTCTTACTCCCCTAATTTGTTTATAGTATCAGTCTTTATACCTAGATCATATATCCATATGGACTTTATTCTTGAGTATGATATTAGGCATTGGTCCATTTTCTGCCACACTGTTATCCAGTTTTCCCAGCAGTTTTTGTCAAACAGTGAGTTCTTATCCCAGAAGTTGGAGTCTTTGGGTTTATCAAGCAGCAGATTGCTATATTAATTGACTACTGTGACTTGAGTACATAACTTATTCCACTGGTCTACCCCTCTATTTCTTAGCCAGTACCAAGTGGTTTTGATGATTGCTGCTTTATAATACAATTTGAGATATGGTAGGGTTAGGCCATCTTCCCTAGCATTTCTTTTCATTAATTCCCTTGATATTCTGTACCTTTTGTTCTTCCAGGTGAATTTTGATATTATTTTTTCTAGCTCCAAAAAATAATTTTCTGGTAGTTTGATTGAATAAGTAAATTAATTTAGGTAGAATTATCATTTTTATTATATTAGCTCAGTCTATCCATGAGCAACTGGTGTTTTGTCAATCACTTAGATCTGACTTTATTTGTGCAAAAGGTGTTTTGTAATTGTATTCAAATAGTCCCTGGGTTTGTTTTGGCAGGTAGGCTCCCAGATATTTTATAGTGTCTACCATAGCTTTAAATGGGATTTCTCTTTCTAGCTCTTGCTGTTGGGTTTTGTTAGTAATATATAGAAATGCAGATGATTTATGTGAGTTTATTTTGTAACTTGCAACTTTGCCAAAGTTGCTTATTATTTCAAGTATTTTTTATGCAGAAAAAGCTTTTGACAAAATACAACACCCATTCCTATTAAAAACACTGGAGAGCATAGGAATAAATGGAGTCTTTCTTAAGATAATAAGCAGTATCTACCTATAATCATCAGCAAGCATTGTATACAATAGGGAGAAGCTAGATGCATTTCCAATAAGATCAGGGATGAAATAAGGATGTCCACTATCACCATTGTTATTCAATACAGTACTAGAAATGCTAGCTTTAGCAATAAGAGAAGAAAAAGAAATTGAAGGAATTAGAATAGGCAAAGAAGAAACTAAGTTATCACTCTTTGCAGATGATATGATGACATACTTAGAGAATCCAGTAAAAAACTGTTCTTCTCTCATCCAGGTGAAAGAGCTTTCCCACTGACCTTTGACCCACACTTGTGGGTTGAGAAATCTGGAAACGGTGGTGCACTTATTCAGTGCCCTGAGGCCTGCTCCAGCTCTGTCTATACTGGCAAGGCCCATGGGACTGCTCTGCACCAAGCCCAGTGCAATAGACCCCTTCTGTCAGTCTTCCAGATTGTTTTGGGCTGGAAATCTGTTTCACTCAGTCATTTTATGGCTTCTGCTGCTCTAGAATTTGTTCAGTCATTTTTTACAGGTATTTTGAGGGATTTATGTGGAGAGCTTTTACTCTGCCATCTTGGCTTCTTCTCTTTCTTAAATACTGATGTGAAAATATTAAATAAGATATTGGCAAGGAGGCTACAACATATTCAAAAGATGATTCACCATGACCAAGTTGGATTTAGATCAGGAATGTAAGGTTGGGTCAATAGTAGGAAAATAGTAAACATAATGGATCATATTAATAATAAAAAACAATAAAAATCATGAGTATATCAACAGAGGCAGAAAAAGCTTTTAACAAAAGACAGCACATGTTAAAAAAAAACAACAACACTAAAAAGCATAGGAATAAAAGGGCCTTTACTTTATATGGGTACATAATATAGTCAAAAAGTCACTAAACATTTACTACATGCCTACTATGTGCCAGGCACAGTGCTAGTGATACAAAAAAAAGAAAAATAGTTCCTGACCTCAAGGAATTATAAAGAGAGGGGCACTAAAGGGTACCTGAGTAGGAGGAGCATGAGTGGAGTCAAAACTAAGCTGAGAAGCTGGGGGAAAATTCAGAGTTGGCTGAAAATTTTGAGCCCTCTATAAAGACAGGCATTGGGAGATTTTTTGCTCTACTCTCTGACCTCCAATCTGAGGGAACAAGCTATTGAGGTTACTGAGGAGGTGCTGAGCTCCATAACTGAAGCAATATTGTGATAATGAGATTTCTGGTGATGAGATTATCCTGGGGAAAAGCATTATATATTCATGGAGTCTAAACCAAGCAGAGCAGCTAATGAGAAATGAAGAGCTGATAGGAAAGGTATTTAAAACCCAGAGCCAATATTATATATAAAGAGAAAATTCTAAAGGTCTTTCCATTAAGATCATAGGTAAAGTAAGTATGACTACTATCCCCATTATTATTTGGTATAGTGCTAGAAATGCTGGCTATAGCAATAAGTCAAGAAAAAAATATAGGGAATAAGCATAGGCCAAAAGGAAACAAAAGTATATAACTTTTTACGATAGTTTATTTAAAGAACCTCAGAGATTCAATTGAAATTAATTGAAACAATAACTTTAGCATTTTTAATAGTCTATAAGATAACTCCACATAAATTATCAACTTCTTTTCTATTATGGCCAACAAGAAAACAAAAAAAACCTCAGCAGAAAGACAAATTCCATTAAAAATAAAAACAGAGTTGTCCAAGCCATTGTAATGTTAATGAGATTTATATTAATGAAAGATCTTCCCTGCCCATTAATGTTTCAGGTTAGAGGAGGCTTCTTTTTGTAGGAAGCCCCAGACCAAGGGTTGTGATGCCCTCTGGCTCTGAAAAGGGTATATATACTCCTAGGTGGGGTTTTACTTTGGGGGCTTCTTTGGAAGAAGGTTCATGTGCCAGATGAGACTCTGAGTAGCTTTGCTCCCTCCTCCAACCCCAGCTTTGAAAACCCAGATGTTGGTGCTTCTCTCTCTGGATGTTATGTATGTATGTAATGGTCAGACAGTTGGATGTGTCTGTTGATCTGTGTTGTATGTATTGCTTATGGTCAGACAGTTAGAAGCCCTGTCTGTTGGTCTTTATTTCTCTGATTGTATTTTCTCTGCTGGTGAATGTAATTAAAGTAGAATGTTGACCCCTCAAAAGTTGCTTTCTTTTTAGAGAAGCAGATCTAAGAATCTGTACAGCAGATCCTCCTATATATGCCAGGGTGATTGCTGCTACACACACACACACACACACACACACAGAAGAAATATATGAATACAATAACAAAATAATCTTTACAGAAATTGACAGGTATAAATAATTAAATAAATATTAATTGACCATATTTAGGTCATGTTAATATAATAAAAATGACAATAATTCCCCAAATACTTTACACATTCAGTTCCATATCTCAGTGCTCTTGACAATTTTCTAAGCTACAAAGTGTTAACCTGCATCAGTGTTAGATTGAGTTTCCTCATCTGGGAGTTCCCTGTATCAATGAAATCACAGATCCAATCTCTATCTCTATTCAGTGTCATATCACTGCAACTACCAAAAAATTAGTTTACAGAGCTAGAAAAAAATGATAGTCAAATTCATCTTGAGGTAAAAAATCTCAAGGGAAGTAATGGAAAAAAATGAGAAGTATAAGATCTCAAGCCATGCTATGCAACAGTAATCATCAAAACTGTATGGTACAGCAAAAAAAAATGATATTCAATGGAACAGATTGGTATGCAATATTTATAAACAAAAGAATATGTTGTTAGTATTTGATAAATTTCAAAGTCCCCAGCTACTGGAACAAACACTCAGAATTCAACAAAAACTGCTGGGAAAACTGGAAAGTAGTCTAAAAGAAATTCTTTTTAGACCACCATAAAATAACATATTCCACAGTAAAGTCTAAAAGAATGGATAAACGGCTCATATATAAAAGAGAACATCATTAACTAGAGGAGCAGAGAAGGAAATTATCTTTTGCAGTGATGGATTGTGGAAGAATTCATGACCAGACAAGGAATGAAGAAAATAGTAGGAAATAAAATAGAAAAGTTTAGTAACATAAAATTTAAAAACTCATACTTGAGTTAGAAATAATTTGACTGAAGCAAAAGGAAAAGGGAAATATTTAACTTTGAAAAAAAAGGTCTTCCCAGAACATTTCTATCAAAATACTCTGATATATAAGATATATAAGGAACAGATTCAAACATATAAGAACAAGAGCCAATAGACAGATGGCCAAAGGACATAAATAGGCATTTCTGAAGGGGAAAAACCCAAACTATGAGCAATTTTATGAAAAAATGTTTCAAATAATTAATAATAAGATAATGAAAATTGAAACAATCCTGAGACTCTACCTCATACCTAATCAGATTGAGAGAGTTGACAAAAATGTAAAATGGCAATTGTTGGAGAGGTTGTGAGAGGGAAAGTACACTAATACGTTGTTGGTAGAGGTATTAATTAATCCAATCAGAGAATTTTGGAAAGCAGTTTGGAATTATATCAAGTCATAAATTGATACATACTTTTTGACCCAATGATACCACAATGAAACTCATACCTCTTAGAGGTCAAACATACAGGGAATAGTTACATAGATACAAAAATATTTATAATATCATTTTTTGTTATAGCAAAGAAACGGAAAATAAAGGGGTGCCCTCAATTGAGGAATGGATGAAAAAAAATGATAAAATATGAATGAACAGAATGGAATATTATTATGCCATAAGAAATGGTGAAAGGGACAGATTCTGAAAAACTTGGAAGAACTAGTATGAATTAACATAAAGTAAAGCGAGTGGAAACAACAGAACAAATTCTACAATGGCTACAATATTATAAAATACAACTTTGCAAGACATAAGAACAATCTGACTTCAGAGGATGGATGATGAAGTATGCATGCTAGCCACCTCCTAACAGAGTGGTAATGGATTAGACAGGCAAAATGAGAGGTATCTTTTTGGACAATGCCAATATTTGGATCTTTGTTGCTTGACTATGCTATTTTTTTTTCACAAAGGAGAGATTTTTATAAAAAAATTGTAAGGCATTTGTGGGCAGAAGGGTGCAAGTGATGTCCCCCCAAAAAAAGAAGAAAAAAAAGAAAAGAGAATCACTGAAGCATTTCAAAAATGCACAGAAGAGAAGGGTGTTTAGAGGGAGATACAAAAAAACAGAACAGCTTTGAGGGTAACATATTGAATTGATTACATGTTTAAAAAACAAACTGTTTATAATAGAGACTTATAGTTTCATATACAATCTTTTTCTCTTTTATTTGGAAATATTTAACATAAACATTTGGTATTTGTCATATTAAAAAAATAGGTATTTGCCAAGAATAACAAAATTCTAAATTATTCAAATAACAAAAAATCAAATATTTACCTTTTTCTAGGTTTTTTTTCTTGACTTTTGTGTTTTCATTTAAGAGTGTCTTCTCAATTTTTATCTTTTCATTAGAAATGTTTAAAAGTTCTGTTCTATTATTCTAGGCTGATACATAATCAGAATCAAACCCAGGCTAACTAGACAGGAGTCAGTTTCAAAATACTCCCTTTCTGGCTCAAGAGATGTTTCAAGCTCACTTGACAGTGAGGGTTGTCTCAGCTCTGACAAGGTGATAATAAAGATTTAATGTACCTTGTCTCAGGTGAGTTTATGCTGACTTGCAAACCTTTGGATTACCCCCTTTCAGAAAGCCTGCTGGCTTTGTACCATTTACTGGGTCTCATACTGACTTTCCTTAGACTGATACCTCTTCTAAACCTCTGCCAATTTCTGACCATCTTTTTGTTTAGTTCTGAATTAGATGAGGGAACTTCTGTTTTCCTTTGATTTTCACTATCTCAGTCCCCTTTCAAATATTTTCTAGGTTGTGTATGGGAAAGATAGGGTCTTCTACAACCCTTTATATAATGCCATTTTGCCTGGGAGTTTCTTTTTGATACAGGGCCTCCCTTTCTTGCCCAGGCTGGAACTGCAATGGGCCCTCATGGGCTAGCTCCCAGTACTGACTGATTGGTGTGCAAGATTTAACCTTCTGACCTGGGTCAATTTAACCCTCCTTCAGCAGCCTGGTGGCTCTTCACTCCTGGAAGCTCACCATATTGTTATGGGACAGTATGCTTTAGTCCTATGGCACCTCAAAACTCCTGAACTCCAGAGATCCACCAGCCTTAGTCTCTCCAGCAGAAAAGATCACAGGAGTCTACCAGCAAATCCAGCAGCTTGTAATCTAAAAAAACCAAAGGAAACCCTGACTATTTCCTCCTGAAACTAGTCTGGGACACCCTATTGCCAATGAAAAAAGGTTGAAAATTCCTTTGTCTTCTGAATTCCTGTGTATTTTTGAAGTATAACAAATTCCTTCTCTTCCATTAAACGTCCTGATCCTCTCTGTGATTTCCTTTTTCCAATTGCCCAGAGCACTTTATTTTATAATTCTCTAATAAACCTGTCATAAAGTGTTAGGTATTATCTCTGTGTCTTAGACACCTGCAAAATTCTAAGTTCCTGAGTACCAAGCTGTTTTATCTAAATGTTGTATGTCCCCAAAGCATGAAGCAAGGCACTGCTTGGAGGGCTTAGTAAATTTTCCTTGAATGGAGATGAACTCTATTTTGCTTCATTCAGATTAAGTTTAGTTCCTCACCTTTCCCAGCAGAACTAGGTAAAGCTGTGTATCAGTTTGCCTCAGTTTCCTCATCTGTAAAATAGGGATAACAGTAGCATTAACCTTCTAGTCTTGTATTGAGGCCAAATGAGGTAATTATTGTAAACCACTTATGCACAGTACCTGGCATATTAGTAAACTCTATATAAAGTTAGGTCTTTTTATTATTATTTATTATATCAAGGGGCAGCTAGGAGGTGCAGTGGATAGAGCACCAGTGCAGGAGTCAGGAAGACCTGAGTTCAAATCTCACCTCAGACACTTGACACTCACTAGCAGTGTGACCTTGGGCAAGTCACTTAACCCCAACTGCCTCATCCTGCCTCATCTCCAGTCATCCTGATGAATATCTGGTCACTGGATTCAGGTGGCTCTGGAGGAGAAGTGAGGCTGGTGACCTGCACAGCCCTCCCTCACTCAAAACAAAGTCAAGTGCAAGTCATGTCATTATTTCTCTGATGGCATGGTCTTCTTCAGCAATGAAGGATGAACACACACACATTATATCAAGGAATCTCAGGAGAGGCTGGTAGTAGAACAGGGGTGGAGGTATTTAAGATCTAAAGATTATAAAGGAAACTTTATCAGAACATTCTGGAATTCTTTGGGGATCCTTTGCACCTCCATTCAATCATTGCTCAAATCAAATTCAAATTTCATGACTTAAACTCCTCCACAGGCTTTCTATCATTTTATTCTCCTGCTTTAGATACCCAAATATATAACTGGTTCCCTCTGCCCATCCCTCAACCTCTCCTGATTTTATGTTGGCTATTTCTCCCATCCGGATAGTCCTTTCCTCTTTTCTGTTATCTCCTCCCCACCTTCCAGATTCTGCTGTACATTCACATCTTCCATTAAGTCTCATCACCCATCCCCCCCCAACTCCGCCCCCATGTCCTTTTCAGCTGCTTTCTTTTGTCTTTGTCTTTGTCAGTGTCCTGGCTGTGTGTCCCATTAGCCCCTTGGGAGGACCATATTGCTTTTTCCCTAAACCCAGGGTAGGATATCAAGGGGTAACGCCAGCAATAATAGCAGTGAACATTGATATGTAGCTTCAAGGTTTGTAAAGCACTTTACATGTGTTACCTCCTTGGATCCTCACAACAATCCTATGACACAGGTGCAATTAGTATCCGTATTTTACAGAGGAGAAAACTGAGGCTTGCAAGAGCTTAAGTAACATGGCCAGGTTCACATAGGTCTGGGGTAGGATTCAAATTCTGGTCTTCCTGACACTAAATCTGATACTCTGTCCACTCTGTCACCCAGTTGCCTAGGTAGAATAGGAAACTAGACTAAATAAATGTGTGGGTCCTTGGTCTCAGGGTCCAGCACATTCATAGTCAGAGAGTTATTACAAATCCAGTGGAAGGGTGTCAGCCAGCTTTGTTTCCTGTGGCCTCTTTTGTATCTTTCTAACAACTTCTGTTTTCTGCCTTGTAAGTGGCTTATGATTATTAACTATTACTATGCCTTGCACTCACTTTCCAGCTTGAGCAGCTGAAGTCTGAGATGTTAAACAGCTCACCCAAAGTCACATAGCCTGTTGTGGGGAGGACCTGGGAATACTCGGATTTCTGAATCCCAACCCTGTGATCAATACAGGAGACTCCAAGTAAGGGGAGGAGGTCTTGGGGTGTAGGGACATCCTTTCTCCTTGGATCCTAACTGGAGCCTAGATTTCTAAGCAGCCAGAATCAAACTCATTCTGACCAGTACTCTGTCCTAAACAGAGAATGAGAAAAGGTCGTGGGTTGTTGAGGCCAAAGATGTTTGGGGGCAGGATCTCTCACTTTCTTTGAGTTGCTCCCAAAAGCACGAGCAAGAGCAATGCCACATTGATAACTGCCACCCCTCTAATCCTTGCCTCTGCACTGGGCAGACCGGGGCAAATTCCCCAGATTGGGCTGGTGATTTCGGGCTCAAGTCATCTTGTGGAGGGCTTAAGCTGTAGCTAAACCTTCCCCCAAACCACGAAGAAAGTTCAGGTTACCTCACAAAAAAATTCCCTCCTCCCACAGTCTACCCCTCTCCTACAGTCCTCCTAACTCAAAAAGATGTCTCACATCAAGAAACTTGACCCTAGCAACCCAAGCTTGTGAGGTATAAGATGTTTACACAACAGCTCCTTCCTAGTGTTCTTTTCAGCATCTGCCCCCCATCACCCTTCCCCTCACCCCTAGAACCTAGTAAATGCGCTGCACCCTTCTCTCCCTCACCTCCTTCCTTTCCTCCCTCCCACCCCCACCTTACCCGTAATCTCCAAGATATAGGTGATAAGAAATATTTGGCAGCCATGGAAGATCCGTATCACCTTTCTTCTCTTCTCTTCCCAGAAGCTCGATCTAGCGTTGATGAGGCTACATTCCAGTCTCCACTTTCCTCTCTACCCCTACCCCAGGATCCTCTACTACCTCCAGCCCCCACCTCCTTTAAGCTCTTACTTCTGTCTCATTTGCATGTCACAACATACCAAGAACTACTTCTTAGCAGTATCGCCTCCATTTTACAGGTGAAGAAACTAAAACTAGTGGAGGTTGTGCCCTGTCCAAGGTTCAGGTATTTCCATTGCTACAGTCGTAGGTTGTGTGACTCTGGCCAAGTGCCTTAGTGCATCAGGCACTCTACAGATTGCTGAACAATCACCTGTCTGTGTCGGCAGAGGGACTTTCTTCACCAGGAATTCCCTATCCTGATAACGTTACGCCGCCAAATTGTTCAAGACGCTGTGACAGACACTGAGAATACAAACACAAAAACTAAATAATTCTTGACCTTCAGGAGTTTAAATTCTATGGAGAGATATGGTAGATTTAGTGTAGGAAGTGACTCCAGAGGTCATTTAGCTTAAATCTTTTATTTTACAAGTAAGGAAATTGAGGCCCAGAAAAGTTAAGTGATTTGTCCAAGGTTAAACAAGTTATCAATCAATCAGCACACTGAGGCACCTATTATGTGCCAGATGCTATATAACACAAAAGTGAAACATTTCTATCCTTGGAAGAGATTCTAGTTAACGGGGGGGAAATTTTACATATATATTATATGTATAATATATATATTATATATATGTATATATACACACACACAAGTAAATTAAAAATAGATACAAAATAAAAGGTGAAGACAGGGAAAACACTAGAAGGTGGGGCAGGGAATCAGGAAAGATTCTACACTCAGGCAGTGGCTCTTGAGCTGAACTTTGAAGAATTCTAAAGTATGGAAGTGAAGAGGGAGAACATTCAAGATAGGACAGTCAATGCAAAGGCATGGAGATGAAAGATCTCCATGTGTGAGAAGGAACAGCGGATAGGTCATTTTGGCTAGAATGTATGAGAAGGGGAGTAATGGGTAGTAAACCTGGACCAGTAGGTTGATGTGAATGGTTTTAAAACTCAGACAGATGAGTTTGTAGTTCTCAAAGGAATAGGGAGCCACTAGAGGTTTTTGAGCAGGGGAGTGACATGGTCAAACCTGTATTTTAAGGATATCTCTTCAGCAGTTGTATGGAGAATGGATTGAATAGGGCATAGACTTAGGTCTGGAGACCATTTGAAAGGGTACTTTGACAGTCCAAGTGAAGGGTGGTGAGAGCCTCAGCTAGGGTAGTGGCCATATGAGAGGAGAGAAGAAAATGGATTCAAGAGATGCTGTCTCCATAGTTGTCAGAATTTGTTGACTTATGAGGTGGATGGGGTGAGGGGAGGAAAAGTGAGGAACCAAAGATGACACCAAAGTTATAAATCTGGGTAATGAAAGAATGGTGGTGAGTCTTATGGTGACATTTCAAAATTTCTACTCATCTCTGTTGATTTGTTGGTTTTTTTTTTTTTAAAATCAGGAAAGCTTAGAATTCTCTTGTCTCATTAAAGGTCTATTTTTTTCCCTCTCAAAGCATTATACTCAGTTTTGTCAAGTAAGTTTTTCTTAATTGTAAGCATTCATCTTTTTGAAATATCTTATTCCAAGCTCTACTCTATTGTATGTGGTAGCTACTAAATCTTGTGAGATTCTGATTGTGACTCCTTGGCCTTGAACTCTTTCTTTTTGAATATTTGTAAAATATTTTTCTCTGACTTGGAAACTATGGATTTTGACTATGGTGTTCCTAGTTTTCAAGTGGGTATTCTTTTAGGAGATGACTGATGAATTCTTCCTATTTTCACTTTGCCTTCTGGTTCTAAGAATTTTAAGCAGTTTTAATGCATGAATTTTTAAAATATGGTTTGTAGGCTCGTATTATGGTTATAATTGCTAAGGAGTCTCAGGATTAGGGAGACTAATGTTTATTAGACATTAGTCTAATGTCTAATGCTTGACCTATTTTCCCCATATCTCAAATATTTTTCTTTTTAAGACTTTTTTTGAGCTTATTCTAGTATTTTTTATTTTTCTCACAAAATTACTTATTTTTGTTTTGTCCATTTCAATTCTCAGGAATCCTGTTATATAAGCAAGTTTTTATCCCTTCTGTAATAAGCTGTTTATTCTTCTAGTAGACTTTGTGGCCAAATTGTGTTTTTGTTTGAGGCCTTACCTGTAGATGTTACAGAACTATTTTTCCCTCTTGGGTTGTGCCTTGAGTATCCTGGAATCTATAATATTTCTTTATCGTTGGTGTCTTTTCCTGTTTACTCATTTATTTCCTAATTGGAGACTTTTTATTAGGGGCAAATTCTATGTGCTTTTAAAAGGAAAAATGGAATTCATTTGACTCCAAGCTGTGTTGTCTTGGGTTCTGTCATTACTTTTTCTGTATGCCAAACATTGTGTTCTTCAAAGACCCCGGGGGCAGCTCAGGCCAGTAAGTGGCAAACTTATAGACCCATAGGCTCATTCTGATCTCGGGTACCATGTGATTGCCATCTCTCCATTCTGTGCTTTGTGGGTTCCCAACCTCAGTCCAGGATCTTCAGGCTCCAAATGTCACTGGATGGTCTTGGCTCAGCTCTTGTCTTTCTACCCCCAGAATACAGTTGCAGGCCCCAAGTTTCCCTGCCTCACCCCTGACTCCAGTGTGCCGCATTCTCAAGCTCCACTGTTGTGACTGGACCCTGTCTATGGAGCCTTTTCTTGTGCAGCCCTTACCTGGAAAAATACATTTCTGTCATTTTTCCTTAGATTTCTTGATCATTACTCAGTACGATTTTTTTTTTCATTCTTCCTGGAGTAGTTGGGCGAACGCTAGACTGTTCTGCTTCCGCTCTCTCTGCCGTGTCAGCTAGAACTTCCCACTCTTTTTTTGCTTCTCTGGAGTGCTTTGTTGTTTCATAAACTGCACAATGTCACTGTATCTAGAGTCCCAGAAGAAATCTGTTTACTGACAGGGAGAGAGCATATGGTAGTAGAAGAAGGAATATGAGAGCTGGCATTAGAACATTAGGTTCAAGTCTTGGCTTTTCTCCTTATTAGGCAGGTAATATAACTTCTTGGAACCTTCATTTACTCGTCTATGATACTCACCAGCGTCACAGAGAATATCCTTCAGATTTCAAGTTGAAGGTTTAGTGAGGAAAGATGGACGATTCTCCAGGTGTTCTGGTTATGGATGACATTGTGACTGGAATACTACAGGGACTCTCAAATGAATGCTGCACTCATTCAAAAGAAATTGACCCAATCTTTAACCTTTTAACCTTCATGTATCAGTTGCCTCATAAATTTGAGCAGAAATAGCAGGTTCTCCAGTAGCAGCATTTTCAACTGGCATCTTTTCCAAAGAATAAAATTCAAAGCCTGTCCCCAGAGGAGGTAGTAGAAATCAACCAACAGCATGATGCCTTCTTAATTGAAACCTAAATAGGTCTTCAGCATGGAGAATTCATTTCTTTCATTGCATTTCACTACCCCTAACACAATAACCTAGTATTTTCACCTATACTGAAATGTGGCCAGGCTAGCTGGTTTAATGGGCCATTCCTAAGGAATAAATAAATTTAGCTTCATCCTCAATCAACTGGAGCCATTTCAAATAGCATGGGACCATTTCACAGCAGGGTAAGGAACAGTTTAATCTTGTCTCAGAAAGTGGTGTACCACTATCTGAACTAACCCTTGAGAGTCATCTTCTAGAGATTTTATTCAAATTTTTCCCAAGTGAGACTCCTACCAAAGCTAAAAGAAAACCCAATAGAAACTTTTCAGCTTTAAGTCAAATATCCCATGTATCCTTTTTACCAAGTACTGAGTTTCTTCTTAAAGCTAATCCTACTAGTCTAGTTTTGAAACTGGGAAAAACATTTTTCACATGTTGTTATCATCTCATGGAAATGATCATTGAATTCCTGGGAGCTAATGGTGTCACCAAGAGAAATATTGTAGAGAGAGACAGAAGAGAAAAAGTCTTATATCAGAGCCTTGGGTTACATTTACAGTTAGGGAAGAGGATGTGGAATGACCCAGAAAAAGATTATGAAAAGAAAATATCCAACAGGTAAGAGGAGAAGAGGGAGAAGGCTACATCATGAAAACTCTGAAGAGAAAGAATCCAAGAGAAGCATGACCAAAGGTATTAAATGTTTCAAAAATGTAAATACATTTTTTTTAAAGATGAGGACTGAGAAAAGGACACTGAATTTGGTGATTAAGAGAGCAGTTGTAACTTTGTAGAGATGGTAATTTTAGGAAAGAGATGAAGTTATTAACTTCAGGAGGTGAGGAGTGAGAATTGAAAAAGTGGAGACAGTTTTCCCCATTAGGAGTTGAGAGGAAAGATATCAGATAATATACAGGAGAAATAAGTACCAATTAACAGCAGCAAGATTTGAACTCAGGTTTTCAGGCCTTATGTTCAAATACATACAATTCAAAAAAAAATTCAATAACCCTTCCACTATGCCATACTATCTATTGTAAGTGATTGACCATAATACCTCCTTCTCCTACCTTACACAACTATTACATGGATCCAAAAGATAACATATATGAAAATGTTTTGAAAAGTATAAAAGGTTCTATTCATTGAACATTTCCTGAGTGATTACCCTTCCCCCTTCAGTGGGTTAGGTATTTTTCTTATCCTTATCACAATCAAGAAGGTTTTATTCAGCTCTAATTTCTGCTGGATGTTACACATATCTAAGTACACACATCAATATCGCACTTGTGGAGTTCATGGCATAAGACACACTGATGTTTGGGGTAACTTTATAGAATTAGACAAAATAATGACAAAATTAATCTGGCGGAACAAAAGCTTAAGAATCTAAGGAAAATAATGGCGGGGCGGGGAGGAAGGAAGTAGCAATAAAGGGAGTTTAGTGTTACCAGATCTCAAAAAATGCTACAAAACAGTAATTATCAAAATTTTTTTTAAAAAGTAGAAAAGTTGATTAACAGAATAAATTGGGTAAACAAGATTCCCAAATAATTGAATATAGAAGCCCATAAATCAAAGACAGCAATTATTGGGAGAAAGGATTCAATACTCAAGAAAAACTGCTGGGCAAACTGGAAGGCAGTCTGGCAGAAATCAGGTGTAGACCAGCATCTAACAATATATACCATAATAAGCCAAATAGATACATAACCTTACTAGAGAAGGAAAAGAGATACCTTTCACAACTATGGCTAAGGGTAGAATCCTAAACTAAATACAAAATAGAGGTGATCATTAGAAGATGAGATGAATAATTTTGATTACAAAAAGTGGAAAAAAAAGTGCAAGCAAAATCAATGAAATTAGGATGAAAAGAAGCAGCTATCTTTGCTGTATGTGGCTGATAAAGGTCTGATATCTAAGATATGAAGAAGAATGACTCAAATACAAGAGCAGGTGCCACTCTGTAATGGATAACAATGTGATATGAACATGCAAGCTTCAAATGGATAAATATACGCTCTCAACAACCATATGAGGGAATTCTCCATATCATTAATCATTTTAAAAATTCAATTAAAACAACTCTGATGCTACACCGCACACCAAGAAGATTTATGAGGATGTCAAAAGATGAAAATGGCAATTGTTAGAGGGGCTGCAGGGAAACAGGTACCTGAATACATTCTTGGTAGAGTTGTGAATTGTTGCAATTATTCTAGAAAAGTTTGGAACTATACCCTAAAACTCACTAAACTAAACCTACTCTTTGATCCTGCAATACCACTTCTAGACTTAGGATTCAAAGAGGGAAAGGATTCAAATGTGCACAAATATTTATAGAAGCACTTTCTGTAGCAAAGAATTAGAAATAAAGTGGGGGTACATCAATTGGGAAATGGCTGAAAATGTGGTAATTGAAGGTATGGAATATTATTGAGTGATAAAGAATGATGGAAAATATGATTTCAGAGAAACCTGTGCAGAGTTATATGAATTGATGGTGAAATGAGAAGAATCAGGAGAATTATTTGTAAGATGACTGTGATAATTTGTAATGGGTATGATTTGGGGTTGTAGAGAAGGGACCCTGAGTTTTTGGACTGGGGCACTTTCCATGTAGCTGGATATACACTCTGGCCCCTTTTTGTGCTCCAACTCTTTGATAAAGGATATTCAGAATTTAAAAGCTCCTTATTGATCTCTTGGTCCCTATGACTTGAGCATTGTGCCAAAAAGGATTCGCATTATGGGATAGATTCTTGTGGAAGGTCCCCTCTCTGGAGAGTATAAGAAAATCTATAGAGAGGCCCTACCCTCTTTCTGAGCTTGTCAGTTTGGGACTTTGAAAGCCTTTCCTTGGTCTTTCAGCAAAGGGGAAAGGTATTGCTTTATTTCTAATTCCCTATCCCATCTTGGTCCACATGTCTAGATGCTTGTTTATGCAAGTCTGACAATGAACCTCAAGTCATTGGCTGTCTCCTCTGATGCTGCGTTTCTTTCCCTGGACATAGGTCAGTGTCATCAAGTATAAATCCTGAGAGATATATGCTTCCAGCCTTGGCAGCTATCTTAGCAGAACTCAGTTCAAGAGTTCTTGGGTTTGTAAGTCAGTTCCATTTGTCTAGCAACAAGCGCTATCGATAACTAATCACTTCTCAGAGGAAGAGATGACTAACAATATTATATTGAACCTGAAGGGGCTGAATGACCATACCTAGCTGATCAGATCTAGACCAGAATTGCTTGGATAGTATATATCTGAGGTGTAATTGAAATGTCTGTTCAAGTGGTCCTACAAAATGCCTTTCTCTTTCAAGAAAATTGTAATGCTGGAGATGGGTTATTGTTTGTGTATTAAATATTTGTTAATGCACACTTAATGAGTCTTTTGCATCTAAACGTTTCTTTTGTAGTGGAGGACATAAATAACTAACCTACACCTGATATCAATTTTATGTGTTGACTATCTTTTCCAGATAGGACTCTGTCAATTCCTTTTGTGATGCCCTAGATATATCATATTTAAACTTTGTTTTCAAGATTTTCCCAAGAGGTCTACTTCAGGATGGAGACATAGCAAGCTAGAGAGTTTAAGAAAAGCATAACTTCCATCTTTAAGGGGTTAGCCCAAGCTTGGGATGAATCCAGAGTGAATAGGAACCCCTTATAGGAAGGGGCTTCTTGGGTCATGTATGATAAATGTAAAGGAAAATAATTTTGGAAAAACTTCCGATTTCTGGTCAATACTATGACAAATCATAACTTCACATAGATGATAATGAAACATTTCATCTGCCCTTTGGCAAAGAGGTGATACATTAGAGGGGCAGAATAATATATAAAGATAGAGTAAACATCAATTAAGCACTTACTCTATGACAAATGTGACAATCACTGTACTTGTGCTGAGATACAAGCAAAAACTCCTCCCTTCAAGAAGCTTACATTCAAATGAGGGAAGATAATACATAAAAGGGATCTAGAAGGATGGGAGGGTGGATAGGTGATAGGAAACATCTCCAGGATGAGATGGCTGCTGATGAGGAAGTAGAAAAGTCCAGAAAGTGAGGAGTGGAACTGAAAATGATATGAGCATGACCTGGCCGACTTATGAAGATTTTCATGACATTGCCAATATGTTGATGCCAATATGTTGGTTAGAGTGAGGGAGAATTGATGGGTAATGATAGAGACTACAAAAGAGCCAGTAGTACTTTATCAAGAGCAGGTCTTCCTATACTAACTTTGTTTCCTTTTTTTTTTTAAGGTTACTAAATTAGTGTAACAGGGGAATGCTGTATTTAGCAGTTTACCTAGATTTTAGCAAATCATTTGGTAAGATGTCTCATACCATTCTTATGGAGGAGATGGAGAAGTGTGAACTAGACTATGCTGCAATTAAATGGTTTTGAGGCTGGTTGGATGGTGTGACTTGTAGAGTAGTGGCTAATGGTCCAATGTCAACTTAACAGGAAATGCCCAATGAAATATTCTAGGGATCTGTGCTGTTAACATTTTTATCAGCTACTTGTGTGATACTTTCATTGTTATGGAGATGAGAGATTCAAGTGGATGCTATCTCAGAATTTAGCTGATGACATGTTTTGGACTTTGGGGAGGATGTCTGTGGAGAATTCTACTAGAGAGATACTAGAAGGTGGGATGAACAGCCATCCTTTCTGTTGCCTATCACACTTAAAAGAAGGCAGAAAGGTTGAGCTCAGCCTATGGCTGTGGTCTCCCCTTTTCCTTCCATTAGGACCTGATTAACAGACAAGTATCAGATGCTAAAGAACAAAAATCAACTTTCTCTGGGCAAGAATTGATTAGAGAATATTGATGAAGCTGGAGAGTAGCCAAGGGAATGGCATTTCTCCTCATTTGCTTATTAAAGAGGAATTGATTCAAAGCTCACATTTCTGTTTAACTAGTGGACCATTTCCTCTCCTTTTTGGGAACTCAGATAAAGATCCTCTACAGTATCTGGCTGCTCCCTATAGAAACAAATTCTCTCCCCCTCCTCCCCTTTCCATTACTTATTGTATTTTCATTACTATTGTTTTGCTTTCCCTACATTTAAACAAAAGAAAATCTGGTGGGAGCTAAAAAAAAATAACTTGTATTTTTTTAAAATAAAGGAACACAGCTTAAGTGAAGAACAGGGGACAAGGAGTAGATAGCAGCTTTCTTTGGAAATTGCACACCTAAAGGAGGCATGTTGAAATAGTAGTATTAAGAAAGTACAAATTCTATAAAACAGGCAAGTCCATAAATAGATTAATTATCTATAAGAGGGTTTGACATGCACATTCCCAGTTCACTTAATCCTGTTTCACTGAGTTCCCCTACTATGTGGGTGGGAGGATTCTCCTTTAATTGGCTTCCTAGATAATCAAATCTCTTTTGTTATTATTGTTCAGTCATTCCAGTCATGTCCGATCCTTTGTGACCTTGTTTGGGATTTTCTTGGCAAAGATCCTGGAGTGGTTTCCCATTTCCTACTCCAGCTCATTTTACAGATGAGGAAACTGAGGCTAACAAGATTAGATGATTTGCCCAGGTTCACACAGCTAGGAAGTATCTGAGGCCAGATTTGAACTCAGGTTTCCCTGACTCTAGGCCTGGCAATCTGTACACTGTGCCACCTAGTTGCCCCAAATCCCCAGACAAGGGGTCTAAAAGGAGAGGGTAATAGGGAAGGTATTCCTCTCCTGGTTCAGTTCATGTTACCTGCATTGTGGGTGAATTCTGATCTTCACCCTCTGGACACAGGACATATACACAAGAAAGAAACTGTTTCAATCCAATTGTTGAGAGGTAGACTTTTCTGGCTACATAGTTAACCAAAAAAGTTACTCCCAGCCAAGTGGTAGGGGAACTCAAGGATGCAATGTACATCCATGTTAGGTAATCTGGGCATTTACAGGTCAAGCTCCCTCATACATATAAATATAAATTTACCTCTAGACCTAGTAGATATAAACTTTTGTGAAAAAGAGTGAGCTGAGATTGGGAAAGGAAGATCTATACTACCTGTGAGAATCATCTCCATTAAACTTGACATGTGGAAGTAACCTCTCTTATTATTGTATCAGGGTATGTCTTACTTACTTCCCTATATCACTTTATACTATTCACACTTTCATAAAAGTATAGAATATAATGCTAATTAAATCTGCAGATGACTCTAAACTAGACCAATAGCTAACAACTTGGGTGTCAGATTCAGGTTCTAAGAATATTTTAACAGACTAGGACATCAGGCTGAATCTGTTAAGATAAAATTCAACAGGGAAAAACTAAAGTTTTAAACTTAAGCAAAAATAATCAATATTAACAATACAGGATAGAAATGGCATGGCTATCCAGCAATCTATTTGAAAAAGACCTAAGAGTTTTAGAGGACTGAAGCTCAATATGAGTAAACAATGTCATATGGTGGTCAAAAGAAGTCATGAAATCTTGGGCTGTACCTTTGTACCATCTTTAGTGGTATAGTTTCCAGGAATAAAGAATATAGAGTTAGAAATCCAAGGTTAGACATATGCCCTTGTCATTCCAAATGTGTCTGACTCTTTGTGACTCCATTTGGGGTTTTCTTGGCAAAGATCCTGGAATGGTTTGCCATTTCCTTCTCTAGCTCATTTTACAGATGAGAAAACTGAGGCTTATTTGCCCAAGGTTGTACATTAGTTGAATTCAAGTCTTCCTTACTTCAAGCCTTGTGCTCTATTCACTGTGACACCTAGCTGCCCAGAAAGACCATGAGTCCCTATCATATGAGTATTAGTTCCAAGGAACTGGATGTTGAGACTGGAAAAGAGAAGATTCAAGGGAAATAAATGTGATAGCTTCAAGTATGTGAAGGGCTGTTGCCGTGGGGGATTAGATACTCAGTTTTGCCCCCAAGGGCAGAATTAGGAACAAAAGTAGAAGTTGTAAAGAAGTGAATTTAGGTTTAATGTTAACAAAAACTAACATTTAGAATTATTCACAAGGGGAATGTCTTGCCCTAAAAAGAAATGGATTCTCATTGGCAGATTTTTGTACCACATGTTGTGGAGGATAATTTTTTTCAAACTTGCACTAAATGGCTACTGTGGTTCCTTTCAGCTCTAACATTCTGTGATTCTCATATCACATTTAAAAAAAAAAAGGACTTTGTTTCAGGCAGAAGCTTCCCAGGAACAATAATTATTAAGAGATTCCAGGAACAGAAAAACATCAACAATAATAAAGACTCTAATTATCACACTCACTCTAATGATGGTCCCCAGGGCTGAAAAAGGAGTTACCAACACTTTCCCAAGGACAAGATTTTCTTAGTATTGGCCTTTGGGATTTTGAACCTTCTCCTTCCTAAGCTCAGTTTTATGTTCTTTGTCTATTACAATAAACACCCAGGGCACTTGACTTTGAAATAATAACTGTGTATGTGTATGTCTTTTGCCTTTCAGCTATTTATGAGAGATCATTTTGGTTCTTCTAGGTCATCTTCTTGGGTTCTCCCTCCCCGCTGCTTCATTTGGGATCCCCAGCTCTCTTCTTTGCTCCCTGTTCATCTGTGGGAGGAGCACATAAAGGTCTCATAGGAATTTCTGAAATCTGGGCTCCCTTCCCATGAAAGAAGAAAACAAAGGTTGATTATTGTTCTGGGTTGGGCTTGACTCAGGCCAATCTGGTGGTTCAGGCTTGGGACTGGAATGAAATGAGATACTCATAGACCATCTAATATTTAACAAAAGGAAGTTTATTCAATAATAGCTTAGAAAGGCTATTTGGCAAAGATACACTATTGCTTTCAGTTGGGCATCATTCCCCTTGACTCCATATTTGCCATACTGCTATGTCCCATCATAAAGGGTATGTTGATATGACAATATCAATCAGTCCTGAGGTTGCTTGACTATTTGTGCACTGGAATTTTGGGTGTTCAGGGAGGATTATCACCTTGGATGTGAGGGTTTACTGATCCCTTTTCAGAGCTACTCATCCGCGTGATTCACCTAACTCTCATTTATGGGTCCAAGAAGCTGTAGCATATGTAGTGGTCACACTCTGATAAAATTGTCTCAGCGCACGGGCTAAACCAGTTAGAAGGTAACTGACAGGTCTCAAACCTATCAGTGAGTTGGGGGGTGTCGACCCCAAGTATGTGAAGACTTCCCCCAGTGAAATAGACCTATGAGAACAATCTGACCATGAAGATGACTGAAGCAGGCACTGTGGAGTGCTTAGAGCCTGGTTAGATAACAGAGTCATCCATTGCTTCCCAGGTCATTGCTGGTCATCCTGACTTTGTCTTGCTACTGGACTTCAGTGACTGGAAGAGAGAGTGAGACTGATGACTTTGTGTTGTTGTGCCTCATTTAAATCCAATTCACATGAATGTCAAGATATCACCCTGTGACATCATTGGTCCCCTTCAAAAATGAAAGATGAACCACAAACATGACAGCATTGGAGTTTTATGCCTTAGTTGACTGGGAAACTACATTTAATCCTAAGTGAATTTCTACCTTCACAACATGGCCTATTGCCATGGGCTCTAACCAGTTATTTAATGGATGATGCTCATATTGCATTATTCCCATTGGTGGCAGAGTCCTAAAAGTCTTCCACGGGATCTTCCATACCTTTACAGCCTTAGAATTATTAATTACCAGTAGTAAATAACCCTGACATTGGGCTGTGAGAAGCACCAGAAATCTCAAGCTTTGTTGTTCGCCTTCCAAAGGACCTCTTCATGGCTTTTAACTATCAGGTCCATGTTGGCAAGGAGGGGAGTGAGTAGTGGTGGTGATATCTCTGGTAGGAGATTCACAATGGATCTCCTGCTGCAAAGTAGTGACAATGAGTAGGGATAGTATTAGGAATATCAGAGCCATAGCAAAGATGAATAAACTCCTGGTGCAGTCAGTGATCATCACCATGGATCAAGTTCAAGGGTGCGCGGCTAAATGTTTAACAACATTTAAGAAGAAAAAATTATGTCTGACACCCTTTTAAGTTTATTCTGCCATATTAACATTTTTTCTATCACTTTCTTAAATCTAGATAATCAATGAAACAACAAATCAAATCCTGATTTATAGCTTTTGCTGATTTCCAAGATATAAATGTGTATAACAGAGGATTTTGTGTTTAATCCTGAAGGATAATAGGGAGACTGGAATTTCTTAAGAAGGGAGGTGACATGGTTGTACTCATGCATTAGGAAAATCACTTTGGCAGATGAATGGACAATGTGTTAGATCTGGAGGAGACTTGAGCGGGGCAGACACACCTGTAGACTATTGCAGTAGTCCAAGTCTGAGGTGATAAACCCATGGGAGGGAGGACAGGCAGGAAGGGGTCTGTCATCTTCAGCCTTACTGTCATTGTCCTCACTATCCTTGTCAACCTTACCATTGTCATCCCAAAAAACTGGTCTTGTCTTGGCACTGTAATTCTTAGGCAGTCGATAGTCTTAAGGCAGATACATAGACTGAACAGCTCCAAATATAAAGGTACCCAACAGGGGAACAATCCTCTATTTCTTATATCCATCCATCATTTGTAAAGATAAAACAGAAACTCAGTGAGTTAGAATTGGTCTCTCTACCATCTCATCCCTGACATTAGGGACTGATCCTCACCTTTATGAGTTCAGAATACCCCCTCTAGGAGTAGATGGTCCAATCAAGTCCTCTAATCCTTATGAAGGAGTAAAAGCTGGAGTAGGAACTAGCTCAGAACATCATCTAGGCTTCTTACTCCAAATTCTTTGCCTTAAATGGCCTCCAGTTATTTATTCTTGCTCAGCCAGGCTTGGCATGTTGGGAAGATTAATGGAAATTTGATTTTTGCCCTCAAGCCTAAAGTATCATTTCCAAAGATTGTCAATCTACTCTTAGAAATCTGGAAGAGGGAGAATCATTCCTTGATTCCCATTGTCTTCTACTCACTTCCTGGAAAGTTAAGATGGGTATGGGAGCTAATTGGCAGGTAGCTTGGTATGGTAGAAGAAATCGTGATGGTGAAAAGTTCTCCTCCCCCATCCTCAGTCACGCTGTTCATTCATTCCTTTGATCAACAAACATTTAATGCAGGAAAATATGCTGGAGGAGAACCAAAGTTTAATTAGAGCATTATCCTTACCATCACAGAGTTTATAGTCTAGTAAGGAAAAGTAACAAAAATGGTAACAATAGTAGATCATGTTCCTTGTTTAGTATTTGTATCTACAATTCTGTGAGGTAGGTCGTGCAAGTATCACTATCCCCATTTTATAGAGAACACAGTGGGTCAGAAAGGCTAAATGTATTACCTATAATCACAAAGCTAGTATCAAAACCTGAATTCAATCTTAGATCTCCTAATTCCAAGATCAGTGTGTTTTTTTCCACTGCACCAAGGTCTAATATGACAGATGAAGAACTATAACACAAAGTAACACTTGTGAAATGTGTTCTTTGATATGGCAGTCTTAGTTTTTTTGTGCTCTTTTTGGGCAGAAGACAGAGACCACAGGAGGGTGGCCTGCTTCCAAACAGTTCATCTATAGTCTTTCTTTTCTCAGTGCCTTACTCCCAGTCAAAGCAGTAGCTCTAAGAAGAGCACCAGGAACAGTCATATTGGCACTGAGTGACCTCTCGGCATGGCTGGTCTCTTATCCCCTTCTCATTCTGCCAGATAGCACTGAGGAAGACGTCATATCCTTCCCGCAGTGCTCTTGCTCCCTTCACCCTTTTCACAAGATTTCATCTTACTCAGCTCCTTTCAGATGAGAAGAGAGGAAAACTGTCTTTTCAGACATTGTCAAAGCCTCTGGAGGGCTGAATTCGAATACGCTAAGGATTTCAATTGTAGCTACATACTCCTAGGCTGCTACATTTACCTACCGTGTTACATTGTCGATTCATATAGGACTTGCAGTCTACCAAAATCATAAGATTCCCTCCCCTCTCCAAATAAGAATAGACAAGGAGGAAATCAAATTTTCATTTTTTGCAGATGATATTATGGGGGAACTCTAGAAAGTCAACTAAAATTAATTGAAATAATTAATGGCTTAATAGCATGAAAGTCAGATGCTTTGCTAAAATCTAGGTATATCCATCCCTTGACCAGAGTTACTCTAGTAACCCTGCCATAAGAAGGAAAACAGGTTAGTTTAGCATAACCTATTTTTGGTAAAGTCAGACTAGATCTTGTGATCACAGATTCATTTTCTAGATAATAACCACTAAAAAATACTTTCTATATATTCAATTTTTTTAAATCCTTGCAACAATACTAGGAGGTAGAGGCTATTATCACCACCACTTTATTTATAAGGAAGTTGAGGTAGATTGAAGTTAAGCATCAGCGTTGTCATACTAGTAGTATCTGAGGCTAGATTTGAACTCAGGTCTTCCTGACTCCAGGCCTAGCATTACCCTACCTAATTGCCCAAACACTCTGCTCTTGTATCGAAGAGCTTAGCCACAAATCCTATCTTGATTTTCGCTATCTGTGTGACTTGGGTACATTGTTCAAGTCCCCTGGACCTCAGTTTCCTCATCTGTAAAATTATGGACCTGGCTTAGTTGACCTATATCTGGTCTCTTCCACATATAGATCTATTTATGTGTTTTTGTGCCAATGACCTATTGATAAAAGTTACTTTGTAATGCTTTCAAGTCTGAAAATACTTTTCATCAGCTTTTTTTTTTCAATACTGTGGCACAATGCTGAATTCATTCTTTAGTGTCTGCCCTTCTTTCAATCTTATATACTTTTTTCCCCTCTTAATATAAGTTGGGTGGTGATCTCTTAGGCACCTTATGTTTCTCTTCCTCCTTAGAACCATTTCTATGTGTATCTTCAGCTCTTTATTATAAAGTATTTCCCAACTCTTTTAGGTTAACTTTCCCTACATGATTTTAGGCCAAATAATCCTACCTCTCCTTTCTCTAATTTTTTTGAAATCTATTCTCCCCAAACCAGAATTTGTATCAGTCTATGGTCAATTTCCACTTTCTGAATTCTACCATGGAGGGGCTACTTTTATCCAAAGTTCCCATTCTTTTTTTCCACCTTAGCCATTAATTCTTCCTTATCAGTTACCATCAGAACTAAAATAGTGATTCTCCTTGTTGCTCCCACTGCCTTTGAAAGGATGAAATTATTACATGCCAAGAATTTATTAGCCTCTTTACTTTTGGCAGAGAAAGTTCTAGCAGATGCCTGGATAATTAAAAGCCCTCTTGTCAGACTTATGATCTCTTCCCTGAACTCCTTATCTATTTCCTTCTTCTCTTTGGATATTCTGTAATGTAATTTCAGAACTAGGTGACTCAAAAGATAGAGCACTGGGCCTGGAGTCAGGAAGGCCTGAATTCAAATCTGGCCTCAGACACTTACTTAGCTGTGCGACCCTGGGCAACTCCGTTTGCCTTAATCCTTAGTTGGCTTTTGTCCTTGGTTCTCAAAGAGCATCAAAATGACATCACTATGCTACAGTCAAATTTCCACGTGTCCCACAATGGCTGATTAGACCAGTACGAGTTCAGAATGAATGCTGTACCACAATTTGGACACAAATAATCCATGTGAACATCTGGAGTGGATTCTCTAAATTTACCCATCCTGCGTTTCCTTTGAGCTGTTTCAGTTCTGCTTTGCTCATAGAGCACAGCACCTTCTCTAATGTGGGCACACCATGCTGAGCCATCCCGTGCCAGTATCTCTTGTGTCACACAATCAATTCCAAAGTTCTTAAGAGAGACCTTGAGAGTGTCCTTGTATCACCTTAATCCACTGGAGAAGGAAGTCATACCAGTATCTTTTCCAAGGAAATTCCATGTACAGTATGGTCCACAAAGTTACAGAGTCAGATACAACTGAGCTATATCAGAACAGCTCATTTCAAGTCAACAAACATAAGTACTTTTTAAGGGCTTGGTATGTGCTATTTTGTTGTTAATGTTCAGCTGTTTCAGTCATGTCTGACTCTTGATGACTCATTTGGGCTTTTCTTGGCAAAGATACTGGAGTGGGTTGTCATTTCCTTTTGAGGAAACTGAGGCAAACAAGGTTAAATGACCTGCCCAGGTAAGTGTCTGAGGCCATATTTGAATCCAGATCTTCCTGACTTTAGACTCTGAGCTCTATCCACTGTGCCGCCAAGGGCTAAGGATATAAAAAGAGGCAAAAGTAGTCCCTGCCCTCAAAGAACTTACATTCCAATGAGGGGAGACAACATAAAGATAAACAAGTGAATTGAAGGTAGTCTCAGAGAGAAGGAATTAGCAGTGAGGGAGTTGGGGAGGGACTGGAAAGGTGGGATTTGAACTGAGTCTTGAAGGAGGCCGGGAGGTAGAAGTAAAGAGGGAAAGCAATCCAGGCAGAGGAGATAGTGAAAATGAGGAAAGGGAATGAAGTGTAGTGTTTGAAGAAAAGAAAGAATAGCCTTGGGGGCCATCCATAGTTAGTGACTGTGACATGGAATAGAGATTAGAAGAGGCAATCAGTCAGGGCAGAAACAGAAGAGCACAATGTCATAAAAAAACAAAACAAAACTAGGAAGTATTCAGGAGAAGAGGGTGCTCAGTAGTGACAAAGGCTGCAGAGAGATCAAGAAAGGATGAAGACGGAGAAAAGGTAGTTAAAGAGAGAATTGATCACAGGGCACAGGACATACCCAAAGAACATAAGCAAAGCACATACCAGTCCTCAACATTCTACAGGTGGAAAAGAGGGAGATAACAATCACCAATAAGTATGATGCAAGCTAATCTGAAGACTTAGAGGTCAGTAGGTTAGTGAGGATCAGAGAAGACTTTGTTCACCAAGAATGGAGCACCAAAACCTGGAAGAAAGGTATGGTACTTAAAGGTGGTATCAATGACCATGGAACATATAATAAGGATGCATCCATGTCCATGTATCCATAAATATAAATATACAGAAACAGGAGATTGGGTTCAAGTTTGGGGGAACAGCTAGTCCAGTTTGATTAGAATATAGGAAAAGGAACTATTTGTGCAAAAATATTTGTAGCAGTTCTTTGTGGGGGCAAAAAAATGGAAATTGAGGGAATGCCCATCAATTGGGAGGTGGCTAACAAGTTATGATATATAAATGTAATGAAATACTGTTGTGCTGTAAGAAATTATGAGCAGTATGCTTTCAGAAAAACCTGAAAAGACTTACATGAACTTATGCAGAATGAAAAGAGCAGCACCTGAACATTATACACAGTAACAGCAATGTTGCATAACGATTGATTGTGAATGCTTTAGCTCTTCTCAGCAATTACAGTGATCCAAAACAATTCCGAAGGACTCATGACGAAAAATGCTATCCACCTCCAGAGGAAGAACTAATGGAGTCTGAATGCAGATTGAAGCACACTATTTTTCACTTTGTTTTTTTGTGTGTAGTTTTTTTCTTTTTGGTCTGTGTCTTCTTTCACAACATGACTAATGTGGTAATATATTTTGCATGACTGCACATGTATAACCTATATCAAATTGCTAACTATCTCAGGCAAGGGGGAGGTAAGGGAAGTAGGGAGAAAATTCGGAACTCAAAATTTTTAAAAATTGCCTTTACATTTAATTAATTGGGAGAAAATAAAATATTATAAAATAAAATTGTCATGAAGAGAATAATAAGAAATAATCCAAAATAATATTGCTTCTTTGAGCTTCTATGGTTTGTTCTTTAACCTAATTGTGCCTTAAGTAATATTATTTAGACTCTTTGAGTCTGTCCTTTGTTTAAATTTACCTTACTGATTATAATTTTTACTGCACAGTGATATATAAAGGATGCATTCTTTATTCATTCATTCAATATACATTTATTAAGAACCTATGTGCCAGGCACTGTGCTAAGTTCTGGGAATATAAAAAGAGGCAAAAGACAGTCTTGCCCTCAAGGAGTTAATAGTTTCATATTCTAGTATGTGATCAGGTTTTGTAAAGGGGATATATAATTTGAAAAAATAAGTACATTTCCCTCAGAAATCATTCTATATATATTTTTAGTTTTGAGATACTACTTGACTGAGCCTAGGGAGTGATGCAGTTTGGACTGGGTTCAGTCCTGAGGGACATTGTCTCTGAGCGGGAGCTCCCATTCCACCCTCTCATTGGCTTATTAAAGTTCCAATTCCACCTCCCAGAACAATTTTACTTATTACTTGGGTTATAACTCATATATGCCCCCCTCAAAAAATTGGGGAGTAAAAGAGATACTCATTGCAACAATATGAATAGGTGAATACCCAGCAAAAGAAGTGGTAAATATAGAGTTACAGCTCAAAATAACAAAATTAACAGGATTTTGTTAAGTAATTTGCCTTATGACAAAGGTTACAACTGGTTGGAAGGTTCTTGTAGTCTGCACATGTTCTGTCCAACTCACGTTTCCATATTTTAAATTTAATTTTCAGGGTACATGTTGTTGACTCCTCTCTGTTCACTAAAAAAAAAAAAAGAACATAATCTCCTTGAGGACAAGTGCTATTTAATTTTTGTTTTTAGTGCCGTTGTGCCTCAAGTACCTAGCACATACTACTTTAAAAATGCTTGTTGAATAGAATTGATTCAAATACTGTTATAATTTATCTTCCCTTTTTCTCTTCCTTTCAAAAGGAAAACTAAAAGTAGAAATCAACATTAGCTTCCTGCAATTTCTAATACGTAGAAAAATTTAATCCTTGTCCCCTTCCTCCTCTCCCTCTTTCTGTCCAGCCCAAGCCACTGAGTCTTAGTATTCATTTTTTGTAATCTGTCATCTATAGTGGTAGCTTGTTTTGATTGAATCAATGCCCTTCCCAACCCCACCCTCTCATTCATATGTTCCTCCTCTCATGGCAATCTAGAGCGATCTCCTATTTACTCTATATAGTGCTTTTGTCATTATAATTGTTTATAATCTTCTTTCGTTAAACCCAGCTAAGTGTTAAATTCAGAACTCCATGTTCCTCTATTTTTTACACAAGTATCCCAGTTACAAGAAATATGTCTCCCCCTTTTCCTTTCCTAGGTAGTGTTTCACTTTATCTGTTTGCTTATTTTTCAACACTCAAGTCCAAAACTAGTCTCTTTCTGTTCCTTCATTAACACTTAGAAAGGGTGGCACTCCTAAAGGACAATAAGGTTTTTTTCTCCCCTCTCCCCCATTCAGAAGGTACGCATAAATAATCCCTTAGTCTTTTCAAGGTGTTCAAACTTGTTTACCTTCCTCAAGTTTATTTTGTCTAAGACTCAGCCCGGCTCTGGTTTTCTCAGTTGGAATGCAATGATGAAGAGTTCTATTAAGTATACATTTCTTTGCCTGTAGGATTATGTTCAACTACTTAAGAATATTTTCTTGACTGTAAGCCATTTTCCATTTATTTTATGGGTATGTCATATTCTGTTCTTTCCTTTCGTTTCCATTGGTGCTGCATGAGTCTAAATGATCTGACTCTTCTTGGCTGCTTACGCTGATCTGGGAATCATGGAATTTAACGATCACCTTTATGGATGAAGGAATGATGAGATTCCTCTCTGGTAAGTAACCTGTGGATTCTAACAGTCAATACTTTGCCTTGTATTCTTTGTGATACATGGCATTCAGTTCTTATCACCTCATACCAAGACTTTTATAATAGTTTCCTAACGAGCCTCCCTGCTTCAATTATCTCTCCAATCTTTCCTCCAAAGCACAGGTCTAGCATGCTTCTCCCTCCCCTTCTTCTCTCCAAAGGAAGGTAAATTTGGATTGCCAAAAGTTGCCCAGTTGACCTGGGTCTTACTGCCTCCTTTCTTTTCCCCTTTCCTTTCCCCTTTCCCTTCCCCTTTCCTTTCTCTTTTCCTTTCCCCTTTCCTTTCCTTTCCTTTCCCCTTCCCCTTCCTCTTTCCTTTCCCCTTTCTCCTCTCCTCTCCTCCCCTTCCCTCTCCTCCCCTCCCCTCCCCTCCCCTCCCCTCTCCTTTCCTTTCCTTTTCCCCTCCCAAAACTTTAAACCTACTATACTCTGAAACTGGGACTCTAAGGGGCTCCTGCCAAGGGCTCCTGGACTCCCCTACCTTTACAGTGATTATCAATACTAACTGTTGCTGTTTCCCACTCAGCCTGATGTCTTTCTTTTTCTGGGCCTCATTAAAGGGGCCTTGCCCTGGCTAATTCTTAAACAGGCCTTTTCAATGAATGGGAGTTGCTTCACCCTAAGTGAATACCTGCAAAGACCTTGGCCTAAAGGCCCCAAGGTCTCCCACTGCATCTTGGGCCATCTCCAGTCATCCTGAGGAATATCTGGTCACTGGATTCAGATGACTCTGGAGGAGAAGTGAGGCTGGTGATCTACCCAGCCCTCCCTCAGTGAAAACAAAGTCAAGTGCAAGTCATGTCATCATTTCTCTGATGTCATGGTCTTCTTTAGCAGCAGACGAACACAATCATGCTCATGCATAGGTAGTGATTCTCTGTCTCCTTTGTTTCATACTTAAAGGGTTTCACAATCTGACTCCAGCCTACCTTTCCAGATTTATGACACATCACTCCACTTTGTGCACTTTATATTTTAGCCAAATGGACTACTTGCTGTTTTGTTTACATAACATTCTAGCTCCTATTTGTTTTTTCACACAGGCTGTTGCTGATGCCTGGAATGCACTCCCTCCTCACCCCTTCCTCTTAGAATTCCTAGTTTCCTTCAAAGATAAGCTCAAGTGCCACCTTCAATACAACCAACACCTTACCAGACTTGCTTCCCCAGTTGCAAGGGGCCCCTGCCCACAACAATTAGTAAATGTTTGCTATGGATACATCTTGTATTTACTTGTACATGAACATGTTATTTCCCCTGATAGAGTATGAGATTCTTGAGAACAAGAACGGTTTCATTTTTGTATTTGTACCCTCAGCATCTTGCACAGAGCTTGGCACTTAGTAGGTACTTAATAAATATTTTTCATTTGATTGGTTATCTTTTTAAGATTGATCTTAGTCTACACCAGATTCATTCCTAGGGGTACTTTGGCTTCTAATGAGAATGGGGCTAGGCTCTCATACTCTTTAGTGTGTTAAATACCTAGTCAGGTCCCCTAGAGACAATATCATTTAATGTTTGGTTTTGGGATCATGTCTATATCTCCCAGAAACATATTCAATGTACAACATAAAATCATGGGGAGAAATATTTATTTCCTATACAGGAAAGAAAACACAAAAGGCTCACAATGCACATTGATAGAATAACTTAAATCAGAATTCAGTAACCCAGCTTATAACTACTATTACAGTCTCTCAAGAGACTGATTCTTAAACCTCATCAGGACACAGAATAGTTTTCAGGACTGCTAACTAAGCATTTTATGTTTTTAACCCAGCTTTGTGCTATTCAGACAATTGCCAGTCATTCTTCAGCTGGTGGTTATCTGCCTAGTTATCATTATGTTTATTTTACAGATAAGGAAACCGTGGTCAACCAATGGACTTCTCCTGAACTCATAAGATCATGGACATGGAGATAAAAATTGAACTCATGGGAGCTAATGAGATTACCAAGATAAATGGTATGGAGAGAGGAGAGAAGAGGACCCAGGACAGAGTCTTGGGTATGGCCATGAAGGGGGCAGCTAGGTGGCATAGTAAATAGAGCACTGGGCTTGGAACCAGAAAGACTCTTCTTCAAGAATTCAAGTCTAGCCTCAGACACTAGCTGTGTGACTCTGGGCAAGTCACTTAACCCTGCTTGCCTTAGTTTCCTCATCTGTAAGATAAGCTGGATAAGGAAATGGCAAAATGCTCCAGTATCTTTGCTGAGAAAACCCCAAAGAATCAGACACAATTGAATAAATGACAATTAAGAGATTATTAGCAACTGGGGAGAAAAAAGCTTATGTGGAATGATGAAGTTGAAAACCACATTGTGAGAGGGTTAAGAAATTAGTGAAAGTAGATGAAGTAGAAAAAAGAGTATAAATAGCTCCTTCTGGGTGTTTGGCTATAAAAGAATGAAGAGGTAATAATATAGAAGAATAGTTTAACCCCTAAACTTTAAGGTATACAGAAGAAATAAGTACTAGAGACTAATTCATATTCATAGGCACAAATTGATAGAACCTAGACCTTAATGCTTAACAGGAAATAATTTGATAAATTCTCTTTGTATTTATTCTGTATATACTTACATATTTCCTTGTCATCTCCCTCATTAGAATGTAAACTTTTTACACTCTGGTCATCATTCTCATCATACCCCTCTCCCCCATGTCCTACTACCAGAACCTTAGAACCATTCTAATCTATGACATGTGAGTTTTTGTATTATGTTGGGTAGAACTAGGCCTTCACTTCACTTTCTTGACACTGTTTCCAAACCATGAAACTTAATACCATTCCCCTCCCTCTTTCTAGCTCCCTTTTATGTGTTATCTTCCTCTTATTAGAATAGTAAGCCTCTTAGGGTCAGGCACTTCTTTGCTTGCTTATTTATATCCCCAGTGTAACTTAACATAGTGTGTGGCACAAAGTAAGCACTTAATAAATATGTTTTCCATTCATTCATCCTTCTATCCATCCATCCATCCATTTGTCCATCCATTCATCCTTCCTTCCTTCCATCTGTCCAGTCGTCTATCTATCTGTCTATCTATCTATCTATCTGTCTGTCTGTCTGTCTATTGTTTTCATTTATTGCATTTGCACTCCCAGTGACTAGCACAATTCCTGACACATAGTATTCAGTAGTATTTGATTGACTGATAAATTTATTAAATTCAAGGTTATTCCTTGTACTATTCAGCTATCATAAATTGTGGTCCCTGAAGTTTTCTTAGTTTATAATAGTTTATTTATATTATATTTATAATTTATATTACCTTAATGTTTAAACTGTTCTTTTATATTATTACTTCTTCATTCTTTTATAGCCAAACCTACAAGGAGCCATTTATACTCTTTCCTTCTACTTCATCTATATATCTATAATTTATATTATAATATATACACTATATATAATAACATAAATATATATTATATAATTAAAATATATCATTATAGTTTATAAGATGAATCAGAAAGAGATATTATATGGGAATTTCACAAATATTTGTGAATTGTACACATTGACACTTCCTAGAAGTTTGAGTGTCCTACTCTATATTTTCATAAAATGACAGTTATAGCAAAAGCTATGATCTTACTTAAGCTTAAAATTATTAACCTCTTTGATAGAATTATAAAAGGGCTTTAATTAATTTGTCAACAGCTTTTCTGTTTAAAGATATTAGCTCAAATCTATTCTAAAATATATACTTATCATCATATACTTAATTCATGTACAAACAATAATACATACTTCTTCATGTACATAATTCATATGTAATGTGCATGACTGTGTTCATATGGGTATGTCCACAAGCAAAAAAATACCATATTTATAATAAAAATCATACACATTGATATCAATGAAAAACTATTAGAAATAATTCCACACACCTCTATTGCCCATCTATTCATCAAGAAAATTGGTATCTAAATGGTAGCAGATTCAAGAAAGTGTTGGCAACCTTTTCCATGCATTGCCCTTTATCAAAGGGGCTAATGGAGCATTCACTCCATCCTATCATCTTAAGCAATTTGTTGGATATGATTATACCAATTGATGTAGAAAAAGCTTAAGAAAAAGTATAACATTCATTTATGCTATAAAAATTCAAATCAATAAACACGCCCTACAAAACACAAGCATAGAAGGACCATTTTTTAACACAGCAAAAAATTTCCATCTAAAACAAAAAACTAACATTACATGTAATAAGGAAAACACTATTGGTTTACCCAAAAAATATTGGAGTAAAGCAAGGATATCTCCTTTCCCTGACGTTATTTGACATAGTTTTGAGACATCATAGCAATAGCAATAAGACAAAAGAAATTAAAGGCAAAGATTATTTAGAAAATCCTCATTTGCTGATGACTTGATAATTCACTCAGGAAATCCTAGGACATCAGAGAAGAAACTGAGACAACTAATAACTTTAGTAAAATTTCAGGACATAGAAGGAGCTGTCAAGTATCAACAGTATTTGTATGTGCAATAATAAAAATTAGGAGACACTAATAGAAAGGAAAGTCATATTTGAAGTAAGTTAAAATGAAATAACTTTAGTAAAATTTCAGGACAGAGAAGGAACAGTATTTGTATGTGCAATAATAAAAATTAGGAGACACTAATAGAAAAGAAAGTCATATTTGAAGTAACTTAAAATGAAGTAACTTTTAAGTAAACTTAAAATCAGCTATCAAAGTAGGTTCAATAGATGTAGACAAAGTCTTTGAAAAATTGTACATTCCCTTATGCTAAAAAAAAAATGTCAAGTCAACAAGCATACCCTACAAAGTTTAAGCATAGAAGAATTTTTTTTAATACAGTAAAAGTTGTAAAAATATAATAAAAATATGGTTTTCTGGTTGTTCAGTCATTTTAGTCATGTCCAACTTTTCTTGACCCCATTTGGGTTTTTCTTGGTAAAGATATTTTTTGTGGTTTGCCATTTCCTTCTCCAGATCATTTTACAGAAGAACTCAGGCAAACAGGGTTAAATGACTTGCCTAGGGTCACACAGCTAGTAAGAGTCTGAGGTCAGATTTGAACTGATGAATATGAGTCTATCTGATTTCGGGCCTGGCACTCTATCCACTGTGCCACCTAGCTGCCTGCTAGGAAAAAACAATACAGCTAAAATACAGTACAAAAAAAATCTATACCTATATAGATACAATTATAAAAATTTTCCTTAAAGAAATAAAGAACAACTTAAATAACTGGAGAGATATGTAGTGCTCACAGCTGGGCTGTGCCACTGTAATAAAAATAATAGTACTCCCCAAATCAATTTACAAATTTAGTGACTTTAAGGTCAATGTAAGGTTAATGGGGGAAGAGTTAAAGATCTTTCCCATTCATTAGTAGACCTCAGACACCTTTTCTTAATTTCTAATGAGGCACCGGATCAGAGGGTCGTGCCTTCCAGCCCTGAAAAGAGTATAGTTAGTCTTACACAACACGACTATTATGGAAGTCATTCGCAAAACTACACAGATATGGCCTACATTGAATTGCCTGCCTTCCCAAAGGGAATGGGAGGGGAGGGAGGGATGGGGAGAAACTGGAACTTAAAGTTTTAGGATC